>OZ014519.1:515409410-516029140 GCA_963966055.1 Lathyrus aphaca | reverse complement strand
TCATGCAAATGTTTGATTTTTGCCGTAATGCTCCGTATTAGACAGAATGCTACACTTATTTTATGAATATGATGTAAATGCTATGATTATGCAAAAGAGACACCGATTCGGGATTCAGATCCTGCTAAAGAAAAAAGATCTCTGGTTGATCTGCCTGGAGAGATATCCCAGCTGGGGAGAGGGATCATTGGTAGATCTGTTAGGAGATGTAGCTCTGCTTGGGGAAATAGATCATTGATAGATCTATCTCGTAAGGAGAACTCAGCTGGGGAGTAGGAAACTTTCGTCACTTTGTTGTGTAAGAATTTCAGGCATTGCTCCTTCTGGGGAGAGAATGGGAACTCTGTGGGGAGACGGTTCTATTAACCTTTTTGAGGATGAGAGATCTGGCACTCTGTTTGGGGAAGAAAAGATCACTGAACGATCTTCCTTAGAGAACTCTACGGGGATCTCAGCTGGGGATGCTCCTGTTGACTTGACTTATGTTGGAGGTGAGGAGGCTTTGACAACTTTGCTGGGGAGAAGCATTTCAGGTACTGCTTGGGAAAGAGGTATGTTGGGGATGTGATGCTTGGCATGCCCCATGCTGCGTGTTGAATACCTACAATCTGTTAAGACAAGAGAAATACACAAGTATCCCGAGGTATCCCTTACCGGATTCCGTCATAGGAATTAGATATTCCTGGAAGTAGATATATTTCCTGCAAGCATTTATATAAAAAAATGGCTCATTTGTTTTATGCAAGTATTATATTATGAATATTGGACATTTTGCAAACGAAACAAAAATGTACAAAATGCGATATGACTGAAAATTCTGATTTTATTGATCTGGGTGCCCTGAATTGGCAAATACAGTTGAAGAAACAAATTCCCTGGAATGAGGAGATTGCTACAAATTGAGAAAAGTAAAAGTGTTGGCAATGTTGACGACGCTCCGGTGAGCTTCCTTTGCTATGACCTGTATGACCTTGACGCACTTCTCATCTTGCTTTCTGAAGAAGGCTGATTTTGACTAATGCTTTATCCTTTTGAAGCTTGTCGTGTTGTAAATGATACAGACGAATTCAGAATGCAGTTGTTCGCTTATTCCCTGCTTTTGTGTGGGTCGCCCTTTCGGGTTTTCAATCCACCGGGATACCCATTTTTGCCTGAGCTGTCCAATACGGCTTTTCAACTCAGCGGGTGTACACATATTTTTTCAATTTTTCCCCTATTTTTGCCCGAGTCTTTTATTTTGTTTTTGACTCGCCGGGATGCCCTATTTTTGCCTGAACTTACATTCTGTTTTTATGTCCAGCGGGTCATTTTATGCGAAGTATTTTTTAACTGCATCTGAATTCACAGGGGATAAGAAATCTTCAACATCTATAGTAGTGAGCATCAGTGTTCCACCAGAGAAAACCTTCTTTACTATGAATGGACCATCGTAATTTGGAGTCCATTTGCCCCTGTGGTCTGTATGAGGAGGAAAGAGTCTTTTCAGCACAAGATCTCCTACTTGGTATTCCCGAAGCCTGACTTTCTGATCGAAGGCTTTCTTCATCCTTTTCTGATATAACTGCCCATGACAAATTGCAGCTAATCTTTTCTCTTCGATCAAATTCAGTTGATTGTACCGAGACCGGACCCATTCTGCTTCGTCCAGCTTTACATCCATCATTACCCGTAAGGAGGGTAGCTCAACTTCAACAGGTAGGACTGCTTCCATTCCATATACAAGTTGATAAGGTGTTGCCCTAGTAGACGTTCTGATTGAGGTTCGATACCCATGCAAGGAAAATGGTAGCATTTCATGCCAGTCTTTATAAGTAACCACCATCTTCTGCACAATTTTCTTGATGTTTTTGTTAGCTACCTCAACAGCGCCATTCATCTTCGACCTGTAAGGAGAAGAGTTGTGATGTTGAATTTTGAAGTCCCGACACAGTTCTTCCATCATTTTGTTGTTCAAATTGGAACCATTATCAGTAATGATTCACTCGGGTACTCCATATCGACAGATGATGTCTCTTTTCAGAAATCTGGCTACCACTTGTCTGGTGACATTTGCATACGAGGCTGCTTCAACCCATTTGGTGAAGTAATCGATGGCTACCAAGATGAATTTGTGGCCATTTGAAGCAGTCAGCTCGATCTTTCCAATCATGTCAATTCCCCACATGGCAAAGGGCCAAGGCGAATACATCACGTTCAAAGGATTTGGAGGCACATGCACCTTGTCTGCGTAGATCTGGCATTTGTGGTACTTTCTGGCATAGGCACAACAGTCTGCATCCATTGTGATCCAGTAGTAACCTGATCTTAATAATTTCTTAGCCATTGCATGTCCCCCAGCATGGGTACCGAAAGATCCTTCATGCACCTCGTGCATCAGCAAGTCTGCTTCTTTCTTGTCAACACATCTGAGTAGTACCATGTCAAAGTTTCTCTTGTATAATGAACCATCAGCATTAAGGAAGAAACTACCGGCCAGCCTTCTTAATGTCTTCTTATCATTGGATGATGCCCCAGGTGGGTATGTTTGATCCCCTAAGAAGCTTTTGATGTCATGGAACCAAGGTTTGTCATCTTTAGCAATGTCCACGAAGAATACGTATGCTGGTCGGTCTAATTTGGATACCGAAATCCGAGGCACATAATTGGCAGTTTGAACCTTGATCATGGAGGAAATGGTAGCTAGAGCATCTGCGAACTGATTTTCGTCTCGAGGGATGTACTCAAGTTTGACTGTTGTGAAGAAAGTCAATAATCTCCTCGTATAGTCACGGTATGGAATCAGATGCTCTTGGTGAGTGTACCATTTGTCGTTGGTCTGATTGATTACCAAAGCTGAATCCCCGAATACATTCAAAGTCTTGATTCTGAGGTTAATGGCTTCCTTAAGACCCATGATACAGGCTTTGTATTCAGCTTCATAGTTAGTGCAGGCAAATGTGAGTTTTGCCGAGAAAGGCATATGAACTCCTTTAGGTGTAATGAGCACTGCACCAACTCCACGTCCATTCATATTGACAGCCCCATCAAACATCATCGTCCATTCTTCTTCTGGGTCAGGACCTTCAGTCTGAACTGGCTCTTCATGATCTTTTGCTTTTAAGTACATGATGTCTTCATCAGGGAAGTCAAATCTCATCGGCTAGTAATCATCAATGGGTTGCTCAGCCAGATAGTCAGACAGTACACTGCCTGTGATGGCCTTTTAAGATGTATACTGAATGTCATACTCTGTCAGAATCATTTTCCATCTTGCAACCCTTCTGGTAAGTGCTGGCTTCTCAAATATGTACTTGACGGGGTCCATCTTTGAGATCAACAAAGTAGTGTGAGTCAACATATACTGTCTTAGTCGGCGAGCAGCCCACGCTAAAGCACAACAAGTTTTCTCGAGCAGTGAATAACGTTGTTCACAGTCGGTAAAATTTTTGCTTAGGTAGTATATTGCATACTCTTTTCAACCGGACTCGTAATGCTGGCCCAACACACACCCCATCGACTCTTCTAATACTGTCAGGTACATGATTAAAGGTCTTCCTTCGACTGGAGGCATGAGAATTGGAGGTTCTTGCAGATATTCTTTGATCTTGTCAAAAGCTCTCTGACAGTCATTGTTCCACCTGATTGTTTGCTCTTTTCTTAACAATTTGAACAGTGGTTCACAGGTTGCAGTAAGATGAGATATGAATCTTGATATGTAGTTCAATCTACCCAAGAACCCTCAAACTTCTTTTTCAGTCCTAGGTGCAGGCGTCTCCTGAATGGCTTTGACTTTGTCAGGATCAACTTCAATTCCCTTTTACCGGACCGTACCCCAAATGTGCATTTGTTTGGGTTTAGATTCAGCTGATACTTTCTTAGACGCTTGAACAACTTTAGCAGGTTTACTAGATGATCTTCTTCAGTAAGGGACTTGGCAATCATGTCATCCACGTAGCATTCAATTTCTTTGTGGATCATGTCGTGGAATAACGTTACCATAGCCCGTTGATAAGTTGCACCGACATTCTTCAGTCCAAATGGCATTACCTTGTAACAAAACGTGCCCCAAGGTGTGATGAAGGTTGTTTTCTCCATGTCCTCAGGTGACATTCTGATCTGATTATACCCAGAAAAACCATCCATGAAGGAATACACCGAGAACTGAGTTTTGTTATCGACCAATACATCAATGTGAGTGTAAACACCCCAAATTTGCCCTCACCCATTCACACCATGGCTTGTGATTCTTTTCATTTGCATAAGTTCAATCATATCATCTCATATTGCATTTTTGCTTCACTGCATTGGTTCAAAGTCATCTGCATCTAGGGTTTGTGATCTGAGCAATCCCTGAGCTATCTGAGCCACTCCAAGGGTCTTCAATCATGTCAAAGGGATCCATGTGTGTTCAAGCATCATATTGTATCCTCACAAGATCAAGAAAGTCAAAGGATCACAAGAACTGAGAAAGGCATGGAAGCAGAGCCAGGTTTAACTGCACAGATGACCTAGAATTAGGGTTTTGGTTTCAAAGGCCATAACTCCAAATTTTTTGGTCATTCTTGTTTCTATTGGTCTCAATATGGTATAGGGATCATGCATATCAATTTTCATGAAGAAATTCCATGGGGAAGGCATCTGATCAAGGGATGACTTCTTGAGCAAGTCAGTACAAAATCAGGGCATCTGAGGCCCCCAATGACCCAACCAAAGGGTATTCTCCATCATTTTGAATGTGTATGATCTTTATTTGATCATAGAAGGTGTTAGAAGTTCACAAAATTGAATAATTTCAAGCCATTTGCAAAGTTGCCTTTTTGGGAAAATGACTTGTAATGGAAACTTGCCATTTTGGGAAAGTTTTTCAACCCTTTCTTTTTTATTCAAATAAGGAAACTTTGGTCATGAAAGTTGTAGAATGGATCATTTCCTTTTCAAAAAGTACAAGAACTCATTCTAATTCATTTTGGATCAAAAGTTATGGCCTTGCAAAGTTGGATAAAATCATTGAAATTTCACTTTTGCACAAAATGGAAAACTTGCAAATTCTCATGACAAGCCTTTATGTGATTTCAATATGACCTCTAATCATCACACAAACACAAGGCATGACCAAAAAATCAGTTTGGCCCAAGAGATTTCCCATTTCTATGCCTTGATTTTCAAGTAATCATAAGCCATTCTTCATGAAAGTGCAAAGAGGGATTTCTTGCAAATTGATTCTCAAAGGGGTTATTTGACCTCTAGCTGGTTTCAAGACTTTGCCATGACCTAATGAAGCATACCACACCAAAAATTCAGCAAGATTTCTCACATGTATATAGCCAAAAATCATGAGATGTAACAAGTTGTCAAGTTGCAAAAACCCTTCCAACTTATGATCCAAATGCTGCAGTCCTTCATGAATCATCCAAGGGCCATCCTTGACTCAAGCTGAGGCAGGACAAGCCTCTAGATTGCCTCTGACCCGAGCCATGCCTAGGGTACACAATATCTTGACTTTCTTGCATTTTGCCCATACCAATCCCACAGTGACACACCAACTCTCTGCCCAACCAGAGCATGATATGTGGACATCAAGCAATCCAAAAACACACCATACACAAGCTGAATCCTCCCACATTGCAGCATCCAACAAAATCTGTCAAAACCTTTCCCTCTTCGAAACACTCAACACAGCCATCAAACTTCAATAATTCCTTCACCAATCAACCACAAATCATCCATAGAACAAATCCCACCCCTCACAATGATCTGAAACACAACACACAAGAACTTCATTTCCTGCTATATCAGAACTGAACCACAAAAACTAGCCACTTTCAACCCCATTCAAGTATTTCATTAGCCTCAGGAGGTTCAAAGGAGATCATTTGCACAAGGGGGAGGCTCTGAAAGCTCACTTTCGAAGGTCTCCAGCTCAGGTATAACCTAAGAACTTTTTTCTCAGAACTTCATTTTCTTGTTACAAAATGAATCTACATGTTGCACTGATCATCTAGATGTGTTTAGAATTGAAAATAAGCAAGAGATGACCATTTTATGTTGTTCTGAAAGTTTGCCCGTGTTTCATGTTTTCCTTCGATTCAGGCTTGTGAGTGAAAATAAATGGATTTGAGATGAGGGGTTAGGTTTAGATTGATGAGAGGTTTGTTTTGGTGGAAGAAATTTCATGTTTAGTGACCTGTAGAAGATTTTAGGGTTTGTGCTCGCCGGGGAAGATGACCGGAACCACTGTTCCGGTCACCTGAAGTTCATTAGCCCTAATTGTGTCATTAATGAAACTTTGAATGTGGACCGTAGATGCGTTTGACTAAGTTTGACTCCCGCGTGAACGAATGGTCTGGATGCTTCATTAAAGCCCTAATCTCCAATTAATTGTTTAAATCATGTTTAATTAATTTATAAAACCAAATTAGTCAGATTTGAATCTGGGCCTTTGGATCTGGCGCGCAGTCAACCAGTCCAAGCCCAGATCAAATCTTGGCCCTCCTTTTGAATTACTTCCCATATTTTCATTTTAAATTCATTTTCTTTTCATTTTATTTATGCATTTTATTTAAAATAGCAAAATACCTTTAAAAATTATGAAATTTTTTGTCAAAGATTTCATTAATTTTTAAAACCCAAAAATATTTTTATTTTCATTTTTTGCATTAAAAATTATTTTTAAATCATTTAAATGTTTATTTTTAATTAGTTAATGGAAATTAATTAATTAAAAATACATTAAGTATTTAAAAATCACAAAAAAATTCACATAGCATTTAGAAACATTTAGAAACATTGTTCAACCCTCAAACCAAATTTCTTTTTATTCTTGATGCCTTTTGATCATTTTCATTGGATTTAATTTCATTTCAAGGCAATATTTTGTGTCAAACTTCAAAAAATTTCTTTCTGCCTAACCACTGAGGGTTGAATGATGATTCTTCTTGCATTGCACTCTTCATAGCATGTAGTTTATAGGATAAAATTAGTTTGAATTGATCTTGCATTTTCAATTTGTTTGGCATTTTTCTTGATGAAGTACCCCAAAACCCTAGCAATCTTAGGAAATTCATAACTTTCACTAGGTTAAGAGTTGGATCCTCTCCTTTGGGCAGTGAGTTTCTATAGGTTTAGGGTATCTTTGATTGCATTTTCAAATTTTTATCATGTCATTTGCTTCTGGTTTTGGATTTTTGTTTTGCATGATGCATGAAACCCTAATTTGTGATTTCCTTTGCATCCATCTTCCATTTGCTTGCATCCAATGACTTTCCATGACATTTTGTGCATCTTCATGATTCATAATACATCTTAGGACATATTAGAATCATGTTTGATCATTGCATCTTTCATTTTCCATGTTGTATGTCCATTGCATTTCATAAACATTCATGAACTTCCATGGTTCAAGACATGCCTCATTTGCATCCTTATGCTTGTTTGATCATTCTCATGTCTTGCCTCATGTTTGTATCATCTCTTAGCATCATTAACATCATGTTTATGATTCTGGTTTTGGCTTGCATCATGACATTTCATCTCATTTGCATTGCATTTCATTTCTTTTGGCTAACTTTTCAGGTGGTAAGCTGTTTTGAGAAGTGAATTTGCCCTCACTTCTCACAATCTTTTCTCATCTCTCTTGCATCTTTGCTGCATTTTATCTTGTGTATTGGATTGAGCTTGCTCATTCATGTTCCTCACTTTCTTTCTTCAAGCAACTTGACTTCTTAAGTGAAGCAAGTTGTTTTGATTCTCTTTGCTCCTTGCTCCTTTCATCTGCTTCCTTCCTGGTGGTTCCTCTGAAGATCTTTCTCTCTTAAGCCTCACTAACCCTAGGAATAACCAAGCATGATAACAATTAGGGTTTGATTAGTCCCCCCATTTAGTTTTACCTTTGTGTCATCTTTTGAGTCTTCTCTTCTCATATCATAATCAGGGACTAAACCTTTAAGGTTTTAAGACTTTATGATTAAGCTTATGCCTGCATCCTTCTATTAGGATGGAGTGTATAACTTTAATCCTAAGTGTTAAACCCTTAATGTGTTTAAATCCTTTAATCAATCCATCTAATAATCACTAAGATATCAAGCTTGTAACTTGGGCCTTGCATTAGGGTTCTAATTCTTCCTTAATTGGTTAAGAAGGACTAACCCTAGTGTTAATGGACAAGTCCCCCTCAAGTTGTCTTACAAACCATAAAAATCACTTCTTAATCTCACCCTTAACTAAAATCCACCTAATAAAGGTTTTGTTTTGTCATGAGGTTAATCCCTAATCATGGATTAAGTTGAGGAGTCTTTCTCAGCTTAAATGTTCTCATCTATTATCCTTCTATTAGGATAGTGTAATGAGTCCATTAAATCCCTGATTATGGCTTAAACTCATTACTTAACACTAAACAAAAGCAACAAAAACATCTAAATAATCACAAAAAGGTTAATGATCTTAATCCTACACCATGGTGATTAAGTGTGAGATGCTGACTTCACACTTAAGGTATTCTCATTACCCCTAATCAGAGGGAGGATGTGATGAGTTTACTGACCCATTGGTTTAGGCTTAAGCTCATTTTCCTTTGACAAACTTCCAAAAGCAATAAAAGATTGAAAACACAAAAACAAACAATAATCGTCTCCTCCGGGATTCTTTTCTCATCTCATTCACTCATAAACGAGAACTTGCTTCTTCCGTCTAATGCATGACAGTTTGCACCTGAGCCAGACAGGTCATACACTTGAGCATAGGCAAGCAAGCAGTTCACAAGTCAACTTATCTTTCAGTCTCTTTGGGTCGAACTACGGTGTTCTGACTTCCTCATTGCACGAGAGGATACGTAGGCATAACTTAACAGTTATCGAACAAAAGTTTCTGTATATTCCCCCTCCTTCCAGCATCACTCTTTAAGCCTCATAGTCTTGAGCTTCATACTCCTGTTCTTACACTGACATTTCACATATTTCACCTCACTTTTCTTTTACACTGACACTTGCATTCTTTCCAGCTCTGATACACAGATTGCACTGACACTACCCCTTTAAAAGCACAAATCTTTTAAGCGTGGATCCCGTCGAGTACGACGGACAATCCGGGTGCTAATACCTTCCCAGGTTGTAACCAACCCCCTTTCTCAGTCTCTCTGGTTCGCAACCGTCTTATCCATCTCTTCCTAGGTTTATGCAGCATTACCTTTCCTCCTGGGATAAAAATGCCTAGCTGGCGACTCTTTTCTTCTGAGTTCACCCTTGTGTGTTCTTTTCCTCTTTCGCCGACCGTTCACGTATGTACCCCTTCTGACCAGGTGTCATTTTGGTGGGAGCGACAGTGAGGTAATGGGAAGTCATCCTTCGGGCTAGCTCTATTAAGGTCCCGGTAATCCACACACATACGTACTTTGTCATCCTTCTTAGGCACTGGTAAAATATTAGCAACCCACGGCGGGTAACTCGTTATAGCAAGGAAACCGACGTCCCACTGTTTTTGTACCTCTTCCTTAATCTTCATGGCCATATCTGGGCGAGTACGGCGTAGCTTCTGTTTGACTGGAGGGCAATCTTCTTTCAAGGGTAGCCTGTGCATGACAATATCCGTATCTAGACCTGGCATGTCTTGTTAGGACGAAGCAAAGACGTCGACGTATTCTCGAAGCATGTCAATGAGTTGTTCTTTTACTGAAGCCTGCAGACTGGCCCGAATCTTCACCTCTTTCAAATCCTCCTCGGTACCTGTCATACCCCAAATTTGTCCTACCCGCGTCTTTTTTATTTTTTTGTCTAACCATATTCAAAAAATCCAAAGAAATATGTTATTTCAATTTCTTTCTGTTTGAGGTTTATCAGGTCAAGTGAGTGTGGTTTTAAAAGTCAGTGTGTTGTGACAATTCATCCATATTCCGATTTATATCCACCTATATCCATCCATATTTTGTCTAAAGTTATCTCTAATTCTTTTATAGGTCATTATCTTTTTCTGTTTTTTAAAGCCCATTTTCTACAAAAAAAATCAACTACAAAAAAAAAATTCAATCCCTTTTTAATTTTAATTTTTTTTAAAATACAACCATCTAACCATCATTTCATCCATTTTCTTTTTTTATTATTCATTTTATATTTTTAAGTCCTTGTACAAAATACAAAAAATCTTTTTCTCATATTATTATTATTTATTATTCTCACTAGCTTTTATTATTAAATGTTATTATTATTAGTATTATTATTATTATTATTGTTTACTTTTATTATTTTTCCTATTTCAAAAAATAAACTCCACTTTCTAAGCTATATCACACAATAACATGAAAATGCAGTAAATTAAAAGTCCATGTACAGTTCACAATGCTAACAAAATTCCCGGATTGTATTATAGCTCCTAACCTTGATCATTCATTTACTTTATTTATTTATTTATTTATTTTTGGTGATATGAGATATTTGTTTTTTTTATGTGATTTATCAACCATTAGATTACAAAGTTGAGAGAATTCATGCTCCACAAATTGGTTTCTATATTTCACAGCCTGGCCCTACTCACAGGACTTTTCTTTCCAGCAACGGGTACGTCGTACACAATCATTCTACCACTAATGCAGCCATTCAAAATCGTTACACAATTTTTTCCACTCACAATTTCTTTCCTCCACGGATAACAACAACAGCAATGTTTGTCCAGCTCAAGATTGCTTTTGATCTTTTCCCCAAAACACCCTGCATTTTCCCTCTATAAAATCAGTTTTTTTTCTTCATTTATAAAAAGCTTGGAAAAACCTTGGAATCACCCTGCAAAAAATCAGAACCAAGTTTCAAATCTAAAAATCATCAAAAACACATTTTCTCAAACACCCACCATAGATAATCAATCTGAAATTCTGTGATCAGGTATGAGATGTCCTAAGAGATGTCCCAACACTTAATAGGACATTTGACAAATTTAACCAAAACTTAAACAGCAAGAAAAGTAAACAACACAGAAGTTTGTTAACCCAGTTCAGTGTATAACCACACCTACATCTGGAGGCTACCAAGCCAGGAGGAAATCCACTATTAGTAATATTAATTCTAGACTTAAACCACCCTGTTTAATCTATCACTTAATACTTACCCAATGCAATTTCTACCTAAGACTCACTTAGATAAGAGTACCCTACTCACTCCCCCTCAATCACCCAGTGATCAAGTTTACAAGTTTACTGAAATTGAAGACATCCTTCAAACAAAACAGCTTGATCTTACTTAACAGTTTCAATCAAGTCACAAATGCACTTTTGCTTAAAAGCTCATAAAGTGGTACATAAAAACAACCTGCTATTAAAACACTAGACACCCTATTTGGTCTTCTGAAATTCGTGCTCAATTCTATGAGTTTCTGTTGTTTAAATAGGTATCTGAATTTTGGGCTTTCTGTAGAATGATCCAGCCCTAATGTGCAGCAACTGTCACCTTGAATTTAGGGTTTGTTACCTCCTATATTCTAGGTGCATTAGGTCTTCTGTTTTAATCTGAATCTTCAATTTAAAACTCCCTACAGATGCGCCTTGTTCTGTTTTTATCCAGCATTAATTAATCCCAGATAGTTCTCCTTAAATATCTCTGATCTGTTAATCAATAATTAATTCTGGTAGCAGGTCTGAGATGTCTCAACATCTGTTGGGACATCCTGAAAAACTGAACTTAGTCATTTACACAATGTCCCAACATCTGATGAGACATCCTGAAATAAGTTCACATACTCTGTTTGCTAATGTCCCAACATCTGATAGGACATTCTGAACTGAATTTAGCATTTCTTGTTTGGTCAAAAATTCTGCCAATTCTTAAACATCTACACAATCTTTCATTATTCACCTTCATTTCTTTAATCACTACAAATCATATGTGATTCCATTACCAAAAAGAGCAGAAAAATTGTAAACCAAAGAACTATTCATCTGTCACTAATCGCCTCCATAACAATATCCACTAAACTCCACACAAACCTGCATAAGCCATTCTTCACACACCCCTTTCATCCGAAAAAGCCCATAGCAAAACCACAATCCACCTCGCAACCCACCGTCAAACCGCATCCGCCCACACAGCCGCACGAACCATCATGTCAAAACCGCCAGAAAACCCTTGAACATCACAACAAAACAGATCTCAAAACATACCTCCATCACCGTAACACCACCAATGAAAACCTGAGCCATAATCGTTTCATCGAAATCACCCAGAACCAAAAACAACACAAAACGCAGCCGCCTCCACCGCGTCGGAAAACCCGTTGCGCGAACAAACTCAGCCGCCAAACTCAAATCCCGCCGTCAGCCCACAAACAGAACCATCTCAGCCGCGCCGCAAACCCAGCCACCAACACCAACTGCGACCTCGAGATCCTTTCTCCAAATTTAGAAAACCAAAACCAATCGTTCAGCTCCACCGTGCATAAACCCTTTCGCCGCGAGCATCCGCCGTTCGAAACCTACGCCAAAACCATAAGAACAGATCCGTTCGAAGTTACCCACCGCGACAAACCATCGACGTGAGCGAGAAATTGCGAGCAAAATTTGAGAGAGGATCGGCGAGATTCAGAGTTGTGCGAACCGCAAAAGCGTTGTCGTGAGTGTGAGAATCGTGACCTTTTAAATGTTGGTTTTCTGACTTTTGTTTGGTTTAAAATATATGCCATGAGTTTTGGGCTTAGCCCATATGTTTCTTATGATTTCACCTCTTATTTGCTAAGCATACACTCCCTATCCATGTTTATTATTTATTTTATTTTTAGCTTTTAAAAAAAAAAAAGGGGTTATATTGTTATTGCTGTTGGGCTTCAAGGCCCACAAAGTTACTACTTTCAACACCACAGATTTGGCAACATCCCCCCTCTGTATTTTATTTTATTTATTATTGTCTTGCTTTTTATTTTAGTTCTACAATTGTTTTTTTATTTAGATAGTTTTTTATTTCAGAAAAAAAAATCTTTAAAAAAATATATGCTTTAATTATTTCCATTTTATTAGGGCCAATGACATAATAAAAGGCTGACTTTTTGCCCGATTTCGTTAAATCGGTGATATTCGGTCAATATGAGGCCCTCCTTGTAATTAGTTTTTTTTTTATTATTATTTATTTTTATTATCTTGGCAAATAAATATTTCAATTAATTTAATTTATTCATTATTCTTAATATTATTTGATTATTTAATTCATTATTCTATCTTAATTTAATTCTTGCAAATCAATTTTATTTATTCATTATCGCATTTCAAAAATTACGTTTCGACTCCTTATAGAATGATTCCAATTTTGAATCGATTCTAAGGTAGTTTACGAACTAAATTTCGACGCGTCCCGAAAAGGTCCAACGCCTTCGAATAGTTGTTCTCGATTAAAAAGGTCCAACGCCTTCGAATAATTGTTTTCGATTAAAAATGCCGAATGCCTTCGAATAGTTCAAAAACACTGCACACACGCTTTCTCTTGGGCGAATTACAACGAGACCCATTTATTTCGCGCAATCCCCTTGTATTTATTTTGTATCCCTCTCCCATTACTTTGCACGCATTTTATTTTTCGTATTTTATTTAATTCTGAATCCTTGATCCAACGCCAAGCGATTGCACTTGCACACTCGCACCTTTTTATTTTGTTTCATTTATTAGGATCCACCTTACTTTGCGAGCCGAGCGCATCGTGCCTCGCTAACAAACCACAAAATAAACCTCCATTTGCATTTACCCTTTAACCTCAAAAAACCAAAACGTTTCGATTAGATCCAAACCCTTGATCCAATGTCAAGCGGTCTTAGGAAATAAAACACTTTAATAAATGCGAGAAGATTTGTACGCCACGAGCCTTAAGCGGTAGAAAGGAGGATAACGAGCTCTCGTTACTCGCTCCGATTATTTCAACGCAAGACGCTCGTCTTGTTGGACGAGATAAACTATCCATAGTCTTTAGTGCATTTCAACTCATAAATCCTTTCATCGACGAAAGGTAATAAAATCAACAACCATTACCCTTAGTATGCCGAACTACGAGGCTCTGACTTTCCCATTGCACACGGGAGTACGTAGGCACGAGGATCTCAATCCTTGACGAGCACCTAGGTTGAATCTAACTTATAATTCAACTCATTTCCCTCTAGCAAGCAATTCGTTTAAGCATAGACAACCTCTCGCGCGTGATAACTTAGATGGTTCCCATCGAGTACGATGGATGTAGGGGGTGCTAATACCTTTCCCCTGCATAACCGACTCCCGAACCCAGGCAATGGTTCCGTTGACCTTTGTCCTCATCCTTCTCTTCCCGGGTTGTATCTATATCTTCCTTATCCCTCTTCGGGAATAAATAGAATTAGGTGGCGACTCTTCAGTCTGTCCAGCGCGCGTCTCCCATCTTTTCGGATCGCGTGAGGTCGTATTTTTCGGGGTACGACAGCTGGCGACTCTGCTGGGGAATGGTTCACCCCTATGCGAGTCAAGCCTAGTCTAAGTTCCCGCTTGTTTGGATGTTTGCTTTTATGCCTTGCTTGTTTATCGCTTTCTTTATCGCATTCCATTTTATATATCTTGTGGCTCCTTGGTACTATAATTTGGATCGATACTTTGCAAAAGAAACTTGAGGGAAAAGCTCTATACCCGGGCTGACGAGTACAAACATAAGTTAGCGAGGTTGTGTAGTATGGGCTTCTGAGAGAACCACTCTCGTGGGTTGTCGATACGAAAACCTCACTTGGAGTAGATTCTGAAGAGAATACTGACAACCGTCAAGTCCTTGACGTGTGTGCTCAGTTGCTTTCATTAGGGTCATCAACTCTGAGGACCTTTAGAACCTTTTGGTTAAAACATCGGTTGATGGTTGCGTAGTATTGGGCACCAGGGTTCACCCTCGCGTGGCTCGATACGAAAAACTCACTTGGAATAGACTTACTCAATGGAGTTGATTGACTGTCAAAAATGTATGAAATTGACACGTGCATCAAACAGTTGAGAAAGTTCCATAACTCCAGGACTTTGTTTTAAACCTTGTGTCGATGATCACGTAGTATAGACTCCCGAGAAAATTTGATCTCGTGGGTTGTCGATACGAAGATCTCACCCAAAATAGATTCATATGGCGGAGTCAATTAACTGTCATGTTTATGTCACGTGTGATGAACAGCCATATGAGTTGATAACTTTGGGATCCCTAAAACCTTAGAGTCTACCCAGTGAGTTCCTGATCAGAGTATCCTCCATCTGTACCTTGGACTCGTGAGACCTTGATCTTGTGATCCTAGATTCTGACATTGCATATCATCTCATTTGCATTAATTATTCATATTGCATTTCATTCCAAATCCGAAAAATCATTTCATGTTCCTCCATCTTCAGTAAATCAAGCTGGTTTCCCGACGCTCGTATCGTGCTAGACGCCCATACTTAACTCGAGCCAACACTAGAAGACTGATGGATGTGATTCAAGAAGAACAAGCTGCCATGAGGGAAGAGATTGACTCGGTCAAGAGCAAGATTGACCAGATTTATGAGACTTTACAAGCTTTGGCTAGAATGGAAGAACGTCGCGAAGCTGCTGCCGCAATGAACAATGCTCAAGTGCAAGGATCTACCTCGCGCGCAATGCCTTCAGTTCCAGTTCCAAATCCTTTGGTCTATGGTTTGACTCCAGGTTTCACTCCTGCTGTTGAAGAGGTCACTTCCCAACCAATACCTGCTTCTGGTGTCACTGTTGGTGTTATTCCTCAAGCTCAACCTATTCCAACTCAAGTCCAGTTTCCTCAAGCTGAAGAGAATCATCAAGTTGAGTATGAGATACATACTGCTGTTCCAATCGCCAATCCTCAGGCTGCTCAAGAGTCTGAAGTTATGAAGATGTGCCGCGAGTTAGCTGAAAAACTCCGAATCATGGAAGGACACAACTCAACTTCTCTGAGTGCCTCAGACATGTGCTTAGTTCCAGATGTTGTGATCCCTGGTAAATTCAAACTTCCAGAATTCGAGAAATACAAAGGCCTCAGCTGTCCTGAGCTTCATTTGAGGATGTACTGCAGGAAAATGGCCGCTCATGCCAAAGATGATAAGCTTATGATCCATTACTTCCAAGACAGCCTGTCTGGAGCGTCTCTAGAATGGTACATGCAGCTCGAACGCAACAGTGTTCGTACTTGGCTTGATCTATCTGATGCATTCAAAAAGCAGTACAAGTACAACACTGACCTTGCTCCTAATCGTACTCAACTTCAGAGTATGTCTCAAAAGGAAAGCGAATCCTTTAAGGAGTACGCCCAACGCTGGAGGGAATTAGCTGCCAGAGTGCATCCGTCATTGGTTGACCGTGAATTGATCGATATCTTCATGGGTACCCTACAGGGGCAATACTACGAGAAGCTGATCAGCAGTGTATCTTCTGGATTTTCAGACATGGTGATGGTAGGAGAAAGAATTGAAGAGGGTTTGAAGAGTGGAAAGATCCAAGGAGGCTCTAGCAGCCAAAACAATGCCAAGAAGCCTTTCAACGGGTACAAAAAGGGCGAAACAAATGTCGTTGCTGCTGCAAATGGAAACTTTCAACAGAGTGCACCTGCGTCAGTTCCCTACTACCAGTATCCCTATGTTCCTGCTGCACAATATGCTCATATGCCATATCAGCCAATTCCTCCAATGCCTTATCAGCAGGCCTTTCAAGCTTTATTTCCGCCTCAGATGGCTCATCAACCACGTCCACATCCAATGGTTGCAGCCGCGCAATATGCACCTGGACCATACCAGCAACCGGCTTATCCACAACGGCCTGGTCAACAGCAACAACGCGCTCCTCAACAGCGTCCACCATATCAACAAAGAGGATATGATAGGCACATTGATCCCCTGCCTATGTCATACGCCGAAATCTTTAAACAGTTGATGGCAAAAGGACCTCTTACTTTGAGAGATATGCCACCTCAGACTGGCAATGCCCGTAACTATGATGCCAATGCCCGCTGTGAGTATCACAAAGGCGCTCCAGGCCACACCATCGAGAACTGCCATGCCTTGAAACACTTGATTCAGGATATAATCAACTCTAAGGACCTCACTCTCACTCCGAGAAATGCAAATGTCCAGAACGATCCAATGCCGCCGCACGGCGCCAACAAGTAAAGACATTTGAAGGGGTTTGTTGAAGACCAAGCTGAGTAGTCTCCAACTTTGAAGCATTCAATCAAGAGAAGTTCAATTCCTCAAATCAAGGCAACCATCTCCATTTATTATTTCCGCATTCCCGTTGTTTTGTAATGTTTGTTTAAGTACTATTTGCTCTGAACATTGTTATCTGTACTTGGTTATGTTAATGTTATGTTTATGCATGTTTTGAATCAATTTATTCGCATTCGCTCATCATTTATCATTTATCGCAAAAATCATAAAAATATATTTCCCTCACTTCACTTTAGCAAATATTTGAGGGAGGATGATGAAAACGAAATACCCATAACTGTTGCGGTATGTTTTCGGATAAAACCTCGTCAATGATGTACAAGCATTCTTTCAAATTCCCAAACACTGAAGATATAAGGAGTTAATCCCTAGCAACCACTTCGAGCCTAGAAGTAGGAGTTTTCTTTTGGATACAACCCTTACATTTAACCCGGGGCAGGGTAGTTGTTCAGTTAACTTGACTACACTTCAAATCGCAAGATGAGACATCCCGTCGGAGGACCATCAATGAATGACTTGGCAGTCACAATATTCAACAAAATACAAAAAAAAAGTAGAAAAGAAAACCGCTAAGTTGAGCACCCAAGGGGAGACTTAGTCGAAAAAATGAAACAAAAAAGAAATCAAAAGAGGAACTCAAATCCTCAGCACAAAAAAAAAATATCAGTGACCACTAAATCAAGAATCAAAGGGTCACCAGCAAAATAAGATGACTGTCATTTTCAAGCAAACTTTGAAGCTTCATCTTCACTCTTGCAAAGTTAAATACATATGCAAAGTTAACTGAACATAGGATTGGAGAACATAAAGAAGAAGGGATGGGTACAAATCAAACTTTGAGCCTTATACCTTTGTTTCTCAAAACCATTAACCAGACCACGTTACAACCCTCGAAAGTCCTAATTGAGGCACGGTTTATTCTGAAAGCATGCTACCAACAAGGTTGCGTAAATTGACTCCCATATTTGCTAATATTCAATCTCGATTGCACATTATTCTTGCTGCATCTTTTACGCACCTTCAGCACCTCGTTTGGACTAACGGTCCATCCGTCACACTATCACAAATCATTTAAATAAATTGACTTTTTCAAAACTTACATGAACTTTACATTAACACTACCATTTGTGTATGCATAATTTAATTGCAATTCAGTGCTTGACATCAGTACAATCCCAGCAAGGGGCAATCAAAAGAGAAAATTTGAACTTCATTGGTGCCAACATGAATCAAGACTACTCCAACGGTCCAATCAGGGACAAAGCATCTTCAATAGCTCAATCAGGGGCAAGATCACCTTCAAAGGCTCAATCAGGGGCAGATCATGCCATGGCCATTGTCAAAGCTTCCCCACCAGATTTATTTCAAACACCCTACAAACAGGGGCACGATACAAGGATCAAATCTTCCTATCTCTTCTTCCCAGCTAAAAAGCAAATTTTGCTGGACATTGACAATCATTCAAGGCAAATCAGTCTCCATGTGTCAATTAAGTCGCTCCGCTCATCAGCAAGTGACCAAATCTTGGAGCTTTCAGATCCATCTTCTAACCATACATCGTCGAAGAACGCGTGTCGGGGAATCAATCCCTCCACCCACCCGAAGTCCAATCATTGTTGGCAACTACCAAACCAAAAGTACACCAAGCTGGCACCTTTTAATCGCTCATATGCATCATTATGCATCATCAACGTCATAAGCATCATTTACATCAATCATTTGCAGCATATGCATCATTTGCATACCTAAATAAATCAGCTTTTCATATCCCCAACATTTTCAAACTTACATCTCAGTGCATAAACATTTGCATCATTTTTCCATATTTATGGAATACCATTTCAAAACAATCAAGCATAGTTGCATAATTCAGGATCCAGGATCAATTCAAGTCTCCAATCCTTTCCCCAGCGGAAGTCAGGATCGTATCAATCGAAGATTCCAGGCATATCCTCGATGGATTCAGTGGCCGTATTTAAATTTCTTTCGCCTATCATCCTCCGTTGATAGTGATCCCTTATTTTTCTGTCTTTCGCCTATCACCCTCTGTTGATAGTGATTCTTTATTTTTCTGTCTTTCGCCTATCATCCTCTATTGATAGTGATTCTTTATTTTTCTGTCTTTCGCTTATCATCCTCTGTTGATAGTGATTCTTTATTTTTCCGTCTATCGTCTTATTATCCTCTGTTGATAAGTGAGTTTATTTCCAGTTATTCGCCTTATCATCCTCTTTTGATAAGTGAGTTTATTTCCAGTTATTCGCCTTATCATCCTCTGTTGATAAGTGAGTTTATTTTCAGTCATTCGCCTTATCATCCTCTGTTGATAAGTGATTTTTCAGTTATTTGCCTTATCATCCTCTGGTGATAAGTGATTTTATTTTCAGTCATTTGCCTTATCATCCTCTGGTGATAAGTGATTTATTTTGTTAATTTGTTTCTTGCTGTGTCACCCATCCTTTCCAGTTTATTTCATTTGTTATTTTCGCAATTTCTTTTCGGACAAATTTGGAGTCTGTTAATATCTAATTATCTTATACCTTGAAAGGTTGAATGCGAGTCAGCTCATCTTACTCGGTCTAAGCCAATTCGATAGGGGCATCTGTTATACCCCAAATTTGTCCTACCCGCGTCTTTTTTATTTTTTTGTCTAACCATATTCAAAAAATCCAAAGAAATATGTTATTTCAATTTCTTTCTGTTTGAGGTTTATCAGGTCGAGTGAGTGCGGTTTTAAAAGTCAGTGTGTTGTGACAATTCATCCATATTCCGATTTATATCCACCTATATCCATCCATATTTTGTCTAAAGTTGTCTCTAATTCTTTTATAGGTCATTATCTTTTTCTGTTTTTTAAATCCCATTTTCTATAAAAAAAAATCAACTACAAAAAAAAATTCAATCCCTTTTTAATTTTAATTTTTTTTTTAAATACAACCATCTAACCATCATTTCATCCATTTTCTTTTTTTATTATTCATTTTATATTTTTAAGTCCTTGTATAAAATACAAAAAATCTTTTTCTCATATTATTATTATTTATTATTCTCACTGGCTTTTATTATTAAATGTTATTATTATTATTATTATTATTATTATTATTGTTCTTTTATTATTTTTCCTATTTCAAAAAATAAATTCCACTTTCTAAGCTATATCACACAATAACATGAAAATGCAGTAAATTAAAAGTCCATGTACAGTTCACAATGCAAACAAAATTCCCGGATTGTATTATAGCTCCTAACCTTGATCATTCATTTACTTTATTTATTTATTTATTTATTTTTGGTGATATGAGATATTTGTTTTTTTTATGTGATTTATCAACCATTAGATTACAAAGTTGAGAGAATTCATGCTCCACAAATTGGTTTCTATATTTCACAGCCTGACCCTACTCACAGGACTTTTCTTTCCAGCAACGGGTACGTCGTACACAATCATTCCACCACTAATCCAGCCATTCAAAATCGTTACACAATTTTTTCCACTCACAATTTCTTTCCTCCACGGATAACAACAACAACAATGTTTGTCCAGCTCAAGATTCCTTTTGATCTTTTCCCCAAAACACCCTGCATTTTCCCTCTATAAAATCAGTTTTTTTCCTTCATTTATAAAAAGCTTGGAAAAACCTTGGAATCACCCTGCAAAAAATCAGAACCATGTTTCAAATCTAAAAATCATCAAAAACACATTTTCTCAAACACCCACCATAGATAATCAATCTTTCATTATTCACCTTCATTTCTTTAATCACTACAAATCATATGTGATTCCATTACCAAAAAGAGCAGAAAAATTGTAAACCAAAGAACTATTCATCTGTCACGAATCGCCTCCATAACAATATCCACTAAACTCCACACAAACCTGCATAAGCCATTCTTCACACACCCCTTTCATCCGAAAAAGCCCATAGCAAAACCACAATCCACCTCGCAACCCACAGTCAAACCGCATCCGCCCACACAGCCGCACGAACCATCCCGTCAAAATCGCCGGAAAACCCTTGAACATCACAACAAAACAGATCTCAAAACATACCTCCATCACCGTAACACCACCAATGAAAACCTGAGCCATAACCGTTTCATCGAAATCACCCAGAACCAAAAACAGCACAAAACGCAACCGCCTCCACCGCGCCGGAAAACCAGTTGCGCGAACACACTCAGCCGCCGAACTCAAATCCCACCGTCAGCCCACAAACAAAACCATCTCAGCCGCGCCGCAAACCCAGCCACCAATACCAACCGCGACCTCGAGATCCTTTCTCCAAATCCAGAAAACCAAAACCAATCGTTCAGCTCCACCGTGCACAAACCCTTTCGCCGCGAGCATCCGCCGTTCGAAACCTACGCCAAAACCATAAGAACAGATCCGTTCGAAGTTACCCACCGCGACAAACCATCGACGTGAGCGAGAAATTGCGAGCAAAATTTGAGAGAGGACCGGCGAGATTCAGAGTCGTGCGAACCGCAAAAGCGTTGTCGTGAGTGTGAGAACCGTGACCTTCTAAATGTTGGTTTTCTGACTTTTGTTTGGTTTAAAATATATGCCATGAGTTCTGGGCTTAGCCCATATGTTTCTTATGATTTCACCTCTTATTTGCTAAGCATACACTCCCTATCCATGTTTATTATTTATTTTATTTTTAGCTTTTAAAAAAAATGGGGGGGTTATATTGTTATTGTTGTTGGGCTTCAAGGCCCACAAAGTTACTACTTTCAACACCACAGATTTGGCAACATCCCCCTTCTGTATTTTATTTTATTTATAATTGTCTTGCTTTTTATTTTAGTTCTACAATTGTTTTTTTATTTAGATAGTTTCTTTATTTCAGAAAAAAAAATCTTTAAAAAAATATATGCTTTAATTATTTCCATTTTATTAGGGCCAATGACATAATAAAAGGCTGACTTTTCGCCCGATTTCGTTAAATCGGTGATATTCGGTCAATATGAGGCCCTCCTTGTAATTAGTTTTTTTTTTTAATTATTATTTATTTTTATTATCTTGGCAAATAAACATTTCAATTAATTTAATTTATTCATTATTCTTAATATTATTTGATTATTTAATTCATTATTCTATCTTAATTTAATTCTTGCAAATCAATTTTATTTATTCATTATCGCATTTCAAAAATTACGTTTCGACTCCTTATAGAATGATTCCAATTTTGAATCGATTCTAAGGTAGTTCACGAACTAAATTTCGACGCGTCCCGAAAAGGTCCAACGCCTTCGAATAGTTGTTCTCGATTAAAAAGGTCCAACGCCTTCGAATAGTTGTTTTCGATTAAAAAGGCCGAACGCCTTCGAATAGTTCAAAAACACTGCACACACGCTTTCTCTTGGGCGAATTACAACGAGACCCATTTATTTCGCGCAATCCCCTTGTATTTATTTTGAATCCCTCTCCCATTACTTTGTACGCATTTTATTTTTCGTATTTTATTTAATTTGAATCCTTGGTCCAACGCCAAGCGATTGCACTTGCACACTCGCACCTTTTTATTTTGTTTCGTTTATTAGGATCCACCTTACTTTGCGAGCCGAGCGCATCGTGCCTCACTAACAAACCACAAAATAAACCTCCATTTGCATTTACCATTTAACCTCAAAAAACCAAAACGTTTTGATTAGATCCAAACCTTTGATCCAACGTCAAGCGGTCTTAGGAAATAAAACACTTTAATAAATGCGAGAAGATTTGTACGCCACGAGCCTTAAGCGGTAGAAAGGAGGATAACGAGCTCTCGTTACTCGCTCCGATTATTTCAACGCAAGATGCTCGTCTTATTAGACGAGATAAACTATCCATAGTCTTTAGTGCATTTCAACTCATAAACCCTTTCATCGACGAAAGGTAATAAAATCAACAACCATTACCCTTAGTAGGCCGAACTACGGGGCTCTGACTTTCCCATTGCACACGGGAGTACGTAGGCACGAGGATCTCAATCCTTGCCGAGAACCTAGGTTCAATCTAACTTATAATTCAACTCATTTCCCTCTAGTATGCAATTCGTTTAAGCATAGACATCCTCTCGCGCATGATAACTTAGATGGTTCCCATCGAGTACGATGGATGTAGGGGGTGCTAATACCTTCCCCCTGCATAACCGACTCCCGAACCCAGGAAATGGTTCCGTTGACCTTTGTCCCCATCCTTCTCTTCCGGGGTTGTTTCTATATCTTCCTTTTCCCTCTTCAGGAATAAATAGAATTAGGTGGCGACTCTTCAGTCTGTCCAGCGCGCGGCTCCCATCTTTTCGGATCGCGTGAGGTCGTATTTTTCGGGGTACGACAGTACCAAGATTAACTGTCTCAACCTCCTCCTGGTGAGGAGTGATCGCTTTCTCTTCTTGCCTCAACAACCTGGCTAACTCTTCAAGTAACTCATAGTCTTCCTCAACCCCTTCATCAGCTTGATTAATTGGATTGTCGAAGTCATACAAGGTCATAGCTGTGCTGTTGTTGGTGCAATCTGGAGGATATTCTCTGCAAGGTTTGAGATTGGTTCGTTTTAGTGATCAATTTTAATCTTGCTTAGAAAAATGAAGTTATTTATTTTGAAAACATTGTCATTTTATTGTTTTGTACAAAAGTGAAAAAATGAAAAGACAGTGAGCGAAAAAGAGACTTGTTTGCAAAAGATGTCTGATATTCATTGATAATCCATTTGCACAAAAATACAATATGGCCCTATTATAAAATGAGTCCTGACACCTTGGGCAAGATGCAGGACTTTATGCATGCTAAAAAAGGAAGGAAATAATAATTACTCTGCAGGAGTAACCCTTATAATTTCCTGGGAAGACCAGTTAAGGACTTGGTGACCCGGGATCCTTGGACGTATCCAGCTCTCCAGGTTGAGGTCGCTTTCCACCTCGTCTTCCACGTTATTGACAGCATCTGGGATGAGCATCCCCCCACTGATGAACTTGGGCTCCTTAGCAGCCTCTGTTTGATCTTGTCGGAATGGTTTGTAACCCAAACCGAATCTATCTTCCTTCTTCTCCACCGGTAGCAGTTTGCCCCAGCCTTGGGCATTTCCATCTTCAAAACCTTCTGGGCTTGCTGATAGGAGACAATTGAAGTACCCATCCTATCTTCCTAGGATGCAGCAAATACTTCAGTCGTCGCCTCATTAACATTCAGGGCCTCGAACCCCTAGCTCATAGTTTCATGGATTTCACCATCCATCTCAATGTATTTGTACGTAGCCAGATGGCTAACAAATATGTCCTCCTCACCACATATGGTGATAATCTGTCCTAACCACTCATATTTCAATTTCTGGTGAAGAGTCGACGTAACTGCGCCAGCGGCGTGAATCCATGGTCGACCCAACAAACAACTGTAGGCCGGCTGAATGTCCATCACATAGAAAGTAGTCTGAAAGACCTGCGGACCGATTATCACAGGAAACTCCACCTCTCCAAGAACAAACCTTTTGGAGCCATCAAAAGCCATGACCACTAGATTGCTTGGTCGGAGAGCTATTCCATCATATTCGAGCTTGACAAGAGCTTTCTTGGGTAAGACATTGAGTGAGGACCCAGTGTCTACAAGAACGTGAGAGAGTACAACCCCCTTGCACTCCAGGGTTATGTGCAAAGCTTTGTTGTGGCGACGTCCTTCTGTTGTTAAATCAGCATTGGTGAAACCTAGCCCATGGCTAGTATTAACATTAGACACCACTGTTTCAAGTTGATTCACCGTGATCTCTTCTGGCACGTAGGCAGCGCGCAGATCTTTAAGTAGTGCATCCCGGTGAGCCTCGGAACATAACAGCAGGTATAATATAGAGATCTTAGAAGGAGTTTGGTGGAGTTGATCCACAACCTTGTAGTCACTTCTTTTAATTATGCTCATAAATTCATCCACATCTTGAACAAAGGATGATTTATGAGTCCCTTTTAGTGCAGATTCTTCAGGTATCACACTTTTCCCTTTGGCTTTGGCAACAACCTCTGCCTCAGTATTAATTCTTGGAGCTTGTGACGCGAAGAGGCGTCCGCTTTGGGTGAAGCCTCCGCCTCCCCCGACATTATCCACTTGTGGGGTAGGAACTGAAGAATCAAGAAGGACTCTTCCTCCGTTGCAGTAAAGGCCAGCACCATAATGCCATGGTACAACATTGTCTTTAACATATGGAATGGGCCCTGGCACTGTGATGGTGACTGGGCTCACTGCAGCAGAAGTTGGAACTGTTATCGTCTGTGGATCATAGAAAATGGTGACAGGACTTCTTGTAGGTGTTGGAGGTGATGAATTGAAGCTTGATTGTTGAAACTGTTGCTGAGATTGTTGAAAGTTGCTGGAGTCTGGGACCGTTGTCGGGTCATAATAAATAGTAACTGTGGAAACATCATTGTTGGTGGTTGCTGAAGTTGTAGAAGGAAAAGAAATGGAAATATTGTTTGTTGAAGTGATGGAAGAAATGGTTGCTGAAGTTGTAGATGAGTTTGTAGGAACAATTGTTGTTGCAGTTGTAGGAGGATCATTTGTTGTTGAAAAAGGAGTTGTTGGTGTTGTAGAAGCGGTTGTGGTTATTTGCAGAATGCCTTCTTTGATCAGGTCATTGATGCCATTCCTCAAGCTCGCACACTCATTTTCGGAAACCTTGCAAGATTCACAATAGGCCTCACAACCTGGAAACACTTGGCATTTCAAAAGCTGGGCTTTAATCTTTGCCAGAGGTGTCTGAACACTTGTAATATCTTCAATGGGAATCATGGGTGAGCCTTCCTCTATAGCATTAATCCTTGGCCCACTGTGGCTTGGCATAGGATTTTTCATGACATTGGGGGGTGGTGCAAAATTCAGGGCCTTTGAATCTACCAGATCCTGGACCTTCATATGCAGAGCCCTGCATTTTTCCGTGGAGTGACCAGGTGCATTAGAATGAAAAGCACACCTAGCGTTGACATCGTAATTTCTTGGAAGGTTCTGAGGATCAGGTGGAGCCAATGTCCTCAACTCAACAAGATTGAGCTTTAGGAGTTGTGGAAGTAATGTGGCATATGGCATTGGAATAGGGTCAATCACCCTATTGATTTGAGATGGGTGTTGTTGGAAAGGGCATTGTTGTTGATTGTTGTTATTGTTATTGTAGGATCTTTGTTGAGGGAACTGTGGTTGTTGAGGAAAGTGTTGTGGTTGTTGAGTATACTAAGGAGGTGGAGTGGGGATAGTGACGGCGACAACTGATCTGGGCAGATACTGGGGTCTTCCTCTCCCCATATGTACAGAATTTGTATCACCAGATCTACGGGGCCCAGCAAATGGCTTCCTTGTACTGCGTGAACTGGCACCGTTATCGGAAATCTTTCCCATTTTCAGTAAGCTCTAAATTCTTTCCCCAGCTATCACCACATCTACAAAGCTGGTGGAAGAAAATGCAGCCAATCTGTCAATATAGGTACCCTGGAGAGTATTCATGAACATGTCTGCCGTCTCCCTTTCTGACATCGTAGGTTGAACGGCAGCAGCTAGTTGCCTCCACCTCTGGGCATACTCTCTAAAGCTTTCACGGGAAGATTGTGACATTCCCCTCAGAAGGGTTCTGTTTGGAGCCATGTCCAGATTATACTGATATTGACGGATGCGAAGAGGTCCTCTTTGCACTCACATGTACTTGTATATGCACCCTTTTTGACACCCGTCCGTGTCATATCCCCAGCGCAGTCGCGTACACCTTCATCACCCATACACTTGTTAATATTATACTTTTCTCTTTTGACACCCGTCCGTGTCACTCTCCCCAGCAGTTAAGACACTCATCAATACAATACAATACTCACTACTCATGGTACGCTTATACAGATACTCGTCCATATCTTGTATACACCATCACTCATACCCCCACAGATTCAACAATAGTCCTTGTTCTTTGTTAACCAGTTGGTACTCGTCCGTACCATCATCTCAGAACATTGCGTCTAATGTTTGTTTCTACGTGATACTCGTCCGTATCATAGTCTTAAGGATGCTCGTCCGCATCTTTAATCCATACACTGTGTCAAACACTTGTGTCTTCTTGAATATAGATGCTCGTCTGTGTCTATTATTCCCCAGAAGAGTCCCTTCGGATGCAACACTCGTCCGTGTTCTTTGTTAACCAGTTGATACCCGTCCGTATCATCATCTCTGAACATGTGTCAGTTTGTTTCTACATGATACTCGTCCGTATCATAGTCTTAAGGATGCTCGTCCGCATCTTTAATCTATACACAATACCAAACACTTATACCTTTTGCTTCTTGGATGTAAACGCTCGTCCGTGTTTACTATCTCCCCAGTAGATCGCCAACAAAACAATTTTTTTCTTTTTATCTAACACTCGTCCTGTGTTATGATAACCCTGAGAGCAGCCGTACCCTGCTGAGTGGTCGTCCTCCACTTCTTGATGGTCGTCCTCCATCATGCTCATCCGATGGCCGTCCCCATCGTTGATTTTAGCAGCCGTCCCCTGCTAGGTGGTCGTCCTCCACCTCTTGATGATCGTCCTTCATCATTTTATCCAATGGCCGTCCCCATTGTTGATTTTGGTTATCTGACACTCGTCCTGTGTCATGATAACCCTGGGAGCAGCCGTCCCCTGCTGAGTGGTCGTCCTCCACTTCTTGATGGTCATCCTCCATCTTGCTCGTCCGATGGCCGTCCCCATCGTTGACCTTTTCTATCCGATGGCCGTCCCCATCGTTGATATTTTCGGCAGCCGTACCCTGCCAGGTGGTCGTCCTCCACCTTTGATGGCCGTCCCCATCATTTTTCTTTATACCCAACAGAGCAGCCGTACCCTGCTAGGTGATCGTCCTTCACCTTTGATGGTCGTACCCCATCATTTGTTTATTTCATTCATTCTTTAACCCGATGGCCGTCCCCGTCGTGGTCCCTTTTCCTTTTTAACCCGATGGCCGTCCCCATCGTTGTTTACTTTACCTTTATGAACTTGATGGCCGTCCCCGTCATGTTTCATTAATCCTCAGAAATTTTACAGTTTTATCGTGATGGTCGTCCCCATCATGATTTTATTTTCCCCAGCTAGTCGGCCGTCCCCGTCTTAGCTTTTCTTGTTTTTCCCCAGCTAGTCGGCCGTCCCCGTCTTAGCTTTACTTTTTATCCCCAGCATGTCGGCCGTCCCCGTCATCGTTTTATTTTCCTGCACTTTTCCAGCATGTCGGCCGTCCCCGTCATCGCTTTACTTCACATTTATCCCAGCATGTCGGCCGTCCCCGTCATTGCTCCTTACCCAGCAGTCGTCCTCTGCTCGATGGTCGTCCTCCGTCGCCCACACTTTACAATATACTTTATTTTGCCTTTACAATCTATATCCCTTTTCTTCTTCATTCTGTGAGTGCAAATTTTGGACTGTCTTTGGTATTCAACCACAAGTTATCTTGTTTGCCTGTTAAGCCGTCGCTTACAACCTGCACAGCTAACTCATGTTTGAATAGGGGCAGCTGTAAACACCCCAAATTTGCCCTCACCCATTCACACCATGGCTTATGGTCATCTCATATGCATAAACACAATCATATCATCTCACATCTCATTTTTGATTCACTGGATAGTTTCTAAGTCATCTGCACCTAGGGTTTGTGATCTGAGCAATCCCAAAGCTTCTTGAGGCACCCCAAAGGCCACCAATCAACTCAAAGGGATCCATGTGTATTCTTACATCATATTCTATCTCCTCAAAGTCAAAAATGCAGAGGAATCACAAGAACTAGGGTTTGAGTGGATGCAGAGCCAAGTTTGACTGCACAGTTGACTGAAAATTAGGGTTTTGGTTTCAGAGGCCATAACTCCAAACTTTTTGGTCATTCTTGTTTCCATTGATCTCTATATGGTATAGGGAGTATACATATCAATTTTCATGAAGAAATTCCATGGGGAAGTCATCTGATCAAGAGTTGACTTTCTAGACAAGTCAGTGCAAAATCAGGGCATCTGAGGCCCCCAATGACCCAACCAATGGGTGATCTTCATCATTTTGAGTGTATATGATCTTTATTTGATCATGGAAGAAGGTTGAAGTTCATAGAAATCAAGAATTTAGGGTTTTTGCAAAGGTTGACTTTTTGGGCATAGTTGACTTTTCAAGAATGCATCATTTTAGGTCAAGTTTCAAGCTTTGATTCTTGGTCCAAAAATGCTTCAAATGGAAAAACTTTGGTCATGAAAGTTGTAGATCTCATCTTTCCCTTTTCAAAAAGTACAAGAACATGACCAAACTCTTCTTGGATCAAAAGTTATGGCAATGCAAAGTTGGCTAAAATCATTGATTTTCAAGGCATGCCCTAAGTGAGAACTTTGCAAAATCTTGGACAAATGCATTATGTGACTTCTAATTCCTCTCAAACCAGTACACAAACATTTCTCTAAGTCATAAAATCAGAATTGGATCAAGTTTGCCCATGGTTTGGTTTGTGTAACAAGGCATTTTCTCATAGAATTCCATAAAGCAACAACTTGCAAAAACCATCATGATCACTTCACCAACTTGATGCATTGGCTGCTGAGCTTTGCTAGACCTCTCCCTCATCCTTGCTGCGCCAGCCCATGCCTTGTACTTGCCTAGACCTTGAGCCATGCCTCACTTACACAAAAGTTGACCTTTATGCAAAAGCAAACTTACCTATCATAGCAGGCCATGTCACATCACAAAGCCAATCAGATTTGTTTATGTTATCCCTTTGCAAGCTAAACACAAGACTAAGCAAGGCTGAAACCAACACATTCACCACATACACAAAAACTCACCATCTTGCAACTTGCTTCGATTTCCTCTCCACAGCCACTAAACATTCAAGCCAACTTCATCAATCATCTCACCACACTTCATAGATCACCCAGCACCAAGAACACAAGCCTGATATAGCCAGAACACCCCATAGCCATTGCTCACCCTCAGTCTGCATTTCTCTTCGAAACTCTCACCACAGCTTGCAAACACACAAACAAACCTTGCAAAGCTTCTCCATACATCATTTGGACCTCAAACCTTCATTCACAATGGCCTGAAACCTCCAGAAACACCATTGCCATTTCTGAGCAAGCTTGAGCAGAAGCTGTCGAATCTCACTATCCAGCCAACTCAAACTCATTTTGAGCATTCAAACATCTTTGGGGGATCAAGTGGAGTGGTTTGCACAAGGAAAAGTGGCCAGAAAGTCCTCAAGTTGAAAGCTCCAAATCTCAGGTAGCTCGAAAATAATTTTTCCAGAAATCATTTTTCTTGTTACAAACTTGTTCTCCATGATTTGCTGATCATCCTGGTACCATTGGTTTTGAAAATGGTTTTGAAATGAGCATTTAATTTGTTTCTGAAGCTTGAGTGACCTAGAACTTCTTCTCTTCGATTCAGCTTGTTTAGGAAATATAAATTTGTTTTGAGAGAGGGGTTTGATTCGTGAGAGGCTGGAGATCATTTCCCAATTCATAGATTTTGTTTTTGTTACGTTTTGAGAGGTTTTGAGGTTTCTCAGGTGAGGGCTGGCCGGAGAAGACGACCGGAAGTCTTCTCCGGCAGCCTGAAAGTCATTAATCACTAATTAGGGTTAGGGCACCAACTTTGAACCTGGGCCTTTAGATCCTGTTTCCCGCGCGTGAATGGAAGGCCTGGATCTTGTCATTAGTTTTAATTAAGTTTAATTTATTTAATTAATTAAGATTAACCTAGTTTGAATCTGAACCACAAGATCACGCGCGCAGTCAACACATTTGAACTCAGAATCAATCTCATCCATCCATCCTGATTACTTCCTATTTTATTTGGTTTTTATTCATTTTTATTTCAATTAACTTGCATAATTATTTTAAAATAGCAAAAAATTCATAAAAATTATGAAACTTTTTCCTTAAAGTTTTAATAATTTTTATGACCCAAAAATATTTTTATTTTATTTTTTATCATTAAAAAAGTATTTTTTAAATATTTAAAAGGTTATTTTTAATTGATTAATGAGGATTAATTAATTAAAAATACTTTTAGGTATTTAAAAATAACAAAAAAATTCATGAAATGTTCTAAGACATTTAGAAACATTGTCCAACCTTCAAACCAAATTTCTTTTTTGATCTTGATGCATTTTAAGAATTTTTCATTGAATTAAATCATATTTTGTGCATTATTTTGATCATAAGTTCAAAAAATCATTTCTGCCTATTGGAGAAGGTTGAGACATTGATTCTTCTTGCATTGTTTTGTGTTTAGCATGTATTTTCAAGGATAAAAAGGCCATGAATTGTTCTTGCATTTTCAAATTGTTTGGCATTTACTTTGTTAAGAACCCTAAAAAACCCTAATAACTTAGAAAATTCATATCTTGAGTTTGGTTGAGAGTTGAGAGCTCCCCTTTGGGCAGTGGTTCATCATAGTCCTAGGGTTTCTTTGGGTGCCATTTTCCATTTTTTATCATGAGGTTTGCTTCTGTTTTTGGTTTGTGTTTGATGTTTGATCCATGAACCCTAATTTGGGCTTTCTCTTGCATCCTTCTTGCATTCTCTTGCATAACATGACTTGTCTTTGCATTTTGTGCATTCTTGTGATCCATTTGACATCTTAAGACATTTAGAAAGCATGTTTGGTCATTGCATTGCATATTTGCCATGTCATTTGTCTTGTATGATTCATAACTTTTCATGTTTGTTCATGCTCCTTAGCTTGCATCATTTGCATTCATGATCTTGTATGAACATCCCCATTGTCTTGCCTCATGTTTGCAGCACCTCATAACATCATAATCATCATCAACATGCTTCTGGTTTTGCTTAGCATCATGCCATTTCATGTCATCTAACATTGCATTGCATTTCTTTCTAACATTTCAGGTGGTAAGTAAACTTGGGAAGTGAATTTGCCTTCACTTCTCATAACTTTTCTTTTCATCTCTCTTGCATCCATTGCTGCATTCTTCTATGTGTTTGAGATTGAGCTTGCTCATTCTTCTTCCTCCCACTTTCTTTCTTCAAGTGACTTGACTTCTTGAATGAAGCAAGTCACTTTGCTTCTCTTGATCCTGTTCATCTGCTTCCTGGTGGTTCTTCTGAAGATTGTTCTTGGAAACCTCACAAACCTTAGGATCAACCAAGCATGACAATGAATTAGGGTTTTGATTAGTCTCCCCCCATAGTTTTTACCTTTGTGTCTTTCTTTGAGTCTTCTCTTCTCACCTCATAATCAGGGACTAAACCCTAAAGGCTTTAAGACTTTGTGATTAAGCTTATGCCTGCATCCTTCTCTTAGGATGGAGTGTATAACTTTAATCCTAAGTGTTGAACCCTTTATGTGTTTAAATCTCTTAATCAATTCACTTAATAAGTATCAAGACATCACACTTGTAACTTGGGCCTTGCATTAGGGTTCTAATTCTTCCTTAAGTGGTTAAGAAGGACTAACCCTAGTGTTAATGGACAAGTCCCCCTCAAGTTGTCTTACAAATCATAAAAAACACTTCATCATCATACCATTAATCTAAATAAAATCCACTTAATAAAGGCTTGTTTTGTCATGGGTTTAATCCCTAATCATGGATTAAGTTGAGGAGTCTTCCTCAGCTTAAACACTCTCATCTATCATCCTTCTTTTAGGATGGTGTAATGGGTCTGTTTAATCTTTGATTATGGCTTAACCTCATTACTCAACACTAAACAAAATCACAAAAACATCTAAATAATCACAAGTAGGTTAATGATCTTAATCCTACATCAAAAGGTGATTAAGTGTGAGAATCTGACTTCACACTTAAGGTATTCTCATTACCCCTAATCAGAGGGAAGATGTGATGAGTTTACTAAATCCATTGGTTTAGGCTTAAGCTCATTTTCTTATGACAAAAATCCAAAAAGAAATAAAAGACTGAAAACTCAAAAACAAACAATAATCGTCTCCTTCGGGATTCTTTTCTCATCACACTCATTCACAAACGAGAACTCGCTTCTTCCGTCTAATGCAAGACAGTTTGCATCTGTGCCAGACAGATCATACACTTGAGCATAGGCAAGCAAGCAGTTCACAAGTCAATTCACCTTTCAGTCTCTTTGGGTCGAACTACGGTGTTCTGACTTCCTCATTGCACGAGAGGATACGTAGGCATAACTTAACAGTTATCGAACAAAAGTCTCTGTGTATTCCCCCCTCTCTCCAGCTTTATTCTCTTAGCCTCATTATCATGAGCATTTCACCTTTTGTCCTTACACTGACACTTTCATACTTCACATCACTTATACACTTCACTTCTTCTGCACTGACACCTGTACATATTGCTTTCCAGCTATTTTATACACAAATTGTACTGACACTACCCCTTTATAACACAAATCTTTTAAGCGTGGATCCCGTCGAGTACGGCGGACAATCTGGGTGCTAATACCTTCCCAGGTTGTAACCAACCCCCTTTCTCAGTCTCTCTGGTTCGCAAACCGTCTTGTCCATCTCTTTCTAGGTCTATGCAGCATTACCTTTCCTCCGGGATAAAAATGCCTAGCTGGCGACTCTATTCATCTACAGTGAGTTCACGGCTGTGTGTCCTCATTGTCCCTCTCGCCGACCGTTCGCGTCTGTACCCTATTTGACCTGGCTTCATTTAGTGGGAGCGACAGCTTGGCGACTCTGCTGGGGAACCTTATATTGCAACCAGGGCTTCTGGTTCTTTTTGTGGGTTCCTCCTAGCGCTTGATTGATTTGTGTTTACTGGGGTGTTATGTGCTATCTGTGCTTGTATATCTGTTTTGTTTATTGCTTTATGTACAGTTGATTTATTGCTTTATATTTTTCATACTGTCATACTGTGCTGGCTGGATCTGGTTTTTCTTTGGTGGGTGGGTATTTCATTGAGAGTTAAGGTCCTATACCTGGGACCTGAGTGACACCTAGGCTAGAGTGAATCATATTCTTTCCCATTCCATTTCGGTCTGGTGCGGGAATATGAAACACGGTTCAGATATGGGTTGCTTCTTGAGAACTCTGTGTTGTAGATTTCCTGCAATGCTAGGGCTATCTGGGAAGCCTGCTAAGTCTGGATGACCTTTTAGTATTGACCTTCAGAAACTGAGGTGAATTAGAGGAGGAATTGTTATGGTTATTGTAAACACTGTACCTCCGGGTTAGAAGTGTTTACACTTCTCATAACTGATCCAAGTCTGAGGATCCTTGTTCTAGATCACCACCTGTGAGGGGGTTGGGCTGTTTACAGGTTTGCAGGTACCTTGACCTCAGAATACCCTGTTACTTTGACTTTGTTAAGAGTACTCCATGTTGGATAGTTCTTGTGATTCTAAAACCCTGGACTTGTGGCTCTTTATTTGAGTCCCCCTACCCTGGTTACTGGATTTATAGACCTCCATCTGGAATTCTTGAACACACATGGATCTATACCAAGGCAGTTAATCAGATCCAGCTCAGTCACAAACCCTTTCATTTCATTTGCATACATACTCATTGCATCATATTAACATTTGCTTATTTGTGTTTCAGGGTATCCACCTTCATCTTTGGTTTTGGTTTTGACCCCATCTGCAGTTTTGACCTGTCTCCACCAGCACTTGCTTCAGTTTGTCAGCCATACTTCAGTTACTTGCACCAGCCAGCCAGTGGCCCACTCCTCAGCATCTTCATCAGCACTTATCCTCAGCATCATGGCTCCAAAGAAAAGCAACATCACCTATCATTTCTTCCAACCAGACTTATCAGACATCAGGAGGATCCAAACCCTGATCACTCCAGATCACATACCCTTGTTCAGGGAGAGTTATGGGGATATACTTGACTTGGTCATGGATCTGGACCCATCTCAGAGGAGCCTCATCCACACCTGTATTCAGTTTTATGACCCCCCATTGAGATGTTTCACCTTTCAAGACTTTCAGTTGGGGCCTCTTCTGGAAGAATACTCATCATTGACTGGTCTGCCCATCAAAAGAGAAATCCCATTCAACCCTGAAATGGTCTTTCCTAGCAATGGAGAGGTAGCAAAAGCTTTGTATCTGGAGCCTGTTTTGATTGAACAGCATATGACCTCTAAAGCTGGAATCCCTGGTTTTCATCTTGACTTCCTGATTTCTCAAGCTAGTCTGAAGGCCTCCTCGGGGGAGTGGAAAGCTGTTTGTGCTCTATTGGCCTTGAGTGTATATGGAATTGTATTGTTTGCAGATGAGCCTCGATTCATTAGCAAAAATGCAATCCATTTGTTCATCCTGAAGAACCCAGTGCCAACTTTACTGGGTGATCTCTATTACTCAGTACATCAGAGAAATGAGAAGCAGAGGGGAAGATTAGTGAGGATTTGTGCTCCATTATTCCATGCTTGGCTTCTCAGGCATCTACCCAGGACAGATGCATTTCTAAATCCTCATCAGCAAAGCAACTGGGCTAAGAGGCTCACTACTCTCACTTCAGCAGACATCAGATGGTGTACTCAAAGCACCAAGGGCAGAGATATAATCACCAGCTGTGGGCACTTTCCCAATGTGCCCTTAATAGGAGTTAAGGGAAGTATCAATTACAACCCTCTGCTGTTCAGAAGACAATTGGGCTATGCACTGGTTCATACTCCTAGGGAACAAGACTTGGTGGAGACCCTCTACTGTGAGAACAAGGTTAGTCTGGCAACTGTTAGGCAGGCTGCTTGGGCCTGGGATCATGTTCAAACCAAGGGAGTCACCATGATAGGGAAGTGCAACAATGTAGCATCAGTCCAATATTATGAGTGGTCCCATGCTAGGGCCCAATTCTCTGGAATGCCCTTTACCGTAGAAGACATGCCTGAGTCATCTTCAGCACCACCCCCTGCCACTATCAGTTTGGAGGAGTTTGAGAGCTTGAAGGAAAGAAATGAGAAGTTAAATCAAGCCTTGCAGAAGACCCTCCGGGAGAGGAGTGAAGGTGTGAGGGAGATTGAAAGACTGGAGAAGTTAAGGGTGGAACACTTGACTAAGATCGAGAAGTCTGGAGATTATATCAACAAGTCTAAAGCTGGTGAACAGATTCTGAAGAACGCTTGTAAAGAAGCCCAGTTTCAGAGAGCAAGAACAGACTTGTATTTGAAAGAGAGCCAGGCCAGGTGGGTCCGGATCACTGAGGCCCGTACTCTAGAAGACAAGAGAGTTCAGGACAAGATGGAGCAGATGGAAAAAGCCCTGGCAGCAGCCCAGGAGGAAATATCAGAGCTGAAAATCAAAGCAGGAGTAAAGAGGTCTAAGGACCAAAGTCAGAGCAGGAAGTTGACTGCAGCAGTTGCAACAAGAAACCTTCTCATCAGAAGTCTCACGGAGCATCCGGCTGATCCTGTGACCGAAGCACTTCTCAAGGAAGTTCGTGAGGATGAGTTTGGCCTTGGAGTTTGATCATTTGCTTGTTGTTGTTCCTTTTCCATGTACTTTTGCCTTTTTGTGATGTATTTTGACCCCTTTAAGGGCTTGTGTTGTAATTTGGACAAATTGTATTATTTCACCTTTGTAATATATTTGTGTTGGTTTCTATCTGGGCTACTTCAAAAGCACCTTCAACAGCATCATCTTCAAGGGTCTGGAAGGGTCAAAACTGAAGGCCAAACCGGATACCTTGAGAACAAATAAGCATAACTGCATTGCATGCTAACCCTTTTGTTTGTTTTGTAGGTTTTTGTTTTGTTGTTGCTAACCTCTGTTGTGATGTTCAGGAATTATTGCTCGCCGCCGGGTATTTCCTCTCAACAGGCCTCACAGGTACCCAACTAGAAACAACCTTCCGGGAATTCAGATGGATCAGATGCAGCAAGACCTTACGGAGGTCAGAAACCAGATGGCCAACGAAAGGTTGGAGATGAGAACTCAGATAACACAATTCATGGAAGTGATGAACAATTTAGCTCAAAGCCAGGAGAGGCTCAGAGTTTTGGTAGAAGGAAGGAATCAAGAGGAGCCCCATGTGGGAAATGCTGGCACAAGTAACAACGAGAGGGTCCAACCTCATGTCAATCCCCCAGTTTTTGGACCCCATCTCCATCCAGAGGCCAACATCCCAGTCAACATTCAAGGGACAGCCACAGCAGCCAGAGTACTTCAAGAAGATCCTCAGGAGGACCAGTATACAGTAATGGGTGCCGGAGAGGAAACATATGATAGACGGTTGGAAGAAATAGCTGAGAAGTTGAGGTCCTTAGAATCTCAAAATTCTTTGGGTTTCGACGTTATGGACATGGGACTGGTAGACGGGGTCAGGATCCCCCATAAGTTCAAGCCTCCTTGTTTCGAAAAGTATAATGGGACTTCATGCCCCCGAACTCATTTGCAATCATTTCTGGGAAGGCTGAAGGCCTATACAATGGATGAGAAATTGTGGATGTTCTATTTTGAAGATAGCTTGACTGGAGCTTCGAGGGAGTGGTATTCCCATCTGACAAGAGCAACAATTAGATGCTGGAAGGACCTGGCAGAAGCCTTCATCAGACAGTATCAGTATAATCTAGACATGGCACCCAACAGGACTCTCCTGATGGGAATGTCACAGTCTTCGAGGGAGAGTTTCCGAGAATATGCCCAGAGATGGAGGCAATTGGCTGCTGCCGTTCAACCACCAATGTCTGAGAGAGAAATGGCAGACATGTTTATGAACACTCTCCAGGGAACGTATATTGACAGGTTAGCTGCTTTCTCTTCCACCAGCTTCGCAGATGTTGTCATAGCTGGGGAGAGAATTGAAAGCCTGTTAAAAATGGGAAAGATCTCAGACAACGGTGCAAGCTCGTCCAGTAGTACAAGAAAGCCTTTTGCAGGCCCGAGAAGAACTGGCGAGACCAATGCCATCCACACCAACAGGGGTAGGCCCCAATATGCTCAGAGGTCAATAGCAGCAGTCACTATCCCTGCTCCAATTCATCCACAGCCAGTCTATCAACCTCCTCAACAAAACTTCCAACAACAACCTCAGTATCAGCAGAATCAGTATCCCCCAAGGAACTACAACAACAACACCAACAACAACAATCAACAGAGGCCATTCCAACAGAGGCCCTCTCAAGCTAACAGAGTGATCGACCCGATCCCAATGCCGTATGCTGCCTTGCTGCCACAACTTCTGAAACTCAACCTGGTTGAGCTAAGAACGTTGGCACCTCCGGATCCCAACAGTCTACCAAGGAACTATGACTCCAATGCTAGGTGTGCTTTTCATTCCAACGCACCTGGTCACAGTACAGAAAAATGCAGGGCTCTGCATATGAAGGTACAAGACTTGGTAGACTCCAAGGCTCTGAATTTTGCACCTCCGCCCAATGTCAATAAAAACCCAATGCCAAACCATGGTGGTCCCCGAATTAATGCTATTGAAGAAGACCAACCGTCTTATTTAATAACTAGTGTGGATCAGATCAGGACACCATTGGTGGAAATCAAAGCTCAACTCCGTGAAAACCAGATATTTCCGGGGTGTGAACTAGGGTGCCCCTATTGCAATATTTCATGGAATGGGTGCGAGGACCTGAGGAATGGCATTGACAGCCTTATTCAGAGTGGCCTGCTACAGATCACTACATCATTTCCGACAAATCCAGCAACTTCATCAACAACGGTTTCAGACCCTCCTACAACTGCAGCAACTATTGTTCCCAACAATTCATCAGCACCATCAACAAGTACTTCATCTGTCCTCCCAAATGATCAGTTTTCAACAGTTCCTCCTGCTACAACTTCAGCTTCATTCCATTTCGACTCTCCATCAGCAACAACAACAGTCCTTCCAACAGAACCTCCTACAACACCAGCAATAAATCATGAAGATGTCTCTACTGTTACCATATTCTATGATCCTGAAAATAATTCCGCCTACCATTCAGAAGGTGCTGCTCCCACCAGAGCACCAGTTACAATCTTCTATGATCCACACACAATTACAGTCCCTTCAGCAGCAGCAATCAGTCCAGTCACTGTCACGGTGCCTGGACCAGTACCATATGAAAGCAATAGGGCCATCCCTTGGCACTATGGCTCTGACGTGTACTGCGAAGGAAAAAGAATCACTCTTGAAACATCCACACCTGCACCACAAGTAGATAATGTGGGGGAGGCGGAGGCTTCACTCGAAGCGGACGTCTCTTTGCTTCACAAGTTCAAAGACCTACTGCCGAAGCAGAAGCTGCTGCCAAGGCAAAGGGTAAAGGCCCGGTGCAGGAAGATCCAGCTGCCAAAGAAGCCCTGAAAACTCCATTTGATCAGGAAGTTGATGAGTTTATGCGGATCATCAAAAAGAGTGATTATAAAATTGTGGATCAGCTTCACCAGACGCCATCCAAAATCTCCATCCTCTCACTGCTTATGTGCTCCGAAGCCCATCGGAATGCACTACTTAAAGTCCTGCACGCAGCTTACGTGCATGAGGAAATTACTGTCAACCAATTGGAAACCGTGGTTGGAAATGTTACTGCTAGCAATGGGCTAGGGTTTACCAATTCTGAATTGACAGCGGATGGTCGCAATCACAACAAAGCCTTGCACATAACCATGGAATGCAAAGGAGCTGTCCTTTCTCATGTGCTGGTGGACACAGGTTCTTCCCTGAATGTCTTACCGAAGAAGGCTCTGGTGAAGTTAGAATATGATGGACTGGCATTGAGACCCAGCAACCTGGTGGTACGAGCCTTTGATGGCTCAAAGAGATCGGTTCTGGGAGAGATTGAGCTGCCTGTGACAATTGGCCCGCAGACCTTTAAAACTATCTTTTATGTGATGGACATTCAGCCCGCCTACAGCTGTTTGTTGGGTAGACCCTGGATTCACGCCGCCGGCGCAATAACGTCTACCCTTCACCAAAAGTTAAAATTTGAGTGGGAAGGTCAAGTTGTCACAATCTGTGGGGAAGAGGACATTTTTGTCAGCCACCTGGCAACCTACAAATACATTGAGATGGATGGGGAGATCCATGAAACAATGAGCCAAGGTTTTGAAGCCTTGAATGTCAATGAAGCATCTGCTGTATCTGGTATCTCCATGTCATCTTACCAACAAGCCCGGAAGGTTGTTGAAGAAGGAACTGCCCTTGGCTGGGGCAAGGTCTTAGCTGTGGAGGAGAAGAAGGACAAGTTTGGGTTGGGTTACAAACCAACTCAACATCAAGCAAAGGCTGCTGCAGAGCCAGGTTTTGTCAGTGGGGGAATGCTTACCCCCGATGCTATCAACTGTCTGGAAGACGAGCTGGAAGAGGAGCGCAATCTGGAGAATTGGATTCGTCCAAAGATCCCGGGGAGCAGTGTCTCGAACTGGTCTTCCCAGGAAATTATAAGAGTTACTCATGCAGAGTAATTATTATTTCCTGTATTTTTATAGCATGCATCCAAGTCTTGCATCTTGCCCAAGATGACAAGACTCATTTTGTAACCAGGGCCATCTGTACTTTTGTGCAAACAAGATTAAATTAATGAAATATCAGACATCTTTTTGCAAACAAGTCTTTTTCTTTTCTGCTCGCTGTTTTTCCATTTTTCTTTTTGTACAAAAATAAATGGCGGTGTTTTCAAAATGATAACTTCATTTCACTTTTTTCTAAAAGCAAGATTAAAATCAATCACTAAAATGAACAAACTTAACCCTTGCAGAGAGTGCCTTCCAGACTGCACCAACAACAGCACGGCTATGACATCGTATGACTTTGACAATCCAATCAATCAAGCTGATGAAGGGGTTGATGAAGAATATGAGCTTCCTGAAGAGCTAGCCAGGTTGTTGAGACAAGAGGAAAAGGTTATTACTCCTCACCAGGAGGAGATTGAAGTGATCAATCTTGGTACTGACGAGGACGTGAAAGAAGTTAAAATCGGGGCCTGCCTGCAAGACTCAGTGAAGAGACAACTGATAGATCTGCTTCAAGAGTATGTTGATGTGTTTGCTTGGTCGTATCAAGACATGCCAGGGTTGGATACCGACATTGTTGTGCACAAGCTGCCTCTAAGGGAAGAATGCCCGCCGGTTAAACAGAAGCTGCGCCGAACTCGCCCAGACATGGCTATGAAAATCAAAGAAGAGGTACAAAAGCAATGGGACGCCGGGTTCCTTGCTGTGACTAGCTATCCGCCGTGGGTTGCTAACATAGTACCCGTGCCTAAGAAGGATGGCAAAGTAAGAATGTGTGTTGACTACCGGGATCTGAACAGAGCCAGCCCGAAGGATGACTTCCCATTACCTCACATTGATGTATTGATGGATAACACGGCTCAGTTCTCGGTATTCTCCTTCATGGATGGATTTTCAGGATATAATCAGATCAAGATGTCACCTGAAGACATGGAGAAGACAACATTCATTACGCCTTGGGGCACGTTCTGTTACAAAGTGATGCCATTTGGATTGAAGAATGCTGGTGCAACATACCAACGGGCTATGGTGACATTATTCCACGATATGATCCACAAAGAAATAGAATGTTATGTGGATGATATGATTGCCAAGTCCCTTACAGAGGAAGATCACCTGGTAAATCTGCTGAAGTTGTTCAAGCGTCTGAGGAAATACCAATTGAAGCTGAACCCCAACAAATGCACATTCGGGGTGCGATCCGGTAAGCTGTTGGGCTTTATTGTAAGCGAGAAAGGGATTGAGGTTGACCCTGATAAAGTCAAGGCTATTCAAGAAATGCCTGCACCGAAGACAGAAAAAGAAGTTCGAGGGTTCTTAGGTCGATTGAACTACATCTCACGGTTCATATCTCACCTCACAGCAACCTGTGAACCCTTGTTCAAGCTGTTAAGAAAGGAGCAAACGGTCAGGTGGAACGAAGATTGCCAGAAGGCTTTTGACAAGATCAAGGAATATCTGCAAGAACCTCCAATCCTTATGCCGCCAGTTGAAGGAAGACCTCTGATTATGTACTTGACAGTGTTAGAAGAGTCAATGGGGTGTGTGCTGGGCCAGCATGACGAGTCTGGTCGAAAAGAGTATGCAATATACTACCTAAGCAAAAAGTTTACCGACTGTGAACAGCGTTATTCACTGCTCGAGAAAACTTGCTGTGCTTTAGCGTGGGCTGCTCGCCGACTGAGACAGTATATGTTGACCCACACTACCTTATTAATCTCAAAAATGGATCCAGTCAAGTACATATTTGAGAAGCCAGCTCTTACCGGACGGGTTGCAAGATGGCAGATGATTCTCACAGAATACGACATACAGTACACATCTCAGAAAGCCATCAAGGGCAGTGTACTATCTGAATATCTTGCTGAGCAACCCATTGATGACTACCAGCCTATGAGGTTTGACTTCCCTGATGAAGACATCATGTTCATTAAAGCAAAAGATCACGAGGAGCCTATTCACACTGAAGGGCCTGACCCGGAGGAAGAATGGACTATGATGTTTGATGGGGCTGTTAACATGAATGGCCGTGGTGTTGGTGCAGTGCTCATTACACCTAAAGGAGTTCACATGCCTTTCTCGGCAAAACTCACTTTCAACTGCACTAACAACGAAGCTGAATATGAAGCTTGCATTATGGGTCTTGAGGAAGCCATTGACCTCAGGATCAAAACATTGACCGTATTCGGAGATTCAGCTTTGGTAGTCAATCAAACCAGCGGGAAATGGTACACCCACCAGGATCATCTGATACCTTACAGGGATTATACAAGGAGGTTATTGACTTTCTTCACAACAGTCAAGCTTGAGTATATCCCTCGAGACGAGAATCAGTTTGCAGATGCTCTTGCTACCATTTCATCTATGATCAAAGTTCAAGCTGCTAACTTTGTACCCCAGATTTCAGTGTCTAGACTTGATAGACCAGTATATGTATTTGCAGCAGATGTTGTGAAAAATGATAAGCCTTGGTTCCATGACATTAAGTGCTTCTTGGAGGATCAGACATATCCACCTGGGGCATCTTCCAATGATAAGAAGACTTTGAGAAGGCTTGCTGGTAGTTTCTTTCTGAATGCTGATGGGTCTTTATACAAAAGGAACTTTGACATGGTACTCCTCAGATGTGTTGACAAGACAGAAGCAGATCTGTTAATGCATGAAGTGCACGAAGGATCTTTTGGTACCCATGCAGGAGGGCATGCCATGGCTAAGAAGTTGTTAAGATCAGGCTATTATTGGATCACAATGGATGCGGACTGTTGTGCCTACGCCAGAAAATGCCATAAATGCCAGATCTACGCAGATAAGGTGCATGTGCCTCCCAATCCTTTGAACATCATGTCTTCACCTTGGCCCTTTGCCATGTGGGGCATTGATATGATTGGCAAGATTGAGCCAACTGCTTCAAATGGCCACAGATTCATCCTGGTCGCCATTGACTATTTCACCAAGTGGGTTGAAGCAGCCTCATATGCAAATGTTACAAGGCAAGTGGTAGCCAGATTTCTGAAGAGGGATATCATCTGTCGGTATGGAGTTCCCGAGCGGATCATTACTGATAATGGTTCCAATCTCAACAACAAAATGATGGCAGAGCTGTGCCGGGACTTCAAGATCCAACATCACAATTCTTCTCCTTACAGGCCAAAGATGAACGGCGCTGTTGAGGCAGCAAATAAGAATATCAAGAAGATTGTGCAGAAGATGGTAGTCACTTACAAAGACTGGCACGAAATGCTACCATTTGCCTTGCATGGGTACCGCACGTCAATCAGGACATCCACTGGGGCAACACCGTATCAACTCGTATATGGTATGGAAGCAGTCCTACCTGTTGAAGTTGAATTACCTTCTCTACGGGTATTAATGGATGTTAAACTGAGTGAAGCAGAATGGGTTCGGTCCCGATACGAACAACTGAGTCTGATCGAAGAGAAGAGATTGGCTGCAATCTGCCATGGACAGCTATATCAGAAGAGAATGAAGAGAGCTTTCGATCAGAAAGTCAGGCACCGAGAGTACCAAGTAGGGGATCTTGTGTTGAAAAGAATCCTCCCTCCTCATACAGACCACAGGGGCAAATGGACTCCAAATTATGAAGGACCATTTGTTGTAAAGAAAGTTTTCTCTGGTGGAGCACTGATGCTCAGCACCATGGATGGTGAAGATTTCCCATCCCCTGTGAATTCAGATGCAGTTAAAAAATACTTCGCATAAAATGACCCGTTGGACATAAAAACAGAATGTAAGTCCAGGCAAAAATAGGGCATCCCGGCGAGTCAAAAACAGAATAAAAGACTCGGGCAAAAGTAAGGGAAAATAAACAAAAAATGTACACCCGCTGAGTTGAAAAGCCGCATTGGACAGCTCAGGCAAAAATGGGTATCCCGATGGATTGAAAACCCGAAAGGGCGATCCATGCAAAATAAGGGAATAAGCGAACAACTGCATTCTGAGTTCGTCTGTATCACCTACAACTTGGTAAGCTTCCAAAGGATCAAGCTTCAATCAGAATCAACTCTCTCCAGAAAGCAAGACGAGAAGAACGTCATTGTCATACGAGTCATAGCAGGAGAGGAAGCTCCTTAAAGCGTCGTCAACATCGCCAGCACTTTATTTCTCAATTTGTAACAATCTCCTCATTTCAGGAGATTTGTTTCCTTGACTGTATCTCGCCAATTCAGGGCATATGAATTAATAAAATCAGATTTTCGGTCATGTTTCGTTTTTACATTTATGTTTTGCAAAGAGTTGTCTGATATCTCTAAAATACAATTGCATAAGTACAGATGCCTTTCTCTAAAAATAAAAACACATGCTTACAGGGAATATACTTACTCTCGAAAGTACTTATGACGGAATCCAGTAAGGGATACCTCGGGACCTTTTGTACGTTTCCTTATCGTTGCAGGATTGCAGGTATCCAGAACGCAACCTGGGGCATGCAGGTTACGTCTCAGCAAGTGGGCAAATCACTATCAACTCGGTCTATCTTCCACGTGGCACTAGAAGGTGTCCACTTCCCTAGCAAAGTTGCCAAATCGACATGCACTCAATCTCAGCATCGGAAATGCTCTATCCCCAGCTGAGTTGCCTCTTGTTGCTCTCCCCAGCTGAGTTGCCTCTCACAATTCCCCAGCCGAGTTGCCATTCTTCCTCAGCAGAATGCAGAAATCAAGGGAATCATCTCCCCACAGAATCCCCAGCCTCTATTCAGAAGAGCAACGCACGAAGAGATCACAACAGAGTGAAGAAAGCTTCTACAAACCCCAGCTGGGTCTCTCATTTATAAGGATATGTCAATCAGTGACCTATATCCCCGAGCAGATACATCATTAGATCTACCAACGATCTCATCCCCAGCTGGGATGTCCACTTCAAGCAGATCATTCAGAGATCTTCGCAGCAATGGGATCCGGGTCCCGGATCTGTGCCCCTTTGCATAATCATGGCATCCGCATCATATTCACCCCCCCAGAGCGTAGCATTCCGTCTAATACGGAGCATTACGGCAAAAATCAAACGCATAGCATAATCATAAGCCATGTTATGAATTAACACTTGTGAATAATGAACTGTTCATCATCACCGTACAAAAATCCCCATCAGAGTCCCAGCAAAAGCAGCTGCCCTTTCAAATCACAAACACCAGTATATGTTCATTTTGGCACCCGTCCGTGCCATCTTTCCCCAGTAAAGTCGCCTGAACACCCTTTACTAACAAATCACCCTCATTACAGATACGTCCTGACACCCGTCCGTGTCATATCCCAGCAGAAAGCCAAAGAGGTCCTCTTTGCACTCACATGTACTTGTATATGCACCCTTTTTGACACCCGTCCGTGTCATATCCCCAGCGCAGTCGCGTACACCTTCATCACCCATACACTTGTTAATATTATACTTTTCTCTTTTGACACCCGTCCGTGTCACTCTCCCCAGCAGTTAAGACACTCATCAATACAATACAATACTCACTACTCATGGTACGCTTATACAGATACTCGTCCATATCTTGTATACACCATCACTCATACCCCCACAGATTCAACAATAGTCCTTGTTCTTTGTTAACCAGTTGGTACTCGTCCGTACCATCATCTCAGAACATTGCGTCTAATGTTTGTTTCTACGTGATACTCGTCCGTATCATAGTCTTAAGGATGCTCGTCCGCATCTTTAATCCATACACTGTGTCAAACACTTGTGTCTTCTTGAATATAGATGCTCGTCTGTGTCTATTATTCCCCAGAAGAGTCCCTTCGGATGCAACACTCGTCCGTGTTCTTTGTTAACCAGTTGATACCCGTCCGTATCATCATCTCTGAACATGTGTCAGTTTGTTTCTACATGATACTCGTCCGTATCATAGTCTTAAGGATGCTCGTCCGCATCTTTAATCTATACACAATACCAAACACTTATACCTTTTGCTTCTTGGATGTAAACGCTCGTCCGTGTTTACTATCTCCCCAGTAGATCGCCAACAAAACAATTTTTTTCTTTTTATCTAACACTCGTCCTGTGTTATGATAACCCTGAGAGCAGCCGTACCCTGCTGAGTGGTCGTCCTCCACTTCTTGATGGTCGTCCTCCATCATGCTCATCCGATGGCCGTCCCCATCGTTGATTTTAGCAGCCGTCCCCTGCTAGGTGGTCGTCCTCCACCTCTTGATGATCGTCCATCATTTTATCCAATGGCCGTCCCCATTGTTGATTTTGGTTATCTGACACTCGTCCTGTGTCATGATAACCCTGGGAGCAGCCGTCCCCTGCTGAGTGGTCGTCCTCCACTTCTTGATGGTCATCCTCCATCTTGCTCGTCCGATGGCCGTCCCCATCGTTGACCTTTTCTATCCGATGGCCGTCCCCATCGTTGATATTTTCGGCAGCCGTACCCTGCCAGGTGGTCGTCCTCCACCTTTGATGGCCGTCCCCATCATTTTTCTTTATACCCAACAGAGCAGCCGTACCCTGCTAGGTGATCGTCCTTCACCTTTGATGGTCGTACCCCATCATCTGTTTATTTCATTCATTCTTTAACCCGATGGCCGTCCCCGTCGTGGTCCCTTTTCCTTTTTAACCCGATGGCCGTCCCCATCGTTGTTTACTTTACCTTTATGAACTTGATGGCCGTCCCCGTCATGTTTCATTAATCCTCAAAAATTTTACAGTTTTATCGTGATGGTCGTCCCCATCATGATTTTATTTTCCCCAGCTAGTCGGCCGTCCCCGTCTTAGCTTTTCTTGTTTTTCCCCAGCTAGTCGGCCGTCCCCGTCTTAGCTTTACTTTTTATCCCCAGCATGTCGGCCGTCCCCGTCATCGTTTTATTTTCCTGCACTTTTCCAGCATGTCGGCCGTCCCCGTCATCGCTTTACTTCACATTTATCCCAGCATGTCGGCCGTCCCCGTCATTGCTCCTTACCCAGCAGTCGTCCTCTGCTCGATGGTCGTCCTCCGTCGCCCACACTTTACAATATACTTTATTTTGCCTTTACAATCTATATCCCTTTTCTTCTTCATTCTGTGAGTGCAAATTTTGGACTGTCTTTGGTATTCAACCACAAGTTATCTTGTTTGCCTGTTAAGCCGTCGCTTACAACCTGCACAGCTAACTCATGTTTGAATAGGGGCAGCTGTAAACACCCCAAATTTTCCCTCACCCATTCACACCATGGCTTATGGTCATCTCATATGCATAAACACAATCATATCATCTCACATCTCATTTTTGATTCACTGGATAGTTTCTAAGTCATCTGCACCTAGGGTTTGTGATCTGAGCAATCCCAAAGCTTCTTGAGGCACCCCAAAGGCCACCAATCAACTCAAAGGGATCCATGTGTATTCTTACATCATATTCTATCTCCTCAAAGTCAAAAATGCAGAGGAATCACAAGAACTAGGGTTTGAGTGGATGCAGAGCCAAGTTTGACTGCACAGTTGACTGAAAATTAGGGTTTTGGTTTCAGAGGCCATAACTCCAAACTTTTTGGTCATTCTTGTTTCCATTGATCTCTATATGGTATAGGGAGTATACATATCAATTTTCATGAAGAAATTCCATGGGGAAGTCATCTGATCAAGAGTTGACTTTCTAGACAAGTCAGTGCAAAATCAGGGCATCTGAGGCCCCCAATGACCCAACCAATGGGTGATCTTCATCATTTTGAGTGTATATGATCTTTATTTGATCATGGAAGAAGGTTGAAGTTCATAGAAATCAAGAATTTAGGGTTTTTGCAAAGGTTGACTTTTTGGGCATAGTTGACTTTTCAAGAATGCATCATTTTAGGTCAAGTTTCAAGCTTTGATTCTTGGTCCAAAAATGCTTCAAATGGAAAAACTTTGGTCATGAAAGTTGTAGATCTCATCTTTCCCTTTTCAAAAAGTACAAGAACATGACCAAACTCTTCTTGGATCAAAAGTTATGGCAATGCAAAGTTGGCTAAAATCATTGATTTTCAAGGCATGCCCTAAGTGAGAACTTTGCAAAATCTTGGACAAATGCATTATGTGACTTCTAATTCCTCTCAAACCAGTACACAAACATTTCTCTAAGTCATAAAATCAGAATTGGATCAAGTTTTCCCATGGTTTGGTTTGTGTAACAAGGCATTTTCTCATAGAATTCCATAAAGCAACAACTTGCAAAAACCATCATGATCACTTCACCAACTTGATGCATTGGCTGCTGAGCTTTGCTAGACCTCTCCCTCATCCTTGCTGCGCCAGCCCATGCCTTGTACTTGCCTAGACCTTGAGCCATGCCTCACTTACACAAAAGTTGACCTTTATGCAAAAGCAAACTTACCTATCATAGCAGGCCATGTCACATCACAAAGCCAATCAGATTTGTTTATGTTATCCCTTTGCAAGCTAAACACAAGACTAAGCAAGGCTGAAACCAACACATTCACCACATACACAAAAACTCACCATCTTGCAACTTGCTTCGATTTCCTCTCCACAGCCACTAAACATTCAAGCCAACTTCATCAATCATCTCACCACACTTCATAGATCACCCAACACCAAGAACACAAGCCTGATATAGCCAGAACACCCCATAGCCATTGCTCACCCTCAGTCTGCATTTCTCTTCGAAACTCTCACCACAGCTTGCAAACACACAAACAAACCTTGCAAAGCTTCTCCATACATCATTTGGACCTCAAACCTTCATTCACAATGGCCTGAAACCTCCAGAAACACCATTGCCATTTCTGAGCAAGCTTGAGCAGAAGCTGTCGAATCTCACTATCCAGCCAACTCAAACTCATTTTGAGCATTCAAACATCTTTGGGGGATCAAGTGGAGTGGTTTGCACAAGGAAAAGTGGCCAGAAAGTCCTCAAGTTGAAAGCTCCAAATCTCAGGTAGCTCGAAAATAATTTTTCCAGAAATCATTTTTCTTGTTACAAACTTGTTCTCCATGATTTGCTGATCATCCTGGTACCATTGGTTTTGAAAATGGTTTTGAAATGAGCATTTAATTTGTTTCTGAAGCTTGCGTGACCTAGAACTTCTTCTCTTCGATTCAGCTTGTTTAGGAAATATAAATTTGTTTTGAGAGAGGGGTTTGATTCGTGAGAGGCTGGAGATCATTTCCCAATTCATAGATTTTGTTTTTGTTACGTTTTGAGAGGTTTTGAGGTTTCTCAGGTGAGGGCTGGCCGGAGAAGACGACCGGAAGTCTTCTCCGGCAGCCTGAAAGTCATTAATCACTAATTAGGGTTAGGGCACCAACTTTGAACCTGGGCCTTTAGATCCTGTTTCCCGCGCGTGAATGGAAGGCCTGGATCTTGTCATTAGTTTTAATTAAGTTTAATTTATTTAATTAATTAAGATTAACCTAGTTTGAATCTGAACCACAAGATCACGCGCGCAGTCAACACATTTGAACTCAGAATCAATCTCATCCATCCATCCTGATTACTTCCTATTTTATTTGGTTTTTATTCATTTTTATTTCAATTAACTTGCATAATTATTTTAAAATAGCAAAAAATTCATAAAAATTATGAAACTTTTTCCTTAAAGTTTTAATAATTTTTATGACCCAAAAATATTTTTATTTTATTTTTTATCATTAAAAAAGTATTTTTTAAATATTTAAAAGGTTATTTTTAATTGATTAATGAGGATTAATTAATTAAAAATACTTTTAGGTATTTAAAAATAACAAAAAAATTCATGAAATGTTCTAAGACATTTAGAAACATTGTCCAACCTTCAAACCAAATTTCTTTTTTGATCTTGATGCATTTTAAGAATTTTTCATTGAATTAAATCATATTTTGTGCATTATTTTGATCATAAGTTCAAAAAATCATTTCTGCCTATTGGAGAAGGTTGAGACATTGATTCTTCTTGCATTGTTTTGTGTTTAGCATGTATTTTCAAGGATAAAAAGGCCATGAATTGTTCTTGCATTTTCAAATTGTTTGGCATTTACTTTGTTAAGAACCCTAAAAAACCCTAATAACTTAGAAAATTCATATCTTGAGTTTGGTTGAGAGTTGAGAGCTCCCCTTTGGGCAGTGGTTCATCATAGGCCTAGGGTTTCTTTGGGTGCCATTTTCCATTTTTTATCATGAGGTTTGCTTCTGTTTTTGGTTTGTGTTTGATGTTTGATCCATGAACCCTAATTTGGGCTTTCTCTTGCATCCTTCTTGCATTCTCTTGCATAACATGACTTGTCTTTGCATTTTGTGCATTCTTGTGATCCATTTGACATCTTAAGACATTTAGAAAGCATGTTTGGTCATTGCATTGCATATTTGCCATGTCATTTGTCTTGTATGATTCATAACTTTTCATGTTTGTTCATGCTCCTTAGCTTGCATCATTTGCATTCATGATCTTGTATGAACATCCCCATTGTCTTGCCTCATGTTTGCAGCACCTCATAACATCATAATCATCATCAACATGCTTCTGGTTTTGCTTAGCATCATGCCATTTCATGTCATCTAACATTGCATTGCATTTCTTTCTAACATTTCAGGTGGTAAGTAAACTTGGGAAGTGAATTTGCCTTCACTTCTCATAACTTTTCTTTTCATCTCTCTTGCATCCATTGCTGCATTCTTCTATGTGTTTGAGATTGAGCTTGCTCATTCTTCTTCCTCCCACTTTCTTTCTTCAAGTGACTTGACTTCTTGAATGAAGCAAGTCACTTTGCTTCTCTTGATCCTGTTCATCTGCTTCCTGGTGGTTCTTCTGAAGATTGTTCTTGGAAACCTCACAAACCTTAGGATCAACCAAGCATGACAATGAATTAGGGTTTTGATTAGTCTCCCCCCATAGTTTTTACCTTTGTGTCTTTCTTTGAGTCTTCTCTTCTCACCTCATAATCAGGGACTAAACCCTAAAGGCTTTAAGACTTTGTGATTAAGCTTATGCCTGCATCCTTCTCTTAGGATGGAGTGTATAACTTTAATCCTAAGTGTTGAACCCTTTATGTGTTTAAATCTCTTAATCAATTCACTTAATAAGTATCAAGACATCACACTTGTAACTTGGGCCTTGCATTAGGGTTCTAATTCTTCCTTAAGTGGTTAAGAAGGACTAACCCTAGTGTTAATGGACAAGTCCCCCTCAAGTTGTCTTACAAATCATAAAAAACACTTCATCATCATACCATTAATCTAAATAAAATCCACTTAATAAAGGCTTGTTTTGTCATGGGTTTAATCCCTAATCATGGATTAAGTTGAGGAGTCTTCCTCAGCTTAAACACTCTCATCTATCATCCTTCTTTTAGGATGGTGTAATGGGTCTGTTTAATCTTTGATTATGGCTTAACCTCATTACTCAACACTAAACAAAATCACAAAAACATCTAAATAATCACAAGTAGGTTAATGATCTTAATCCTACATCAAAAGGTGATTAAGTGTGAGAATCTGACTTCACACTTAAGGTATTCTCATTACCCCTAATCAGAGGGAAGATGTGATGAGTTTACTAAATCCATTGGTTTAGGCTTAAGCTCATTTTCTTATGACAAAAATCCAAAAAGAAATAAAAGACTGAAAACTCAAAAACAAACAATAATCGTCTCCTTCGGGATTCTTTTCTCATCACACTCATTCACAAACGAGAACTCGCTTCTTCCGTCTAATGCAAGACAGTTTGCATCTGTGCCAGACAGATCATACACTTGAGCATAGGCAAGCAAGCAGTTCACAAGTCAATTCACCTTTCAGTCTCTTTGGGTCGAACTACGGTGTTCTGACTTCCTCATTGCACGAGAGGATACGTAGGCATAACTTAACAGTTATCGAACAAAAGTCTCTGTGTATTCCCCCCTCTCTCCAGCTTTATTCTCTTAGCCTCATTATCATGAGCATTTCACCTTTTGTCCTTACACTGACACTTTCATACTTCACATCACTTATACACTTCACTTCTTCTGCACTGACACCTGTACATATTGCTTTCCAGCTATTTTATACACAAATTGCACTGACACTACCCCTTTATAACACAAATCTTTTAAGCGTGGATCCCGTCGAGTACGGCGGACAATCTGGGTGCTAATACCTTCCCAGGTTGTAACCAACCCCCTTTCTCAGTCTCTCTGGTTCGCAAACCGTCTTGTCCATCTCTTTCTAGGTCTATGCAGCATTACCTTTCCTCCGGGATAAAAATGCCTAGCTGGCGACTCTATTCATCTACAGTGAGTTCACGGCTGTGTGTCCTCATTGTCCCTCTCGCCGACCGTTCGCGTCTGTACCCTATTTGACCTGGCTTCATTTAGTGGGAGCGACACCTATGTGTCACTCAGGTCCCCGGTATGGAACCTTAATCACTCAATAATCCCACCCACCAAGGAAAACAACAGATCCAGCACAGGTGATATGATGATAACAGTATGAAATGCATAAAACTGTAAATAAAAGCAATAAATAAAGTTGTACATAAAGAAATAAATAAAGCAATAAATAAAAAGCACAAGTAGCACATAACACCCCCATAAACACAAATAAAACAAGCGTTAGGAGAAACCCACAAAAAGAAACAGAAGCCCTGGTTGCAAGATAAGCCTCCTCAGCACAGTCGCCAAGTTGTCGCTCCCCTGAAAAGACACCTGGTCAGACAGGGTACAGACGCGAATGGTCGGCGAAAGGAGAAAGATGAAACGAAATGAAAAGAGTCTCCAGCTAGGCATTTTTATCCCGAAGGAAAGGTAATGCTGCATAAACCTAGAAAAAGATGGATAAGACGGTCGCGAACCAGAGAAACTGAGAAAGGGGGTTGGTTACAACCTGGGAAGGTATTAGCACCCAGATTGTCCGTCGTACTCGACGGGATCCACTCTTAAAAGATTGTGTTTAAAGGGGTAGGTGTATGTACTATCTGTGTGCAAAAGCTGGAAAAGAATGTACAGGTGTCAGTGCAAAAAAGGTGAAATTGCTCAGGAACTGAGGTTTTTAAAAGAATGCTGGAAGAGGGGGGATGACAAAGAGACTTTTGTTCGATAACTGTTAAGTTATGCCTACGTACCTCGCGTGCAATGAGGAAGTCAGAACACCGTAGTTCGACTAAAAGAGACTGAAAGAAATTGACTGTGAACTGCTTGCTTGTCTATGCTCAAGTGTATGACTCGTCTGGCTCGAGTGCTAACTGTCTTGCATTAGACGGAAGAAGCAAGTTCTCGCTTGTGGATGAGTGTGATGAGAAAAAGAATCCTGAAGGAGACAATTATTGTTTGTTTTTGTGTTTTCAGTTTTGTTATTGTTTTTGGTGTTTTGCATAGGATTATGAGCTTAAGCCTAAATCAAGGGTTTGTAAACTCATTATATCCTCCCTGATTAGGGATAATGAGCCTACTTAAGTGTGAGATAAACATCTTAACTTAATTACCAAGATGATGTAGGATTAAGATCATTAACCTACTTGTGATTATTTAGATGTTTTTGGGTTTTTGTTTAGTGTTAAGTAATGAGTTTAATCTCTAATCACAAATTAGTGAACTCATTACACCATCCTAATAGAAGGATAATAGATGAGAACACTTAAGCTGAGGAAGATACCTCAACTTAATCCATGGTTATGAATTAAATTCATTATATAACAAAGCCTTTATTAAGTGGATTTTAATTAAGGGGTGAGATTAAGAAGTGGGTTTTATGGTTTGTAAGACAACTTGAGGGGGACTTGTCCATTAAACACTAGGGTTAGTCCTTCTTAACCATGAGGAAGAATTAGAACCCTAATGTAAGGCCCAAGTTACAAGTTAATGTCTTAGTGATTATTAGATGGATTGATTAAAAGATTTAAACAGATTAAGGGTTTAACACTTAGGATTAAAGTTATACACTCCATCCTAAGATAAGGATGTAAGCATAACCCTAATTCCAGAGTCCTAAAACCTTAAAGGTTTAATATCTAATGATGAGATGAGAAAGGAGACACAAAGAAGACTCAAAGGAAAAATTCTAAGGGAAACTATCAATCCTAGAAGTTATCATGCTTAGGCATCCTATGGTTTTGTGAGGCTTAAAAGGAGAAGTCTTCAAGGAAGACACCAAGGAGAAGCAAGATAGGAAAGAGATGAGATGAGAAGAGAAAGAGAGGAAGAGAAACACAAGTGAGCAACCTCACTCAAGGACAAGTAAAAATGCAGCAAGGATGCAATATGAAGGTATGAGAAGAGGTGGGAGGTGAAGGCAAATCCACCTCTCAAACCACTTACCATTAACCCTGAAAAGATAGTACAAAATGCAATATGAAAGGAATGAAATGAAATGAAGCAGATGTAAGTGAAAATACCAAGACCAGAAGTATGTAAATGATGCAAATGATGCTATGATATGATGCAAAGGCATACAAGATGCATGTGTGTGTTCATACAAGAGGATGAATGCAAATGAAGCATGTGGGAGGCATGTAAGCACATGGATGGTTATGGAATGAAATGGATGCAAAGCATAGAAAATGTATGGATAAATGATCAAGCAATGTTCAAGAAATATCTTAAGATATCTAAGATGGCATACAAATGCTTAGAATGGCATGGCAAGTTCATATGTTCATGCAATGCAATGGAGGATGCAAGTAAAGATGCAAAATTAGGGTTACATGGCAACATGAGATGCCAATGACCAAAACAGAAGCATATGACATGATAAAAATTTGCATATGAGCTCAAACAAACCCTAATCCCATATGACATCACACCCCAAAGGAGAAGGTCTAACTCTTAACCTATTAAAAGTTATGATTTTTCTAAGTTTGCTAGGGTTTTTGGGTGCTTCAAAAGGAAAAATGCAAATCAAATCGAAAATACAAGATAAATTCAGGCCAAAAATATCCTAGATACTACATGATATGTGTAAAACAATGCAAAAAGAAACATCTTCAAACCCTTCATGGTTAGACAGAAAAGATTTTTCAAAGGTTAGGGTTTAAAAATGTGATTTTATGAACCCTAAATTCAAAGAAAATTGTCAAGTTATAATCAAAACCAAAAAGAAATTTGTATAAAGGATTTGAAAATGCTTCTAAATGTGTTAAGATGAAACATGAATTTTTTGGTGATTTTTAAAAACCTAAATGCTATTTTAATTAATTAAATTAAATTAATTAATTAAAATAAACATTTAAATATTTTAAAAATACAATTTTTATGCAAAAAATAAAATAAAAATATTTTTGGTTTATGAAAATTAATAAAAGACTTGATAAAAAATTTCAGATTTTTTAAACCATTTTTTCTATTTTTAATAAATTCTACAAAAGAAATAGAAAGAAAATAAAATAAAAATGAATAAAAATGAAAAATATGGCAATTTGAGGGCTGGGATTTAAACTGGGGAAAGGACCATTGACCAGCACGGAAACTGGGGAAAGGACCATTTAATAAATCCTAATTAATTGATTTAAATAATCAGAATTAAAACTTAATGACCTAATCTTATCCGTCCAAACACGCGCGCGCAAACTCATCCAAGAGTCCACATTCAAACTTAGCCCTAAACACGTCATTAACCCTAATTACTTTCAGATGACCGGAACAGTGTTCCGGTCATCTTCTCCGGCGAATCAAAACCTCAACTCTCTCCCTAGGTCTCTAAAACTCAATCTCTCTGCCCAGAATCAAACCCCAAACATCATACAACAAGAATCATCCATTAAAACAATTTTATTTCACGTATCAAAGCTGAATCAAATCAAATTGTTTTTAGGTCAAAAACATTCAGAGAACTCATACATGCTCAATACTTAATCATTTTCAAAACTAAACACATCAGGATCATCAGCAGATCATGAAGATTCATCTAAGAACTTAAAAATGCATTTCTGGAAAAAATGTTCATGAGGTTACCTGAGATGAAGCTTTGCTATCTGGAGCTTTCTGGCCACTTCCTTGGTGCTTTCCCACTCTAATGAACCCCTTGATGCTTCTGGTAAGCTTGAAACAAGTTTGTATGGACTATTTTGAAGGTTTCAGTTCAGGGGAAGCTGAAATCATGTTTTTGTTTGAGGTGGTTTCAGGCCAAAGTGAGGGGTGGGAGATAATACTGGGGTTATGTGGAGATGATTGGTGAATGAATTTTTGATTTTTGTTGGCTGAGTTGGGAGATTCGAAGAGATGAAGTTTTGAGAGGATTTTGTGCAATCTGAGCTTGGGTGAGTTTTAGGCCAATGTGTTATGTGTTATGGCTTGCATAATGTCCACATATCATGTCTTGATAGGTCAGAAGAGTGGTTGTGGCCTATGCTGATTGGTATGGGTGATTTTGCAAAAAAGTCAAGAATGTGTACTTGAGGTATGGGCATGGTGCAGGCCTGAGATTTTGGGGTGTCTGGCCTCAACATGAATCAAGGGTGGCCATGGGATAGGTTTGATGCAGCTGGAACACAAGGAACTAGGGTTTGTATGAGTTTTGCAAATTTCCCTCTTTGGTGTATCTTGTGATGCAAGGCATGAAATGTTGTGGTTCCTTGGGCAATTCTGAGCAAAATGAGTCATATGATGTTGTTATGATGTTTAGAAGTCAATTAGAGGTTACTTAGAAGCTTGGCAAGTGGTTTTGCAAAAAAATCCTCTTTGGCATGAATGTGAAAATTATAGGATTTTTGCCAACTTTGAAGGATCATAACTTGAGTTCCATAATAAATTAGAACATCTTCTTGTACATTTTGAAAAGGTAAAAACCTAATCTACAAATTTCATGACCAAGAATTTTTCATTTGAAGCATTTTTGGATGAGAAAGAGGAGGTTGAAAAACTTTCCCAAAATGGAAAGTTTCCATTACAAGTCATTTCCATTTTTGGCAACTTTTGGATTAACTCAAATTTCTTCAATTTTGTGAACTTCCAAGCACTCCAATGATCAAATAAAGATCATAGAACTTCAATTTGATGAAAATACCCCTTTGGTTCCATTGTTGGGGGCCTCAGATGCCCTGATTTTGACTTAACTTGCTCAGGAAGTCACCTAGTGAACAAATGACTTCCATAATGAATTTCTTCATCAAACTTGGTACACATGATCCTTATAACATATTAAGAACATTAGAATCAAGAATTCCCCAAAAATTTGGAGTTGAGGCTTCTGAAACTAAAACCCTAATTTTGGTCATCTGTGTAGTGAAACCCTAGCTCTGTTTCCATGCCTTGGACAGTTCTTGTGATTTCTTGACTTCCATGGACCTTGAGGAGTATAACATGATGATAGAACACACATGGACCCTGTTGGAATGCCTTGAGACCTTTGGGGTGGCTCAAATGAAATCTTGGATTGCTCAGATCACAAACCCTAGATGCAGATGAACTTGAACTTATGCAGTGAATCAACTATGCAATATGAGGTGGTATGCTTATGTTTTTGCAAACATAAAAGATCACAAGCCATGGTGTGAAATGAGTGAGGGCAAATTTGGGGTGTTTACACACAGTTACCCAGCCAGGCTCAGGGTTCCTGCACAGATAACCATAAATTAGGGTTTTGGGTTTAAGGCCTTTTCACTCAAATTTTTTGGCCATTCTTGATTCTATTAGTCTATACATGATATAAGGAGCATGTGTATCAAATTTGAAGCAAAAATTCCTTGTGGAAGTCATCTGATCAAGTAGTTACTTATTGTGCAAGAAAAGCCAGAATCAGGGCATCTAAGGCCACCAACAAGGGTTCCAAAGGGTCATCATCATCAATTTGAGGTCCTATGATCTTTATTTGATCTTAGGAATTCTTGGAAGTTCACAAAATTGAAGAATTTTGAGGTATTGCAAAAGTTGCCATTTTTGGACATGACTTGTAATGAAAACTTTCCATTTTGGGAAAGATTTTCAACCTTCTCTTTCTTGATCAAAAAGGTTACAAATGAATTTTCTTCAAACATGAAAGTTGTAGATTGGTTCTTCCCATTTTCAAAAAGTACAAGAACTCCTCTTGACTCATTCTAGAACTCAAGTTATGATGGATCAAAGTTGGAAAAAATCACATAATTTTCAAGTTCATGCCAAAGAGGGAAATGTATAATTTTACTTTCCAAGCCTTCTCATGACTGATAATTCACTTCTACACTGCATAACATTAATGAGAAAAATCTCAAGACCAAAAATCATGCCTTGCTTCACAAGTTTCATGGTCAATGTTCACAAAATTCTCAAAGTTGCCAAAATGCAAAACCACTTCAAACTTATGATCCAAACCATACAACTCACCACAATTGATCCAAGAGTCATCCTTGAACTCAACTAATGCAGTACAAGCCAGGAAACCATCTCTGCACCTTGCCATACCTCAAGTACACCAAACCTTGACTTTTTGATATTTCTCCCATGCTCTTGGAATAGTGATCAACAGCCTCTACTAACCTGCTCCATGACCTACTCAAACATTATGGGAGGGATATAGAAACTCATTCAGCATTGAAACAAGACACACTTCAGATTGCAAAAAAATTGCCTAAAACTTCATCTCTTCGATTCTCACTCCTCAGCCATCAAACTCCAGAAATTCTTTCACCATTCAATCACAAATCACCTAAGGAACAAGTCCAACCCCTCACAATGGCCTGAAACACAACATATCAAAAACACAATTTCTGATAAACCAGAACCAAACCACTTAAAATAGTCAATATAAACTCCATCCAAGCTTGCCATTAGCACCAGGGGGATCAGTGGAGGTGGTTTGCACAAAGGGAAGGCTCAGAAAGCTCATCTTTGAAGGTCTCCAGCTCAGGTATAGCTCAAGAACCGTTTTCTCAGAACCTTGATTTCTTGTTATAAAATGAATCTATGTGTTGCCCTGATCATTCTGATGTGTTTAAAATTGAAAATGGTTGAGAAATAAGCATTTCATGATGTTTTGAAAGTATAACCTAAAAATTGTTTTGATTCGATTCTTGCTGTTCATGTGTTATAAATGATTTTTGCTTGTGGATTCGTGTTCCATGATGTTTGGGGTTTGATTTTGGGCAGGTTTGATGCATTTTAGTGACTTGTAGGTGAAGTTGGGGTTTGGGGTTGGCCGGAGAAGACGACCAGAGCTTATCTCCGGTCACTTGAGATTAATTAGGGTTTTTGTTTCCAGTTTGAATCTGAGCCATAGGATCCTGATTAGTTTAGCAAGCGAACGGTCCAGATTAGATCATTAACCCTAATTTCATTTAATTAAATTAAACATAATTAATTAAGTCAGAACAAACCACAACCCTTGGATAGCGCGCGCTTTGTAACTTTAAACCTAGGCCCTTGATGGTGAATACCCTAGGTCTTGCTGACTCTCATCCTGAACCCTTGATCATCTCAACTTTGCATCTGGACCCTCTGTTGCGCATACCTTCCATTTTCTTTTCTTTTATTTATTTTCTTTTATTTTTATTTTCTTTTGTTTATTTTATTTAAAATAGCAAATAAATTTATAAAAATACAATCTTTTGCATTTTCACTTTAAATAATTTTTCAGAAACCAAAAACATTTTTATTTTTAATTTTTGCATTAAAAAATCTATTTTTAAATCATTTAATTGTATTATTTAATTAATTAATTCATTTTAATTAATTAAAATACTTTTAGGTATTTAAAAATCACCAAAAAAATCATGAAGCATTCTTACATACTTAGAACAATTTACAAACTCATCTTACAAATTTATTTTAGGGTTTGATCATGTTTTGACAATTAACCATGAATTAGGTTTTCCAAGTTTCCTATTTTTCTAACCCTAACTTCAAAAATCCATTTCTAATCAACCAAGATGAGTTTGCACATGGTTCTTTTTGCATTCTTTCATAATTTGCGTATAGTATCTAGGATATTTAACTCATATTTTTGCATTGCATTTTCCATTTTTTTTGGCATTTTTCATGAAGAAGTACCCAAAACCCTAGCCTAACTTAGAAAAAACCATAACTTGACTTTGGTATAGCTTCTGACCTCCATCTTTGGGGAGTGATCTTATGTGTGTTTAGGGGTCATTTGGTTGCAATTTCAATTTTTTATCATGTGTTTTGCTTCTGTTTTGATCATATGCATCTCATACTTTCTTAAAACCCTAATTTTCCATGTTCATTTGCATTCATCTTTGCATACCTTCATCATAAGAACTTGTCATGACATATCATGCATTTTTATGTCATCTTAGATACCTTAGGACATGTGTGAACATTGGTTGATCATTGTTGCATCCATTTGGTATGCTTTGTATGCATTGCTTCTTATGTGTATTCATGTGATTTCAAGTTTCTAACATGCTTTCCTTTGCACCTCATCTCTTGTATGATCATGCATGAACATTGTACATGTCTTTGCATCATTTCATAACATATTTGCATTATGTTTGCACTTCTGGTCTTGATCATTGCATCTTCATTTGCCTTATTTCCTTTTGTTTCATGTCTTATGCATTCATACTAACCATTTCAGGGGCTTCATGTAAGTTGTTTAGGATGTGGATTTGCCTCCACATCCAATCTCTTCTTATATTTTCATTTGCATCTTTATTTGTCTTTGAAGTGAGTTTGACTCACTTATGCTCTCTCTCTTTCTCCTTTTCTTTCTCTTAGGTTACTTAACTTCTTCAGGAAGTAAGTAACTTATTCTCCTTTCTCTTCTCTTTTCATTTGCTTCTTCCTCCTTGGTGGCCATCTGAAGATCTTTCATTAAGCATCACAAACCATAGGAATATCCAAGCATGATAACTTTAAGGTTGTACACAGTCTCCCCTAGTTTTTACCTTTGAGTCTCCTTCAGTCTCTGCTTCTCATCTCATAATCAAGGCTAAACAGTTAAAGTTTTATGACTCTGAATTAGGGTTATACTTGTATCCTTATCTTAGGATGGAGTGTATAACTTTAATACTTAGTGTTAAACCTTTAAGTTGTTTACACCTCCTAATCAAAACACCTAATAATCATTAAGACTTAAGCTTGTAACTCGGGCCTTTTATTAGGGTTACATCTCTGCCTGTTGGTTCAGAGGGACTAATCCTAGTGTTCAACGGACAAGTCCCCCTCAGGTTTAGTCTTACAAACATAAAATCCATTTCTTAATCCCACCTTTAATAAAAACCCACTTTAATAAAGGCTTGTTATATAATGATTTTAATCCCTAACCATGGATTAAGTTGAGGAGTCTTCCTCATCTTAAGTGTTCTCATCTATTATCCTTCTCTTAGGATGGTGTAATGAGTTCATTAATCCCTGATTAGAGATTAAACTCATTACTTAACACAAAACAAAAATCCAAAAACACTTAATAATCACAAGTAGGTTAATGATCTTAATCCTGCATCATTAGGGTAATTAAGTTGAGATTTTCATCTCATACTTAATCAAACTCATTATCCCTAATCAGGGAGGATATAATGAGTTTACAAATCCTTGATTAAGGCTTAAGCTTATTATCTTATGCAAAACACCAAAAACAATAAAAAACTGAAAACACAAACACAATAATAAACGTCTCCTCTGGGATTCTTTTCTCATCACATTCACTCTGAAAATGAGAACTCGCTTCTCGCGTCTAATCTAAGACAGTTAGCACTCGAGCCAGACGAGTCATACACTTGAGCGTAGACAAGCAAGCAGTTCACAACAAAATCATCCAAGTCTCTTTGAGTCGAACTATGGTGTTATGACTTCCTCATTGCACGATAGGATACGTAGGCATAACTTAACAGTTATCGAACAAAAGTCTCTTTGTCTCCCCCCTCTCCTTCTCCCAGTTTCTCTTTCCTTAGCCTCAGTTTTGAGCACTCACTTTCTTTTTGCACTGACACTCTGTACATCCTTTTCTCCCTAGCTTTTTATGCACAGTTTAACACATATACCATTCCCCTTTAAACACAATCAAGTAAGCGTGGATCCCGTCGAGTACGACGGATGGTCTGGGTGCTAATACCTTCCCAGGTCGTAACCTACCCCCTTACTCAGTCTCTTTGGTTCGCAACCGTCTTATCCATATCTTTCTAGGTTTATGCAGCATTACCTTTCCTTCGGGATAAAAATGCCTAGCTGGCGACTCTATTCGACCTCAACCTCCAACATCAACCTTGACAGTTCGCGTTTGCACCGGGATGAAAATCTGGGGAGCGACAGCTTGGCGACTCTGCTGGGGATTTCCTTGCAACCAGGGCTTCTGGTTCTCTTATGGGTTTCTCCTAGCGCTTGTTTGTTTGTGTTTATTGGGGGTGTTATGTGCTATTTGTGTTTATGTTTTTTCTTTATTTATTGCCTCCTGTACAGCTTTATTTATTGCATTTACTTTATCGCTTTCATTAATTGCTTTCTGCATTTCATTATTATCATATCATTATGTTGGATTTCTGGTTTGCTTTGGTGGGAGGGGTATTCCAGTGAGAAGGGTCCAACACAAAGGCCTGAGTGACACATAGGATTAGAGTGGTTTTGTATTCTCTCCCATTCCATTTCGGTCTGGTGCGGGAATATGAAAACACAGTTCAGACATGGGTTTCCTTTTGAGAACTCTGTGTTACGGATTTCTTGTAGTGCTAGGGCTATCTGGGAATCCTGCTCAGTCTGGATGACCTTTTTTAGATGACTTTCAGCATCTAAGGTGAGTTAGAGGAGGATCCTTTATGATTAGGGTAAACAATGTACCTCCGGGTTAGAAGTGTTTACACTTCTCATAATAGATCAGAATTTGAGGATCCTTATTCCAGAATAATACCTATGGGTGGGTTGGGTTGTTTACAGGTTTGCAGGAACCCTTGACCTCAACATACCTTGCTACTGGAATTTTTTCTTAAGGTTGTACTATTTTGGACTAGTTCTTTGAAACCCTGGATTATTGACTCTTTATTTGAGTCCCCCACCTGGTTACTGGTTCTCATACTTCCACCCGAAACTCTGAACACTCATGGATCCTGCCAAAGGCAATGTATAATCCAGCACATGATCATAAACCCTTGCATATCATAAGCATACATCATATTGCGTCATTTAACATTTGTCTATTTGTTTTACAGGGTATCCATTTTTCTTGGTTTGGTTTTGTTTGTTCTTCTGCTCAGCCTATCTGCTACAACACTTCTTCAGTTATCTCCTTCAACACACATCTTGAACATGGATTCAACCAGGAAAAGAAACATCACCTACCACATCTTCGAGTATCCTCTAGCAGGCATCAGGCAAATACATGCCCTTATCACCCCTGATCATGTGCCCTTGTTTAGAGAGCGTTATGGTGGAATCTTGGACATTATCATGGACCTGGATGCATCACAAAGGAGCATGATTCACACTTGTCTTCAGTTTTATGACCCTCCTCTATGTTGCTTCACTTTCCCAGATTTTCAGATAGGACCTTTGCTAGAAGAATACTCTATGTTATTGGGTGTCCCTATTAGAAGAGGAATTCCTTTCAATCCTAAAATGACTCCTCCAAAGAATGAAGACATAGCCAAGGCATTACATCTGGAAGCAACTATCATTGACGAACACATGACTTCCAAGGCTGGAATCCCAGACCTTCATCTGGATTTCTTGATCACTCAGGCTACAAAGCATGCTGCAGTAGGGAATTGGGAAACTGTCTGTGCTCTCCTGGCCCTCAGCATTTATGGTATCATTTTGCTTGCAGACGAGCCTAAGTTTGTAAGCAAGAATGTCATTCACATCTTCATGCTAAAGAACCCGGTAAGATGTTACTCAGTTCATCAGAGGAATGAGAAACAGAGAGGAAGACTGGTAAGATGTTGTGCACCTCTTTTCTACAGTTGGTTGATGCAGCATATGCCAAAGACGGAAGCTTTCCTAAACCCACATCAGTCAAGGAATTGGGCTAAGAGGATGATTGCCCTTACTCCAGAAGATATCAGATGGTGTACTCAGAGCACCAAGGGCGGAGACATAATAACAAGCTGTGGGCAATACCCAAATGTGCCACTTATTGGAGTAAAGGGTTGCATCAATTACGATCCTTTACTTTTCAAGAGACAGTTGGGGTATGCCTTGATACATCCTCCTAGGGAGAAAGACCTAACAGAGTCTCTTTATTGTGCTATTCAGAACAATCATGCCATTGTCCAACAAGCAGCCTAGGCTTGGGACCACATACAGACTAAAGGGACTGCTATTATGGGGAAATGCAACAACATAGCCTCCGCTCAGTACATTGAATGGTCACACATCAGAGGACAGATTAGTCGTATGCCATTCACCCTGGAAGATGTACCAGGACCATCAGCAGTTGAGCCCATAGCTATAATAAGCCTGGAAGAGTTTGAAAAGTTGAAGGAAAGGAATGCCCAGCTAGCTAAAGCTTTGAAGAAGACCCTTTGGGAAAGGAATGGTGGTTGTCTAGACATTGAGAGGTTAGAGAAGCTACGCATCGAGCATGTAACCAAAATTGAGAAGACTGAAGACTTCATCCGGAAAGCCCGAGCAGGGGAACTTGTGTTGAAGAATGCATGTAAAGAAGCAAAGATTCAAAGGGCAAGAGCTGAGCATTATCTGGAGGAGAGTCAGGATAGATGGGTCAGGATAACTGAGGCTCATCTAAAAGAAGACCAGAAGATGCAAGCCAAGATATAGCAGTTAGAGTCTAATGAGAAAAGAATCTAAGAAGCACTGCTAGCAGCTCAGAAGGAGATCTCAGAATTGAAACTCCGGGCGGGGTTAAAGAGATCCAAAGAACAAGATAAGTATCAGAAGATGACAAATGCCATTGCAACCAGAAACCTTCTCATCAGAACTATTACAAAGCACCTAGTTGGACCAATAACTGATGCTCTCCTGAAGGAAGTCAAGGAGGATTCTTTTGGACTGGATGTCTGATTTTCTGTACTTATGTCTATTTGATTGTACTTTAGCTCACCATGGTGATTTTGTTTGTTGTATTCTTGAATTTGATTGTATTTTGATTCACCATGGGAGTTTGTTTGTAATTCATGAACTATTTGTATTCTAGCGCTGCCACTTGTATTTTTATGGTTATAGATTGGATTTTCTTATGGACTTCGTTTGCTTCAACATCTTCATCTCCCAGAGGTGTGGAAGGTCAAAACCAAGAACCAAACCAGATACCCACTGAAGACAAATAGACATATTGCATTGCATGCTAATCTCATATCCTTTTTTTGCAGGTGTTTTGTTATTGTCTTCTCACTTTGTTGATTGTTTCAGGAAATATTGCTCGCAGGAGGGTCTTTCCCGTCAATCGCATCCACAGATATCCAACTCGACACAACCTTCCGAGTCTACAAATGGATCAGCAACAGCAGGAACTGACAGATGTGAGGACTCAGATGACTGATGTGAGGACAGAAGTGAGGACTCAGATGAATCAATTCATGGCTGTGATGACTGGACTGGCACAAACCCAGGAAATAATGAGGGAGTTGGTCGAGTGGAAAACTCCAGAAAATAACCACGCTGGTACTGGGGGTACAAGTAACAATGCACGCGAGCAGCCGTGAACGACTCCGGTAGTGTTTGGACCTGACAACAATCCTGAAGTTAATATCCTTGGGAATGGCCAAAGGAACACTGGAAATCATATTCTGCAGGAAGATCCTCAAGATAAGCAATTTACAGTGTTAGGTGCTGGGGTGTATGAAGCTTATGATCGTCGTCTGGACGAGATATCTGAGAAGCTGAGATCCCTGGAATCCCAGAACTCCTTGGGATTTGATGTGATGGATATGGGCCTAGTCGAGGGAGTAAGGATTCCCCACAATTTTAAACCTCCATGCTTTAAAAAGTATAACAGTACCTCCTGTCCTCGTACCCATTTGCAATCTTTTCTGGGAAGATTGAAAGCATATACCATGGATGAGAAACTGTGGATGTTTTACTTTGAAGACAGTTTAATCGGAGCATCCAGAGAGTTGTATTCACACTTGTCAAAGGCTACTGTCAGGAACTGGAAAGACTTAGCTGAGGCCTTTATACGCCAATATCAGTATAACCTGGATATGGAACCCAATAAGACCCTCTTGATGGGTATGTCTCAGTCCTCGAGAGGAAGTTTCCGCGAATACGCTCAAAGGTGGAGACAACTCGCTGCTGCTGTCCAGCCACCTATGTCTGAAAGGGAAATGGCTGATATGTTTATGAATACCTTGCAAGGGACCTACATTGATAGACTTGCTGCCTTCTATTCTACCAGTTTTGCTGATGTGGTTATAACGGGAGATAGAATTGAAAGTTTGCTAAAAATGGGCAAGATTTCTGATAATGGTGCTAGCTCCAGCAATGCAAAGAAACCCTTCTCAGGACCTCGAAGGACAGGGGAGACCAATGCAGTACATGTTAATAGAGGTAGACCCCAGTACTTGCAAAGATCAGTAGTTGCAGTCACCATCCCTACTCCAGCACCTCAACAACAACAGTATGCTCAACAACATAAAAGATCCTACTATAACAACAACCAACAACAACGTTCTTTCTAGCTAAGTCCTTCTCAGATTAATAGGGTGATCGATCCCATCCCGATGCCCTATGCAGTTTTACTCCCGCAGCTATTAAAGCTTAACCTGACTGAACTGAGGACTTTGGCTCCACCAGATCCTCTGAATCTTCCAAGGAATTATGATGTCAACACCAGATGTGCTTTTCACTCCAATGCGCCTGGCCATTCAACAGAGAAATGTAGGGCCCTGCACATGAAAGTCCAAGATTTGATTGATTCCAAAGCATTGAATTTTGCACCTCCACCAAATGTCACAAGGAATCCAATACAAAATCATGGTGAGCCAAAGATCAATGCCATTGGAAAGGACCAACCAACAATTCTGATTGATGACATTGCAAGTATTCAAACACCACTGGCCGAAGGAAAAGCTCAGCTATTGAAGTGCCAAGTGTTTCCAAGATGTGAGGCCCATTGTGAAGCTTGCAAAGTTTCTACTAATGGTTGTGCAAATCTGAAGAACGATATTAACAGTCTTACCAAAGAAGGCATCCTGCAAATCACATCAACAGTTCCATCTTCTACAACTGCAACAAAAATCTCTCCTACAACACCAACAAACATTATCCCAACAGAATCTTCTACAACAACAGCAAACACCACCAGTGACGACATCTCAACAGTTACCATCTATTATGATCCAGCAACAATCCATGTTCCAGATTCTCTCAACAACAACTTTCAGCAACACCCTCATCAACAACTTCCTACACATGCACCATCTTCAATCAAACCTCCTGTCACCATCTACTATGATCCACAGAATATCATTACTCCTTCCTCTGCTGCAATTAGTCCAGTGACCATCACGGTGCCTGGACCAATTCCCTATGATAGCAACAATGACGTGCCTTGGAATTATGGTTCGGATCTTTACTGTCACGGAAGGAAGATCACTCTTGACTCCGAAATACATGTACCACAAGTTGACAATGTCGAGGGAGGCGGAAGCATCACTCAAAGCGGACGTCTCTTTGCTTCAGAATTTCCAAGAATTAATGTTGAAGCTGAAGCCGCTGTCAAGGAAAAATGCAAAAATGTGGTGCCAGAAGAACCATCTGCAAAAGAAACTAAGAAGACACCCTTTGATCAGGATGTAGACGAGTTTATGAGGATTATCAAAAGAAGTGACTACAAAATTGTGGATCATCTCCATCAAACACCCTCCAAGATCTCCATACTATCTCTGCTCATGTGTTCCGAGGCTCACCGGAATGCACTACTCAAGGTCTTGCACGCAGCTTATGTGCTGGAAGAAATCACGGTCAATCAGTTAGAAACGGTGGTCGCAAATGTTAATACTAGTCATGGACTAGGTTTCACCAATGCTGACTTGACTACGGAGGGGCGTAACCACAACAAGGATTTACATATCACTTTGGAATGTAAAGTTGTTGTACTTTCTCATGTCCTGGTTGATATCGGATCATCACTCAATGTGTTGCCAAAGAAAGCTTTAGTCAAGCTGGAGTATGATGGTCTCGCACTCCGTCCGAGTAACCTAGTTGTCAGAGCTTTTAATGGTTCTAAGAGATCGGTTCTCAGAGAGATTGAGCTGCCTGTGGTAATTGGCCCACAAGTTTTCAAAACTATCTTATATGTGATGGACATACAGTCTGCCTACAGCTGTTTGTTGGGTCGACCCTGGATCCACGCCATCGGCGCAGTAACATCTACCTTTCACCATAAGTTAAAATACGAGTGGGAGGGCCAAATTATCACCATCTGTGGAGAAGAAGACATCTTCGTCAGTCACCTGGCTACATACAAGTAAATAGAGATGGATAGGGAGATCCATGAAACCATGAGTCAGGGTTTCGAAGCTTTGAACATCAACGAAGCTACAACTGAGGTGTTTGCTGCACCCCAAGAGGAAAGGATGGGCACCTTAATTGCTTCCTACAATCAAGCTCGGAAGGTTGTGGAAGAAGGGAATTCCCAAGGCTGGGGCAAGTTGTTGAAGGTTCAGATGAAAGAAGACAAATTCGGTTTGGGTTATAGACCATCCCGACAAGTTCTAGAGGAGGTTCTTGAAGCTCCCAAGTTCATAAGTGGGGGAATGCTGACCCCAGATGCTATCAACACTTTGGAAGACGAGGCTGAGAGCAACTACAACCTGGAAAGCTGGATCCGTCCAAGAGTCTCGGGCCAACAAGTCCTCAACTGGTCTTCCCAAAAATTATAAGAGTTACTGCTGCAGAGTAATTATTATTTCCTGTTTTAAGCATGCATCAAAGTCCTGCATCTTGCCTAAGATGTTTGGACTCATTTTGTAATAGGGCCATATGTATTTTGTGCAAATTGAATATTAATGAACAATGGACATCTTTTTGCAAACAATCTTTTTTTCGCTCTCTGTCTTTTCATTTTTGTTATTTTTGCACAAAACAATAAATGGCAATGTTTTTCTCAATAATAACTTCATTCACTTTTTCTAAATAAGATAAAATCAATCACTAAAACGAACAAAATCTCAACCCTTGCAGAGATAGCCCTCCAGATTGCACCGACAATGACACTGCTATGGCCTTGTATGACTTCGACAATCCGATTAATCAAGCAGATGAATGGGTTAAAGAAGACTACAATTTACCTGAAGAGTTAGCCAGGTTATTGAGACAAGAGGAAAAGGTGATTTCTCCTCATCAGAAGAAGGCTGAGACTATTAATCTTGGTACCGAGGAAGTTGTGAAAGAGGTGAAGATTGGGGCCAATCTGCAAGCTCCAGTAAAAGAACAACTTATCAGTATGCTGCGAGAATATGTCGATGTGTTCACTTGGTCCTATCAAGATATGTCGGGTTTGGATACATATATTGTCATGCACAAGCTGCCATTGAAAGAAGATTTTCTGCCAGTTAAATAGAAGTTGCGCCGTACTCGCCCAGACATAGCCATGAAAATCAAAGAGGAAGTACAAAAGCAGTGGGACGCCGGTTTTCTTGTTGTAACTAGTTACCCGCCTTGGGTTACTAACATTGTACCCGTACCCAAGAAGGATCGCAAGGTGCGTATGTGTGTTGATTACCGGGATCTGAACAGAGCAAGCTCGAAAGATGACTTCCCATTACCTCATATTGATGTATTGGTAGACAACACAACTCAGTTCTCGGTATTTTTCTTCATGGACGGATTTTCTGGATACAATCAGATCAAGATGTCACCTGAAGACATGGAGAAGACAACCTTCATCACACCGTGGGGCACGTTCTGCTACAAAGTAATGCCATTTGGTATGAAGAACGCTGGTGCAACGTATCAATGGGCCATGGTAACATTATTCCACGACAAGATCCACAAAGAAATTGAGTGCTACGTGGATGACATGATTGCCAAGTCCCAAACAGAGGAAGAGCATTTGGTAAATCTACTGAAACTATTCAAGCGTCTGAGGAAGTATCAGCTAAGGTTAAACCCCAACAAATGCACATTCAGGGTACGTTCTGGTAAGCTGCTAGGTTTTATTGTAAGCGGAAAAGGAATTGAGGTTGACCCCGATAAAGTTAAAGCAATTCAGGAAATGCCTGCACCTAAGACTGAGAAAGAAGCTCGAGGGTTCTTAGGTAGGTTGAACTACATTTCAAGGTTCATATCTCACCTCACTGCAACTTGCGAGCCCTTGATCAAACTGCTAAGAAAGGAACAAACAGGCAGGTGGAACGATGACTGTCAAAGAGCTTTTGACAAGATCAAGGAGTATCTGCAAGAACCTCCAATTCTCATGCCTCCAGTTGAAGGAAGACCTCTAATAATGTACCTGACAATATTGGATGAATCAATGGGGTGTGTGTTGGGCCAACATGACGAGTCTGGTCAAAAAGAGTATGCAATATACTACCTAAGCAAAAAGTTTACCGACTGTGAACAACGTTATTCACTGCTCGAGAAAACTTGCTGTGCTTTAGCATGGGCTGCTCGCCGACTAAGACAGTATATGTTGACTCATACTACTTTGTTGATCTCAAAGATGGACCCCGTCAAGTACATATTTAAGAAGCCAACATTTACCGGAAGGGTTGCAAGGTGGCAAATGATTCTAACAGAGTATAATATTCAGTACACCTCTCAGAAAGTCATCAAGGACAGTGTATTGTCTGACTATCTGGCTGAGCAACCCATTGATGATTACCATCCTATGAGATTTGATTTCCCTGATGAAGACATCATGTTCTTAAAGTCAAAATATTGTGAAGAGCCTATTCACACTGAAGGTCCTGATCTAGAAGAAGCATGGACTATGATGTTCGATGGGGCAGTTAATTGTAACGGTCGTGAAGTTGGTGCAATGCTTATTACACCAAAAGGAGTCCATATGCCTTTCTCAACAAGGCTCATCTTTGCCTGCACTAACAACGAAGCAGAATACGAAGCTTGTATCATGGGTCTTGAGGAAGCCATTGACCTCAAGATCAAAACCTTGAATGTATTCGGAGATTCAGCTCTGGTGATCAACCAAACTAATGGCAAGTGGTATACTCATCAAGAGCATCTGGTCCCCTACCGTGACTATACGAGGAGATTGTTGGCTTTGTTTACAATGGTTAAGCTTGAATACATCCCTCAAGATGAGAATCAGTTCGCAGACGCCTTGGCCACTATTTCATCTATGATCAAAGTACAGACTGCCAACTATATGCCTCAGATTTTAATATCCAGACTAGACCGACCGGCGTATGTATTCTCTGTGGACACTGTCGTTGACATCAAACCTTGGTTCCACGACATTAAATGCTTCTTGGAGACTCAGACATACCCACTTGGGGCATCATCTAATGATAAAAAGACATTGAGAAGGCTAGCCGACAGTTTCTTCCTCAATACTGATGGCTCCCTATACAAGCGAAACTTCGACATGGTCTTGCTCAGATGTGTTGACAAGAAGGAAGCAGACTTACTGATGCACGAAGTACACGAGGGTTTTTTCGGTACCCATGCCGGAGGACATGCAATGGCAAAGAAATTGTTAAGATCAGGTTACTACTGGATCACAATGGATGCAGACTGTTGCGCCTATGCCAGAAAGTGCCATAAATGCCATTCGCCATGTGGGGAATTGATATGATTGGAAAGATCGAACCAACTGCTTCAAATGGTCACAGATTCATCCTGGTAGCCATTGATTACTTCACCAAATGGGTTAAAGCAGCTTCGTATGCAAATATCACCAAGCAAGTGGTAGCCCGATTTCTGAAAAGGGATATCATTTGTCGATATGGAGTTCCCGAGCGAATCATTACTGATAATAGTTCATACCTTAACAACAAGATGATGGCAGAACTGTGTCGGGATTTCAAGATCCAACATCATTCCTTACAGGCCAAAGATGAATGGCGCTGTTGAGGCGGCTAACAAGAACATTAAGAAGATTGTGCAAAAGATGGTAGTCACATATAAAGACTGGCATGAAATGTTACTATTCACCTTGCATGGGTACTGAACTTCCATCAGGACATCTACCGGGGCAACGCCTTATCAGCTTGTGTATGGTATGGAGGCAGTCCTACCTGTTGAAGTTGAATTACCCTCTTTGCGGGTAATGACGGATATAAAAATGGACGAAGCAGAGTGGGTCCGATCTCGTTATAACCAACTGAGCCTGATTGAAGAAAAGAGATTAACAGCTATCTGTCATGGTCAGTTATATCAGAAACGGATGAAGAAAGCCTTCGATCAAAAAGTCAGACCTCGGGAATATCAAGTGGGAAAGCTTGTACTGAAAAGAATCATTCCTCCTCATACAAACCACATGGGCAAGTGGACCCAAAACTATGAAGGTCCCTATGTGAGAACTAAAGTCTTCTGAGGTGGAGCATTGATGCTCGCAACCATGGACGGTGAAGATATCTCATCCCCTGTGAATTCGGATGCAGTTAAAAAATACTTCGCATAAATGACCCGCTGGACATAAAAACAGAATGTAAGTCCAAGCAAAAATAGGGCATCCCGGCGAGTCAAAAACAGAATAAAAGACTCGGGAAAAAATAAAGGAAAAATTAAAAAAAAAAATGTGTACACTCGCTGAGTTGAAAAGCCACATCGGACAGCTCAGGAAAAAAAAAGGGCATCCCGGTGGATTGAAAACCCGAAAGGGCGATCCATGCAAAATAAGGGAAAAAGCGAACAACTGCATTCTGAATTCGTCTGTATCACTCACATAACATGGCAAGCTTCGAAAGGACAAAGCGTCAGTCAGAATCAACTTTCTTCAGAAAGCAAGATAAGAAGAGCGTTCAGGTCATACATGTCATAGCAAAGGAAGCTCATTGGAGCGTCAACTCCAGCATTGCCAAATATGACCCTTTACTTTTCTCAATTTTACAATTATCTCCTCATTTCAGGGATTAGCTTCTTCACTGTACTTTCCTATTCAGGGCACACAAATCAATAAAGTCAAATATTCATTTACACTTTGTTTTGTACCTTTTTGTTTGTTTGCAAAATGTCCAAGGTTCGTAATACAACATTTGCATGAAAACATGTAAGCCATTTCCAATAAATGCTTGCAGGAAATATGTGCTCTTAAGCGAACCTAACTCTTATGATGGAATCCGGTTGAGGATACCTCAGGGCACTCGTGCGTTTCCTTTGTTTGACAGGTTGTAGGTACTCAAGGCGGACAACCTTTCACAACATGGGGCATATCAGGCACTATATCCCCAGCCAAGCCAGCAGTCACATCATCAGAAGGACTACTTGACAAGAGTATCCCCCCACAGAGCTTTTGTCCCCTCAAAGCTGATCCTCCGATAGATTACTTACCAGAAGTTCTCTCCTCCCCAAGCAGGATCTCCAAAGCAATGCATGAATCACTTTTCCCCAGTGAGTTGCCAGATCTCCTCATCCACAACATTTGACCCCCGCAGAGTTCTTCCCCAGAGTCCACCTGAAATATCGTGCAGTGATCCTTCCTCCCCACAGATCGCCCAGTGATTCGTTCTCCCAGCAGATTTCAGATTTCGGATCTCGTTTCTCTCATTTGCATAATCATAGCATTCACATCATTTCCCACCAAACAGAGCGTAGCATTCCGTCTAATACGAAGCATTACGGCAAAAATCAAACATTTGCATGATCATAAGCCGGGTTCGAGCCAGTCACCTGCAAATACCAAAGTTACTCCTCCAGCAATACACAAAAATACTTATTCCCTGCAGATAAAAGCCAAAATATCCTTTTGCACTCTCAATACAAATACTGGTACATACTTATACACAACTCTTTGGTACTCGTTCGTATCTTACGCATCTCCCCAGCAGATCAACACTCGTCCGTGTTCCTTGTTCAAATAGTTGATACTCGTCCGTATCATCACTCCTTAAACACGTGTCGTTGTTTGTTTCTATCGATACACGTCTGTATTGTGGTCCTAAGGATACTCGTTCATATCTTTAATCTATACACATTGTCGAAACACTTATACCATTTTATTTTTAGGGCTTAAACACTCGTCCGTGTTTATCTATCCCCAGAAGTCGCCAACAAAGCAACTTTCTATCCGACATTCGTCCTATGTCGCGATAATCCTCAGCAACCGTACCCTTCTAGGTGATCGTCCTTCACCTTTTGATGACCGTACCTCATCATTCATCCGATGGCCGTCCCCATCGTCGATCTTTCTATCCGACATTCGTCCTATGTCGCGATAATCCTCAGCAGCCGTACCCTGCTAGGTGATCGTCCTTCACCTTTTTTATGACCGTACTGTAAACACCCCAAATTTTCCCTCACTAGCTTCACACCTTGGCTTGTGATCTTTCATATTTGCATTAGTTCAAGCATATCATATCATATTGCATTTTGGCTTCACTGCATTAGTTCAAGTTCATCTGCATCTGGGGTTTGTGATCTGTGCAGTCCAGGATTCATCTGAGCCACCCCAAAGGTCTTCAATCATTCCAAGGGGGTCCATGCATGTTCAAACATCATATTATATCCTCCAAAGATCAAGGAAGTCAAAGGATCACAAGAACTGGCAAAGCATGGAAGCAGAGCTAGGGTTTCACTACACAAATGACCTGAAATTAGGGTTTTGGTTTCAGAGGCCATAAATCCAAAATTTTTTGGCCATTCTTGTTTCTAATGGTCTCAATATGTTATAAGGATCATACATACCAAGTTTGATGAAGAAATTCATTGTGGAAGTCATCTGATCACTAGGTAACTTCTTGAGCAAGTCAGAGCAAAATCAGGGCATCTGAGGCCCCCCAACATGGAACCAAAGTGGATTTTTCATCAAATTGAAGTTATATGATCTTTATTTGATCATTGAAGTGCGCATCCTTGAATTCATTCCATTTTCTTTTCATTTCATTTCTTTATGCTAACTTTTCAGGTGGTAAGAACTTTGAGAAGTGAATTTGCCTTCACTTCTCACAATCTTTTCTCATCTCTCTTATGCATTCATTGCTGCATTTTACTTTTGCTTTAGAGTGAGCTTGCTCATTCATGTTCCTCCTTCACTTTCTTTCTCCAAGTAACTTATCTTCTTAAGTGAAGTAAGTTAGCTTGTTTCTTCTGCTTCTCCTCCTTTCATCTGCTTCTTCCTTGGTGGCTTTTCTTGAAGATCTCTTGCAAGACTCATAAACCCTAGGAACACCCAAGCATGTTAACAATTAGGGTTTGATTAGTCCCCTCATTAGTTTTACCTTTGTGTCATCTTTTGTGTCTCTCTTCTCATCTCATAATCAGAGACTAAACCTTTAAGGTTTTAAGGCTTTGTGATTAAGATTATGCCTGCATCCTTCTCTTAGGATGGAGTGTATAACTTTAATCCTAAGTGTTAAACCCTTGATGTGTTTAAACCTCTTAATCAATTCATATAATAATCACTAAGACATCAAGCTTGTAACTTGGGCCTTGCATTAGGGTTCTAATTCTTCCTTAATTGGTTAAGAAGGACTAACCCTAGTGTTAATGGACAAGTCCTCCTCAAGTTGTCTTACCAACCATAAAATCCACTTCTTAATCTTATCATTAACTAAAATCCATTTTAATAAAGGGTTTTTTTTGTCATGAGGTTAATCCCTAATCATGGATTAAGTCGAGGTATCTTCCTCAACTTAAATGTTCTCATCTATTATCCTTCTATTAGGATGGTGTAATGAGTCCATTAAATCCTTGATTATGGCTTAAACACATTACTTAACACTAAACAAAAATACCAAAAACATCTAAATAAATGCAAGTAGGTTAATGATCTTAATCCTACATCATGGTGATTAAGTTTGAGGTGTTTACTTCATACTTAAGGTGTTCTCATTACCCCTAATCAGAGGGAGGATGTGATGAGTTTACTAACCCTTGGTTTAGACTTAAGCTCATTAACTTATGACAAACACAGAAAGTAGTAAAAGATTGAAAACCTCAAAAACAAACAATAATCGTCTCCTTCGGGATTCTTTTCTCACCATCTTCACTCATAATCGAGAACTCGCTTCTTCTGTCTAATGCAAGACAGTTAGCACCTGAGCCAGATAGGTCATACACTTGAGCATAGGCAAGTAAGCAGTTCACAAGTCAATTTATCTTTCAGTCTCTTTGAGTCGAACTACGGTGTTCTGACTTCCTCATTGCACGAGAGGATACGTAGGCATAACTTAACTGTTATCGAACAAAAGTCTCTTTGTCATCCCCCCTCTTCCAGCATTTTCTTTTAAGCCTCATTCCTGAGCACCTCACTCCATTTTCTTGCACTGACACTTGTACATCCTTTTCCAGCTATTGCACACAGATAGCACAGACACTACCCCTTTAAACACAATCTTTTAAGCGTGGATCTTGTCGAATACGACGGACAATCTGGGTGCTAATACCTTCCCAGGTTGTAACCAACCCCCTTTCTCAGTTTCTCTGGTTCGCGACCGTGTTATCTATCTTTTCCTAGGTTTATGCAACATTACCTTTCCTTCGGGATAAAAATGCCTAGCTGGCGACTCTTTTTAGTTCATCTTCACCTTCTCCTTTCACCGACCGTTCGCGTCTGTACCCCGTCTGGCCCGGGTGTCATTTGGTGGGAGCGACATGTACATCGTCATTCATCCGATGGCCGTCCCCATCGTCGATCTTTTTATCCGGCATTCGTCCTATGTCGCGATAATCCTCAGCAGCCGTACCCTGCTAGGTGATCGTCCTTCACCTTTTGATGACCGTACCTCATCATTCATCTGATGGCCGTCCCTATTGTCGATCTTTTTATCCGGAATTTTTCCTATGTCGCGATAATCCTCAGCAGCTGTACCCTACTAGATGATCGTCCTTCACCTTTTGATGACTGTCCCTCATCATTTTACCCGATGGCTGTCCCCATCGTTGATCTTCCTATCCGACATTCTTCCTATGTCATGATATCTTTTAGAAGTCGTCCCCTGCTAGGTGATCGTCCTTCACCTTTTGATGACCGTCCCTCATCATTGATTTATTTATTCTTCACCCGATGGCCGTCTCCGTCGTGGTTTCTTTATTCTTCAGCCTTACGGTCGTCCCCGTTAGTGCTTTTAAATCCCCAGTAAAGTCGCCTTTCTTTACCCGATGGCAGTCCCCGTCGCAGATTCTTTATTCCCCTGCATGATGGTCGTCCCCGTCAACGCGTTTCTCACCATTTTTATCCCCAACAGTCGTCCTCTACTCGATGGTCGTCCTCCGTCGCTATCATTTGATATTCAGTCTATACTGTGTATTACAATTTATATCCCTTTTCTTCTTATAATAAAGAGTGCAAATTTTGGATTGTCTTGGTATTCAACCACAAGTTATCTTGTTTGTCTGTTAAGCTAGGCGCTTACATCCTACACATCTAACTCACGCTTGAATAAGGGCAGCTGTAAACACCCCAAATTTGCCCTCTCTTTTTTCTCACACCTTGGCTAGTGATCCTTCATGTTGCATTGCATAAACATACCATCTCACACTGCATAGTTATTTCACTGCATAGCTGCATAGTTAGGGTTTGTGATCAGATGAATCTTAGAAGCGGTTTGAGCTATCTCAGAGACCATGTAGCTTTCCAAGAGGGTCCATGAGTGTTCTATGATCATATTATACCTCCAAGTTTACTTTTAAGTCACAAAATCTTAGGGGATTACACAATTACCCAGGCAGGCTCAGGGCTCTTGCACAAATGACCAGAAATTAGGGCTTTATGTTTAAGGCCTTTTCACTCAAATTTTTTGGCCATTCTTGATTCTATTGGTCTATACATGATATAAGGAGCATGTGTATCAAATTTGAAGCAAACATTCCTTGTGGAAGTCATCTGATCAAGTGGTAACTTGTTGTGCAAGAAAAGTCAGAATCAGGGCATCTGAGGCAACCAACAAGGGTTCCAAAGGGTCATCATCATCAATTTGAGGTCCTATGATCTTTATTTTATCTTAGGAATGCTTGGAAGTTCACAAAATTGAAGAATTTTGAGCTATTGCAAAAGTTGCCATTTTTGGACATGACTTGTAATGAAAACTTTCCATTTTGGGAAAGATTTTCAACCTTCTCTTTCTAGATCAAAAAGGTTTCAAATGAATTTTCTTCAAACATGAAAGTTGTAGATTGGATCTTCCCATTTTCAAAAAAGTACAAGAACTCCTCTTGACTCATCCTAGAACTCAAGTTATGATGGATCAAAGTTGGCAAAAATCACATAATTTTCAAGTTCATGCCAAAGAGGGAAATGTGCAATTTTACTTTCCAAGCCTTCTCATGACCTATAATTCACTTTTACACTGCATAACATTGATGAGAAACATCTCAAGACCAAAAATCATGTCTTGCTTCACAAGTTTCATGGCCAATTTTAACAAAATTCTCAAAGTTGCCAAAATGAAAAACCACTTCAAACTTGTGATCCAAACCATACAGCTCACCACAATTGATCAAAGAGTCATCCTTGAACTCAGCTGATGTAGTACAAGCCAGGAAACCATCTCTTCACCTTGCCATACCTCAAGTACACCAAACCTTGATTTTTTGCAATTTCTCCCATGCTCTTGGAATAGTGATCAGCAGCCTCTACTAACATGCTCCATGACCTACTCAAACATTATGGGAGTGATATAGCAACTTATTAAGCATTGAAACAAGACACACTTCAGATTGCACAAAAATTGCCTAAAACTTCATCTCTTTGATTCTCACTCCTCATCCATCAAACTCCAGAAATTCTTTCACCATTCAATCACAAATCACCTAAGGAACAAGTCCCACCCGTCACAATGGCTTGAAACACAACATATAAAAGACACGATTTCCGATACACCAGAACCAAACCTCTCAAAATAGCCAATATATACTCCATCCAAGCTTGCCATTAGCAGCAGGGGGATCAGTGGAGGTGGTTTGCACAAAGGGAAGGCTCAAAAAGCTCATCTTTGAAGGTATCCAAATCAGGTATAGCTCAAGAACTTTTTCTTAGAACCTTGATTTCTTGTAATAAAATGAATCTATGTGTTGCAATGATCATTCTGATGTGTTTAAAATTGAAAATGGTTGAGAAATAAGCATTTCATGATGTTCTGGAAGTTTAACCCAAAAAATGTTTTGATTCGATTCTTGTTGTTCATGTGTTATAAATGATTTTTATTTGTGGATTCATGTTCCATGATGTTTGGGGTTTGATTCTGGGCAGGTTTAATGCATTTTAGTGGCTTGTAGGTGAAGTTAGGGTTTGGGGTTGGCCGGAGAAGACGACCGGAGCTTATCTCCGGTCGCCTGAGATTAATTAGGGTTTTTGTTTCCAATTTGAATCTGAGCCATAGGATCCTGTTTAGTTTAGCAAGCGAACGGTCCATATTAGATCATTAACCCTAATTTCATTTAATTAAATTAAACATAATTAATTAAGTCAGAACAAACCACAACCCTTGGATATCGTGCGCTTTGTAACTTTAAACCTAGTCCCTTGATGGTGAATACTCTAGGTCTTGCTGACTCTCATCCTGAACCCTTGATCATCTCAACTTTGCATCTGGACCCTCTGTTGCGCATACCTTCCATTTTCTTTTATTTATTTTCTTTTATTTTTATTTTGTTTTGTTTATTTTATTTAAAATAGCAAATAAATTTATAAAAATACAAGATGAGTTTGTACATGGTTCTTTTTGCATTCTTTCATACTTTGCATATAGTATCTAGGGTATTTAACTCATATTTTTGCATTGCATTTTCCATTTGTTTGGCATTTTTCATGAAGAAGTACCCAAAACCCTAGCCTAACTTAGAAAAAACCATAACTTGACTTTGGTATAGCTTCTGACCTCCATCTTTGGGGAGTGATCTTATGTGTGTTTAGGGGTCATTTGGTTGCAATTTCAATTTTTTATCATGTGTTTTGCTTCTGTTTTGATCATATGCATCTCATACTTTCTTAAAACCCTAATTTGCCATGTTCATTTGCATTCATCTTTGCATACCTTCATCATAAGTACTTGTCATGACATCTCATGCATTTGTATGCCATCTTAGATACCTTAGGACATGTGTGAACATTGGTTGATCATTGTTGCATCCATTTGGTATGCTTTGTATGCATTGCTTCTTATGTGTATTCATGTGATTTCAAGTTTCTAACATGCTTTCCTTTGCACCTCATCTCTTGTATGATCATGCATGAACATTGTACATGCCTTTGCATCATTTCATAACACATTTTCATTATGTTTTCACTTCTGGTCTTGATCATTGCATCTTTATTTGCCTTATTTCCTTTTGTTTCATGTCTTATGCATTCATACTAACCATTTCAGGGGCTTCAGGTAAGTTGTTTAGGATGTGGATTTGCTTCCACATCCAATCTCTTCTTATATTTTCATTTGCATCTTTATTTGTCTTTGAAGTGAGTTTGACTCATTTATGCTCTCTCTCTTTCTCCTTTTCTTTCTCTTAGGTTACTTAACTTCTTCAGGAAGTAAGTAACATATTCTCCTTTCTCTTATCTTTTCATTTGCTTCTTCTTCCTTGGTGGCCATCTAAAGATCTTTCTCTAAGCCTCACAAACCATAGGAATATCCAAGCATGATAACTTTAGGGTTGTACACAGTTTCCCCTAGTTTTTACCTTTGAGTCTCCTTGAGTCTCTGCTTCTCATCTCATAATCAAGACTAAACAGTTAAAGTTTTAAGACTCTGAATTAGGGTTATGCCTGTAACCTTATCTTAGGATGGAGTGTATAACTTTAATACTTAGTGTTAAACCTTTAAGTTGTTTACACCTCCTAATCAAAACACATAATAATCATTAAGACTTAAGCTTGTAACTTGGGCCTTATATTAGGGTTACATCTCTGCCTGTTGGTTCAGAGGGACTAACCCTAGTGTTCAATGGACAAGTCCCCCTCAGGTTTAGTCTTACAAACATAAAATCCATTTCTTAATCCCACCTTTAATAAAAATCCACTTTAATAAAGGCTTGTTATATAATTATTTTAATCCCTAACCATGGATTAAGTTGAGGAGTCTTCCTCATCTTAAGTGTTCTCATCTATTATCCTTCTCTTAGGATGGTGTAATGAGTTCATTAATCCCTGATTAGAGATTAAACTCATTACTTAACACAAAACAAAAATCCAAAAACACTTAATAATCACAAGTAGGTTAATGATCTTAATCCTGCATCATTAGGGTAATTAAGTTGAGATTTTCATCTCATACTTAATCAGACTCATTATCCCTAATCAGGGAGGATATAATGAGTTTACAAATCCTTGATTAAGGCTTAAGCTTATTATCTTATGCAAAACACCAAAAACAATAAAAAACTGAAAACACAAAAACAATAATAAACGTCTCCTCTGGGATTCTTTTCTCATCACATTCACTCTGAAAATGAGAACTCGCTTCTCGCGTCTAATGCAAGACAGTTAGCACTCGAGCCAGACGAGTCATACACTTGAGCGTAGACAAGCAAGCAGTTCACAACAAAATCATCCAAGTCTCTTTGAGTCGAACTATGGTGTTCTGACTTCCTCATTGCACGAGAGGATACGTAGGCATAACTTAACAGTTATCGAACAAAAGTCTCTTTGTCTCCCCCCTCTCCTTCTCCCAGTTTCTCTTTCCTTAGCCTCAGTTTTGAGCACTCACTTTCTTTTTGCACTGACACTCTGTACATCCTTTTCTCCCTAGCTTTTTATGCATAGTTTAGCATATATACCATTCCCCTTTAAACACAATCAAGTAAGCGTGGATCCCGTCGAGTACGACAGACGGTCTGGGTGCTAATACCTTCCCAGGTAGTAACCTACCCCCTTACTCAATTTCTTTGGTTCGCAACCGTCTTATCCATATCTTTCTAGGTTTATGCAGTATTACCTTTCCTTCGGGATAAAAATGCCTAGCTGGCGACTCTATTCAACCTCAACCTCCAACATCGCCCCGACAGTTCGCGTTTGCACCGGGATGAAAATCCGGGGAGCGACACTTATCCCCATCAGAGTTTAATAGGGAATTTTCCCTATTTTCCCCAAAGAGTGTGGAAGATTTTGTGTTGATGGTTTTTCCCCAACATGTTGTCCCCTCAAAGTGGAATTCATGATGTTATCCTTTTTAGGATTATTGAAGACTGATTTGTGGATTGAATTCTCCAACATTATTTCCTCAACATGAGTTAATCCTTGTAGTAGTATTTATTCCTTTGATGGCTTTTGTTTATCCCCTACAAGATTTCGTTAAATCTCTAACAGGATTCCCCAGCTTTGTCGCTTTGGAATTAGCTGAGTATCCGGTTGTTGTGGTGTTTATGTCACCTGTTGCGTATCTTTATGTCTGTTTTGTCAGCATATTCATATGCATACCCGTGCATCTGTTTAATGTATAACATCATATATTTGCATTCTTGCATTCTCTTATACATCTTTGTTCTCCGCTCTTTGGTGTTGATTTTATCCATAAAGTGTTTATTGTCTTCCCTCAAGTTTAGAGTGTCAACCATTAAGCAGAAATTGTTTTTCCTTTCTAATTCCCCAATGAGTTTGTTCCTCCTTGATGTTTTTTGGATTCAGTTTCCTCCCCAGTTTATTATCTGGATGGAACTTTCCCCAGTTGAGATGTTTCCTCCTCGGGATGAGTCTTATTTGACCGTTTCTCTCCAATTTGTTCTTGGATTGAACTTTGGTCCTCTTATGAATGTATTACCTTGGTTTAAACGCCATTATGGTGGTAGTAAGTAATATTCCTCCTTTTATTTGAGCTGATTATTTTTGCTCCTACCTAGTAAATAGGTAGTTGAGATTCTTTCAACATCTACAGATTTTTCAACCCAGTAAACAGGTAGTAGATGTTATCTCTCCTTGATCTCTTTACTCCTACCCATTAAATTGGTAGTTGAGATTTATTATCTGCATATTTTCTACCCATTAATAGGTTGCCGATAATAACTTTTCTTTTGGTCCGGCTACCCAGTAAACAAGTAGCCAGTAATTTTGTTCCTGATATAATTGGTGGGTCTGCCCAGTAACTGGTAGTAATCACCTTTTCTCTTTGAATTAATTACCTTTTCTTTTACCCAGTAATCAGTGGAAGGTGATGTTGTATTCTTTTGATTACTTGTATCTCTACCCAGTAACCAGTAGTAGATCACTCTTTCCCAATTCAGTATTCCTCCATCTATTGGATTTGAATACTTTGTTTGGTTGATGTTTTCCCCGACGAAGTTTTACTCTTTCCTGTTGATTCCTTTCTTGATTACATTTTTACAAAATCATTCCCCAAGTTGAGTCGGCTATCCAATGATTTATTTTCCTGGTAAACCCTCTGGTTGTTTGTTGTTTTTCACTAGTGGAATTTTCCTTTTGTGTCCCCAAGCTTTTTCTTTCCTCTGTTGGTTATTTTCCCCACATAAATCTTGGGTTTGCATATCATTTCATATTTATATTATATCATGGTCTCTTAGGGCCAAAAATATGGTTTTCTATATTTAAGTCTCTCCCATCTTGTAGAAACGAATATGTTAATCTTCAGATTGAAGAAACTTAAATAGGGGCAGCTATAACACCCTAATTTTTGCCCCTAAGTTTGTGTTTGCATTTGCATCCTTTTGCATACAAACAAGATCACGCATTGGTTCCTCGGTCCTTTTTGGTTGCAGGTTTATGCCTCACAAGGGATCACCATTGATTTTATATGTTTTTATTTGTTTATGTTTACTACCCATTAATTAAAATCCAAAAACATTTTGTTTTCTTTTATTAACCTTTTCAGGGGAAGAGCAGGTCAAAAATACCAAAAATAGCAATCCCACAGCTCGAATAAATTTCACAGATAAAAGTTGAAGTTGATCTGCAAACAATTCAAATTTATTTGATCAAGGATTTTCCAAGTTTTAATTTATTTATTCAAGGAATTCCAAGGTTCATGTGTTTATTTCCATGCCTTCTTCGACGCGCAAAGAATCGAGCTCAGAGCCAATACAACCCATTCAACAGAGCATTTTTCAAGATTTTGCATTGTGCAATCAATTGCACCTTTAGTCCAATCAATTGCACCCTGTGTTTTTTGCCCAGATATTGCAATTTTCAGCAGTGCAATCGATTGCACGAGGGAGAATTTGGCCTAAATCAGCATTTTTCAAATTTTGAAGCATTTGGAACCAATTTTATCATTTGATAATATTCTAGACCACTTCACTTTTATTCCTCTACATCACCTTGATCATTTCCCACTATATACCCTCACTAATCACCACTCTTTTATGAATTTCCCTCCAATTCTAATTCCAAGCCTAATTTTGATTATCCAAGCCTAATTCCATTCCACCATATTCTCATACCTAAACTCTTTAAATAGAGGCAACATATCATTCATTTTTCAAGATTTTGATAGCCAAATTCACCTTGCAAATATTTCTTACAAGCTTTTGATAGTCAAATTCACCTTACAAAAATTTCTTACAAGCTTTTGATAGCCAAATTCACCTTGCAAAAATTTCTGACAAGCTTTAGAGAGTCAAAAAACCCCTTGCTAAATATCTCCTCAAACCATAAAATTCACCAAAACTCGTTTTCTTCTTTTGGTAGTTATAAATAATTCACATTAAAATCTTGATTAACTTTGAGCTAAACCTTCATCCTTTTCCTTTTTCTTCATCAATTTTAGTAGATCAAGCTTACTTGTGGATTAATTTGGAGTTTGTTCTTGGTAATTCATCTTCCTCTATTGTTACAACTTCATCTTCATCATAAAAAATGTAGATCTTGGTTGATTCTTGTTGCTTGATCTTTGGATGTTTCAATTGTATTCTTATTGGTGTTATTTGTTGTTGATTTAGTGGAAAATCCGTGCTCAATTGAATCCATGATCATAAGGTATTTGAAGGAATGACTGAGCAAGGATTTGGCCATTTAAATGATGATTTTTTAAAACTAAACAACGTTCAATCAATTGCATTATTATGTCAATCGATTGCACTGCCTTTTTTTCACGTTTTTGCTGAGTTTTTGCCCAGTGCAATCGATTTGTGCACTAGTGCAATTGATTCGCATTGTGACATAATGTGTTTTTGGCTTATTTTTGGGTTGTTTTGCTTCGTCTTCCTCCTCTTCTTATTTTTACCTTGGGAGACATCTTTGAGAATGATTTCTCTTTAAATTCAATGGACTTTTGGTGTAGATTAGAGTGGTTAATATTCATTATTTCAAATATACCTCTAAGTGAATTATTTAGTTCACTTTAGGTACTTTGCATTAGTGATACATTTTCATACTTGTGATCTTGATCTTGGACTATAGTTATTGTCCTTAGCATTAGAATTGGAGTGTTGGACTTATATCCTAGGACTTTGCCTTTGCTTTGATCATCATGGAGTATGTACTTTAGCCTTTATTTGGACATTTGCTAGCTTATGCTTTTAAGGATGAAACTCTTACGGGGTTTTGATCTTACATCGCACATTGTGGGTACGTAGGCATGAGGTGGTAAACCTCTCCAAACACAAAAATATTAAAAATTAATTATTTTCTCATCCCCCATTCTCATTTTAACAAACCATTTTCAAACCAAAATAAATGAATTTTTCAAAGGGCTCCCATGAAGTAGCACTAACATTTTGGGTGCTTAAAAACTTCCCATTTTGTAACCAACCCTTTACCCTTTCTCTGCTTGTTTCTTTAGCTTTTTGCTTTTAGATTCATTAGGATTTATTTGCTCCCTTTTCCTTTTCATCTTGGAATAAAATAAAAGCGCGATGGTGACTTTGTTTATTTTGAGTTAAGTTAATTGATAGCTTACACTCATGATTTCCCCACTACAGCGGAACCTGAAGCACCTGAAATATAATCAACAACATGGGGTGAGATAACAAATCTTTGTGAGTTCCCTATCTTATGGATTCTTTCGGCTTTACAGGGTTCTATCAAACCAAACTCAAGCTGGGGATGGAATAAGACCTTGAGTTCTCAAATCTCACACTCATATAGAAACATGTCATAAGTTCACTAACTCAAAATATTACTAATCCGGAAACCTCACAAAGGCATCCTCTATTCCCGTCCTCTCCTACATCTAAGAGCCAACATGAGTCATAGGTCCGTGTTCTTTACTTGACATACGAAATGGATTAGGATCCTAGGCTTGTTAACCTATGAATTGTCATTTCCCATGGCCTGTTAACCATCACAAGTCTCTTTACCCGTAGGCTCCATTCATACTAAACGCAGAAATCAAACCTCCCAAGTAATCATGCGTACATTCCATAGGAGCCATAAGGTCATGAAACGACATTCTCAGGGGAAATGGGTTTGATTACGTGATTACACACAAGTGTGATTGCATATGACAATCACAAGGCCACATTCTCCTTACAACATAATTACGAAGTTCCACATGTTCCATATAGTGTTACTTTCTCTACTATACCTTTACTCGTCAATGACACACAGCTAGGTATCGAAAGCATGAGCATCCCCATCTAGTTTTCTATCACTTCTTTGTTACAATACTTGGTCTCACTATTGTGGCATGGTAAGGTTTCCTCACAACATCTTAATTCTTCATGTTTTAGATTTCACAATTCACAATTTATATAATCGACATATTCAACCAAAATACCATAAATTAATTAATTCCATATCTATACCAATATTTTCTCTTTTAATTGGATAGCATATCATCATAGATTTCTATCAATACCAAGAATGCCTCGATCGGACACCCAACAGTAAAAGTTATGAATTTCAAAACATTTTTCTCAAAATTGTGCAAGAGTAATCAATTACTCAAAAAGGGTAATCGATTACTTCATCTTTACTGTTCTCACAAAATCAAATGAGGATTTAGAGGAACAATTGGGTAATCGATTACTCAAAGAGGGTAATCAATTACTCAGTGTAATTTCTCACGCAGAAGTCAATTTTTCAATAGGGTAGTCGATTACTCATAAAGGGTAATCAATTACTCTGTATCAGAATGCCTAAAAACCTGCATTTTCATTTCAAGCCACAAAGAACTTCCAAAAACTCAATGCTAACATAATAGAGATGATCACATATCAAAATTATGCATATATCGACAATCCTAAGACATTTGTTTCACATTTTAACCGTTAGAATTCTTTGATTAGAAAAATCATCCTTTTCTCACAAACTTGACCTAACTCTAGAAAACCAAAACTCTAGAACTAGGTTTCTATCTAGAAACCACATCTATCAATTGATGATGAAGAAGTTGAGATTATTGATGAAGAAAAAGCTTGATTATCCAAATGCTTGCTTCCACTTCTTGGATTTTCTCTCTTCTTCCTTGCTCTTCTATAGCTTCTCTCTACTTCCCCTCTCTTCTGTTACTACATTTGTTCTAAATGAGGTAATGAGTGGAACAGAATGATATAGGGCAAACTATCATTGAGTTAGTAACACTAACTAGTACAAATATTGAGGGTATCCAAAAATATCTCTAATGCACTAATTAATAATACCTCATGGTCAGGTAATACTAATCAATTCAATATGAGTTCATTAGTTGCTCTAATTATCTTAACAAATAATTATCAGAATACACCGGAACCCAATGGTCAGGTAATACTAATCAATTCAATATGAGTTCATTAGTTGCTCTAATTATCTTAACAAATAATTATCAGAATACACTGGAACCCAATTAACCTCAATTAATATAACTAGAGCACTTAAATAAAATACGGGGTATTACATCCTCCCCTCCTTAAATAGAAATTTGTCCTTGAATTTAAAAGATTACCTGAGAAAATGAGGGTAAGCATCCCACATTTTTTATTCAAGTTCCCAAGTAGCATCACCCAGATACGTCACATCCCATTGCACTTTAACAAGAGAAATTTCCTTGTTCCTTAACACTTTAGTTTCTCTTCCTATGACACGGCTCGATTGAGGTTCAAAATTTAAATCTGCTTCTCTCTCAATAGAGTCTAGAAGTATTGGCTATAGAGGATCAGGAATAAACTTCCGAAGTTGAGACACGTGGAAGATATCATGCATCTCTGATAGAGAGGGTGGTAGGGCTAGCATGTAAGCTACTTCACCAATCCTTTCTAAGATATGATACGGTACCACATATCTCGGACTTATCTTCCGTGACTTAAACGGTCCTTTCAATCTCAATCTCGGGGTAACCTTCAAAAACACATGGTCACCTTCTTCAAACTCCAAAGGCCTCCTACGGTTATCCGCATAACTCTTCTGACGATCTTGTGTTTACTTAACTTTCTCGCTGATCATTTTAATCTTTTCCGTAGTCTCTTGGATAATTTCAGGTCCCAAAATTTTTTCTTCGCCAACTTCCACCCAACACAAAAGTGTTCTACATTTCTTTTTGTACAATGCTTCGTAAGGGGCCATACATATGCTCGCATGGTAACTATTGTTATATGAAAACTCAATCAATGGTAAAAGTTCCTTGCAATTTCCTCTACTTTCAAGTACATAAGCTCTTAACATATATTCCATAGTTTGTATTGTCCTTTCCGTCTGACCGTCTATTTGAGGATGATTCGAAGTACTCAAATTTAACTCCGTACCCATGGCTTGTTGAAAAGCTCTCCAGAATCTTGAAGTAAACTTTGGATCTCTATCTGATACAATGTTAAAGGGAACACCATGAAGCCTCACAATTTTAGAAAAAACCAACTTCGCAAGATGAATTTCCTTGTAAGTTGTTTTCACCTCTAAGAAATGCGTAGATTTCATTAATCGGTCCATAATCACCCAAATAGAATCATATCCACCTCATGTATGGGGTAACCCAACCACAAAGTCCATAGAAATACTATCCCATTTCCAAACTGGAATCTCTAAAGGTTATAACAAAGCTCCCGGTCTTTGATGTTCAATCTTTACCTGTTAGCACACCGCACACTCCGACACATACACCGCAATGTCTCTTTTCATTACAAACCACCAATAGTCCTTCTTCAAGTATTGATACATATTTAAAGAACCAGGATGTATCGTAAAAACACCTTTATAAGCTTCATCTAAAATTTTCCTCCTTAGTACCGCATCATTCAGAATGCAAATCCTTTGATCAAACAAAATGATGCCATCAGTAGCACGTATGAAACCCGATTGAACTAACATTGCCTGCAACTTCTCATATAAAACTTGCTCTTGTTGAATTTCATCTTTTAAGTTATAATTAACATTCAAGTTTCCCATTATCACACCATTGTGAGTCCAAACAAACTGAAGATTAAGATCTCAAAACTTTTCCAATAAAGCGTACTCTAGAATCATCAACTCGGCACTATGAATCACTTTCTGATTTAAAGCATCTGCTACTTTATTTGCTTTCCTTGGATGGTACTTGAGTTCTAAATCATAATTCCTTAAGTACTCTATCTATCTTCTTTCTCGCATGTTCAACTCCTTCTGATCGAATATATACTTTAAACTCTTATGGTCACTGGACATTTCAAGGTAAACATAACCATTGTTAGTTCCAAATCTTGAGTTGGATAATTCTTCTCATGAACTTTCAATTTTCAAGAAGCATATACTACAACTTGACCACTACGCATTAAGACACCTCCTAATCCCATCTTTGATGCTTCATAGAAAACCTCATACGACTTGTTAGGATAAGGAATGATCAAAACATGTGCAGTCGTCAATCTTTTATTCAAACTCATAAAACTTTGCTCACATCCTGAATCCTACTCATAAATAAAATCCTTTTGAGTAAGCTTTGTCATTGGTAAGGTCAATTGAGAAAAATCCTTGATAAACCTTCTATAGTAGCCAACCAATCCCAAGAAATTTCTAACTTTTGAAGCATTCTTCGGTCTTTCCTAATTAATCATCGCTTCGAACTTCGATGGATCCACTACCACGCCTTATTGAGATATGACATGACCAAGAAATTTGAATTCCATCATCCAAAACTCACACTTACTTAGCTTAGCAAAATGTTGCTTCTCTTGCAATACCGATACAACAATTCTTAGATATTCTCCGTGCTTTTATGGAGTATGAGAATAAATAAGGATGTCATCTATAAAGATCACAACAAATTGGTCCAAGTAAGCTTGAAATATTCGATTCATATAATTCATGAAAACAACTGGAGCATTCGTTACACCGAATGACATTACTAAGAATTCATAATGGCCATAACGGGTCCTAAATGCGGTCTTTGGCACATCTGCACTCTTCACATGAATCTGGTGATAACCTGACCATAAATCAATATTCGAGAACACGCGGGCTCCTTTCAATTGATCCAATAGGTGTTCTATCCTGGGTAAGGGGTATTTTTTCTTGATGTTGAGTTTGTTCAACTGACAGTAATCAATACACAAACGCATCCCACCATCCTTCTTCTTCACTAGAAACACTGGAGCTCCCCAAGGTACTAGGTCAAACAAAATGCTTAGCCATTAATTCTTCTAATTGGTCCTTCAATTCTCGTAACTCCAGCGGTGCTATCCGATACGGAGAAACAAATATAGGATTCGTTCCCGATACTAGGTCAATAGAGAATTCTACCTCTCTCTTCGGAGGAAGAGAAGTGACATCCTCGGGAAAAAACTTTCGGGAACTCAAAAACTATAGGAATATGAAACAATTATTGATCGTTACCCATCTCCTTAGTAGGAACCAATAGAACATATTTCTCCTTCTCGAACAAGACATTTATCATTCCAATCGTACCTTCTAAAATTGTTGTTAACACATCTTTCGGGGTAGCCTCAACAGATGGAATGATGATTAACTTCTATTCGTAACCAATAAACATCGAATTGGCATAGAGCCAATCCATTCCCAAGAAAACATCAACTTTCTTAAGCAGTAAACAAATAATATCAATCTGAAAAACTCTGCCATCCACATACAAAACACAATTTTCACACATCAAAGGTGTCTCGACCATTTCATCCATGGCGGTAGTAACCACCATAGGAAGAGAAAAAGGAATAAATTTCAACCCTGGTTGCTTCACACATTGCATTGACACAAAAGAGTGTGTCGCTCCACTGTCAAATAATACAAAATAATGATGCCCATTAACCAAAACACGTGCCCGTAATCAAGAAGTTGTCTCCCTTTGCCTTCCTTGCATCTAAGGTGTAAATTCTTCTGATACTCTTCCCCTGAACTTGGTTCCTACCCTGTGCACAATCTCTATCCATGTGTCCCACTTTCTGGCACTGATAACACTTAATTCCTTTCATGCTACATCTCCCAAAATAACTCTTACCGCAAGTACGACACACAGGGGGTGCACTGGCTCTAGGACTATGAACTTGTTTCCCTTTGAAAGGTTGTGGTCTAGGCCTAAAATGTTGGCTTGATATTCCTCAATCACTCTGATTCATTTTACTTAAATCTCCTTTAGCTTGAACTCTCTACAAACTACCTTCAGCCACATAACATTGCCTTAGCAACTCAGAATAAATGGCGAACTCTCTTTGAGATACACTGTGAGAGATCTCAGCTCTCAATCCAAAAATGAATTTTTCAATATTTCATTTCTCATATGGAGCATACATAGCTTGCCTATAGTAAGAAGCCATGTCCTCGAACTTTTCAGCATAACTGGCCACAGTTATGTTGCCTTGTCTCAACTGTTGGAATTCAAACTCTTTTTGGGTTCTCAAGGAACTAGGGAAGTACTTCTCCATGAAGATAGCCTTAAATTGTTCCCACTCCTTAGGTATATCCTGAATAGTCATCAAAGCTGAAGCACTCTCCCACCACCTTATAGAAGGACCTTTCAATAAGTGAGAAGCGAACACCACTTTGTTATCCTCACTACACAGAATAATCATAAAGATTCTCTCCATACCAGGCGCCCACTCGCAGGCCTTCATTGGATCTAATCCCCCATGAAACTCAGGAGGATACATGTGGATAAAACCTCTAAAATTACCACATACAGCCTCTGAAACAACCACTAGAGGATTAACACCTTCATTCAGATTCTGCATCATCAGTTCCATAAATTTATTTTGCTGCTGCATTTGTTGCATAAACTAGGGCCATGGAACACCCTCGTCTCCACCAGGAGGATTCGTTGCAGATTGAGTTTTGGGTCTACCACAGTTACCATGATTGATTCTGCATCCGTCATCCATGTTCCTAAACATCAAACATATAGGATTAAGTTGATCAGTCTCAATACCATAATTATAACATTAAAGACTGATGATGACAACACACATATGAAACAAAAAGAAATACTTATAATATTTCATGGCTAGGTCGAGGATACGACCTGTAATGATACCAACTGTAACACCAATATATAACATACATTCATAAAAGGTAATATTATACATAAATCCAAGTTTTGGTACTGAAATACCAATAAGTTCCTAGTTAACACATTGTATATAATACATGCCCAAAATGCGGAAATACTAAAATCTAATGGTATAATATACACAAGATGTCCAAAATGCACTAAGAACTGGATCAACAATGATCTCAAAAGAAAACTCCACAACGGAAGCTACGCCATCCCAAAAGTCAGATAAGTAAGGATAATCAAACGGCTTTATCCCTACCCTACACGGAACCTGAAGCACCTGAAATATAATAAACAACATGGGGTGAGATGATAAATATCAGTGAGTTCTCTATCTTATGGATTATCTTGGCTTTACGGGGTTCTATCAAACCTAACTCAAGTTGGGGAGGGAATAAGACCTTGAGTTCTCAAATCTCACATTCATATGAAAATGTGTCATGAGTTCACTAACTCAATATATTATTAATCTGGAAACCTCACAAAGGCATCCTCTATTCTCGTCCTCTCCTACGTATAAGATCCGACATGAGTCATGAATCCTTGTACTTTACTTGACATACTAAATAGATTTGGATCTTAGGCCTGTTAACCTATGAATCATCACTTCCCATGGCCTGTTAACCATCACAAGTCTCTTTAAACGTAGGCTCCATTCGTACTAAACGCTGGAATCAAACCTATCAAATAATCATGCATACATTCCAGAGGAGCCCTAAGCTCATGAAACGATATTCTCAGGGGAAACAGTTCCTATTATGTGATTACACACAAGTGTGATTGCATATGACAATCACAAGGCCACATTCACCTTAAAACACAATTATGAAGTTCCACATGTTCCATATATTGTTACTCTCTCTACTATAACCTTACTCATCGAAGACACACACCTAGGTATCGAACGCACGAGCATCACCATCTAGTTTTCTATCATTTTCTAGTTAGAATACTAGGTCTCACTATTGTGGCATGGTAAGGTTTCCTCACAACATCTTAAAACATTTTCAATCATAATACTATAAATAAATTAATTCCACATCTATACATATGTTTTCTCTTTTCATTGGATAGAATATCATCATAGCTTTCTATATTGATACCAAGAATGCCTCGATCGGACACTCGACTGTAACAATTATAAGTTTCAAAATATTTTTCTCAAAATTTTGACAGAGTAATCGATTACTCAAAGAGGGTAATCGATCACTTCATCTTTACTGTTCACACATAATCAAATTGATATTTAGTGGTACAATTGGGTAATCGATTACTCAAAGAGGGTAATCGATTACTCAGTGTAATTTTTCATGCAAAAGTCAATTTATCAATAGGGTAATCAATTACTCACAGAGGGTAATCGATTACTCTGTATCAGAATGCCTAAAAACCTGCATTTTCAGCTCAAACCACAAAGAACTTCCAAAAATTCAATACTAACATAATTTAGATTATCACATATCAAAATCATGCATATAGGCTATCCTATGACATTTGTTGCACATTTTAACCGTTAGAATTCTTTGATTAGAAAAATCATCATTTTTCTCACAAACTTGACCTAACTCTAGAAAACCAAAACTCTAGAACTTGGTTTCTATCTAGAACCTACCTCTATCAATCGATGATGAAGAAGTTGAGATGATTGATGAAGAAGAAGCTTGATGGTCCAAATGCTTGCTTCCACTTCTTGGCTTTTCTCTCTTCTTCCTTGATTTTCTCTAGCTTCTCTCCATTTCCTCTCTCTTTTGTTACTATATTTGTTCCAAATGAGGTAATGAGTGGAAATAAATGATATAGGACAAACTATCATTTAGTTAGTAACACTAACTAGTCAGAATATTGAGGGTATCAAAAAATATATCTAATGCACTAATTAATAAAACCTCAGAATCAGGTAATATTAAATAATTCAATATGAGTTCATCACTTGCTCTAATTATCTTAACAGATAATTATCAAAGTACACCAGAACCCAATTGACCTTAATTAATATTACTAGAGCATTTAAATAAAATATAGGTATTACAAAAAGGATATTTTTATTGGTTCTTCATTGGTGGTTTCTCTACTTGTTCCTCAAATGTATCATGACTACCTCATCCTCCTCCAGAATCGATGAGTTTGAGATCTCTTGCTCTTTTAATTACTCATTATCTCATAATTGTATCCCGATGAGATGCAGAAAACCCAACCAAGGATGATTGTTCTACTCCTTCGAAAGGTGGCTTCTTGCGCCATATTACCTCTTGGATTAACATTGTGCAAGCTTTCTTCAAGACGAAACAAACTTTCTTCAACTGTTTGTGAATTTTGTTGTCGAACCATGTTATATATGTTGTTCAACAACTTATATGTAGCTTGCACATCGAGTTTCACTTGTTGTAATTTGAATCCAAGTGGTGTCTCCGGACTCGATATTATTGGAACTGCAGACCAGCACCTAAGAATATGAAAGGATGAACAAGATATATATTTGATGAATGAATTGGATACCTACAACCATTCACACCTCTAAGATTGTTCTTTAATAGTTCATCTCATTCACCTAGACACAAACACCATTTCTATTAAAATAAAACGGAAATAAGTTTGTTCAATTTTTTTTCTTTTGTATCACAATTTCATTAAGAGTTACATACCAATATTTGTTGCACTAAAATCATGCTATATTTTCATATTATTCTTATTCTTAGTTTTCTTTATATTATTTCAATAACATATATCACATAATAATCTCTTTAATTTGTAAACCACTTTTTAAAACTTCACTATTTATTATGTTTTTTAATCTCTTTGAAAATTTCCAACTTATTAATGAAGGAATGAATGATGTTAAACTTCATTGTAACCTACTTGGATTTCATGTTATTAAATCTTCCTCATCATCTATTTAATAATTTATTTTCATGCAAATCAAAAGAGAAGTTATGGAATATATATATATATATATATATATATATATATATATATATATATATATATATATATATATATATATATATATATATATATATATATATATTTCAAAAAATGTCTCTTGAATTGTCATCTTAACATGAGGCCAAGATTCTCTTATATAAGTCTTAGACATAATCTTTTATTCATTATTATTTATTTAATTAAATTTGTTTATTTTGACATGATATGTTTGTGTTTCTTACAAAATCTAAGAGTGGATAAATTATCTTGATATGATTCTTATATATCCTTTGAAATTATGTTTATGTAACTACTTTAATGTCTTATCTTAATGCTAAGACAATGATTACTGCACTTTAGGGAACAAAAGAATTACACAACTGTTGTTTTGAAGTAGTGTAACACAAATACCAACACATGTCAAGACAACATGTTGGGACATCTTAGTCAAGAACTTGCATACAAAAAAACTGTAAATTTGCAGAATATAAAAAACACACTAATTGTTGACTCAGTTCGGTGTTAACAAACCTATATATGGGGGATAACAATCTAGGATGAAAACTTCATAATCTTGTAATATTACCCTAAAGTTAAACTCACGGTTTTCAACTTTAACCTAATCACTACCTTCAATGAACACATTTATCTAAGTCTAAACTTTAGTCGTTTACAACCTTCGATATGATACTCCTTCTCACATCCTTCATTATCACCTGTGGTGACTTTGTCCTTATGCTGATTTTCAGAACCTGTTACGGTTTCTTGACCTACAAGTTATCCTAGACTTGCTTCAAAGCTTTGTCCAAGAAAATTACACAAATCATTACCTAAAGGCTTCTGGTTGTGCCCCTTGTATCTATGCATTCCTCCTTGCATCCCACACTGCAGAGGGGGAGAATTCTAACTCCTAAGAGAGCCAACGACTCTCAAACCCTAAACCCTGATTTTACAAAGTATTTAGGTTACAAAGTTACAAGTGATACAAAAGTTACAAAGGTTATTTTAACCCTAGGTCTAAGTCTCATTATATAGTCTTCTACTGTTAGGTTTTCTATCTTTTCTCCTTGACCCACTCTGTAAATTCGTACCAAATCCTTGACAAATTTGTTAAGTGTAGAAACCTGCTATATTAGGAAGATGTCATGTCATGTCATGTTATTGAAACAACTTCTGTAACTTCTTTAATCCTGAGCATATTTCTTTATCTTTATCATATCAATATTTTACCAAAATTTAGTCAAACCTTATGAACTTTCAATCTCTCATTTTTGACAAATTTGGCTAAAACACCCTTCTTCCCGAGTTGAATGAGCGAGAGCATTCTTCGTCTTGAGAGTTACCTTTGAGATAACTTCTTCCTGAAATCCAGAAAGAGCTTAAGCAGTCATGATAGTGAGTACATGTATTATGTAACTCAGATCACAAGGCACAACTTGGTTTTTCAACTCAGATCACAAGACACAAACAAATAAAAAGATTAAGGTAAGATGATAGAACATCTTTCTTAAATATTCTTGCACCGCCACTGCTCGAATGAACCCAACACCTAGAACACAATTCTTCTCCCCCTTTTTAGCAAAAACTTGGCAAAAGTGACCGATACAAATCCAAACCCATATACAATTCACCCAGTATTTGAAGAACGCCATCGATTACTCACTTGAAGAGGAAGAGAAATATGAGACTAGTAAGTGTCACAATAGTCTTATTTAGCCAATAATTTCCTTAGGAAGTAACGCTGGTCCAAATAAACTGACTGTTAATCAAGGAAATAACTCCACCACATACGCACCGGCCAAGACTATCGACTATTTCTTCTTTTGAGGAACCATCCAAAGAAATTTAGTTACATGCAAACATGTTCTACAAAAATGTCCTGACATCATGTCCGACATTGTCTTAACTTTACATGCATTCCTCTATAGATAAAACAATACTTCTCATGTCAACGTAATAATCAGAACTCTATCCACCAGATAATGACTTTAATCTACAGAGAAAAATAAATTCTCCCAGATTCTTCAATGATTCTAATCATCCAACAAGAATCAAATATTATGTATGGTCAAGTTTCCTCCAACTTGCAATAATACAATGTCAAGACATCACCATTGACATCTTCATACCTCCTGGATGGAAAAATCTTCTTGTTACTCACCACAAGCTTGGTGTTGAAGATCCTTAGATAAAGAGGAAACTCCACCTATCTAAGATAATGTGTGCTCCCCCTGAGCACCTGTGTAAGAATGAATGGAAAACATAAGACACATCTTCAATGTCTTCAAGAGAAGCACTCTCTATTCAGCCACCTACACAAGAAATATAAGTCACTTCTGACAAGAAATAACAGTCACTTACACTTACACTTTCCTCCAACTTGCACTATCCCTTCTGACAAGAAATAGCAGTCACTTACACATGAAAATCATCATGTTATTCGAGAGGCACATACGAATCTACATCCTTATAGTAATAAACTGTTGAAACAACATCAAAATCAGTTTGTTTTCCTTCCATCAGTTTCAGATACTGGACACATGCTTTAGAAAAGCATGAATTGCTAGACAAAGTCCTTCCACAAGATTTTCCAAAAAATAGACAATCACCCAACTCCTTCAAAGGAAATCATTCATATCATTCTCCCGTATGATAATCTGGAATACTCCTGACCAGTTGCTGATTATCCATATGAAGACTTCCAAGCAATCAATAACTGATCTACTTCAATCTTCTTTACATTCTCCATCCAAGGCATATCTTCTACTTCATCATTCTCCCATATGACTATGTAGACGCTCCTTAGGAAATTATGTAGGTCATAAGCTCCCAGAACCAGAGCGTGATCATCCTTCACCAAAGATATCCAACCCATATAATGTCCTAACACCAAGTTAGAACATCTTCCACACACCAAGACAAAACTCTTGATATTCTCCACCAACTGGACTTACTATAGCATAGTAATCCAAAGAACTGAAGAAACCTCAATCAACACTACGCCACTAGCTTGAATAAGAACTCTAGAAATAGATAAATAAACTCTCAACCACCTTCAAGAAGAAAAACATCTCCTTCATGAATCCTCATATGAAAAATCCAATTGCCACATATTGTCTTCTTCACGTATGTCAAAATACTCACAAAGATATCCTGATCTACCAACTGAACTTGATCTTTAAGTTACATGTATCCACTTACTCAATAGCAATACACACTTAGACTCCCTAAGCCATGAATAATGTAACTTCTTCTTCTTCCTACAGCTCCCGCAAACTGCCATGAGAACGATCTTTTTGAAGCATCCCTGTTCATTCTTGTAGATCACCCTATCTTGAGTTGATGTGCCGCTCCACCAAATGAGATTCTGATGTTGAAACTAGATATCATAACATTGTGATTATATATCTAGTTGTTGAATTTAGCTCATTCTTTTGCTACTTGAAAGAACTTCCTCCCTTACAGAACAAGAGTCCCATGCTCTCGTAGACTTGATTCACCAACCAAGTTAGAGTAAACAACCTCCATTCTATTGATTTTGCAGTTATATCATACATGCTCACATCTTGATGAATCCCTGCTGGTGTTTCTCTAAAGACTTCAAAGCTTCAACTGTTTGAATCTTCATAAGGACTAGTAAAAAACTAACCCCCATAGTTATACCAAGGATGCCACCTTTCCTTGAGTAGAGTCGTCTTCACAAAGTTGTCGATATGCCACCTATCTGAAATCCACGATGCGTATTCTGGAATTCCCTAAAGTACCTGGATCATAAATAAACCAATCCAAGTAGTCATCAAGATTATGATGTCTTCGTAGTCTTTCGTCTTCATCTTCAAAAATAATGCATCACCGTCTGGACAAGTCTCAATACTTTTCAGGAAAAGATGTGAAGCCAATAATCCTAGGTCAAGAGCCTTGGAGACTTCTAAGAAAATGTATAACTCCTCCCATGATTCTTCAAACCTCTGATAAAGAGATGTTAGAACATCTGATATAACATCCTCAATCTTGAATCATAAGGATGATCAAATCTGCACTAAGCAATTGATCTTTAATCCTTGTTGTGATAACCTTTGTCTGATTTCAACATATTCTGAATATCACATAGATATTCCTCTTCATGTTGTCTTCTTTGTTTTGTGTAAGTTATTGAGATATCAAGGATTCCCCATTGACTCAAGCTTTTAAGATTATCTCTGAACGAATCTTAATTACCTCAGCTGTTTGAACTCATCCTTAGGGTTAAAAAGTATGAGTTCTTCTGTGCATGTTGTTTGTGGATGGTGATAATAAATCATCTCCACTGTCTTAACTTCCATGCTTCCAAGAAAGCACTTCCTAGTCTGAAGAATAACTAGTAGACTCCAGAATACAACTAAATTTCCTTGATTGGACTTGATCATCATATCAAGTGTTTTCAACAACTCAGACAACAAGAAATGATCAAACCCCTAAAGCATGAGTTTGATAATTCATCTTACCTTTTCTATCCAGTCTGACTTCAACATACATGATGATGCCACTCAATCACATACCAAGTCACACAAGACTCAATCATCACAATAACATCCCTCTGCTCCCGACTTTGGAATTGTACGTGTCTTCAAACCGATTGACATCTACAAGAATAGAACTAGCTAAGGACAACTAAAAGCTTGCTTCAATCAATACTCTAGTTCCCATACTACTGAAATTCTTCAATCAGAATATATGCAGCGGAATCACTAAAGAACAACTTCAACTTTCCCTAGACAAAATGTCAAGACATCTTTCAGGACACCATCCAAGAGAACTAGTCATTCCTCCTGTTTGTTGTTACAGAACCCTTCAGAAAATAACCCCTCTTGTTTAATCACCAAAGTACTCCATGGATCTCATCCAGAAAACAGACCAGGATGCCTGCTCTGATACCAATTGAAGTTCTAGTTATGCAGATACTCTAATTTCTTATCTTAACGTTAAGACAATAATTATTGCACTTTAGGAAACAAGAGAATTACACGACTGCTGATTTGAAGTAGTGCAACACAAATACCAACATATGTCAAGATAACATGTTGGGACATCTCAGTCAAGAACTTGCATATACAAAAACTATAAATCTGTAGAATATAAAGAACATAGTAATTGTTGACCCAGTTCAGTGTTAACAAACCTACATCTGGGGGATACCAATCCAAGATAAAGACTTCATTATCTTGTAGTATTACCCTAAAGCTAAACTCACGGTTTACAACTTTATCCTAATCACTAACTTCAATGAACATATTTATCTAAGGCTAAACTCTAGTCGCTTACAAACTTCAATATGAGACTACTTTTCACATCCTTCATTAGCATCTGTGATGACTCTATCTTCTGTTGATCTCCAGAACCTGTTAAGGTTTCTTGACCTACAAGTTATCCCGGACTTGCTTCAAATCTTCATCCATGAACATTACACAAATCATTACCAAAAGGCTTTTGGTTGTGCCCCTTGTATCTATGTCTTCCTCCCTGCATCTCATACTACAGATGGGAGACATTTAACTCCTAAGAGAGCCAATGACTCTCAAACCCTAAACCCTTATTTTACAAAGTATTTTAGTGACAAAGTTACAAGTGATATAAAAGTTACAAAGGTTATTTTAACCTTAGGTCTAAGTCTCCTTATATAATCTTTTGTTGTTGGGCTTTTTATCTTTACTCCTTGATCCACTCTGCAAATTCGCACCAAATTCTTGATAGATTTGTTAAGTGTAGAAATATGCTATATTAGGAAGATGTCATGTCATGTTGTTGATACATCTTCTGTAACTTCTTTAATTCTGAGTAGATTTCTTTATCTTTATCATATCAATGTTTTATCAAAATTTAATCAAACCTCAGGAATTTTCACCCTTGAAGCATTATGGTTAATAAATGAATGTGGTATTGTCACATTTCTATCTTAGAAATTATTTCAAGTTGGATTACTAGTGTTTAGTCCTCTGAGATGTCATCTTTGTTTAATTATTCTCTTCAATATATATATATATATATATATATATATATATATATATATATATATATATATATATATATATATATATATATATATATATATATATATTCAAAGTACCAAATATAATGTAATATATCATTTATTCAAATTTGTAAAATAAGTTGTCAATTGTTTTTAAATTTTTTACTCAATTTGATTAAGTTTAATTTATATCATGTTTACAAAGGTTGTACGTTTTAGCCTTGATAGTTTTAAGATTTTCCAAAAAATAAATTGTGAACCACGTAATGGGTGTGTACTTTTATAGTTTTTATACTGAATTAGTGTTAGAGTTAGAGCCATATTCCTAATTAGATTTGGTGCCTCAATTATGCAAGTTTCTACGAGTAGTTTATTGCCTAATTATAATGTATGTTTTTGCCATTTTTCACCATTGGTGAAGAATGATATATTTCTCTTTTATAGGAGAAATCAGTTTGATAATGCAATTTCCTTCGAGATAAAAAATAATAATATTGTCATAGAAGCAAAAGCATATAATGAGTTTGCAAAATTCGTCTTCACCACAATAGGAAACCACAATGTTAAAACATGATTTATTCATGATATATATATTTTTTGGATTTTGATGATTACAAAGTATTGAAAGAACAATGATATATTTGATGTGTGTTACATGTGTACAAGTTCTAATACTTGTAAATATTTATAGACAGAATCTGTTATACAACAACACACTTATAAGTTGCTGAATTGATAACTTCTGGTGCCAGAATCTGAAGAACACCTGCTAAGTGATGTCTGACATAGACTTTGAAGCTGAAGCTATCAAAATTAGAAGAAGCAACGTAATTGTCCCTACACTTAGTGAATGTAAATTGGCTTTTGGTACCATTCAGAGTTGATGATAAAGTTGAAGTTGTCTGTACTGCAGAAAGCAAACTGTATTGTCAAATCAGTTTGTCAGCTAGAGTCTAAGATCATAAGGCTCAAGAATGGTTGGCCTGCTTTATAGATATCTACTCTCAACGGTTCTATTAGTACAAGATCCTTTGAAGACTCAACGGTTAAACATGTTACACATTTGATCAAGATCTTTTGGTGCATTTATCTTCAATGTTTCTTGTACTATGGAGCAAAAGCAAAGACTCTGATCAAGTTATCTCTTCCAACATCTAGTTTATGTAAAGGCTATAAATATGGTTGAAGGTTCAAGCTGAATCTTTAGCAAGTATCTACTAGAAGACGGAGTAACAAGATCATCAATTATCAACTATATTGAATATGGATATTTTCTGTTGTAGGTTTTAATTGTAAACGCCCTACGATTTTTTACACATCGAATATCTTATAAATCTTAATAGCTTTAAGTCTTTGTTATGGTGATTTCTCATACCTCTGATATTTGTATCAAGTACACCTTGTTCTCTATTCTGTTGAACTTATTTAGTAGTTTATATCAAGTCTCGAACCAAGATGCTTGAGTACATAAGTCTCTTGCTATGTGTTTGAGTTGTGAAATTCTTAATCAAATAGGTTGATTGAGCAAAAGTCTTAAGTCATTGAGACTTAAGAAAGGAAGTCTCGAGCCAAGATGCTTGAGCCACATAATTCTTGTTATGTGTTTGAGTTGTAGAAGTCTTAATCAAGTGGAATAATTGAGCAAAAGTATGTGAATTGATTGAGCAGAAGTATTAGGTTGAGGTAAAAGAAAGGAAGTCTCACCCTGAGGGGTTGAAGCAGAAGCTTCAACCTAAGTGGCAGGAGCAGAAGTCTTGGGTCCATGGGACTTGAGAAAAATTCTTGAACCTGAGGGGTTCAAGCAATGAAGTCTCGGGATGAGGATCCGAGCAAAAGTCTTGAGTCTGGAGGACTTAAGCTGGAAGTCTCAGACAGTTGGTCTGTGCAAAGAAGTCTTCGGTTCGTGGAACCTGAGCAAGATGTCTAAAGTAAGGAGCTTGATTATGAAGTGTTGGAACTTGGGTCCGAGCAATTGTAAAATTCTTATGCATAACGCATAAGTGATTGTAATCATTATTTGATTATAGTGAAAATCTTTTGTAAAGCAAGGTGACTGAACTACTCTCGATTTGGGAGGAAACAATATAAATCTTTGTGTCTTTTGCTATGATTTGTTTGCTTCTGTTAACATTTCACTGCTAAGAATTAACCAGAATCTAAACAACAATTTAAATTCTGAACTCTGATCAGATGCAAATTAAGAAAGCGAAAACACAATTCAATTTTATTCTTGTGTACTTTTCTCACCTTTACATAATTCTTTCAACAACATATATATTTCATATAAATCACGTGATCTCACATCTTATATTAACTTATTTGATCTATTTATTATGACTTTTATTATATCCTTATTCTTTGAGAGAATAAATAATACAATTGTATTCTTACAAACTTTTCAATCCAGTTTGATCTAATGTCAAGGGAAAAGTTATTAGGTCATAATGTTTATTGTTTAAGGAGTGTTTCTTAGCATTTTAAACTTTGTTAGATCAAAATATGTGCATATCATTAAAAAAAATCATACTAAAGAATAATAATTGTTTAAAGGTTTAGAGTTTCTTTCCTATGTTAGATGGTATGAAAAGTAATGTTAGTTTTCCATTTCCTTAACATAAAGTAACAATGTGTTATTTTATTGATTAAAACTTGAAATTTTTTCTTATTAAAAAGTAAAACTACTATTTTTGGTTATATTGTAACTTATTATAGACATAAATGTTTTTACAATAGGAGCTATAAAGTTGGTGAATCATAAGTACTCAAAGAAACAGCTAGTGGGGTAAGGTATCTTATGACATCATATATGTGGACATGGAAGTTTGTAAACCTGTAGAAGTAAATGAAAATGTTTAAGTATAGGAAAAATAAAATAAAAAATGATCTTATTGGACATGAGAAAGAAAAATTGTCCAAACCTGAGATAAGACTCCCTTATCTTCAAGGATTATAACAAAATAACATATAAACAACATTTTTGTAAATTCCTTGAAATGTTCAAAAATATACAAATCGACATTTTATTTGCTAAAACATTAAATAAAATGTCAACTTGTGCAAAGTTCATGAATGATATCATCTCTAAAATGAGGATTATGGGTGATGAGATTGTAAGATTAATATAGTAGTGCAATATTGTCTTATAAGGGAAGATATAAATAAAGTAGAAATATCTTGGTAGTATCTTCATCCCTTGAACGGTTGTGGATGAAAATTAAAAAAATAAATTATTATTGATTTGGAAGCCAATGTATGTTTGATTCCAATAGGTATTTAGAAGAAGCTAGTTATTATAACAATAAGGGACACTACAATGACCCTCTAGTTTTTTTATAACTCTATTAAGTTGTTAGAACTAACCCAAAACTTTGAGACGAACCAATTTTTGATGAACAATAATTAATCACACCTTGATTGGAAGAATGATTATGCACAATAATTATTAAAAGGAAGAAGAGATAAAAATTGAATAAGAGAGATGATTAGGGTTTTAAGAAAATTGGAGAAGATGGTGAGTTTTTGCAGAGTTTCTCTCTGCCTACAAACTGTGGAAAATTATCTTATTCACTTTGCAACTGCAAACTTCTGTGAAATCAATGTGTTATAAGAATACGGGTTACTCCATCTATTTATAATTGAGATAGCTTGTTTAATAAGCTAAAGGCAAAAAATGCAAAAGCCCATAATACTTATTTTGTTCTAAAGTCGAAATCTTGTGTGAAGCAACATGCTTCGACATTTCGACATCCTATACAACTTGACACACTAGACTAAGTTGACACACCCATGTTCTATCGAGCACAACCTGCTTCAACACAAGGAGTTATAACTCAACACACAACCTAATTCATTGCGTCTAAGCTATCTATTTTCATCATAGCTCTTAGTCTTCTGAACACTTCGACTTGCACTCCTTTCGTCATGATATCTGCAATCTGGTTCTCAATTTTGTAGTGTTCCAAATTAAACTTCCCTTATGCTACCTTCTCTCGAAGATAATGGAACCTTATTTTGATGTTTTTTCTTCGTCTATGTGCTATTGGATTCTTCGCTAGATTGGTAGCTGACATGTTGTCGATCTTTATGGTAATTGCTCCATGAATCTTTGATGTAATCTCTTCGACTAGGTTCACCATCCATTTTGCTTGATATACACAAAGAGAAACAAATATATACTCTACTTCACATGATGACAATGCCATTACTGAATCCTTTCTCGAACTCCAAGCAACTGATGCACCACCTAACATAAACACATATCCAACTATGGATTTTCGATCCTCGACATCACTACTGTAATGCCCTGTATAATATATAGCTAGAATAATACTATACAAGTGTTATTTGATACTGACACCATCATAAATGTCTATTGACATATTTCACATACTTGACCAATTCTAGAAATATAAATAAAACCTATGGTACAAGGCATGGAAATTAGCCAAAACAATAAAATCTAAGATCAATGTACAATATCCTTCATTGTACAAGAAATAATACACAACGGAAAAACTCAAACTAAGATTCTCTTGAAACATCCAAGCATAGCTCCATTTGTAAATCAAACCTGCAAACAATACTTGTAAAGTAACAACAATAATGGGGTGAGATAATAATATTAGTGAGTTCCCTATCTTATGTATTCTCTCGGCTTTACTGGGTTCTAATCAAACCTAACTCATATCAAGGAAAAGAGAAAAGAATTCAAGTTCACTATCTCACACTAAATGGAACCCTATCCACGAGTTCAACAATTCTACTATCACTAGCTAGAACTTGCCTTTAATTCCTATGGGACTCAGTAATAATACCCATTAAGCCTTACACTAATCTCAAAACACACCAAGGCATTTTTCCCATCCCAACCCTACATAATAGAGTTATCGACACGGGTCACAGATCCTTAAATATAGACATCTTTCCCCAGCCAACCGTACATAATAAAGTTATCGACATGGGTCATAGATCCTTAAATATAGACATCTATCCCCAACCAACCTTACATAATAGAGTTATCGACATGGGTCATGAATTCTATCTTAGATATCTTTCCTCGGCCAACCTTACATAAGAGAGTTCTCGACATGAGTCACAAATATCTACTCACAGGTACTTACACCGGCCAACCCTTCAAAAGAGTTATCGACACAGATCACTAATACCACTCACTAAGCAACTTCCCTCGGGAAACCCTACACAAGTGGATTATCGACACGAGTCACGACTAATTACTTAATAAATACTTTCCTCGACCAACCTTACACAAGAGAGTTATCGACACAGGTCACATATATTTATTAAGGGATAAAGCGCACACTCTGGAGGAGCTCTCAAACTAAGCCTCAACCCTCCACTAACAACTACTCACCAAAGATGCACTTCTAGCATCAATTACAAAGTATTGTCATCTAAGTATCTATCAAGACCTAGTTACATCTCTAGGTTATTCCATTGATTAATATAAGGTTTCCTCACTCTTCTAATCTTGATGCTTTAATTATATAATTCACAATTACATAATCTAATAATTCCATTTAATGATCGCAATTAAATTAATTCCATATCAATATCAATATTTTCACTTCTCAATGGATAGAATATTTTCATAGCTTTATATTGATACCAAAAATGCTTTGATCGGACACTCGGATCAAAAAATATGGATTTTTAAACTATTTTTCCAAAATTCAATAGTGGTAACCGGTTACCTCAGATTGAATAACCGATTACATCATGCTTCAATGTTCTCATAGAACCAAAATGGGAGTTATGGGAATATTATGGTAACCGGTTACATCATTCATTTTTCAGGTAAATACCCAAAAATTCAACATGATAACCGATTACCACTGAGTAAGAACCACTAAAACCTGCATTTTTCAGCTTAAGACTCAATGTAACTCATAGAAACTTCAATGGAACATCATAGAAATTATCATAAGTCATTTTCATACATATCCTGGCTATTCTACGTAATTTATTCTGCATTCGAACCGTCAGAAACATTGATTTATCAAATTACTCATTTTTATCAATTTCTAACCCAAGTTCCCACAACTCTAACTTCCATAACTTAAAACATCTAGCTAGCACTCATCTTAGCAATAGATGAAGATGAAGAAGTTGGGATGATTTGATGATGAAGAGATGATGATCCATGATTTCTTGCTCTTCTAGGTTTTCCTTCATTCTTCTCTTCTTCCTCTCTAGCTCCACTCTACTTCCCCTCTCTTTGTTTCTATCTTTGGAACAAATGAGGGAAATGAAATGATATAGAGAAATATCTATCAATGAGTAACACTAATTGATCTATAAATTTAAGGTATCCAATTCATCTATTGTTCCTTACTAAAACACTTGGTCACATCTTACCTTCGGAAAAATATACCATTCTAAATTCTTCTACTGAGTCACAAAATAAAACCGTAGCATCTCATCTTGATTCAGAGTAACAAACACTTATCGAATCTTCACGACGTAATTTTGTGATTCCTTATCTATATGCAATTACTGATGACTATCCTTTCATAAATCCTTCAACCATTCAAAACACTATGCAAAATAAGGGAAAAGACAACGTTTTTGTTTGCCTTTAACAGCGCTTAAAAACGCTGCCTAAGGTGGCATTGTCGTAGGTAAAGACAATATTTTTTTATTATGAGAAAGCGCTGCTAAAGACCTACTTTAGGTAGCGCTTTACCTTTAAAAGAGCTTTTAAAGTAGGCCTTTAGCAACGTTTTTACTTGAAAAAGCGCTTTCTTAAGTGGGCCTTTAGCAACGCTTTTTCTATTCTTTTATGCTTTCTATTGTCCCTCTTTAGACAACGCTTTTGAAAGCGTTGTTTAATGTGTTTCTTATTTTCACTTTAAGGCAACATTTTTAGTAGAAAGCACTTTCTTTTGTGAACTATAGACAATGCTTTTTTCTAAAAGCACTTTCTTTTCTTCATATTTTTTTTAAGGCAAAATACCCAAATTGGTCCCTTAACTCTGCCTCAGGGTCCAATTTGGTCCCTTATCTTTAAAAAGTATCAAAGTAGTCCTTTAATTGTTCAAAAAGGTCCACGTTAGTCCTTTCCGTCCATTTTTAACTAACAATGTCAATTTTTGCTTGGGTGGCATCTGACGTGGCACTGGTCATACGCGTGGCACTGGGTCATTGTGAAAAAATTCCAAAATTGTTGATTTAGTCTGGATTCGAACCCATGCCATCTTGCTTGCAAGAAATAAGAACTTACCACTACACCACTTTATAATTAATGTTTATAATTTCAAATCAGTTGATAATTAGGTAACATAAAGAATCTATAAAATCAAAACCCAACATGAAAGAATGGACAAAATCAACACACTTATTCCAAACAGGCTACATGCGAAGGTTAAAACCACAAAATCATAGAATCATAGAAGAAGCATAAAAAATATGCTATGCCTAGAAAAAGCTATGTGAAGGTTTAAAAATATGTTAAAACCACAAAATCACAGAAGAAACTTCCATTAAATCCCAGGTCATTACTTGATGTGTCAAACATAATCGATTCAAGGAAGCTTCAATTTCTCCAAGTGACAATTGATGACCAAATTGTCATCCCTGTGTTTATATAATCCTCAGAGACATGCCCTTATGTTGCTGAACCATCAAAATGGATCCAGGAGAATTTGAATCTAGATTCCCTAGCTTATTATACTCAAGTAATGTAAATGGAGTATTTCTAATGGCTTCTAGAATAGATTTATTGGTCACTGCATAAGCATAACTTTTTAAAGGCCTCACATGATCCTTACCAAAAGATAATTTCTGATTCAGTCTTTCAATTTCAACTTTCCACGATCTAATATCAAAATAACTTTAGCTGCTTTGTTAAGACCATCACCAACCGCATGCTTATCATTTTCATCCTCGTAAACTACAACCTCGTGCCTATGAAACTTTACAATGTCATCTAAACATAATCCTCTTACATCTGTTTTATTAAGATACCTAACGTATCCTAACCAAATCTCCCAATAGTGAAACCAGGAACACCACTAAAATAACCAGGGTAACGAACTTCCTGTTTCGCTAATTCCTTCAAAGTAGGTTCAGTATAGTAACCAACGGAGTTCACAATTGGAAACAAAGCCTCAATTTCCGTTATGATATTGTTGGACGGAGTAATGCAACACGCAAGCAGAAGTTTAAGATGGAGTAAAGCCTCAATTCATTTCTTTGCTCTCGCGATTTGTGTTTCTCTTTCTCTGTAACATGGAGACTGTAAGCAGAAGTTCAACATTGTTCGCATACAATTTTTAGGGTTTGTTGAATTGAAGATGAATTTCTTGGAGAAATTATGGAGGTTGAAAGTTATGCTGGGAGAAATTTTTAGGGTTTGATGAATTGAAGTTGAATTTAATGTTGGAATTTTTAGGGTTTAATTATGTTGTTTATTTTTCCAGATTTTCCAAGATTTTCCCAGATCTTTGCAAAGTGTTTCGTTTTTTTATTCATATCCAACATGGCAGATGAATCAGCAAATTGCAGCACCACGTGTCCAAAACGTTTGACTTTGACTAACAGTAGGTGACGGAAGGACTAACGTGGAACCTTTTAAATACTTAAGGGACCTTTTTGACACTTTTTAAACTTAAGGGACCAAATTGGACCTAGAGGTAGAGTTAAGGGACCAATTTAGGTATTTTGCCTTTTTTAATGACTTTTAAAAAAATCACATTTTCTTCTTTTTTTATGCAAAAACCTGTATATGATTCACATTTTAAGTTATTTCCATTATCATTTCCAATCTTTATAAATCACATAAACCATTCTAATCCTTATATGATTCACATTCTAAGTCATTTCCATAACAATCATTCTAATCCATAAACCATTCACATAATAATTAAAACATTCTAATCCATAAACCATTCACATAAACGATTCACATAAACCATTTCCTTAGTTAAACCATTCTAATCTATAAACCATTCATATAAACCATTCACATAATTAAACCATTCACATAATTAAACCATTCTAATCCATAAACCATTCACATAAACCATTCACATAAAAACCATTCTAATTCTTTAACTTCTAAAAAGATCTCCTAATGTACAACAAATTCTAAAATAATACAATTACACTCCATAACTACACACCAACTTCCATACCTTATATGATTCTTTTCTCAATAAGGTATTCATACAATTCCTCCTTGATTTCTTCCAATTTATCTTTCTTGTAATGAGCACACGTGTATTCATCAAAATACTACATAACAAAACATAATATGCATGATTTAGTTTAAAATAATAAATTATATGAAATATCCGATACATATTAAAATAAATCCTAAGTTATAAATCCATATTGTGATGGGAATCTCTAATCGATCCAAATGAAGGATTTCTCTCATAAACCTCAAAATGAAATAATTGCAGTTTATACCATTACGCTGACGAAGATAATACACATAGAAAAACAAATAAGAATTAATATATAGTTGTCTTGTGTTATCAAGTAGCATCACTATTATAAGCAACATTGTGAAAATTAATATACCTCCATTTTGATCCATGTAATATTGTTTGCTTTAGACTGTGATAGTCGAGTGTCTCTTTGTGCTCCATATACTAGTATTTCTCTATAAAGGAAAAACATAAATTTAGAACCATCTCACAAAAATAATTAAATATACAAATACACACGAATATTTAGAACAATCTCACTTACGTATCAACCAAATCCTTCATATTCTGATATGTTGTCCATTCATGATCTAACGAATTCATATAATACACCACTTGTCTTGTAGGATTAATAGTAACCAACAACTAGTGTCCACTGTAAAATATAACAAACGTTTAGATGGATAATTTCTATGCAAAAGATACAAAGATTAGAATGAAAATCTTACTCATGTCCAATATTATACGGTAAAAATACAAACTTTCTATACTATTGGCCATAAATCTCTCGAGTAAGTGATCTCTTATTGAATCTGGATCCTTATCAATTAACAGGGCGTTGACATAGGAAGAAGACACGAAATAGAATATGTTTGACAATTGATTTTCCCGCACATCAATTTGTCGTACAAGCACCTTAAATAAAAACATAATAAACATTAGACTATTTTCATTGAAATATGAATAAATTGTTCAACTAATTAAATAATAGATTGACCTGAGTACCGGATGTATGAATGCATAACACCGATGTCTAATTCAAGATGCCGAAAATATGTTCCATGCCCTCTTTTGAAATTGTTTTGGAATGAGGAAAACCAAAAACACCTTCGTCCATGTCTATTTGACGAATAACACCATGTACTTACACTTCATACATAACCATGAAGGTAGGTTATAAATCATAATAATCACAGGCCAAGTGCTATGTGAGATACTTTGAAAATTGTATGGGTTCATTCCATCAGTAGATAATGCCAAGCGAAGGTTTCTTGCTTCTTTTCCAAATTCAGGATAATCATCATCAATTTTCATCAACTGTAATAAATCTGTTGGATGTCGAAACTTTCCATCAATAATTCTTTTATCTGCATGCCAAGTAAAGTGTCTTGAAACGGTTTCACTACGAAACATGCATCTAAATCTCGTAATTAAAGGAAATTACCATAAGACTTTTGATGGAGACAACTTCTTCTTATATTGAGAGACAACATTTAGGACACTCATTTAACGATGCATACTCATTTCGAAACAAAACACAATCATTTGGACAGGAATTTATCTTATTATAGCTTATGCCAATAGAGCACAACATCGTTTTGGCCTCATATGTTCGATTAGGAAGAACATTATCCTCTGGAAGCACATCTTTCATAAGGGCCAATAACTCTGTGAAACTTTTATCCGACCATCCATTGCTCGCCTTTAAGTTGTACAACTTTAATACCACAAACAATCTTGTGAATTTAGTGCAACCATTATAAAATGGTTTCTCTACATCACTTACCAACCTCTCAAACATTTTGGGACAATCCTTAAGATCTTCTTCAAGTGCTTATGCAATCTCTTCGACTCGATCATAATCTTATGTATCCGTGCCATTGTCGTTTGAAGCATGGGTCGTATTCTCTCTCGGTTCAACATTCCCGTTAATTTTCTCACCATGCAAATTCCAACATGTATAAATTCTATCAATTACATGGCTATTTAAATGTGATGCCAACTGAATCGCGTCAACCCAACTCCCCAAACAATACCCCAAGCAAGGACATATCATTTGAATGGGGACTTCGGCATGCGCAACAACAATCTTAACGAATTTCAAAACCCCATTCTTGTACTCATTCGACAATCGACTCGAAGATATCCATTTCTTATCCATAAATATACTAATTTAGCTAAACAAAAACAAAATAAAAAATATTTACCTGTAAGGAAACGATCTGACTTTCACACTTTGATCACAAGTAACCCCTATATATAGAAAATTCAATAAGTTAGTTTTCAATCATTGCAAGCAATTCTCATCCATCATAGCAGTTCATTCAAAGCACAACTAATTACAGTTGCAAGAGAGAACAACTAATTACCTGTAGAGAAGTAAACAACTTCTAGACCCAAATAGTGTTAGATTCTTGTAAATATTTAAATTTTCTACAAAACACAAACACATGTTCGAATAAGTCAGTGCCACTTGATATATTGGATAGTTAAGAACACCAATACTAGTTTCATTTTCAATTCCATTTTTAATTCCAACCAATTCATATATTAACATTTTTCTAACTAATAAAGCATAACAACTCCATATCAATTTCATATCAATTCAACACTGTCAATTAACACTTTCAAATTAATGAAGCATAACTAAAAATCAGTTTCAATTAACACTTTAAAACTAATGAAGCATAAAGACTCCATATCAATTCAACACCAACCTATTAACATGACCTACAAGCTTTCTAACTAAGGTTACACTTGCGTCATGCACAAAAACAATTCCATTTTCAACAATAATTCATTCAAATAATAGAAAATTCATAGCATTGAATGATGCAAGAACAATAACAAACTACATAGTCCTTATAATTATCAATTTCTCATCAACTTAAGATAAAATAGTTTATGGAAAAATTAATTCCTAAACAAGAACTTCAAAAAGTAGTTCAACTTCACTTCAACAATAACAACATGCACAAAAACTAGTTCAACTTCACTTCACCATTCACAACCCAATACCATTCAATCTCAATCACATCTCGATCTCAATCTCTCACCATTCACAACCCAATAGCCTCAACTTCACTTTCTATCCATTATTATCCATTCTCTCCAACTTCAAGAAGAACAATGTACAACAATAACACAATGTACAACAACAACATAATGTACAACAACAACAACAACAATGTACAACAATAAGAACAACAACCCAATGTAATCAATCGCAAAGCCCAACAACAAGAAATAATAACAGTAGCAAGAACAAAATCGTACAATAGCAAGAACCTAACACATAAACCATTACGAAATCATACAACAACAAGAACCTAACACATAAACCATTACAAAATCGTACAACAACAAGAACCTAACACATAAACCATTACAAAATCGTACAACAATAAAACCCTAAACCCTAAGAACAGCAAGCAAGAAATCAACAAAAAGCACAACAACAAAACTACGGCACGAACGGCGGAGAACGACGACAAGAACAACGGAGAATGAATGTCACAAGTTATTAAACAATCGGAGAGCAAGAAAGAAACGGGCGGATATAAATGATTGAAACAAATGACAAGGGCTTCTGAAAATTTGGGGGGTTTTATTTTTTAATTAATAAATGACCTAAGATAACGCTTTTTCACTGAAAGCGCTTTCTTTTCATTGCCTTATAGAAAAGCTTTGAGAAAATGCTTTCAAAGGTGGGGCATATTTAAGGCCTTTAGCAGTGCTTTCTAAAAGAACTTTCTAAGGTAAATCTTTAGCAACACTTTATAGAAAGCGCTTTCAAAGGTGGGGATAGCTTAAGGCCTTTAGCAGTGCTTTCTAAAAGCGATTTCTAAGATGACCCTTTAACAGTGATTTCTAAACGCGTTGTCTTTGTTGTGTTGCGAAACCACTTCATAATCCGTCAAATGACTTCTTTACCAGTTCCACTTGATCTGATGTTATACATTGTAATAAATTACACCCGATACTTTATCTTTATGTATTATACTAGAAGACAACACACTTAGAACAAGATCTTCTTACTTCAAATCTTATAATTAATTTCTCCTCAAATTCTTATAAATCCGACTGAACTCTTTATTTTAACACCTTCCAATGCTCAACTCAAAATCTAACAATGGAACACCACGAGTTCTTAAGCATTACTTGGTAGCTAACAGTTTGTGGAGAACATACTTATACATTGGGGGTCCCACTAACAAACGGTATAATAAACTTACTGACAACAAATGGTAGAACAATTTCCTTGCAAACACACAATATTCTAATATTGGTCCAATACTTTCTAGACGATAAGGGTGCAAGAGTTGCACTACTACAATCATAATCTATACAAATTCCAAATCGATTACAAACTAGAAACAATTAATCCAAAGCAGCTTAACAATCTTTGGTCCTGGTTACCACATTCCATATCAATTCTTATTATGAAATTCCGACTCACTCAAGGTTTCTGTTGACACAAGATATCAATCAATAATAACGTAACATCGTGGAACTTCAATCATTCGTGAGTCACCTCTATCAAAACTTAATCTATCAAAAACATAATTGTGAGTTTCCATACTATTGACCCATTTGCATACGACACTCAACACACACACACTTGAAGGCCACACTATGCTTCTCATTTGAATTCACCTCTTTCAATTGTCTTGTTCCATATACGATCCAAGTTAAATGATTAACTTCAAAACATCCAATTCTCACACTTACTTGGAAGGATAACTTTCATATCCCCTCCTCTGGGTAGAGTAAAACTGCACACATCTGGAACCAGTCTCACGAAGTCTATATTTGATGCCATAAACTCGCGAGAATAAACAAACACCAAATTCTGACCTACCACTTTTTTCTTATTAACACAATAATTAAAAATACTTAAACATTCCTTGCAAGATCAACATTTTGTGTGTCTATTCTAAATTTTCCTTTAAGGTCCTCAGTAGTCATAATGGTGACCCACTAGAAATCAAATCATTTACATCCTACCAACACACACTTAAAGAAAGTTTGTCACACTAGCCTCTTAACACTTCGAACGGAATCAAAACGGGCTTACAGTTTGAAAGATATGGGTTTCTAAAGTATCTTCACAAATTTCATGTGTCAATCAATTACCTATATGAGGTTAATCGTTTAATCACAACATAACCAGTTTCTCTTGATACAAAGTCATCCAAACTCAAAACCATCAATCCAGTTTATACTAACTCGCAAGATCATTCTCAACTCGCAGTTTCTTAACTTGTATAGCCTTCACCAACCGTTATCATCTCGAAGTAACACAAAACATGTTACAACACCTAGATGACATACTTCAAACAAGTGACGAGGCAAAACTACAATTTCCATCACAGAATATTCAATGGGTTAGTTCACATTCTGCTCATACAACGACGCTAGCAGAAAGTCACCAATGAAGACATCAAAAGGTCTTAGCCATAAGCTGACACTTGATTCATCCATAAGAAAACCCCAACACACAACCATCAGATGGCAGCACAAAAGTAATGGACATATCATGTTAAGTACACAAATTTGTTCTCTCACTTAAACTCCTTGATGAGAATTAAAATAACATTGTTCTTAGTTCATCAAACGGTAGATTCCGAATACTCCTACCTTTCATAATTACAGAAGTTCTCCAATACTTGTAAATTAAGGAAATGCATCCTCCTGAAGAACCTTGACATCTCTACATACACATTAACTGGGATTACTTATCCTCCATTATCCAACATACACCATACCTACACCAAAGTCACTAAATAAAAGAATCGTAACCGACTGTTCTCATCAACTATTTACAAGACCCCTTTGACGTAAACGGTTCCACGATTTACACTTAATATGTAACAAGTCTTGGTTTGATTCTTGTTGTTTACCACAATCTCACTTCTTAAAAATATAATACTTACAACTTAACACGGTACATCACTTATCATCCCTCTCAAGTCAAAGAATCCATCACGTACACTTGTGACCACGATGCTACTATTATGCATTTCTTAATACCAAAGTGTAACTTCTCCCATTCTACATCATACTACTATATTTCTTATGGGTGAACCATCATGGATTAAACTTCCTTAATTTATCTACAACAACATCATAATGACTCTGTTACACACTCGGCCAAAATACATTTTGCACACTCAGAGCACATCGAAACTCAATTGATCTCAATTAATATTATCTAGAGCCTTATTAAAATACAGGGTATTACAACTACACCAAATTGTGTAAGTGTATCCCAATAATTTGCATTCTTTTCCATTATCAGTTGTATGAAACATAATTCCATAGTCGAGAGTTCCTTTCAAATACCTTTGTATCCACTTCGCAACTACTATATGTGATACATCTGGCTTCTGAATGAATCTACTCTCCATACCTACAATGTATGCTAAGTCAAGCCTTGTGTGAAAAATGTATCTTAATGAACCAATGAGTCTTTTATACTGCATTGGATCTACATCTTTTTTATCTGTGTCTTTCGATAGTTGCAATCTAGGCTCAATTAGAGTCAAAGTTGGGTTGCAATATTGCATCTCAAATCTTTTGAGTATTTCGCCTGCATATTTTCTTTTGTAAATCATCAAACCTCTATTTCTATTGTAGAATTTGAGGCCAAGGAAATATGAGAGATTTCCCAAGTCTGATATTTCAAAATCCTCACATAGGTCATGTTTGAAGTCTTCGATCTCCTTCTTGCAAATTCATGTTATCAATAGTTCATCTATTTAGAGATATAGTATAAGCAATTCACCATTTCTTATTCTTACCTGTACTCCATACTCATTTTTGTTTTTCACAAATTCTTTCTCCCTTAGAAAGAAATATATCTTCTTATTCCAAGCTACTGGAGCTTGCTTAAATCCATATAGGGCTTTATGTAACTCGTACACCTTTATTTCTTCGCCTTGTTTTACAAACCCAACTGGTTGTGCAAAATAGACTTATTCATCTAAGGGGTCATTTAGGAATGAACATTTCACTTTCATCTTACACATCTTCTAGTTGTTCCTGTTTGATAGACCAACAGCCAACCTGATTGTTTCAATCCTAGCAACAGGTGAAAAAACTTCGTCGAAGTCGACTCCTTCCTTCTAAAAAAAACCTTTAGCCACAAGTCTTGCCTTATGTCGAGTCACTTCTCCTATGGGATTTAACTTCACCTTGTATACCCACATCACATTGATTGCCTTCTTGCCTTGAGGAAATTCGACAAGTGACCAAATGGTGTTGACTTCTATGGACTTCAACTCCTCATTCATTGCTTTCACTCACTTCGAATCCTTCAATGCCTCAACTGCATTGATTAATCTGGAATCTGCATAGAAATAATAATGTATCAGCTCATCTTCATCATCTACTACATCATCTGATGTAATCATACATCCTTGCAACCTTGCAGTCATATGTCTTATTCTTTGAGGTCTGCTTAGGCCTATTTCACCTCTGAATTCTTCTTGTCAAAATCTCTTTTGACTTCATTAGTTGGTTCTACACATAAGATTCTAACTAAATCTTTCTCGACATTTTCCGTCCAATCCCATTCCTTAAGCTCATCCATGATCACGTCCCTACTGATCACAACTTGCTTGTTCACTGGGTCGAAAAAATTGTGTCCTCCATTCGAATGATATATTATAAGAATCTTTTGACTCGACTTGTCATCAATTTTTCTTCTCAACTTATCTGACACATGTATATGTGTTATTGATCCAAATACCTTCAGATGACTCAAGTTAGGCAACATTCTTCTGGCATGATTCCTTTTATCTTCTTCGTCTGACATCTATTTAAAATATATGTTGTAGTCGACACAACTTCTCTCCATAATTCTTTGGGTAGATGTTCTCCTTTTAACATAATTCTCATAATGTTCATGATGGTTCTATTCTTCCTTTCTACAGTTCCATTCTACCGTGGAGTGTAGGGTGGCACCACCTCATGCATAATCCCTTCTTTCTCACATAATTTGTCGAAGTTTTTCGACACATATTCTCCAGCACAATTAGTCCTCAAAATTTTGACCTTTCGACCACTTTGTATTTCGACCATAGATTTAAACATGGCAAATACCTCAGTCACTTCACTTTTCTTCTTGATCAGGTGAGTCCATAATTTTCTACTGAAATCATCTATGAATGTGACAAAGTATTTGTTACCTCCAATCGTATTCACCTGGATATGACCACATACATCAGAGTATATGAATTCAAGAATTTACTTCGACCTTCTTCCTGCATCCTTGCTGAAGTTATTCATGTGTTGCTTTGCCTGCACACATTCTTCACATACTTTGTTTAAGATGTGGATTTCTGGTAATCCTGAAACCATATTTCTTCTCTTCAGATCTTTGATGTCTTTGAAATTGAGATAGCCAAGTCTGTGATGCCATGTCCATTCATCTTAGCTGGATGTAGTTGCAATGCACTTATGCTTCATCACATTTATTTCAATCTCGAATGTTCTATCCTGATACACTAGAGCCTTCAAGATCAACCTACCACCTACTTCAAGAACTCTCATCATCTTGTCCTCAATCGACATCTTGCAGTTCTTTTCAACCAACGGCTATATACCAAGCAAATTACTCTTCATTCCTGGTATATACAATACAATGGAAATTACTCTCCTCTTGCCATCTTTCCTAATAATCATAACATCACAAATACCTATAGCTATTAGAGTATTTTCATTTACAAATTTCACCATGTCTTTCATTGAGGGCTTTATGTTGACAAACCAATCTTTCCTTCCAGACATATGTGACGAACATCCCGAGTCCAAGTACTATTAGTCCTGAGATTTTTCTTCACCTTTCATTGTGACCATCAACAACATCTCTCTTTCTTCATGTTTCACGAGCTTTGCATCAGTTTTTTTTTTTTTCTGCTTTTTAGGACAATCACTAGAATAATGACCATGCTTCTGACAATTGTAACACTGAATGTGACTTTTGTCAGGTTTTTGACCCTCACCTCTTCCTCTACCTGCAACACCACCTCTTGGGTTGCCTTGGTTCTAGGATTTTCTCTTATTCGACCAGTTTCTTTCTTGCTAATTTTGACTTGTCGAATTGTTGTAGGCTCCTCTGCCTTTGATGCCATTCCAACTTCCTTTGCCTTTCTTTTCTTTTTATGATTGCGCCTGTAAAGACACATCACTCTTTGACTTTCTTACAGCTCTTCCAACCATTCTTTTTTCATAAAATTCAAGCGTGCCCTGAAGCTCTTCATTTGTAAATGTTGACAAGTATTTCGACTCTTCTATGGATACTACCACATGGTCGAACTTTGGAGCCAACGACCTCAAGATCCTCTCAACAATTGACCTTGGTATCAACACTTATCCATATACCTTGATTTGATTCACCAGGTTTGTAAGCCTAATGAATAAATATGTTATGCTTTCATCTGAAGCAATTCATAAGTCATTCTGTGAGTTTGTAACCTCACCTCTTTCACCTTTTCTGTGTCTCTAAACGATTTCTCCAGAACTTCCCATGTTTCTTTCGCTGATTATACATCACTAACCTTTTCAAAATTATTTGGATCAACACATTGATGAATTATAAAGAGAGATTTATTATCGTTTTTCTTCAATTATTCGTATTCAGCCTTTTCTTGATTTGACACATTTTCTATAAGTGGTGTTACTCATCTCTTCACAATATTGGTGTTTATACTCCTTAAAAAATTAGAGAATATGGTGATTTTCTATTGTCCAACTGACTACTTTCAACCTTCTAGAGGGATTCCTCAAGGGAAACCCCTATCTCCTTATCTCCTTATAATTTGTGCAGTTGTTTTTATCTCACTTAATTACTAACACTAATACCTCTAACTCTTTCAGGGGGTGACTATATCTAGAAAAGAGCCAATCATTACTCATCTATTTTTTGCGGATGATAGACTTATATTCTGTCAGGTGGACACCCAAGAAGCTCAGACCCTAAAGGAGATATTCAAATGGTATTAGGATAGTTCAGGTCAAAGTATAAATTTTCACAAATCTCAAATTATGTTCTCAAACAACACTTCTACTGATAAGAAGGAGCTATTTAGCAAATCCCATAACATCAATTCCATAACTAAAATTAACAACTCTTTGGGCCTTCCTACCTCAGTGGGGCGATCTAAAAGTAGAAGTTCCAACTATCTTCTAGACAAACTCAAAAAATGACTTAATATATGGAAGAGCTAACACATATCCTACACGGGAAGAGCCACTCTCATGATATATGTTGCTCAGGCGATACCTACTTATGTTAAGCGTTCCTTTTTACTTCCTAATAACATTATGCTAAAGTGGAAAAAATGATTGCAAATTATTAGTGGGGGAAAACATGTTCATTAGAAAGGACGAGAATCACTTAGCGAGCACAAATTGGAAGCAGGGTTGGGATTCAAGAAGCTAAGGGAATTCAATGAGGCTTTTCTTGTAAAACAAAATTGGAGATTGTATAATGACCCCTAATCCTTAGCGGAGGAGGTTTTGAAAGCCAAGTATTACCCTAAGAATGAGATTCTGAAGGGTACTTTGGGGAGAAACCCCATCTACATGTGGAAAAGCTTAGTCCATAGCATTGAGATCATCAAAAAGGGATCATGTTGGACTATTGGGAATGGGGACAATGCCTACATCTAGGAAGACATTTGAATCCTTAGTTAGTGTAGGTTTAAAGTATTAACACATAGACGTGAGGAGACAAGAGTCAATGGAGTTAGGGACCCCGTTGATAGAGGGTCATGCTATTGGAACCAAATGAAGCTTGGAAACAACTTAATTGAGATTGACAAACATTGCATTAATCAAATTCCTCTACACAACCTTAATGAAGATGATAGTCTTGGTTGTAACCCACCCTACCAATCCAGCACCAGATACCTCTGAACCAACATACAATGGGCAACTCTTATTCTTTTATATTCTCTTTTTCTTTTCTTCTTTTTTTTCTTTTTGTAAATTTTTATAAATTTTTGGGTTAAATGACCTTGTAAGGGCCACCTTTCCCGAGTTGCCTTTTTTACATATTAAATAGCACAACAGACAATATTCACTTATATTCATCGGTCCTCTATGTAGAGTATGCTTAGGCCAGAACTGACTGCTAGGATAAACTACGAAATGACCTATTCTAAAATGATAATTAAGGCCATGGGATTGATTCCTATAATCATTAAGCTTATGGTGTTTAAAACGATATTGGTGTTTCGAAAAGTTTTCCAAAGTTTCCTACATCCTATCTCAAACTTGTCTTAAAGCCCAAATTTTCAAAATAATATTGTTTTTCTTTTTCAATTTTTTTGGTAAGGCTAAGGAAATGGGGAACTAAAGATACACATCACAAATGACTCGTCTGTCACATGTATTCGCTATAAATTAACTACTGAAACAAGGAAAAACAAACTAGAAAGCAAAAAAGAAAAATGGAAAGGAAATGCGAGAAAATAAAATCTCCTACCACACTTAAACCGAACATTGTCCCCAATGTTTCAAAATAAGAAAGGGTGAGAGTAACTTGAAAAAAACTACGACATACTTGTACAGAAAGAATCTGGATAGATCTTCGTGGCCTCTAGCTGGGACTGTGATGTGTTGGTAGGATAAGGGATGGGGTACCTGCAAGGTACACCAACGCTCAAGTAAGTTTCAATGTGAGACAAACCAAAGTGTAAGGAAGAGAGGTTTAGAATAGAATACCCGACCCTCCATAATGGAGGGTTTTTATAAGGGAATTTTCCTGTTTAAAGTGGGTGCGTAGTCTTTGAATGAGCACAACTGCCTCCTGTAAATATGGAGGGAAATTGGTCGCGTGGAAGGCGTTATGGGGCGTGAGGGGAGGTCCCCCAATGGCTATATACCAACGGCTCTTTTCCTGTAACGGTCATATCCTCGCCGATCCTTAATGGGCCTGTGCCTAGTCGACTTCTGGGTTGGGTCTCAATTTGGCGTAGGGCACGTGCTAGGTCAGTTCAGAACAGGAGCCCCCCAAGTCGCTTTGCCCATAGGTGATAATGACTTAAGGCGCTGAGATCGTGATCGACATGGATTTCATGCAAATGTTGAGATGTATGATTCCTTCACTTTTTACGTCGGGCATTTGTCCGTTGGAGGGATTTGAACATATCTCAAAAAGATTCTCTTTTTGAGAAGACAAAACGCTTAAGGTTTTAATGACACGTGTAATAAAGTGCCATAATCCATTTATGACACATGGGGGCTAGCCCTAGGAAATAATTACTCTGGCTTTTGCGATTATCCATGCGAGCTTAAGACACTATAAAAAGGGGGAGAGAAGTTCGTTTGTTCATTTCGAACGAACTCTTCCTCTCGCCTTGAAATTTTGTCTATAACTTCTTCGCCGGATTCTCGTCGTTGCCACCGTACGAATCCTAGTAAACCTTCATGGATCAAGTTAAATCTTCATCTTCAACCTCTGTTTCCTACATTTGACTGATGAATATTCATCCATTTCCTATGAACTTCATAGGATTTTCATCGTTTCTGGAAATTCTTATGAAGTTCTGGAAATCCTGATGAATGTTCTTCAGAAACGTATGAATGTTCATGAATCTTTAGGGTTAGTAAGTAGGTTAGTGTTAGATCTAGGCTAGATATTAGTAGCGATAACTTAGTGTTTGTTGACTGAGCATAAGGTCATGGAGGGGCTTATCCCCGCTAATTTTGAGTTAAGAATGGCGAAGGTAAGCTCGGTGTGTCGATTTCACCCTCGTAGTGTTTGACTTAAAAGGGATGACGCGGGAGCATATCCCCCGTCTTTATCGAAGCCCTTTCACTTGATTAGCAGTGGAAGGATGGATTTGAGTTCTTCGAATTCATTGTGTTTCCTCTGCCTTTCAGGTGAAAGGAGTTAAAAGAACACTCACAAAGTCGAGGATATCCCTACTGCTGATAACGCAAATGTCCCTGCACACGACCGTTTATGGATAATGGATGAGCCGCTCGAAACGACATCTCAATTTACGGTGGACGCTTCAGATGCGTGGGCTAGGATTGAGAAGAAAAAGTAAGGGGAAGCTGCTAACTGGAGAGCCTTGCCTTCGAAACCTACCCAGAGGATTTGCTTGCGCTTTCCTGCCCTCTGATTTCCGATGTATGAGTTTGCGTTTTGCGAGAATGGGTATCATCTGCCTTTTACTGATTTCTAACAGGAGGTCTTTACCCACCTTGAGCTCGCGCCTTCCCAACTGCATACCAACGCCCTGGCCTTCATAAGGGCCTTCAATCTGGTATGTCGCTACTTAGAGATAGGGGCGACGGTCAATTTATTCTTCAGGATCTTCCATCTACAGAGGAAGTCCCAAGATGGTCGACATAGTTGGGTGTCGTTAAAGCAAGCAAGCAGACTCTTCAAGGATTAGCTGGATTTTGTTCGGGATTTCAAATATCGTTTCTACGTAGGATCCAACCATGCTTGTAGGCTGCCAAGGACTCACTATACGACAGGGAGATGGTTGACGAGGAAGAGAAGATGGTAGCCCATTTTCCGTTGAGTGGGTGAATGCACATTTCCTCCATTCCAGCGAGCACTACATTACCAAACCTGACGACTTGAGTGCTGACAACACAACAGATTACAATACGTTGTTCAACTATGTCGCTAGTTTTTGTCCCACAGAGCTTGTGGATTCTGACGGGCAAGCCCTCCATCGGCCTGACGGGACGTCGGCTACTCTAGCAAGGCTAATAAACGTGAAGTCATTGCTCAGTTGCTCGAACGGAGAGGCAGCGATGCGACTCTTAGGTGGATTTGTAGTTTTTCAGTTTTTAATATGTGGATATGATCGAAAACTAACTGGTTTTTCTGTTGTTTTTGCATCACAAATGGCCAAGATTCGAGAATGTCTGGTAAAGAAGAATAAAGGAAATATGAAGAAGGGTGCGAAGAGTAGAGTTGACACTGTTAAAGACTAGACCACCTTGGACGACTTTGTTGCTTTTGGAAGCTCTACTCCAGGGACCACTATGATGGGTGGGTCTCCACTAGGTAAGAGGAAAAGCACCGATGAGCCCTCTCCTCCTCCTAAAATGACACAACATCGACATGCCCATTCGACTTACCCATGTGCGTAACTCAGAGGTCTTTATTCTTCGGAGGATCATCTGTCTGTGTTCCCAATCTTGATGTTGCAGCCATCCTTTCTGCTGACCGCAAAGTTCTGAGAGGAGGATTGTGTGAGGATGCTTCGTGGATGATTTGGATCTTGGAGTCTGTCATTTCTTTTGGCAACACTGACCTGGTGTCCAAGAAAGATCTGTTGGCTTCACAGATGAAGATAGTTGATCTCGAGGAAGAGAGTGCAAAGATGCATAACAGACTGCTTCAACTTGAAGGGAACTACGAGAGCAAGCTCGAGCTTATGAGAGAGGTTACCGAAATTAGGGACAAGCTGGCGGACCTCACTAGCTAGAACAAGCGTTTGAAGAAAAGGGAAGCACAGGCGGAGAGCAAGGTGGCAGTCGGGGAAGATGAAATAGGCGAGGAGGCTGCCATGATAACCAAGGCTGAACTAATCACCCATATTTGATTGTTACGCATGATAACTTTCACATGGCTTCGTTTGGCTTTTACAATGCCATGGAACAGCTCAAGGTGACTAACCCTAGCGTGGACCTTGTCATCGGAGGTACTGGTCCCTTGCACCGTGTGGAGGACGGGGTCATCATGCCTCCAGATGAATAGTTATTTGGACTGCATGTCGTTGTTGTCTGGGCCTGCGTGCCATTTTTGATAAAAAAAATTGCTTGGGGCTTAGTCCCATTTCTTGTTATGTAATGACAATACCGACCGTATGGTCAATACTTCTTCTGTTAACTTATTATTATTTTATACTTTGTGCATTGTTACTTAAATCATATGCATGCTTTCATAAGATTAGCGAGAACTGGATGAATACTTGGCATGATAATGTTAAACTTGACAGTGTATGTAACTGGCCAATGGGTGAGATATTTTCTCGCTGGAGGGGTTTCCCTAAGACTTTGACCTTTCCCATCGCAAGTTGGGGGTCTGCCACGCTGGTATGACAACGGCGGAGCTCGTTTGAGGTATCCCCGTTGGGCGATTCAATTTTCCCAATTATGGGCAAATGGTCGCGCACGTTTTTATTGAGGGTCGTATTTATACCATGATACATCCCTGTGGTCGGTCACTTCTACCCCTTTTATGGGGTTTATTGGCGGACAGCTATTATGCGTTTAGGTTGGACTTTTAGATGTAATATTGTTTGAGCTTTTCGGCGTTCCATGGTCAAGAAAATGGTTCCCCATTCAGTTCTTCGAGGTAGTATGCTTTAGTACCCATTTTTTATTTAACGCGATATGGGGCTTACCAGTTGGCTGCGAGCTTGCCTTCGTGTGAGTCTTTCTGATTTCTGCGTAGGACAAGGTTGCCTACCTGTAATTATCTTTTAATGATTATGTTGTCGTATCATAACAAGATGTTTTGTTTTAGGGATTCTTCGCGGAGAGCTGCCCCTGAACGAACCTCCTCAACACAGTCGAGTTCCTCTCTCAAAGCCTCGTTGTTGAGTTCTTCTTCTAAAGGGGACTCTATGTGACGAGAAGGTTCTTTGATTTCCACAGGGATAACCTCCTTTGTTCTATATGTCATCCGAAATGGGGTCTCCCCGATAGTTGAGTGCGGAGTGGTCTGGTATGCTCACACTACATTATGGAGCACCTCGACCCATCTATTCTTTGCCTCGCCTAATCTTCGTTTGAGTCCCCGTAGGATGACTCTGTTTGCGGCCTCTGCCTGGTCGTTTGTCTGTGGTTGCTTGATGGATGCGAAGTTTTATTTGATTCCTGTCTTGGTGACAAAGTTTTGGAAGTTTCTATCTGTGAATTGGGTGACGTTGTCTGTTATAAGTGATTGTGGTACATCGAATCTGGACAAGATGTTTCTCTTATAAAATCGTAAGATGTTGAACACAGTGATTCTTGCCAAGGCCTCAACCTCTATCCAGATATTTATTTTGGAAAGAACCTGTCGTGAAGGGTCCGAGGATATCCATGTCGCATTGCGCGAATAGCCATGGTGATGACATTGTTTTCAGGACGTTAGGGAGCACAATGTGCATATCCCCGTGGAGTTGGCATTTCTCACACCTTTTCATGTGTTCTCTAGCGTCGTTATGCATGGTTGGCCAGTAATAACCAGCACGCAATACTTTTCGAACCAAAGACCTACCACCCAGATGTTGAGCATTGATTCCTTCGTGTATTTCGTGCAGGATGTCGGACACGTTTTCCTCCTCGACGCACATTAGGAGTGGGATGGAAAATCCTTGGCGGTACATCTTGTCGTCTATAAGGACATAGGAGAAAGAATGACGTTTAGTGGTACTGGCTTCCTTCTTGTCCTCGGGTAGTTCCTCGGTTGTCAAATATTGGAATACATGTGTCATCCAGCAACCATTGATACTTACGACATTGATATCAACGACAATTCCAGTCTTTTCGATGCTAGGATGAGGAAGCGTTTCCTGGATGATGGATTTGTTTACGCCCTTCTTTTACATAATTACTAATTTCGAGAGTACATATGCTTGTGAGTTACGTTCATGCGGGATGTGTTGGACGTTCCAGGATCTGAATTGCACGAGCATCTTCTCGCTCCCGGGATTTTCATCCTAGTACAAACGCGAAAGTGGCGCGGAAAAGGTAGAGTCGCCAGCCAATCATTTTTATCCTGAAGGAATGGGAAAGGTAATGTTGTACAAACCTGAGGAAGAAGGAAAGGACAAAGTCCTGCGAACCAAAGATCTGGGTTCGGGAGTCGCTTACGACTTGGGAAGGTATTAGCACCCCAGATCGTCCGCCGTACCCGACGGGATCCACGCTTGTTTGTTTATTTCAAAGGGTGAGAAATAAAATGTTGCTGAACAAATGAACTGCTAACTGGAATTGGAATGGAAAAGGGAACTAAAATAAGAAAGAAAAGAAAGAATGGGGAAGATGTAGGGAAAATAAAGAATGTTCTCGAGCGGGCCCTACCCCGCTGCCTACGTACCTCATCGGGAAAATGAGGATCAGAGTCGACGTAGTTCGCCTAACTAAGGCGGGAACTATTTGTTTGTGTTTTTTATCGTTGGAACTGCTTATGTCTATGCTCAGGTGTTGCAGGCTCGTCTGGTACGAGTGTGTTATCGTCTTGCAAATGAGATAATTCGTCGCAAGTTCGCGTTGAGAATGAATGAGGTGAGGAGAGAATTCCCGCAGGAAAGTCACTTATTGTTTATTATTTGTCTTTTTAAGAGTTTTTATGAATTTGGCACAAGGAAGTGAATTCAAACTCTTTTCCGTGGAATGTATACTTGCTACTACATTCCAAGATGAAATGATAGAACAAGCACACCAAGTAAGGAGAATTTATCCAAGACTTGTTCCCAAGGATTGGGGTTTAAGTTCACTAGCTTGTTGAACGTATTAGATGTTTTTGTAGCTTTGTGAAGAACTGCCTTTTAGGTTTTCTTTGTGAAATAACCTCTTGATCAGACTTGTACATCATACTAGACAAGCCCATACTATTCCAAGATGGAATGAATATGAGTGCCCCATGGAATAAGGCTATACACAAGAGGTTTTTCCATTCTTTTATTAAGTGTCTTTTTAATCTTGTTTGAAGATGAGAAAAGAAGACTCAAGAGGCAAAAGGTCAAAGCTAAAGGGGGACTAAGACACAACCCTAAGTTATCTTATTATGTACAAAAGGTGATCCTATGGTTTGTGAGGTAATCTAAACCTAAGGAAAAGAAAAGCAAGTTAGAGTCCAACTTACTTCCTAAGGAAGTTAAGTTGAATCTAAAGAACAAAAGGGAAGCCTATGAACAAAGCACTAAGTGCTAAGGCAAACACAATTAAAATGCATAAGCGATAGGAATGAAGTAATGCTTACCTCAATCTTCCCCCCTACAAAACAAATGTTAGCATGATGAAGCAATTTGAACAATTATAACATGGCAAAATTCAATGAAAGTTCAAACTAGCTTAAGAAAAGTGTTAATGAACTTCTAAGGCTAATACCTAAGTCTAAGGTAACAAACTTCAAAAGTCAGTGGCTAACTCACCCTAAGGTAATCTAGAGCCCTAAGAATGGACAAACTCAAACTATGCCCTAAAATGTTATTAAACCCTAATGTAACCTAAGGAAAAGTTAAAAGGGAAACCTAAGGGTTTTATCATGTTAAAATCCCCTAAAATCAAAGGTGAATGCAAAGTCCAGAACTTAACATTAAATGAAAGCGAAGGATGAGATTAGATCATATGGTAAAGAAGAGATTCAAGTTAAGGAGGTTCAAACATGGGATTGAAAGATGATAGAATGAACATGGAAACATGGTTTTAAAAGTAAAACAAATGACTTAGAAAGAAAAATAAAAAATGAACAAAGAAGCTTGAACTCCCCATACAAAAACCAGAAGCTTGATAAAAATTTAGAATGAAAATTAGATTCACAAAATATTCACAAATGAAGTGGTAAGAAGTATCTTAAGGCTAAGTGTCACAAATTATGGTTTTAAGGACCTTTAGATGACAAATGAGGTTCAAAGAAATACCAAGAATTTTACACTTGAGGTAAACACATGGAAATGATCAAAGTACACTTATGAAACACAAAACAATGGTTTAACAAAGTTAGATTATGTACAAATTGCATTTTGAGAAGCTAAGATGGAAGGAGAAGTGAAATTAGGTCAAAATAAAGCATGCATGACTTATGACCCAAGTAAACCTAAAACATCAAAGGTGAAGACCTAATGAGGGTACTCAACACTTGAAGACATCTAAAATAACCTATAAGACTCAAAATGAAGACCTTAAGGTAATGGCATAAATTCCTTATTCAATTTGGATTAAGGGAAGTAAAGGAAAAAACCAAAAAGTGACTTATGACTTAAGCAACTTAGAAAAAATATCAAATGACTTAGAAAAATTATGAAACTTGACATTTGAGATCACAATCCAGAAGGTGACCTATGTCTAAAACATCTCAAAAAAATTCCTATTTTTTAATGGTCAAATGAGGTGTGGAAGGGAATTAGGGTTTATGTGCACACATGTGAAAGGATGGGATCAAAATGTGACTTACCATGACCTAAAAATCAAATCAAAAATATTTTGGAGAATTTTAATGAGTTATCTGGATAATGCAAAAAGAATGGACCATTTATCATTTGTGGTTTAAGAGAACAAAAATTGACAAGTTGATTGGTCAAAAAAGAAAGAAAATAGGAGGAAATTAATGGTGAAATTAATTTTGAATCCACAATAAAAGAAAAATGAAAAAAAATATATTCTTAATTAAAGAAAAATATGGAGATCATGTATGAATTTTTGGGGAATTTTTAGAAGTGTTTTGGTATTTTTAAAAATAGAAAACGAAAACTGAATAAAATTGATAAAAGAAAATAAAAGAATTAAAAGGATTGGGCCTGAGGGTGAAAATCGAAGGAAAATACACTGCATTGGGCTTGAAACACACGCATATAGGGTGCAAATAGAAGCTGGAGAATTTCCTTCAAAAATGTGCACATGAACAACATGTGGATTTTAATGCGTTGGCAAGGTTATGACCACTAGATTGAGATGATCTAACAGATGCGTTTTAAAGTCACAAATAATTAGGGCACACTGTTCAGGCGCCAGAGAAGGATTTCAGTCACCTTCTCCGGCGAGACTCTGGCTAGGGCATCTTAAAACTAAACCTAAAATGAAAACTAACACCATGTTTGGATTCGTCTCACTCTCTTGATCAATAATTTGGCCTTGGTTTTCATGTAGAGTTCCTAGATTATGCAAATCGAATCAAACAATTTCAGACCTAAAAATTGAATCTAAGCACCTAGGGTGCATATCAACTAGCCAGCATCAATTTTGCTTCTATTAAGCTCATAATAACACAAAACAACTAACATCAATTGAATTCGTGCAATATGAGTTCAGTGTGAAACCTGGAAATGCAGAGATGCTTGAAATTGAAGAAAGTCAGATATGAGACTCCTATTGATGCCTTACTTGATCTTGAATGCTCGCAGGGTGAAATAAACACTCTATGAGTTGAAGATCTTGAGAAGTTGATGAAAATACAGAGCAATTTAACTGGATGCAGTGATGAAATCTTGAGGATTCAGGTTGTGAGTTCCATGGAAATTGTGCAAAACGTGATGCTGGTGATGATTGGATGAAGCTTAGCCTTGAATTGATGAAGTTGGTGATGGTTCGATCCAAAATGCAGTGGAACCTCAAGAATGTGCAGTGATGATCATTGATGAATCAAGATATGTAATCCATGGAGATTTTGTCTAAGATGATGATGATGATGAATTGAAGAAGAATGGATCAAAATGGATAAAGATGAAGCTTCCTCGAATCTAAATGCAGAAGCACAATTTTGAGAGAATTGGATGAGTGAGAAGTGATTCTGAGCAAAAAATGACTGAGATCCTGAACCAGCCATGGTGAATCCTTTATATAGCACGAGTTAAAGATCTTAACCAGCTCAGTTAATAGTTGGAACTTGAGTTAACTGAGTCAAGTTAGTTGTGAATTTGTTATGGTGAGTGGAGTTTGTTTGAGCTCGAGTTGAAGCTGGCTGGATTTGATCATGTGTAATGGAGCTCATGCTTGCTATGGTGAGGTTTAATGCAATGTAATGAAGCTGGACTGATCAGATTATGCAGTGTGCTTGCAATGCAAATCACTTGAAGCTTAGCTTTAATTCTCAAGGATGCATGATAGGTATGATGTGTAAGCAGCGATATCATAATGCACTCTTAGTGAAGTGAACTTGTGATCATAGCAAGTTGGATGTAACATAGAATTTGAACTGATATCAAATGATGCTTTGGATCTTTACCTTGCTGAGCAAGAAATTAGATTGCAACCATTGATTTTATCTTGAACTTTTCTTCATGCACAAGCCACCAATTCATGAAATGTTTGTGATCATTTTGAAGTGGATGCAACATAGAACATGCTTGATGATCATACCAAGATGAAGCAATGCCTCTAAACCTCTCCAATATGCCATTGAAAGTCATGTTATGATACTTCATAACAAGCTTGTACCTCTTGCCTTGCCATGAACTCTAGGGCTTGTGCCTGGCCAGTTTCAACCTTCACACTTTGCCCTCCCATGTCTCTCAAACTAATGACCCAATACAAAATCCTTGAACACCAAAGTTATTGGAAACATGTAAATGAACAACTTTGTAGTTAAAAGAAATTTCATTTGAAGTTTTTTTATGGAGAAAAAGAGCTTGCCATGTTGAACACCACCTGTTTGATAGAATGCTAGGCAGGGCGCGCGCAGGCCAGCAGGCTGCCTCGCCCATGACCTAGTTCTTGCCCTACTTTGCTCAAACTTTGCATGATCATATATTTCTCAATTTTAATGTTATGAGTGAGTTCCACATATGGATTTGAAGCTTAATATACCCTCTTTAATTGGATCAAGGTACAATTTTCATTGCCCTCTTATTTTGGGAGAAGGCCTCTCTTGAAGTGGCTGCAAAAATGGCCAAAACTTGCCATTTTTGGAAACCCTAATTTTCCAAAAATGGTAAGTTTTGGTTTTCTTTATTTCTCTTGATTCCTCCATCATTTCTTGATCAAGTTTGAACCATAGGATCCTTGTAACTCTAATTTCATGATTTTTACCTCAAAAAGTCAGGAGTTGACGTTTTCCTTAGCATGGTTGACTTTTCCCCCAATTCCCTGATTTTCAATCATCTGACCAATTGAAGCCCTTCCACAATGATTCAAATGATGAAACTTCAACCCTAAGTACTTGACATCATGTAGAAAAAAATGAAAGCATGTTTGGATCAAAATTTCACTGAGAAGCCCAGTAGAATAGAAACCCTAATTTGGCCCCTTTTCATCAGGAGATGTTGCACTGCCTGCCTCCTTTGATCAAATAAATTCTTTTCAAGACTTGAGGCATCAAAAGAAGACTTTTGGGATGTTGTGAACCATTTGCACAAGGTTGAGAAGGTTTGTGGCTCTTTGGTTGTCTTTGTATAGCCTTCAATTGCTCCAATCAATGATCGCATACCTATGCCTCAGCTATGATGAACATGATGCAATGTTTTTTATTGTTACATGAATTTGTTTATGCTAAATACTATGCAAAATGTTGAGAAAATGAGAGGGAAAATTTTGAGGTATTACACATTTGTTGTACTAGAGCCAAGTATTCGACTAGATTTTCGTTCTTCGCCTGATACTCTCCCTTTACTTGCAAAACAACTAGTTGTGAGTTGGTGAAGATTGTGACTTCCTGGGCGCCCATGTCCCTTTCGAGGTGGATTCCTTCCAGGAAGGCTTCATACTCGGAATGGTTGTTAGATGTTGGGAAAGAGATAACTAGGGATACCTCGATCATGAGACCTGTTTCATTTTTTAGGATGATTCCTGCCCCGCTCCTGGAAGGACCAAATGCTCCATCGACGTAGATGATCCATTTCTGGGCGTTTTCTGAAGTGGTTTCTGTTGGGGCCATCTCCACGATGAAGTCGGCCAAGGATTGAGCCTTTAGAGCTTTCCTGCTCTCGTAATGTATGTCAAATTCAGATAATTTGAGGGACCACTTTAACATTCTGCCGGTCATATTTGGTTGAGCCAAAAGTTTTTTGATGTGCTGATCAGTTCTTACGACCATCGTATGTGCCAGGAAGTAAAGTCGTAGTCTTCTGGCAGTGTTTATGAGTGTGAGGGAGACTTTCTCGATTTGTTGATGCCTAAGTTCTTGTTCGTGCAAGGATATACTTGTGAAGTACACGGGCTTCTGCCCATTAGAATGCTCCCTTATGAGAGTTAAGGTGATGGCTTCGGTACTGACATATAGGTATAAGTATAGGGCTTCCCTGGTCATCGGTTTGGAAAGAACCAGGGTTTCTGATAAAGATCGCTTAAGATGTCGTAGGGCCTTCTCGCATTCTTTCATCCATTCAAACGCGACTTCTTTACGGAGTAGTTTGAAAAAGGGGGAAGCGTGCAAGACGGGTTTATCCATGAATCGAGACAGGGAAGCAAGCATAGCGTTTAAGGATTGGATTGACTTTTTTGAGTCAGGCGTAGGAAATTCTGCAAAGGCGCGACATTTTTCGGGGTTGGCCTTGATTCCTATCTCTGTCAGATAGAAATCGAGGAACTTTCCGGCCCTTACACCGAAGGTGCACTTGTCAGGGTTGAACCGTATTCTACATTTCCTAGCTTGGTCGAACACATTTTGGAGATGAGAGGTGTGGTCGGATTCTTGGACGGACTTGATGACCATGTCGTCCATGTATACTTCTAGCATGTCTCCAATTTGTGATTGGAAGACGTTGTTCATCATGTGTTGATATGTGGCTCCTGTGTTTTTCAACCCAAATGGCATTACATTGTAGTAATAGTTTTCCCGTCGGGGTCATGAACGCGGTGTGCCTTTTATCTTTGTCGGCCATGGGTATTTGGTTGTACCTAGATTATGCGTCCATGAAGGAAATCAGTTTAAAACCCGCACAGTTGTCTACCAACTTATCTATGTTGGGCAGAGGGTAAAAGTCTTTCAGGAAATCCTAATTAAGGTCAATGTAGTCAATACAGAGGCTCTATTTTCCATTAGATTTTTTCACAAGTATAATATTTAAGAGCTAGGTCGTGTACCTGGACTCAGTTGCAAATTTGTCCTCTAGAAGGTCCTTGACTAATTTTGCAGCAGCTAAAGTTTTTTCTTCGGATTGTTTGCGCTTGCGCTGGGCAACTGTACATGTTGTTGGGTTGATAGCGAGCTCATGGCTTGCAATTTCTTGGGAGATGCCTGGCATATCAGTGGCGCTCCAAGCGAAGAGGTCAACGTTATTGCGTAGGCACTACTTCAGTTGTTCCTTGACATTATCAGGGAGCCTTGCACCAATGCGGACTCCTCTGTCGGGGTTGTCTCCAAAGGTTACATTTTCGAGTTCACCCACGGGAAAAGGGCGCAAAACGGCTTCTTTCTATGTGGAGACCTCTTCCCCATCCTCCATGGGAATGAGGGGATCAAGATCGATAGATTGATCTGAAGTGTTGGCTTCTTCTCGGGCTGAATATCCTCAGTTGGAGAGTCTTCATCTCTTGCACGCTTACTACTTTTTGGCGTAGTCTCTATCACGGTCTAGCCTCTGGTTGTTGCTTCAAAGCAACTTTGTGTTGCCTCAATGTCACCATGAAGAGTGGCCACATGTACTTTCTCTATGTAATATTTCATTTTGAGGTGGACCGTTGAAGGGACGGTGATGAGTTCGGAAAGTGTTGGCCTCCCCAGGATGCACTGATAGAGCGATGGATAATCAATCACCAGGAAATGTGTCTTTATTATCTTTGAGGCATCTCCTTCCCCGAAAGTGATGTTCAGCTTGACGTATCCCCAAGGCTTGGCGGTGGAACCATTGAATTCCTGCAAATCAGAACCCATATATGGGGATAGATTTCCTTGGTCAAGCTGCAATGCTCAAAAGAGCGAAGTGTACATGATGTCGACTGAGCTTCCTTTATTGATGAGTATTCTGCGCACATCCTTATTTGCCATCTTGGCGTGGATCAGTAAAGGGATATGAGAGTTTAGAGACCCTCAGAGGAGTTTTTCCCATTAGAAAGTGACTGGCTGTGATTTCCCTTTGACTCTCTCGATAGACGAAAGTTGAATTGGTGATGAGTCGACTAGGTGCTCGAGGTTTCGCCTGATGGATCCGACATTCATCTCGTTGTATCCTCCACCTGAAATGAGCATGGCTGATGGGAAGCACTCCCAAGGACTATGCGATGCAAAATATCATGCATTTAAGAGGTGTCGAGGAATGAAGAAATCCTCTGGCCTGGTGACAGATAGGGAAACTTGCATGGGGGTGGCTTCCTCGGTGACTTCGTTGAATCTTTTCATCTCCTCTTGTTGAGGAGCCCCATCTTTGACGTACTTCTTGATGTGTCCCTACGCATTTAAGAGATGGATGCAGTCTTCGGTGACGTGTTTGTGGCTGCAGTGGAACCGACAATACATGCTCTTGTCGGTATTGGGCTTTGAAGCAGTTGGTTTGGGGAAACGGATGCCCCCTGATTGAACTCAGTGTTGATGCACTCATTGAGTATCTTCTCGCGAGGAGTGGTGAGAAGGATGTATTCTAAGAATCGACCAGCTGGTCCTTTGCTCTCCCGCGTACGACCATCTCTTTGTTTTTCACATCGCAGGGCCTCATCGCCGTCCTTTTGCCTATGAATTTTTGTGTTCTTCTGATTTCATGAATCTCTTGTCTTGTACATGACTTCCTTCTCTTCGTACTGGATGTACGCTTGGGCCTTATGGAGCAGCTCGGCGAGGGACTAGGGAGGTTCGATACCTATAGCTCTTCGGAATTCACTGTTAGGGCGCAAGCCCTTTTCCAAAATATACTGCTTCATGCGGTCAATAGTATGCACTTCGACGACTTCTTTAATGAATCGGTCAATGCAGTCCCTCATGGGCTCTTCCTTTCCCTGTATAATCCCTTCGAGGGTGGTCTTGGACTTTGGATGACGTCTAGATGCGGTGAAGTTCTAGGTGAATTGGCTTTTTAAAGCCTTCCTTGATGCGATGGATCCTGCAGGGAGTTGTTTGTACCACAAAATCGCGCCTTTATGCAAGGTGATTGGAAACAACCTGCATTTGATCGCACCCTCCATGTTGTGATAGTGGAGCATGGATTTGAGATTCTCAATGTGGTCATCAGGATCAGTTGTCCCGTTACAAGTGGCTAGTGGGGGAGATATCTCGAGCCCGCGTGGGAGGCAGGTTTCCATGATCTCGCGAATGAGTGGTCTGTGATGGTCCTCATCGTCACTACTACTAGACTCAGGATGGGGGGATTTGCTCCGTTGACGACGGTGTTCGTTGTATCGGGACTTTTTGTTGTAATCCTGATGTTCAGGCGAGTGCCTGGTCTTACAAGGAGGAGATCGGGTGCGTTTTCTACCTCTTTCAGGATGTGGACCTCGGGAAGGATCTTGATCTCTATAACGAGAAAGGTGTGTAGGATCTTTCCCTTTACGACCCCGCGGAGGAGATCGAGAACGACGGGGAGAACCCCGACAACATCGTCTCCTGGATGGTGAGGGGGAACGATGGTTACATTCGAGCACTTGTATGTGTTTGCTCTGCTAAAAGAGGGCGAGGTTTTCCCTATTGAGGGCATTGATGAGATCCTGAGTGCCAACATCTGCGTCTGATGGGATGGGAATCAGTTCGAACACAGGATTCATGTGAATGACGGGCGGTTGTTTAATGTTGTTTGAAGCAGGGGAATGAGGGTGTCCTTCGCCGTGACTGGCGATGAGTTGGGACACTCCATGGTTGTCGGTGTTGTCACCATCGCTGATGGAGATGATGGAGGTGTCTTTCACAATCTCGTTCATCTGGGTGTCCATCAAGACAAAAAGATGAGCTTTGATCTTGCGGTGAAAGAAAGAAAGAATCTTGGTCACGAAAGATGGGGGAGCTGTTGGTTTCTCACACCGATGCCATTGTACAGAAAGAATCTGGATAGGTCTTCGTGGGCTCCAACTGGGATTGTGATGTGTTGGTAGGAGAAGGGGTGGGGTACCTGAAAGGTACTCCGATGCTCGAGTAAGTTTCAGTGTGAGACAAACCAAAGCATAAGGAAGAGAGGGTTTGAATAAAATAATTGACCCTCCGGAATGGAGGGTTTTTATAAGGGTATCTTCCCGTATAAAGCGTTTGCGTAGCCTTTAAATGAGCACAATTGCCTCCTATAAATCTGGAGGGCAGTTGGCCATGTGGAAGGCGTTATGATGCGTGATGGAAGGTCCCCCAACGGCTATATGCCAACGGCTCTTTTCCTACAATGGTCATATCCTAGCTGATACTTAATGGGCTTGTGCCCAGTCGACTTCTGGGTTGGGCCTCAATTTGGTGTAAGGAACGTGCTAGGCCATTCCAGAACAATACTGCTAGTACTCTCGGTACCGTGCAGTGAGCGTCTGGGATGACGAGATCTGCTAGGACAATAATCACTGTGAGAAGCTGCAAACTAACCGAATCAAGCAGATAAGGTGGCCTGAGATTGCAAAATGTTTTGAATGGACCTATCTGTCTGTTGCCGTGAAATTTGCATGAAGGTCTTGTTAACATCCAATTGCTGATGGATGGAAGATAGTAATTGATCACGCCTTGCTTCTCTTGTGAGCTACTCGCGCCACATCTCTTTAGTGATATAGAAGCCAGGGGTTGTACTTGCAATAAGGTGAGAAGAAGATGTTGCAGTGTGTGCAGGTGATACATGATGGGGAGACATTTGATGATCATGAGAGTGCTCTCTCTTATCATACTCGGCATCAATATCATTTTCTTCCCCAATAGGAACATTAGGAGGCATTGGACCTGTAAGTGGTGGAGCGTTTAAAACATAGGTCCATTTCCTCTCAACTCGTACTTTGGTACATCTAGTACAAGGCAACACAATAAATGGGATAAGCCACACCATGAACCAAGAGTTCATAACCTCCCCCTCTCCCCGCTCTGCACAATTTCATATCTTTGAGAAATTTTAGGTTGATTGTGCGGGGAGGTGAGGGTACTAAGGTGGCTATCTCAGTGTCAAGATTGAGGGCCATAACAATAGATGTAATCAAACCTCAAAATGAAATGGTCCCTGTCTTCTTTAAAATAACAGTCATATGAGAAAGTATGAAAGGGACTAAATTAATTCATCTATTTGTAAGGCACCCTTGAAAAAATATAAGTTCTTTTGCATTCACTTTGTTAGGATTTTCCTGGCCAAAAATAGTACAAGCTAAAATATATCGAAAAACTCGGATGGCCGGGTTATGGATAGTTGAGGTAAGGATCGTTTCGAAAGAAGTGATTGAGGAATTTGACAACCTATTCCATAAGGAACATGCCTCAATTGACTAATCAGAATCTAAAGGTGCTTCACAAATACCGCCTTCCCCATGAGGTATACCTAGTATATCTGCGAGTTCATCGGTATTGAACTCATATTCAACATTAAACATTAGAAATCGCACCATTCCGACTATACTCGCAGAGTTAGGACTAACTATATAAATCAAAGAACTTAGAAATTCCCAAGTTAACCTCTTATAGGTAGGCTCTTTTCTGGAGAATAATTCATGCAATCCTAAAGTATCTAACAAGTGAAAAGTGCTATGATAAATACCTAGAGTATAGAGACAATCTTCATCGACATACCTCGTCGGGACAATTTCCCGTGCTTGTAATTTTTCGAGAAGTCACCTTTTTGTTTCTCCGGGTTTGCCATCACGAAGAGTGTAACCATCAAACTCCATTTTTGCTTCTTGAGGTTGGAATATAAAGAAATGGGTATTTATAGATATGGTTGTGAAAAGTGAAATTGAATGGATTAAATGGAGGTTGGTGAAAGGTTGGAAATTTGAATGGGGGATTAATGAGGAAGTTATGAAGTTTGGTGGATTTTAATGGATGTTGATGTTGGTTGGGAAGTTGAGAAGATGGAAGTTTTGAAGAGAAAAAGGGCAAAATGGGGGGTTTTTAGGTTATGTCCCGTATAAGAGGTTCCAGATCATGGCGGGCGCCATAGCTCCTATGGCGGGCGCCACATGAACAAAATGAGGTTGGGCCAAATTTTTCTTTTGTTTGTTGGGAATTTTACTCCTTCTTTCTTCTTAGGGGTGGACATAGTGTTTTCATCAAGCAAGATATTTTTAGAACATAAAAAATAAATGATTAACTAAATAAATAGAAAATATAACAAACATAAAGTAATATATATATATATATATATATATATAAGTGTGAATTATTAAAGTACATCATGGATAAAATAGAAGGTAAATACGAAAATGAGGAAATATATAGATATCAGTCTGAGAATGAAAAATAAGTAAACATAAATAGTAAGGAAATAATGAGAGCATGTCGTCACTGACCTGCATGTTCATCTGCCTGATCTGAGCGTCGCACTGCGGCTAAATCGCTGTATAACTCTGCGATCTCCTGATATAGGCGGTCAACCTCTGTAGTATGGGTCAATTCAGACACCTGAACCTGTATAGCAAGATAATCAACCTCCTGATGAAGTCTAGCGACCTCCCTACACAGCTCAGCGAGCTGTATGTGCATATCGGGTATCTCCAATGAAAAGTTGTTTGACAACACTGTGATCCTGGGCGAGGGTGGTGTAGGTACATTCTCTAGAATAGGAGGAGGTTGAGGCTCATCCACTGTCTCTCCAAAGCCCTCAAGAGCATAACTCCAGTTGGCAGGATCATGGATGTTGTTCATCATGGGGTCAGGCAGGGTGAAATAATGTATGGTCTTGCTATCAATCAGAAGATTAAACTGGGTAGGAGGAAAAGACTCTTTCCTCACCAACCCTCGATCCAAATAGAAATCAATATCATAGTGGTGTATCCACAATAGGAAGTCAAATGATATAACTTACAAGATAGACCTAAGGAACTAGCAATCTGAGTCATTGTACCTCCCACATGTATGATACCTTCGGAGGATCTGGCGGTGAATCCGAGGTTGTCAAGTAGGAAATTCCCAGAGGCTACAGGGCGTTACTGATTTGCACAGAAGAGGAGGAAGATCTCCACCTCGCTATCATGGATGTCAACATCATCCTTTCCCAAGAAAGTATGGGCAAGGACCATCTAGAAGTATCAGAGAGCTAGATTATGAATGATGTGAGATAACTGGGTGGAAGGATCAGGGCCTCCTATACTTGTAATGTCACTCCAGAACTTCTCTATGTATCTACTCATGAAGTATCCCATGGGTAACTCAGGAATGGCATCTGGGGTAGTCGGAAAACCTAGAAAGTTGTTGAACTCCTTCCGGGTGAAAGAGTACTCTGTCCCAAACATCCTGAAAATAACATAACTGTCCTGACCCATATATGGCTCGCAGCTGAACAAATTGAGGAACTCCAGGGAGAGGTTCCTGTAGGTGGAATTCATGTCGTCGGCGTACTCATCCCACTTGAGTTGGTTGCACATAAACCTTATATTGGGCTTGAGGCCCAAAGCTTCCATGCAAGCCTGGTCGAGATAACGGGTAGGTTCCATAGGTTGCTGAGAGAGGATCTCATAGTGGTGCTTCTGTGTGTCGTCTCTGAAAGCAACATGCATGTAATCAAAGGTTTGCATCCTGAAAAGTATTGTTAGAGAATGGGACCTGAAAGCACAACATTTGTGAAGGGTTAGTTTATACACGGAAAAACAAAAAGTAATGAGTAAATAAATAAAAAGTAAAGATAAAGAAAACTGTGGGGAGTAGTTTATAAGGGTTAGTTTATAGCGCTTGTTTAATGTTGTTAGTTTATATGGGTTGATCGATCAGGTTATGGCTGGAATAGTTGATAGGAATGTCACCTCCTTCGTAATGTTTCAACCTTTGCACATTTACAATGAATGGACTACACGAGTTACTCTTGATTTCAACTGCTCCAAATTTCAGGATCTTAGAGACCTCAAAAGGACCAGTCCATCTTGATCGTAGCTTGCCAAGAAAAAGTTACAACCTAGAATTAAAGAGAAGAAAAGGGTCGCCTATACTGAAGTCCTTTTGACAATTATTTTATGACGCCATGTGTCGCTCCCTGGATTTCCATCTTGGTACAAACGCGAAAATGGCGAGGAAAGGGTAGAGTCGCCAGCCAGGCATTTTTATTCCGAAGGAACGGGAATGGTAATGCTGCATAAGCCGAAGAAAAGAAAGGAAGGACAAAGGTCCTGCGAACCAATGAAACTGGGTTCGGGAGTCGGTTATGAACTGGGAAGGTATTAGCACCCCAGATCATCCGTCGTACCCGACGAGATCCACGCTTGCAAAGAAACTATTTCAAAGGGTGAAGAAATGAAAGTTGCTGCAAAAGAAAGACTGAAACTGGATAAGAAAAGAAAAGAAATGGGGAAAATGCAGGGAAAATAAAAGAGTGCTCGAACGGGCCCTACCCCGCTGCCTACGTACCTCATCTGGACATGAGGATCAGAGACGTCGTAGTTCCCCTAACCAGGGTGGAAAGATTGCATGTGTCTTAAGGCTTGAACTGCTTATGCCAATGCTCATGTGTTGCAGTCTCGTCTGGCACGAGTGCGTTACCGTCTTGCAAAGAGACAAGTAGGAGCAAGTTCTTACGTTATGAGTGAGTGGGATGAGAAAAGAAGTCCCGAAGGAGAGACGTTTATTCTTTGTCCAGTGTTTTTTTTATGAGTTTTTTATGAGTGTGGCACAAGGAAGTGAAGGCAAATCCTTTTCTAAGGAATGTGTCCTTATAACCACTTCCCTAAATAGAATGAGTAACAAATCCACCAAGAATGAAGAAGACCCTCATACTTGTTTCCTAAGATTAGGGTTTAAATTCACTAACTTGTTGAAATTATTAAGTGTTATGTGGATTAAATAAAGAATTTTTTTATGGTTTTCTTTGTGAAGGTAGTCTCATGATTGAACTTGTGCATCACAAATAAACTTATGCCACCACCAAGATGGGTTGAAGAAGAGTATCCATGGTATAAGGCCATAACACAAGAGACCACTTCAATCCTTATTAAAGTGTTTTTTTAGTTTTTGTATGAAGATGAGAAGAGAAGAACCAAAAAGGATCTTAAAGGTAAAATCTAAGGGGAAAGAATAATCCTAATGTTATCATGCATAGAGGAACCTAGGTTAGTGTGGCTTCAATATCCTAAAGAAGAAGGAAAGAAGAAAAGAAGAAAGAGAAATAAGAAGTTAGAAAATAACTTACTTCTCTAAAGAAGTTAAGTTACTTCTAAGAGGGAGAAGTAATGAAGTTGTACACATGATGGCATAAGGCACATAACAAATACAATTATGAAAGCAATAAAGAGATGAGATGAAGGTTTGAAATGTGGATAACATCCACACTTCACTTACCAGGTGCATCTACAAGGAAAGGTTAGAACATATACAAGTGATAAGATGAAAGCAAATATGATCAAGTAAGATTCAAACAAACAAAAGACCATATAAAAGTATCACAACCAGAAGTGGAACATTTCAATCACATGCTAAGATCAATTAAACAACCTTATGAAATAATTGGAGTAAGAAGTCACAACCAAAGTCATACAAGTTACCATAAAGAAATAAGCATATATGAGATGGAAAGAAATCCTACAAACTAAACATGATCCCTAAACTTCAAGACCAGAATCCTAGAACGGCAAGGAAGTGTCTAAGTAAAGAGTAGAAGCACTCAAGAAATCATACAAGTTCAATTGAGGTCAAACAAGGGAGGTATATGGACATAAGAAGTGATGTGAGCATGCATGTAAGTGTGAGACCTAAAGAACAAGCCACTTAAAGCAAAACAAAGTAACATCATCATACAAAGACCAGGGATGTAAAACCATTCTAAAAGACCTCAAATCAACCTCTAGGAGTTGGCACAAGTGCCCCCTAACCTAATGAGCAATCATACATCAAAAATACATTCAAAATAGGGCAAGCAAGCACAAAAATTCACATAAAAGGGAAATCAACCTCAAAAATTCAAAAATTAAGCACAAAGGCTCCTTAACATGTAGGATCATCATACTAAAAGGACAAGACCAAAATCAGAAGCAAAATAGGTCAAATAAAATCACAAAGATCAATTAGGGTTTTAGACCCTTCATCACAAAGCAACATAGCAAAAGGCACACAATAACATTCTAAAAATCAAGAATAAAATCTCAAATGATCTTCAACATGTTAGAAATAAAATGCAAAAAGAACCAGCTTCATATCTATCAACAATTTCAAAATGGAAATTAAACAAACTAGGTCATGCATTGAAAGAAATAGAATAAAAGAAAATAATTCCAAAATTAATTCTGAAAAGAAAACTAAAGGAAAATTAAAAATAAAATTATAGAAAATTAGGAAAAACTCAAATGATATCACATAAATATTTTTGTAATTATTGAAAATTATTTGTTATTTTTAATAAAATAAAATGAAACTGAAATTAAAATTGAAAAGAAAATAAAACAATTGGCTAGGGGTGTATTAAGCTGTCCAGAATTATTTCAAACACGCAAGTGGGCTCAAAATGGGGGTGCGCATAGCAACTAAAGCCCAAGTCCATACAAACAAACAAATCAGTCAACCAAACAAAAGGAAGTGCGCAGATCCAGTGGCTCAGATTCAAAGTCAAGGAAAGTATGAACATCCAAGGGTTCACGCGTACAGTCAACAAGACCACTGCTCAGTAATCACAATCAATGCACCAAATTCAAACTTGAACTTCCCTCCATCCATCAAACAGCTACGTTTTAAACTTATAAAAACTGAAGCCACGTGACCAGCACCCTCTTCATTAATATGCTGACACGTTAGGAAGCGTTTGATCATTGCAAACCTAAGGCCATGATTATTTCTTCAACCTTTCACCACCTGCGCATGAAGTTCATCAACATTCCCAGATTTCGGTGAACGGAGCTCTAGATCCGTCACCGGAAAACATCAAACAAGCAAATTACACCATGACAAGGCCTGTAATGCTCCAGATCAGATCATCTCACCATGCTAAACAATAATCCAGCAATGAAATTCACAAACAAGCAATGTACAAAGCAAATCGAAACAAACAAAATTTCACATCAAACTTTTAGATCTAGATATCTCACTCAATAATCAACTAAAATCAAAGCTAAATAGTTCAGTGTAACCAGCATCACTCATAGATTATTATGCACACAATAAAAACAAGTTATAGGTCCATGTATTCCATGACATACCTGAGGTTGAAGCACTTTAGAATCACCAAGATAGAGCTCCAAATGATGCAGATCCACGTATCTTGATCTCCTCTTGCAAAATAAATGCAAGATGGAGCTTGAGAGAGGATGAATTGATGAACTCAAAGGATCTTGCTCTGAACTGCACTTCCTTATTCCTTCAGTTGTAGCTTCAATCAATGGAAGGAAACAACTCCTTAAAGCTTGAGGATGAAGAATATATGAAGAAATGAGAGAATGAAGGCTTATGGAGAGAGATTTGAAGCAATTTGCTTGGGTGCAAGAACTTTTAGATCTGAGAAGTGAGAGAGTGTAGCCACGAATTCAGTGCATGAAGAGCTTATATATGGTTTGTATTTACGCCTAATTAGGGTTTATGGCCCAATAGTGGCATGGGATGTGTGATCCAAAAGAAAATGCATTTATGCATGAAAAGTGTGACTTCCCCATCCATGCATGCCAAGCCTCTCCCATGTGCATGTGCTGATTCATTTCCACTCAATATCCACCCTTAGACCAATCTCAACCATTGTATTTAAGTGAGTCATGTTTTTCTCATGATTTTGCAAAATTGCACATTATGGAATATCTCATTTTCAACTCACGAATTTTTGAGGTTCTTTAAGCAAAATTGCTTGCCTTGGATTATATTTGAGTGCAATGATCATAATTGGTATGTTAGAAGCCTTGGAAATAAGATATAAGTGTTTTTGCATTTTGGTGCATTCTTGAAAATATGGAAAAACTCTAAAAATAACCAAACTTCTCTTTGCCATAACTTGAGTTCCACACATGCTATGAATAAGTTCTTTTACTTTTTGAAAATAGGAGAACATACCCTACAACTTTCATATTCAAGGAAAATTCATTTGGAGCCATCTTGATCATGTAAGAATCATTTAAAGATTAGGGCAAAACTTGCCAAAAATAGTAAGTTTTATTACAAATCACTTACTAATTTTGGAAACTTCTTCACAACCTCTTGATTATTGATCTTTGAGATCACCAAAGCTCTTATTTGGCCTTAAGAAGGTCCCTTGACCTGAAAAATATGATTGGAGGCCTTGAAATCCCACAGTTGACTTTTCAGATGCATAGTTGACCAATTTCTTCATTTACAAGTAACTGAAGAATTAGCTAACTTCATCAATGAATTGTCTCATCAAATTTAACACATAGACCTCGTATATCATATAAAAGCCTTTGACCATAAGAATTGGTCAAAGATATGAGAATTCCTTGATCTGAGGCAAAACCCTAATTAGGGTTTATTTGTGTAGAAACCAATTGCATTGCTGAGCTTCTGGGGATACTTCACCCTTCTTGACTTTTGTAGATGACTTTGAACTTGCATAAGATGTGAAGATACCTTACGGGCTTCTTGAAATGTCACTTGGCCCTTGGCTTTGCTTGCAGAACCATAAATCTCCAGATGATTGATCATAGACCCTATGCTAGAACATGTGAATGATATGCTTCATTTATCTATGCCAAATGCTAAGATATGGTATATTATATTGTATGCTTATGATATGTAAACGATGAGAAAAAGAAGAGGGAAAATTTGGGGTGTTACAACTGCCCCTATTCAAGCAAATGTTAATCTGAAAAGGACGAGAGCTCCTGATGTCGGTCGTTCGAGATGAACTGTGGTTGAATACCAAGAATAAACCTGAAATTTGCACTTTGCTGGAGCACCAAAGAAATGGGAAATAAACCCAACCAAGGAGAACTACTGCAAACCCTAGAAAGGTGACAAGTAACAAGAGAAATGTCTTTTAAATGATGTCAGGAGACTACTGGCTTGCCACGGCGACGGTGGACTTTGAAACCGTCTTTTGAACAATGACAGACGACTACTAGCTTGCCACAGCGACAATAGACTTTAAAATGGGTGATTCACTACGAATCTCACGTCTTCTTACGTTTCCCATTGGTGCATTCAAGTCTGTGGGGTAAACATGCATTGATCAGGATCCGCATCTTAACGTGCGCTTACGATACTGATTAGAATTCGCATCTTAACATGAGCTTACGATTCTCTTCGTATACCCTCGGGTCGGATGTACGGTGAACGCATGCATATGGGAGAATCCGCATCTTAACATGCACTTATGATCCTCTGCACTATTTTGACAATATAAACCCATTGTTAGGATCTCACCTTAATTGCGCTGGAACGACCCTAATTAGAATCCGCATCTTAACATGAGCTTATGATTCTAGAGCAACATTTTGATTATTTCTACCATCGGGGATTCAAACCCAGGTCTGTTGACACGAGAAAAAGAGATGAATAAGAGGAGTCCATTGACATTGGATGAACGCGAATTTGACTGAGAGGAGTCTGTTGACACTAGACGAACGTGAATCTGAATGAGAGGATTCCGTTGACACTGGAAAAACGTAAATCTGAATGAGAGGAGTCTATTGACATTGGACAAATGCAAATCTGAATAAGAATGGTTCGTTGACACTGGACGAACGCAAATCTGAACGAGAGGAGTCTGTTGACATTGGACGAACGCGGATCTGAATAAGAATGGTCCGTTGACACTGGAAGAACACAAATCTGAACTAGAGGAGTCCGTTGACACTAGACAAACGCAAGGGGAGTCTGTTGACACTGGACGAACGCGATCAACACAAGATTTGTTGAGGAGAGTACCAACTTTCCAAGAGAGCATACTGTTTGTAACTCTGTTGAGGATGAGAACATTCTGACTAACATTCTGCTGAAGAAAATACATCAAGATATTCTTACAATACTTAATCTTAGCTGAGGAATGAGAACACCGTCTGCATTACTGTGTTACACTAGTCAAAAATAAATTGGCGACCTCTTCGGGAAATACTTCAATGATGGTTGACTTCCGATCATGAAACTTTATGGAGAAATGACAATCTTCCGACTCAACTGGGGAACCAAATTGTCAAGACCTGTCTGGGGATAAAATCTGCCAATTCTAACTCTGTGGGGAGGTAAAACATCCAGTTACCTGTTGGGAATACTTTACTGTAGAAAGATAACTTTGCTTGGGGACGAGAACTGTTACTTTAGTCTTGAGGTTCTGCTGAGGATACACGCATGCTCTGACTCAGCTGGGGAATGCTTCTTTCTTGCACTCTACTGAGGATGTTGGGGATCATCCTACTGGAATTAGAAATTGTAAAGTGTCATCCTACTGGGGATAAATACTCTGCTTGGGGCAGTCTTGTCTGGAAACAGCTCCCTATTGCTTGTAACCTGCAACAACAGAATACACACATATGCCTCGGGAAATTACATGCACGAGTTAATCATCCCATGTCCCCTGACATTCAAAGTAATATTGGATGCTTTCCCCTTTGCACATCATTTATAAAGCCACCAAGCTTAAATGCAATGTTATTTTATAAAAAACTCAGGACATTTTGCAAACACAACAAATAAAATAAAGACAAGGACACAACTTTTTGACTGAATATTCTTTTATTGATGAGCCTCTGAATAGGAGAAAATTTACATCAGGAAGCAATCACCTGGAAATAGTTAATCACCATAAAATTGAAAAAAAGAAACTATCCTAATGGCAATGCACGACATTCCAATGAGTTTCTTTTCTGCTATGACCAATATGTCTTCAAGATTTTTCGTTCCTGCTTTTGCTTTCTGAAGAAGAAGATTGGACTGATTCCTACCCTTCTGAAATTGCCAGGTTAACTGAGACGATGATGTGGTACAGATTATCCATATCGCAGTCATTCGCTTATTCCCTTATTTTGCATGGATCGCCCTTTCGGGTTTTCAATCCACCGGGATACCCTTTTTTGCCTGAGCTGTCCGATGTGGATTTTCAACTCAGCGGGTGTACAATTTTTTTATTTATTTTCCCGAAATTTTTATTCTGTTTTTAGCTCGTCGGGATGCCCCTTTTTTACCTGGACTTTCATTTTGTTTTTGTGTCCAACGGGTCTTTTTATGCGAAGTATTTTTTAACTGCATATGAGTTAACAGGGGGCTGGAAAGCTTCGCCAATCATAGTAGTAAGCATCAGTGCTCCATCAGAGAAAACTTTCTTTGCTATGAATAGGCCTTCATAATTCGGAGTCCATTTGCCCCTGTGATCTGAACCTGGAGGAATAATTCTTTTGAGTACAAGCTCACCAACTTGGTACTCCCGAGTGCGAACTTGCTGATCAAATGCCCGCTTCATTCTCCTCTGATAAAGCTGACTATGACATACATCTGCTAATCTTTTTTCCTCAATTAAGCATAACTGGTTGTAGCGGGAACGAACCCATTCAGCCTCTTCAAGCTTGACATCCATCAACACACGTAAAGAAGGAATTTCCACTTCAACAGGTAAGACTGCCTCCATTCCATAAACCAAGGAAAAAGGAGTTGCCCCGGTAGACATCCTGACTGATGTACAATACCCATGCAATGCAAACGGTAACATCTCATGCCAATATTTATAGGTGACCACCATTTTCCGCACAATCTTCTTAATATTCTTGTTTGCTGCCTCGACCGCGCTATTCATCTTTGGCCAGTAAGGAGAAGAATTGTGGTGTTGAATCTTGAAGTCAACATAGTTCTACCATCAGAAATCTGGCCACCACCTGTCGAGTAACATTGGCATAAGACGCTGCTTCGACCCATTTGGTGAAGTAATCGATTGCGACCAATATGAAACGATTGTCGTTCGAAGAAGTAGGATCTATTTTTCCGATCATGTCAATGCCCCACATAGAAAAGGGCCAAGGAGATGACATGACGTTGAGAGGGCTTGGAGGAACATGCACTTTGTTTGCATAGTTTATGAATATCAAGGATGCGGTTTTCATCGGCGGTCAAATAATCTATGTTTAAAGTTTTAATCCCAATAGGCCTTATGCTCTAACTCAAAAGGTAAGTGACGGGATTTTTCGTAGACCAATTGGTAATGGGTTGTTCCAATAGGGGTTTTAAAGGCAGTTATGTAGGCCCATAATGCTTCTTGCAGCTTCTGAGACCAGTCTTTCCTAGATATTGAACCAGTTTTTTCTAAGATTTGTTTAATCTCCCTATTAGAAACCTCTACTTGTCCACTAGTCTACGGATGGTAAGGTGTTGCTAATCTATGCTTGACTCCATATTTTCTTAAAAGTTTGTCAAAAATTCTTGATATTAAGTGAGATCCTCCATCGCTTATAACGAGACGGGGTACTCCGAATCTAGGAAAAATGTAATTTTTAAACAACTTAATTACTATCTGTGTGTCGTTTGTGGGTGAGACTATGGATTCAATCCATTTGGACACATATTCGACAACAACTAAGATATACTTATTTCCTAGTGAGGACGAAAATGGTCCCATAAAGTCAATACCCCAAACATAAAAAAGTTATACTTCTTGAATGTTCCTTAAAGGCATTTAATCGCGTCTTGGGATGTTCCTAGTGCGCTGGCACCGGTTGCATTGCACAATGTAAGCATGAACATTACGCCAAAAGGTGGTCCAGAAAAGGCCATCTTGAATGACCTTACCGTGTGTTTTAGACGTGCTTGCATGTCCCCCGTAGGTTACAGAGTGACAATGTTCTATGATTTTTCTTACCTCCTCTTCTGGAACACAACGACGAAAGATACCGTCTGTACCTATTTTGAAAAGAAGTGGCTCGTCCCAATAAAAATTTATTACATCATTATAGAACTTTTTCTATTGATAATTAAGATCAGGAGGTATGATATCGGCGGTGAGATAATTAACGAAGTCAGCGTACCAAGCTACATTACTTATTGCTAAAGATTTCTCAGAGTGCTTATGAAAGTCTAGGTTGTTTTCTTCAATGGTTTCTATCTTGGCTATTAATCTGTCATAGGCAACTTCATCATTTATTGGTACTAAATCTGGTTTCAGGTACTCAAGCCTAGAAAGGTGATCAGCGACTACATTTTTGGTGTCTTTCTTGTCTCGAATGTCTAAATCAAATTCTTGCAGTAAAAGTATCGACCGAAGTAACCTAGATTTTGCATCTTTTTTACTTAAGAGGTATCGAATATCAACGTGTTATGTGTACACTATATTTTTTGGCTCCTACCAGATATGATCGAAATTTGTCTATAGCAAAAACTACAGGTAGAAGTTATTTTTCAGTTGTTGCATAGTTAAGCTGAGCAGCATCTAGGGTTCTACTAGCATAGTAAATTACATGTAATTTCTTATCTTTTCTTTGACCTAGAACAGCTCCAACAGCATAATCGCTAGCATCACACATAATTTCGAAAGGTTCGGTCAAATTTGGAGGTTGCATAATAGGTGTTGAAATTAACGCTTGTTTTAAAAGGTTAAATGATTCATTACATTTTTCATCAAAAATAAACTCAAAGTCCTTCATTAGAAGGTCGGTTAAAAGTTTGGTAATTTTAGAGAAATCCTAGATAAAATGCCGGTAGAAACCAGCGTGTCCAAGAAAACTTCGGACTTCCCTAATGGTCTTGGGTGGATTTAGGTTTTCTATAACTTATATTTTGGCTTTATCAACTTCAATACCCCTTTAGGAGACTATATGTCCTAAAACTATACCTTCAGTAACCATAAAGTGACATTTCTCCCAATTCAACACTAGGTTTACTTCCACGCATCTTTGCACGATTTTCTCAAGGTTAGCGAGACAATTTTTAAAATCAAATCCACATACTGAGAAGACATCGATGAATAATTCCATGATTCCATCAAGTTAATCAGCAAAGATTGACATCATGCAACGTTGGAAAGTAGATGGGGGCATTACAGAGTCCGAATTACATTCGTCTATAGGCAAAGGTTCCATAAGGGCATGTGAAGGTTGTTTTCTTTTGATCTTTTGGGTGAATAGGAACTTGGAAAAAATCCTGAGTATCCATCTATATAACAAAAGTAAGAGTGTCTAGCTAGACGCATTTGGTCTATGAATGGTAAAGGGAAATGATCCTTCCTAGTTCCTTTGTTTAATTTTCTATAATCTATGCACATACGCCACCCTCCTTCTATCTGTTTTGCTACATGTTCACCCTTATTGTTTTGCACAACTGTGATGCCTCCCTTTTTAGGTACTACATGCACAAGGCTCACCCATTTACTATCAGATATCTGATAAACTATATTTGCCTCCAGTAACTTAAGAACTTCTTTCTTAACAACATCACTCATTATAGGGCTTATTCTTCTCTGATGTTCTCTAGAGGGTTTTGAATCCTCCTCAAATGAAATCATGTGCATACACACAAATGGACTTATACCTTTTAGATTAGAGATATTGTATCCTAAGGCTGGGGGATACTTTTGCAAAACATCTAAGAGCTTGTTTGTTTCTTGTTGGCTAAGGGTGGCACTTACTATAACTGGACGGTCCATTTCCTCATCTAGAAACTCATATCAAAGATTTTTGGGTAATTATTTAAGTTCTAAAGTCGGTTTCTTGGGGTATGGCATAAGATCTGGGGTAAGGGATAAACATTCGTCAAGGTTATCATCAATGAAGGGTTCCTTAAATTCATCATCCTCTATTATGAGGATTGAAGGTAGCTTGATTATTTTTGTGGGTTCTTCTTGATCTTATTCCCTAACTTATTCATCAATGATGTCTATAGCATAACATGAATCTCCAATAACTGGTGCCATAAGGATTTTCGAAAGAATAAACTCTATCTTTTCATCGCCTACTTCAAAAGTCAATTTTCCTTTCTTGGCGTCTATTATGGCTCCTGCGGTTGATAATAATGGCCTACCTAGGAGAATCAGGATGTCGTCAGCTTCTTTAATGTCCATGACAACAAAATCAGTAGGGATAAACAACTGACTAATCCTGACTAGGACGTCTTCCAATATGCCTACCAGATATTTGACATATCTGTCGGCTAATTGAAGAGACATCTTAGTAAGTTGTAGTTCTCCTCGTCTTAACCTTTCACGCACTTCTAGAGGCATTAAGCTAACACTAGCTCCTAAGTCTAGAAAAGCTTTATCGATTACATGACTCCCTAAAATACAAGGTATGGAGAAATTTCGAGATCTTTGTCTTTTGTGGATAGTTTATTCTTGGAAATGAAATTACATTCCAAGGGTTTTGGATCGTCAAGTTTACGTTTGTTGGTAAGGATTTATTTGAGGAATTTTGCATAAGATGGTATTTGGGTGATGGCTTCACTAAAAGGGATCTCCACATGAAGTTTTTCTATAATTTTGATGAATTTCTGAAATTGGTCATTGATTTTGGTTTGTTTGAGTTTTTACGAATATGGTATTGGTGGTTTGTATAACAGGGGTGGTACATAAGTTTTATCTACAACTTCTCCCTTATTTTGGTCTTTCTGTTTTTCAGATTCCACTGGTTCCTCTACTTCGTCCATAGGTAATGCACATTTCTCAGAAGTTTTGGGTTCACACAATGCTGCATTAGGCGGTTCATCGTAAGCGGTCCCACTTCGTAAGGTAATGGCATTGGCTTGTCCTCGAGGGTTTTGTTGAGGTTGTCCAGGGAATTATCCTCCAGGTGAGGTCTCGGGTTCTTGTTTTAGAGCTACATGAGAGATCTAAGTTTCAAACATCTTATTATGAGTAATTATATGGTCAACCTTGGTTCCTAATTGGGTGATCATTTTGTTTACATGAATGTTCTGGTTTAGGAATTCTTTGTTTTGCTGGGACTAAGCCGAGACGAAATTTTCCATAATTTTCTCAAGGCTGGGTTTTGGTGCTACAACTTTCATAAGTTGGCTTTGTCTTTGGGCTTAAAAAACTGGTGGTCTCTGAGGTGCAAGGTTTTGTATATGGTTATTATTTTTATAGTTGAAGTTTGGGTGATTCCTCCATCCAGGGTTATAAGTGTTTGAAAATGGGTTTCCTTGGGCATAGTTGACTTGATCTGGGTGAGTCTCGTTTAACAGATTGCATTATGCTAATTGGTATCCTTTGGTTCCACATAGTTCAAATTCCGATGTGACTGTTGCTGCAGTGTCTAGGTTTGTGCACATATGTTCTACTTTCAGGGCCAATGTGTCCATTTTGGTTTGCGCCATGTCAATAGAACTTATCTCATGTATTCCTACTTGGGCTTCTTTATTTTACACTGTTGCTCGTTCTGTTCCCCATTGATAATGGTTTTGGGCCATATCTTCGATGAGAATGCAAGCTTCAGGGTAAGGTTTATTCATCAGAGCGCCACCAGCGGCAACGTCAATGGTCATTTTAGTGTTATAATGAAGTCCATTATAGAACGTATGAATAATCAACCATTGTTCCAAGCCAGAGTATGGAAATGTTCTTAATAGGTCTTTATATCTCTCCCAAGTTTCAAAGAGTGATTCACTTTGGTTTTGGGTAAATCTAGTTATCTGGTTATGAAGAACAAGAGTCTTACATGGGGGAAAATATCGGGCAAGGAACACTCTCCTAAGGTCTTCTCAAGTTGTTATAGAATTAGTTGGAAGGGAATCTAACCATGTATGGGCTTTATCTCTGAAGGAGAAAGGAAATACTCTTAGACGAATTGCCTCAGGAGTAGATCCATTGGTTTTTAAAGTATCTTCTAATTGTATAAAGAATTTTAGGCATTGATTCGGGTTTTCCAAAGGTAAACCCGCAAATTGGTTTTGTTGTACTAATTGTAATAGAGAGGGTTTTAGTTCGAAATTATTGGCAGGAATAACAGGGTTTACTATACTAGAACTAGGTCCCTCATATGATGGTTGGGTGAAATCCTTAAGGGGTCTTTGGTTACGATCTTCGACCATAGCTTTCTTACGAAGTAAGAGATGTGCGCGAGCATAACGTTCAGGTTCCGGTAAAGGATCTAGTAAACTACTGGTGCTACGAGCTCTTCGCGTTGACCAACTAGTTTAAGCCTTAGTCTAGACGGTGTAACTACAGGGTACGGAATTTAACGTAATTGATCCCTAGTAGCGGCGCCAAAAACTTGATGCGGTGTTTTTCGCAAGTATACGAATCGCGTCAAAGTAAATATAAAAATTATCGATCCCACAGAGACCAAACGTCAATCTATCGTTACGATGTTTATCTAAGGTAAATCAAATACGGGAGTAAATAATACACAATGAAAATAAGTACGAAGATGTAAATTCGAATAAAACAACAGGCATGAATGTAATTCACACAGTTTAATAACACTTCGAATGCTTGTAAATTGAACTACTTAGGGGCAATGTTTTCTACTTATGAAAATAACTAATTTAACGGGAACTCTCACTTTCACATAATCAGAACCGAGTTTATCCCTTAATCAAACCCTCTTATTGTCACTTATAAAACGGCGTGCATTGTGTTAAAGTAATAAACCTATTTTTAAGAAATATAGTTTCTTGACTCAATTTAAAAGTATTTTGACTTGGAATTTTTCAATCAAAAGAGGTTCATGCGAACCGAACTCTAAACCCATAAACGCGTCCGAAAATAGCTTTAAAATTGTTTTTCTATATTATTAAAAACTCCTACTTAACTGGACAAAGAATTGTCGCTTCATTTGAACAGTTAAGACTAACCAAGTTTAACTAAAGGTTGGACAACTTTCGATATTACTCAACAGAAATGAAGTACAGAAAACTTGTGTTAAAAATCAAAATAGCCCTTAAGCATTTCTAAAAACACAATATACGAAATATTATTTTACCATGATCCTTACATTCTAACCTTTAAACTTTAGCTAGACATGGAAATGTAAATGAACATATTAAAATGGTTCATGTTAAAAGTAAGTTAAAAGCGAGTACGGGAAATAAACAAAGTAAAGCGAGTGCAAGAAATAAATAAATTAAAGCGAGTGCAAGAAATAAATAAATTAAAGCGAGTGCGAGAAAATAAAGGAAAGTAAAGCGAGTGCGAGAAATTAAAGGAAAGTAAAGAGAGTACGAGTAAATTGAAGGAAAGTAAATCAAGTTCAAGGAAATTAAAGTAAAGTAAAGGCAAATGCGATAAAGTAAACAAAGTTAACGACAAGTAAAATAAAAAAGAAACTTGCTCCAAACCGGAGTCTTTAAGTCAGGTATAATTGGAAATAAACGCAAATAGAAATGAAAATGGCGACAAGATTAACTTCTACCAGAGTGATCCAAACTCGATTACAGGCTTGGTCGATGGTGTGATAACTCTTCGATGTGAAGGATTTATCACTTACAAAACTGAACAATATAATGCCTAAGTTGTAACTAAGTTTGGATGAAGAGAAAAGAACAAATGGAACTCTATTTATAGCCAATGGAAAAAGAGAGGAAATATTGAAGTGTCATCCAACTTCGTTTGGGAGGGAAACAAAATACAAAGGTGGTGCCCGCCACCTTCTCATGGAGCCCTCCATGTGAATTGAGGGAAAAAGGAAGTGGAGAACATGGAAATTATCATCAGTTGGAAAACATTCTTCTTGTGGCCTACCCTATGGTGTTCGCCATGATGAATGTCATGTGACCATTTTGCTCAAAAACTAGCTTTTTTGCTCGTTTTTCTTTGATTCCGCACGAGAAGCTCTGGATAGACTAGAAACTTGAAAAATAAGAAAAAAACAAGCATAACAAAAGAAAATAGCAATAAAAATCCTAATAAACATGTGCAAATCCGAGTCAAATATGCAGTGCGATTCAGTTTTATCAGCCACCTTGAAAACAAATTCTTATTTGGATAGTCTTAAACAATATTATATCGGTTAAGAGGAATCTGAGTAGAAGAAACATATCTACTGATTACCTATGCCCTAGATGTCAAGAAAAGGTAGAGTCTATAAATATTATTTTATGGACTATGAGTGGGTGGGATGTGTGTGGCTCAGCTCTCCCTTAACTATTAATTTCAACAATATGCAAACGAAGGACATACAATTTGTAGACTGGTGCAAATATTATTCGAATAATATGAATGAAGATCAAACAAGCTTGTTCATTCACATAATAGACATCATATGGAAAGCTAGAAACAATCTTATATTTGAGGGGAAAAAACTTACATCCTAATGAAGCCATAAAAAATAACAAAGGAAACGCAACACAAAAATAACCATTCTAACATCACATGCAAGGAGGTCAAAGAAGCGAGATTCAGAAACCTGAAAGAAAACAATCATAATAATAATAATAATACTAATGATAACAAGCATAAAAAAACTAAGACAAGAAGAAACCATAGTTAGGAGAATCAAACGGGGGAGGAAATCTAGATTGCTACAGATGCTTCTTTGATTGATGACAAAGTCTGGGGTTTGAGGGAGATCATCCACAATGAGAAAGGACAAATCCTCAAGCAGCGGTGTTTAAGAGCCCAAGGAAACAAGGATGTCGAAGTGGAGGAGGCATTGGCCATGAAGATGTCGATGAAGAGGATGATTGTGGAAAGAAGGTGTAGATGTTTAGAATTGGCAGAATTTTTGACCAACAAGAAGTGTTGAACTTAGTTCAGGATGTCACACCAGATGTTGTGACATTGTCAAACAGAGTATAAGTTAATGAACTTAGTTCAGGATGTCACACCAGATGTTGTGACATTGTATAAGTTAATGAATTAAGTTCAGACATCAGGATGTCACACCAGATGTTGTGACATCGTAAACCTGCTACCAGACTTAAATGATGCATAACAGAACTGAGTAAATTCAGGGAATTTATCTGGAATTAATTGTGAATAGATAAACAATACAAGGCACATATGTAGGGAGCTTAGTTATCTGATTTTAGTGTAACAGAATAACTAACTCACCTTGAATCAAGGAAGTAACAAACCCTAATTCAAGTTGATGACAGTATGATTTATCAGGACTGGATAATCTACAGAAAGCCCAAAATCCAAGCATTTATTTAAGGAACAGAAACTCTCAGAATAGTACACGAAATTAAGAAGACTGAAAAGAGTGTCTGTGTTTAATAGCAGGTTTTAGTTGTGTATCACTTTATGAGCTTTTAAGCAAAAAGTGTATTGTGTCTTGATTGAAACTTTTAAGTAAGATCAAGCTGTTGTGTTTGAAGTGTAACTTCAGTTTTATTAAACATTGTAAAATATCACTGTGTGATTGAGGGGGAGTGAGTAGGTACTCATATCTAAGTTGTGTTTTAGGTAGAAATTGCCTTGGGTAGATATTAAGTGAAGGATTAAACTGATTGGTTTAAGTCCAGAATTAATATTACTTATATTGGATTTCCTTCCTGGCTTGGTAGCCCCCAGATGTAAGTGTGGAGATACACTGAATTGGGTTAACAATTTCCTGTGTTGTTTAATTTACCTGCACTTTAAGTTTTGTTTAAGTCTTCAAGTGTTTAAACATCTCATTCGACATCACGTACCTGATCCCAGAATTTCAATTGGCATCAGAGCAGGCACCCTGCCTGTTTAACTGGGTGAGATCTAGGGACTGCAAATTTTGGGAACATGGACAGAGATGTAGGATCTGTGAATAGACCACCTATATTGGATGGATCCAACTATGACTACTGGAAGCCAAGAATGGTAGCATTCTTAAAATCACTTGATAGCAGGGCTTGGAAAGCAGTCAACAAAGGATGGGAGCACCCTGTCCAAGACAATAAGGATGGGGCAAAAGTGTTGAAGCCTGAAAAAGAGTGGAGCAAGGAGGAAGAAGATTCAGCACTTGGAAATTCCAAAGCCTTAAATGCCTTATTCAATGGCATTGATAGGAACATATTTAGACTTGTGCATCATTGTGAGCTGGCCAAGGATGTTTGGGACACTCTCAAAACCACTCATGAAGGAACATCAAAGGTGAAGATGTCAAGACTTCAACTTCTCACCACCAAGTTTGAAAACTTGAGAATGAAGGAAGATGAGACCATTCATGAGTTTTACATGAACATCTTGGAAATAGCTAACACTTCTGGTGCTTTGGGAGAGAAGATGAGTGATGAAAAGTTGGTAAGAAAGATACTCAGATCTTTACCAAAAAGATTTGACATGAAGGTTACTGCAATAGAAGAAGCTCAGGATATATGCACAATGAAGGTTGAAGAGCTCATTGGTTCCCTTCAAACATTTGAGATGGGATTGAATGATACAATTGTGAAGAAAAACAAAAGCATAGCCTTGGTCTCAAATACTGATAAAGAAGAAGAAAGTCATGAAGCAGACCCTGAAGAAAATTTATCAGAAACAATTGCTATGCTTGGAAGACAATTCAACAAAATTCTCAAAAGAATGGATAACAGGTCCAGACCAAGTGGAAGAAACTCAAACTCTTCTGAGAATAAAAGACCTTATGATAGAAGGTCAAATTATGATGAGAAGACCAACCAAGGAAAGGGGATCCAATGTCATGGATGTGAAGGATATGGACACATCAGAAGTGAATGCCCAACCTATCTAAAGAAGCAGAAGAAAGGTCTCTCTGTGACCTGGTCAGATGAAGACTCAGGATGTGAGTCAGAAGAAGAATCTGCAAAGCACATCACTGCTCTAGCTGGAGTATGTGAATCTGAAGGGGGATCCAGTGATGAGGAGCTGACATTTGAAGAGCTTGAAGAATCATACAAGATGCTGTGTAAAAGGAGCACTGAAGTATGCATGGAGAATATAAAGCAGAAGAAGCAGATTGAGGGATTAAAGGCTGAAAGGACAAGTAATCTAGAGATCATTGACACTTTGAAAAGTGAAGTAAGCCTACTCAACTCCAAATTGGAGCATATGTCCAAATCTGTCAGAATGCTGAACAGTAGCTCAAACACACTGGATGTCATTCTCAACAACAACAAGCACTCAGGGGATAGGACTGGGCTGGGATTTAATAAAGCTCAAAAGTTTGAGGCTAGCACCAGCAAAACAACTTCAAATTCCATAAAGTCAAACAATATGTCCCAACAGATGTCTCAACATCATGACAAGAACATGATGAAAAAGAAGTATCAAAGATGGAGATGCCATCATTGTGGAAGGTTTGGTCACATCAAACCTTTTTGCTACAAGCTGCATGGACATCCAAATCAGAGGTATCAGCAAACCCCTAAGCAGAAGACAGAGGTCACCAAGAAAGTGCTGCATGGACATCAAAATCAAAGATATCAGCAACCCCCTAAGCAGAAGACAAAGGTCATCAAGAAAGTATGGATTCCTAAAGCTAGTCTTCATGCTGATCAAAGCTACAAATACATGCACAAGAACAAGTTCAACAAACAACGTTGGAGCTCTAAAGATGGACACTACACAGGGCAGAGGAATCAAAGGAAACCTCTCAACAGGCAAAAATGGTCAAAGAAGGTTGTTGCCTATATAGCTCATACATCTCTCAGAGTATCAGCTAAGGAAGACTAGTACTTTGACAGTGGATGCTCAAGGCATATGACTGGACTTAAGAATTTGCTGGTAGATTTAAAGTCACACTCATCCAAATATGTAACCTTTGGAGATGGAGCTAAGGGAGAAATCAAGGGAGTTGGGACTTTGGACTGCCCAGGTGTACCAAGACTAGATGATGTGCTGCTGGTAAAAGGATTAACTGCTAACTTGATCAGCATAAGTCAATTATGTGATTAAGGTTACAGTGTAAACTTTACCAAAACTGAATGCACAGTGTCTGATAAAGAACAGAAGGTTGTCATGAGAGGAGCCAGATCAAAAGACAACTGTTATATGTGGGAACCTCAAGATTTCAGTCTCACTTCAACTTTCTCCTTAGCCAAAGAAGAAGAAGTGAAGCTGTGGCACCAAAGACTGGGTCATCTTCATCTCAGAGGAATAAAGAAGATCATATCTATGGAGGCTGTAAGAGGTATTCCAAGACTGAAGATTGATGAAGGTAAAGTGTGTGGTGAATGTCAAATAGGCAAGCAAACCAAGATGTCACATCCAAAGCTCCAACATCTGACAACTTCCCAAGTTTTGGAATTATTGCATATGGATCTTATGGGACCAATGCAGGTTGAGAGTCTTGGTGGAAAAAGGTATGCCTATGTGGTTGTTGATGACTTTTCAAGATATACATGGATAAATTTCATCAAAGAAAAGTCTGATGTGTTTGAGGTATTCAAAGATCTATGCCAAAGAATACAAAGAGAAAAAGCAAGTTGTGTGGTCAGAATAAGAAGTGACCATGGAAAGGAGTTTGAGAATAAAAAATTCTCAGATTTCTGTTCTTCAGAAGGAATCAATCATGAGTATTCTTCTCCTATCACCCCTCAACAGAATGGGATTGTTGAGAGGAAGAACAGAACTATCCAAGAGTCAGCAAGAGCTATGATTCATGCTAAAAAGTTACCACTGTACTTCTGGGCTGAAGCTATGAACACAGCTTGTTACATTCACAATAGAGTCACTCTAAGAAAAGGAACCTTGTCCACCATCTATGAAGTCTGGAAAGGCAGAAAACCTACAGTTAAGTACTTTCATGTGTTTGGAAGTAAATGTTACATTCTGGCTGATAGGGATCAAAGAAGAAAGATGGATCCTAAAAGTGATGAAGGGATTTTCCTTGGTTACTCCATAAATAGCAGAGCCTATAGAGTATTTAACTCCAGAACCAAGGTTATAATGGAGTCAATAAATGTGATCATTGATGATGCCTCTGCAGATGTAGCTGATGATGTTGGAACATCTGCTGACAGTCAGACTGAATTTGAAATAAAGAGTGATAATCCTGACTTCACTCTAACTGAGACAAGGACAGAACAATCCAGCAAACCTCCCTCCATCAGAATCCAGAAAGATCATCCTAAAGATCTGATAATTGGTGATCCCAATAGTGGTGTAATCACTAGATCAAGAGAGATGATTTCAGGCTCCTGCTTTGTTTCAAAGATAGAACCTAAAAACATCAAGGAAGCTCTGAATGATGAGTACTGGATCTCTGCTATGCAAGAAGAATTAGGCTAGTTTACAAGGAATGAAGTGTGGGATCTTGTTCCTAGGCCTGATGACATAAATGTGATTGGCACTAAGTGGGTGTACAAGAACAAGTCAAATGAGCAGGGAGTTGTTACAAAGAACAAGGCTAGACTTGTAGCTCAAGGATACACACAAATTGAGGGAGTAGACTTTGATGAAACCTTTGCACCAGTATCAAGGCTTGAATCAATCAGACTACTTTTAGGAATTGCTTGTATCCTGAAGTTCAAGCTATTTCAAATGGATGTTAAAAGTTCCTTTCTAAATGGGTATCTTAATGAGGAGGTATATGTGGAGCAGCCTAAGGGATTTGTTGATCCAAGATGTCCAGATCATGTATACAAACTAAGGAAGGCTCTTTATGGTCTGAAGCAAGCCCCAAGAGCATGGTATGAAAGACTGACAACTTTTCTCACAAAACAAGGGTACAAGAAAGGTGGAATAGACAAAACCTTGTTTGTGAAGGATGTAGAAGGAAATGTCATGATTGCTCAAATATATGTAGATGACATAGTCTTTGGTGGGATGTCAGACAGGATGGTTAAACATTTTGTTACTCAAATGGAATCTGAGTTTGAGATGAGCCTAGTAGGAGAACTAACCTACTTTCTTGGACTGCAAATCAAGCAGATGGAGGACTCCATGTTCATATCCCAAAGCAAGTATGCAAAGAACACTGTCAAGAAGTTTGGGATGGACAATGCAAGTCATAAAAGAACACCTGCCCCCACTCATTTAAAGCTGACAAAGGATGACAAGGGTGAGAATATGGACCAAAGCTTATACAGAAGCATGATTGGAAGCCTATTATATCTGACTGCTAGCAGACCAGATATAGCTTTTGCAGTAGGTGTATGTGCAAGATATCAAGCTGAGCCAAAAGTAAGCCATCTAAACCAGGTTAAGAGGATTTTGAAATATGTCAATGGTACTTGTGACTATGGCATAATGTACTCTCATGGATGTGAACCAATTCTTACTGGCTTTTGTGATGCTGACTGGGCTGGAAGTGCTGATGATAGAAAGAGTACATCAGGAGGATGCTTCTTTCTAGGAAACAATTTGATTTCTTGGTTCAGTAAGAAACAAAATTGTGTATCCTTATCCACTGCTGAAGCTGAATATATTGCAGCTGGTAGCAGTTGTTCACAGTTGGTTTGGATGAAGCAAATGCTCACAGAATACAATGTCCCACAAGATGTCATGACATTGTATTGTGACAATTTAAGTGCTATCAACATCTCAAAAAATCCTATCCAACACAGCAGGACTAAGCACATTGATATCAGGCATCATTTCATCAGAGATCTTGTGGAAGAGAAGGTGATCTCATTAGAACATGTAGCCACAGATCTGCAATTGGCTGACATATTTACTAAAGCCTTGGATGCTACCCAATTTGAAAACCTAAGGGGTAAATTGGGAATCTGCTTATGTGAAATATAGCAGTTATGGAGAAGTGCCAACATGTCCTATAACATCGTGTGGCATGATCACCAGATGGCAGCACCAGTCTGGTTAGTAACTCTGTGTATTCCACTCTTAAGAATTCCACTAGTAACGGATTTTATAAAAGCTCAAATGTGCTCTCAGCTCTTCATCTCCTTACTATCTCCTCAAAACCATTTGCATGCTAAAGCTGATTTCCTGAGCTCATCAAAATCAATCAAACCTAAACTCTTCTTTCACTACATCCGAAAAATGTCTCAACATCAAAACCCTAACCTCACTGAGAAGGATTCAGTCTGCAAGAGAGAGAGTCCACTGGCCTTCCACTACAAACTGTTCTTGAGCCATCATGCTGCTGATGTTGAAGCTCCCAGTGGGACATCTGCTGGACCATCAAGTACAAAGACTCCTATATCCAAAGCTGCCTTGATTGCAGAACTCAAGAACACTTGCAAAGAGCTGGATGCCAGGAAGAAAAAGCTTGAGGAAATAATTCAAAGGCTGGAGATGGAAGAGGGTGCTCAGAATGCTGATGAGTCTAATGATGAGTCTGAAGATGAAGAGGATACTGAATATGATGAATCTGAGTGAAAATGTGTGTGGAAAGTGTATTGTCTGTTTCAGCATTGTAATTTTGGTTTTGTAATTTTGAATATTTTGTTTGGCCTCAATTTCTGTCTAACAAGGGGGAGAAGAGAACTGAACAACAACAATGTCTGATGTAGTTTGTCTGATTAATAAACAATGTTGTTTGTCTGTTTAATGCCTACTTCTGAACTAAGTTTTTTTATAGAAAATTATGTTGAACAAGTCAGTATACATACAGGTTTGAGGGGGAGCAAATTATTATTCAACAGAAAAGAACTCTGCTGCACTCTGATAAATAAAACTCTGCTGCACTTTGATAAAACAAGAAGATTGTGTTAGCCAAAAATTAGCCAAAGGGGGAGTTTGTAGATGTTTAGAATTGGCAGAATTTTTGACCAACAAGAAGTGTTGAACTTAGTTCAGGATGTCACACCAGATGTTGTGACATTGTCAAACAGAGTATTAGTTAATGAACTTAGTTCAGGATGTCACACCAGATGTTGTGACATTGTATAAGTTAATGAATTAAGTTCAGACATCAGGATGTCACACCAGATGTTGTGACATCGTAAACCTGCTACCAGACTTAAATGATGCATAACATAACTGAGTAAATTCAGGGAATTTATCTGGAATTAATTGTGAATAGATAAACAATACAAGGCGCATCTGTAGGGAGCTTAGTTATCTGATTTTAGTGTAACAGAATAACTAACTCACCTTGAATCAAGGAAGTAACAAACCCTAATTCAAGTTGATGACAGTATGATTTATCAGGACTGGATAATCTACAGAAAGCCCAAAATCCAAGCATCTATTTAAGGAACAGAAACTCTCAGAATAGTACACGAAATTAAGAAGACTGAAAAGAGTGTTTGTGTTTAATAGCAGGTTTTAGTTGTGTATCACTTTATGAGCTTTTAAGCAAAAAGTGTATTGTGTCTTGATTGAAACTTTTAAGTAAGATCAAGCTGTTGTGTTTGAAGTGTAACTTCAGTTTTATTAATCATTGTAAAATATCACTGTGTGATTGAGGGGGAGTGAGTAGGTACTCATATCTAAGTTGTGTCTTAGGTAGAAATTGCCTTGGGTAGATATTAAGTGAAGGATTAAACTGATTGGTTTAAGTCCAGAATTAATATTACTTATATTGGATTTCCTTCCTGGCTTGGTAGCCCCCAGATGTAAGTGTGGAGATACACTGAACTGGGTTAACAATTTCCTGTGTTGTTTAATTTACCTGCACTTTAAGTTTTGTTTAAGTCTTCAAGTGTTTAAACATCTCATTCGACATCACGTACCTGATCCCAGAATTTCAGAAGGAAACAAGTTATATTTCAATGTGGCAGTTTGAATCTCATCAAAGTGATGAAAGGAAATGTTGAGGAAATACCCATAAACGTTATGGGTCAAACATACAAGAGCATGAAGAAGACGTAAATGGAGTTTGAAGAAATCGATTTCATCCATATTCAAAGAGAAGAGAACAAAGCAGAGTATAGTATAGTTAGGTTTGGTGTTTGAAAAAGATCCAAAAAGGACAACAAGAATTCAGGTTTAGTTGGCAGTAGGCCTTTTATTTGGTGGTGGGCCTTTTAACCCACTCTTGTTAAAAAAAAATTAAGTTCAAGAAGTCCTTAAATCACTCATGGGGGAGTGGTTGTTTCCGGATTCTTGTTTTCATGAGTTTGTAATTTTATTTTAGTTCCCTCTATTAAGTGTTAAATATTCTTTATACTTTTTTTTAATATATTTTTTATTATAAAAAATAAACAAAATCTTTTTAGACATTCTCATTAATATTTTCTCATGTGTTTATCTTTTATTTTTATGCATATTTAGTGTAGTTTAGAAAAAAAATATCTAATAATATATTTGTTTTCTTAGCAAAATGAACTAATGTTAAAAATTATTCACAGATACCACAATTAAATTTTCAGTTCAACAACTTTATGAGACATGAAATTGATAATATCAATTTGATCTTTAAAGGATGCTTTAGTTCATATGAAGAATTAGTTTTGACTATAACATTTTCTATTCTTGGATAAGAAATTAGTATTATTTAGTTATTTACTCTATAATATAATCATAAAAAATAAAAAATACAACATGAAAGCACAAAATAGCAATGTGCAAATGTTTTAAATTATGTATTAAATTAGTTATTTACTCAAACATTGATACCTATCATTTGGGATAAAATTTGAATGTTCCATGAAGCGTAAGATACTCTGAATCGTGTTTTAGAGAGAACTCGATTACCTACATAAATTCGTTGGAACCCGCCTCGAGACAGATGGATTAAAGTGAATGTGGATGGAGCGGTGAATAATCAAGATGGCACAGGATGCGGGGGATTACTTAGAGATCATCATGGGAGATGGATTTTCTAGACGAATTGGTAAGTGTGGCGTTATCGTGGCAGAACTACGGAAGGTGTTGGAAGGCATGAGAGTAGCCGTTTGTTGGAAAATAACCTCCATAATTTCCCTCCTCTGTGAACTAAAAAATAGGCACTTGCGGAAACGTGAAAGATAAGTAAAAATGACACAAGAATTTTAGCGTGGAAAACCTTCTCAATGTGAGAAAGGAAAAAAACCACGGGACCCTTAGGCCTCTTAAACATCCACTATAATAATAATGGGAATACAACAACTTCATCTTTAGGTGGAACTCACTATAATATTTATCTCAATTTATAAGAAACATTCTTACAAATTGGCTCACTATTTCTCTCACAAGAAAACTCTCTAAGAAACAATTTTCTCTTGCTTCTTTTTTTTCTTTTGTGTTTGTGTTTTGAATGCTTGCTCTTGGTCCTATTTGTTGGAGAAGCAAGCCAAAATGGTCTTACATGCATGAAGACACTTATTATTTTCCTTTCATGCAATATACCAAGTGTCCTTTGCACCATACTTCTCTTCATCATAACCAACCTCCAATTTTTCCAAATGAATGTTGGCTATGTAAAATGGCTGGACCCCACATTTCTCCCCCTCCATCCATAGGGGAATGATATTGATTAGTTTGGAGTTGCTACTAGTCCAACAACTTGTTTGCAGAACTCTATCATCTCTTTTGGAAGAGATTTGTTCATTATGTTTGCCTCATTCTCATTGGTGTGAACTTTCTCTACTTTCAACAATTTACTCTCCGACACATCACGAATCCAGTGATACCTTACGTCAATGTGTTTTGACCTTGAATGGTATGTCGAGTTCTTGCTGAGATGGATTGCACTCTGATTGTCACAATAAAGAACATAACTTTCTTGATTCTGACCTAAGTCTTGCATGAACTTCTTCATCCACATGATCTCCTTACAACCTTCAGTGATTGCGATGTATTCAGCTTCTGTGGTACTCAAAGCAATGCACATTTGTAATTGTGATTTCCATGAGACACTTCCCCCTGCAAAAGCAATCAGATATCTAGAAATAGATTTTCTTGAATCTACATCCCCTGCCATATCTGCATCTACATACCCAATGAGTAATTGTTTTTCATTGCCAAAGTACAAACACTGTTTGGCAGTTCCTCTTAGATACCTCAGTATCCATTTCACAACATTCCAATGTTCCTTTCCTCAATTCGATAGGAATTTACTCACCACTCATACTTCATAAGAAATGTCAGGTCTTATGCAAACCATTGCGTACATAAGGCTACCCACAGCTGAAGAATAGGGCACTTTGCTCATTTCTTCATTTTCTTCTTCATTGCTTGGACATTGTGTTTTATTGGGTTTCAGATGACCAGGTAGTGGGACATGCACATGTTTAACATTATGCATGTTGAACCTCTCAATGACTTTCTTGATATAATCTTCTTGATACATCCACAACATTCTTTTGGGACGATCTCGAATGATCTTTATTCCAAGAATTTTCTTTACTGCACCTAAATATTTCATGGCGAAAAACTTGCTCAATGATTTCTTTAGAGCAACTATCTTTGTCTTGTCTTTCCCAACAATGAGCATATCAGCAACATACAACAAAAGTATGATGGATTCACCATTATCAAATTTCTTCACAAACACACAGTGGCCTGTAGATGTCTTTTCAAATCTAGGTTGGGTCATGAAGAGTTCAAACTTCTAGTACCATTGCCTTGGAGCTTGCTTCAACCCATATAAACTTTTCTTCAAGCGACACACAAGGTGTTCTTTGCCCGGTTCTAAAAATCCTTCAAGTTGCTCCATGTATATTTCTTCCTCTAGGTCTCCATGTAAGAATGTTGTTTTAACATCAAGTTGCTCTATCCCAAGTCTAGTGTTGCAGCTAGACCTAATATTGCTCTTATGGATGTCATCTTCACTACCAGTGAGAATATCTCTTCAAAGTCTATCAATTTCTTCTGATGGCATCCCTTCACGACAATTCTTTCTTTGTATCTGGGGTTTGGGTTGTTCTCTTCAGACTTCAGTTTGAACACCCACTTGTTTTTCAAGGCCCTTCTCCCCTTTGGTAATTTCACCAAGTCATACGTCTGGTTCTCCTTCAGTGACTGTAATTCTTCTTGCATGGCTTGCATCCATTTGTCCTTGTCATCCGTCTCAATGGCTTCCATGAAGCTTTGAGGTTCTCCTTCATCAGTGAGAGTGACATACTCATTTGGTGAATATATTTTTTATGGTTGTCTTACTCGCATGGATCTTCTCTCTTGAGATTATTGGTCCCTCTGATCAGTATCTAGCATTTTCTCTCAGTTTACTTCCTGGCCTTGTTCTATCTGGTCAGGTTGCTCTGTATGATCAGGTTGTTCTACCTTACCAGGTTCAATGTCTCTTTGAGGAATCTGTCCCCCTGATTTTTGTACCACAGTGGTCTTTGACTTCTTAGAATGAATATCATGTATTGTTTGATCTTCATAAAATACCACATCTCTACTTCAAACAATCTTCTTGTTTGCAGGATCCCATAGTATGAATCTAAGTTCATCTCTTGGAGAACCAATGTATATCCACTCTTTCATCTTAGCATCAAGTTTTTCTCTTTCATCTTTAGGAATATGGACAAATGCCTTAACCCGAATACTCTCAATTGACTATAAGAAGATTTCATTCCATATCATACTTCATCAGGTATATCCCCATTTAATGGTCTTGAAGGAGACAAGTTTATCAAATCAATGGAAGTTCTCACTACTTCGCCCCAAAATGATTTGGAAGTTTTGCATGAGAAAGCATGCTTCTGACTTTCACTGCAATCGTTTTGTTCATTCTTTCAGCTACTACATTCATTTGGGGAGTCTTCGGAGGTGTCCTCTCATGTCTTATCCCATGAGCTTTACAATATGATTCAAATGGACCAAGGTATTCACCTCCATTGTCACTTCTTAAGCATTTCAACTTTCTTCCAGATACTCGTTCTACAGAGGCGTGAAACTCCTTGAAAGCTTGTAGAACTTGATCTTTCTTCTTCAATGGATACACTCACACCTTTCTAGAGTGATCGTCAATAAAGGTAACAAAGTATTATGCGCCACCAAGAGACCTTTCAGATATGGAGAAAACATCTGAGTGAACAAGATCTAGGATTTTCTTTCGTCTTCTTGCATCTTCTGATTCTTTAAAAGATACTGTGTTATTTTCCTACTAGACAGTCTTCACACAATTCAAGTGGTTGTCCCTTGATATTTGAAAGATGATCTTTAGCAAGAATATTTAAGACTTTCTTGCTCCTGTGGCCAAGTCGTTTATGCCACAATTCTTTGGTTGCGCCTTGAGAAATATCAGTCTCTCCCTTGTTTATCTTTCCCTGTATGATGTACATGGAGCTTCCTTTTTTCCACGAGAAAGTGTCATGCTCCTTTTGCTAAGCTTCGATCTACCATCGCCGAATTGGTCTATCATCCCTAGGTCATCCAACTTTCCTGCTGATATAAGGTTTAGACGCATTTATGGTACATGTCTTACTTCCTTCAACACAAGCTTATTTCCATTCTCTGTGATCAAAGTCACTTCACCAATACCAACAATCTTGCTTGTGACGTGGTTTCCCATCTTCACCGTACCAAAATCTCCTCTTTGGTATATGATGAGAATAATTCTTCATGAGGTGTAACATGAAAAAATACTCTGGTGTCAATTATCCAAGTGCAATTATCGAATGCAACATTTAGATAATTTTCGTCTCCAAAAAGGAAAATATTCTTGTTATTCGAGGCTACTGCAGTTGTGGCTCCTTGTTCCTTATTGTTCTTTGGTTTTATTAAATCTGGACGTACTTTTCCAACCTGTTGATCTCTCTTCAAGAATCTGTACTCAGGTCTTCTATGGCCAAGTTTGCCACAATAATAACAACTTACTCTTGTGCGAGACTTGGATCTAGCTTGTGATCTCCCACGACCTCCTCATTCGTGATTCTTACTCCTTCCTCTGTTATCAACAATGTTAGCTTCGAACTGGTTGTTGAAGCCTCGTTCCCTCCATCTTGACTCTTCATTTAGCAAGGAATCTGTGATAGAATCCATGACAAGTTTTCTATATGGAGCAGAGTTACTACGAGTGACGACTAGAGTGTCCCAACTCTCAGGTAGAGAACTTAGGAGCTGAAGAGTTTGCAACTCATCATATATCTTCATGTCAGCTTTTGTCAGTTGATTCATGATACCTTTGAAGGTATTAAAATGCTCGATCATATTTGTTCCATCTGAGTACTCCAATTTCACCAGTCGTCTGACAAGGTGTGCTTTGTTTCTCGGTGTCTTCTTTTGAATCAAGGATTCAAGTTTGGTCCACAACTCATACACATTGGTATAAGTTGACACATGCTCGAATAGACTCCTATCTATGTATTTTCTGATCATGGCAACTGCCTTCCGATTTTGGAGCTCCCACTCGTTATCTTTCTTCTTCGTTGGCTTATCCTTTTGAGAAATTAGATCATGCAAATCTTTGCAATATAGTTAGTCTTTCATCATCGGCTTCCAATTGGTATAATTATCAGCGGCCAACTTGAACATATCTCCTTCATAAGTGATAGAACCATCCATTTTGAGAACTCGGGAAAGTAGTTCCTTCAACTAGGAGATTTTCAAAATAGTCGTACACTGGAAAATCATCGTAGTTTGTGAATGGCGCAACTAGGAAGTTCCCAAGAAAGAGAGGTGGGTCAATATTTACACACTTAAATACCAAGTCTTTCCTTAGCCAGAACTTACCAAGACACACCTTCGCAATACAACGATTTAATTCCATCAATAATAGTTCTTTTCTTATGTGGAAGATCAAACAATGGTGGAAGATCAAACAATGTTGGAAGACCAAACAATGTGAGAAAAGAAAAAAAAAACCACGGGACCCTTAGGCCTCTTAAACATCCACTATAATGATAATGGGAATACAACAAATTCACCTTTAGGTAGAACTCACGACAATATTTCACTCAATTTATAAGAAACATTCTTACAAATTGGCTCACTATTTCTCTCACAAGAAAACTCTCTAAGAAACAATTTTATCTCTTGAGCAAAGCTCTATTTCTCTTGCTTCTTGTTTTTTTTTTTTGTGGTTGTGTTTTGAATGCTTGTCCTTGGTCCTATTTATAGGAGAAGCAAGCCAAGATGGTCTTACATGCATAAAGACACTTGTTATTTGTCTTTCATGCAATATACCAAGTGTCCTTTGCACCATACTTCTCTTCATCATAACCAACCTCCAATTTTGCCAAATGAGTGTTGGCTATATGAAATGGATGAACCCCACACCATTGACATGGATTATGATAAAATTCATGTTCAATCGGATAGCAAACAAGTTGTGGATATTCTTACGGGACATGAATTTACTTTGAAGAATGGAAAAAACTTGGTAAAACAGATACACAACCTAGTGGATGGTAGTAGGGTTGTTAGTTTTACTCATATTTATCGAGAGACGAATTTATGTGCTAATAACTTAATCAAGAGAAGTCTGAACTTGGAGATAGACATCACTTTTTACGCGCAATGTTCAGGAGATATTATTCATTTAATTAGAAACGACACAAGCAAACGTTCGATAGATCATACTTTTTTCTTTTAGTTTCTGTTCGGCCTAGGCCTCTTTTGTTTAAAAAAAATAATGTATTAAATTATTAGTAACTCTTTTGGCTGTAAATAAGTAAAATAATATATATAAAATAAAAACATCACATGATAGTGAGTGCTCTAAGATTCTTCTCTGTCACAATAGAACAACATCAACAAAATAAGCAAACCTGTATTTCACTTTTGGCCAAACAAAAAGCATTAAAGAAAACAGTAAAATTTATATATATTTTTGTATATATTGTGATTCCTTTACCATTATAGTATATGGTTAGGAACATATACCTCTTTAACACACAAACAAAAACACAACCATATTATAGTACAATGAAAATAAAATAAATGTCACCAAGTTCTCACCAGTATTTGGTCCACCACAGCAATTTTGACATGACTCTATGTCATGTACGGTTGATAGTGAAAACACACACACATATGCATCAGGGACATGCAGCATGCAGCCAGCTCAACTACCACATTTAATCAAGAGGGTGTGCATGTGTGATTTTCCATTTTGAAAAACATGCATAATTATTTTAGGCCTAATTGAGTTATTAACATCTTCACGTTTTTTAGGGTGAACCCACATGTTCAAATTTAAGAGAATAATGTTTTGAGAGGTGCTAAAGTTTATTTAAGGAGTTAGTGAGGTTGACCTCTTAAATACAGATTAATTAGAGATTAAAAAAACTTTACAATAATTATTTTGCTTATATAAGTATAAGCTTATTTTGTAATTTTTACGTGTATTATAAAAATATGAGGTGTTATATATTAGAATTGTAGATTATTTCATTCTATCAAGAACCAATCACATAATGATAGAAACACATTTTCATCAAAAACTAAAATATTTCATATATGAGTGTACTCAATTATATGTATTTAACATCTATTATTTCGTCAAATGTAAGATTTAAAACATACCTTTGATACATCACAATCATCTCTCACTTCTCTGATGCGTTTCTCTTAAACAACATATAAGTAAGAGAATATATATATATATATATATATATATATATATATATATATATATATATATATATATATATATATATATATATATATATATATATATATATATATATATATATATATATATATATATATATATATATATATATAAGCAATGGAATTATAACGGCACAAAGAGTCTACGAACCCGAACAAACAAACAACTGGAAAAGTTACTTTTGGATAATATAATCAGAAGGAGCAGTATACCATTCAAAGAAAGAACATTTCGACGGTGTAATACCAAAAATCAACCACTTCAAAGAGAAGAATTTAATGGAGTTCAGCATATCGTCTACATAAATCTTCGTATTCGAAAAGGTGAAAGAATTCCGCCTAATCCATAGAAACCACATTATAGTTGTCCAAATTGAAGACACTACTAAAAAAAACTAACTTCTAGTGACCGAAAAAGTTTAAAAATCGATCACTATAACGTTTTGCAACCAATTTGGAGACCATCATTTTTCGGTTGTAATAGTGCTAGTCACTAAGCTTTTACGACGGATTTAATGACCGAAATTTAGAGACCGATTTGACGGATTTAATGACCGAAATTTAGAGACCGATTTGACGGATTTAATGACCGAAATTTAGAGACCGATTTTGTGACCGATTTTGTGACCGATTTTAGTATTATTTTTTCAAAAAATGAAATTAAAAGATGCGGGAATTGAACTCGTTACCTTCTACAACTTTAATTTCGGTTAAACCTTACCACTAAATCACTTGATATAATTTGTTATATTCTCTATATTTAAATATATATTTAGAAAATTACTAATTATTACTTATTTAATTGGATGTAATTTTATTATGTATATATAAAAATTGCATAATGAAAATAAAAATCATTTTTATGCATATATAAAAATAAAATAGCATAATTATTTATATAATTATATGTTTTATTTGTTAAAGTAAAAAAATAAAAAATCTTTTTATTAAAATAAATCAAAATTAAAAAATTAAAATTTTTAAACAAATGAGAGAGAAATAGTAACATAATAAAGAGGATTAAAATATAAAGAAAAAAACTACAAAAATATCAGTGACCGAAAATTCGGTCTCTGAATTTTTTATATAAATTAAATATTGTATAAAAATATTTTTTGTGATCGAATTGGTGGTCACAAAATTTTGGTCGCTATATCGGTGGCTAATATTTATTTAGTGACCGATTTAGTGACCAAAAAAAGTTTTCTCATGGATATCAAATTTCAGTGGCTAATTCGGTGGCTATAGTGACCGGAATTTTTCGGTCACTAAAAACGAATTTTTTAGTAGTGAGAACCCAACAAAATTCTACTTAACGAATTTGATGTAGAGACGAAATGAATGAATCAATCAAGACAAGAACCTTCCAAGTTAGCTTCAATACCGACCCAACTACGCACCCCTTCTAAACAGCTGCAACAAATTCACAAGAAAGAAAAATATGTTGAATGGTTTCCTCTGTTAACCCACAAGAAATGCAAAGAAGAGAAGCTCCACCCAAGCAAATGTTTATTCTCACCAACTGATATTTCAAAGTTATTCGGTTACAAAATAGTCTCCAAAGAAAAATCTAAACATTAGACAGAATCTCAGCCTCCCAAACAAACTTATAGCCTCTCAAAATCAAATCATCAATGTTGTTAGTTTCTTGGACTTGAAACAACGAATTATAGCAAGTCACTACCGAAAAATAGTTGTTGTCTGCGAACTCCTATAACAAATCATCCTCGGCCTCCTGCCTCGACCTCCCTATCTCCAACAGACCCTAAAACTCCTCCAATTCCCTTTCCATCATTGTTCCAACCGGGAAATGGCAAAAATTAATCTCCCACTCCCAACCAACACCAGACCAAGATCAAGCTTCATCTACAAATGAATCAGGATACTCACAAAATTGAAAAATGTTAGGAAACATGACCTTAATAGGGACATCAATGGTCCACTTGTTGTGCCACAATGCAAAGTTCTTCCTGTTTCCTAACGAATATTTAATGATGTCAACAAAAACATAAGAAACAAAACTTCTTCATAACTAACATCCATTAGATCACGCCACCAAGTAGAGTCTTGATTTCTCCCCTTAGAACATGTGTTACATAATATTGCCAATCCCATACCTCTCTTGGCATACCTTTGCTCAAGAATTCCCTTCCACACCACCTTTGTTTCTTTTAAACACATCCATTCCCACTTACACAATAAAGATTTGTTGAAAGAAGAGATATCCCTAACTGAAGGGAAATTAGTGATATAAACGCAGAGGAAAACACAAATTTCCCTTTAGAGATCCTTACAAAAGGTCGTGATATGTGATAAAAAAATTTACCTTTTGTGGCACTTGAAACCTTTGATTCTGATTTGATCACGAGCGTTGTACGACGAACAACGCCTATACTCAGTCCACACGGACAACTTCCTTCAGTCTCAATGCTAGCTGGTTATGATTGAAGGTTTAGAGTGAAAGGAGAAGAAAAAGGAATACAACCAGGGTTTTAAAAAAAACTACTGAGCTTTTTCACAAGGGTTCTATTTATAGAACTACTTGTGTAGACTTTAAGCTAAAAGCCCAACTCAATAATAATATTATATTATTATTATAATAACTATTATTATAATAACCATAATTTTATTATTATATTTTATAACTATTATAAAATTAATAATAACTATTATTATTATATCATATGGTACCTTACCATATTTCGTATTTCATTCTAGTGCACCATACATTACATTGTACCTTATTTATTTCACCTCTTCTCTAATTGTCCTTATGTGTGTGACCCTGTAGGATTTTACGACGTTGACAATTATATTAAATCATGTATTTAACATAATAAATAGTGAGCGGTATCTATCAACACATCACTATTACCCAAGTCACAAAATTGTCATGTGATCTGACAAAACCTTTTGTGATAGTATTTGTGTCTACAATTACCCTTTTTCCCTTATGTCTATATTGAACACAAGGCATATATTGTGTCATCCTTGTCCAGTTTAATATTGGACCCTTAGACATTTATCCTGTTATACAGGATGGGCAAATTCCATCTAGGTTACTCATGTCCCTTAGCATGCTTTGTGAAGTACCCATCAACTGTCTTTATGATCATCCAGTTACGAATAATGTTTGATCAGCAATAAAGTATTTGACTCTACATTTAGGGTCCATAGTAGTTTCAGGTCGAAGGGTGGTATACACCACTATCACCATGAGAGTAACTTATGACACTTTATATAACATTCTATGTAATACTCTCATAGTGGGTCAATCCAGTATAAATATTACTCATAATATTCATTCCAATGTCAAGACTTGATAACTCCTTATCCATGATCCATGAGATGTGGTCATCAGTTTATCTACATAATAGTCTTAATGCTTTAAGGTTATCCCATTTCACATTAAAGCTCGACTATGGATGCTTTAAGAATATTGTTCTTATGTTTAATGGAATCTCATGATTAAGTCACACTTAATATTTCATTAAACGAACTAGCTATTCTAGGGACTTTATCATTTTGGAAATTCCTTTTTATTATTAATAAATAATTCAATACAAGTACCAAAAGTATTGGCCTCTAGGGCTTACACCAACAATCTCCCACTAGCACTAGAACCAATCAGGCATACCCCTAATACCCATAGATCTAGTATGACCATCATGCTTCTGTTGCTCTAAAGGTTTTGTTAGTGGGTCAGCAATATTGTCAAGTGTAGATACTCTGCATATCTTCACATCTCCTCAATCTATTATCTCTCGAATGAGATGATATCGCCTAAGTATGTGTTTGGATCGTTGGTGATATCTAGGCTCCTTAGCTTGTGTGATGGCACCATTGTTATCACAATAAAGATCAATGGGATCCACAATGCTAAGGATTATTCCAAGTTCACTAATGAACTTCTTGATCCAAACATCTTCCTTTGCTACATTTGAGGAAGCAATATACTCGGCCTCAGTTGTACAATCAACAATTGTCTCTTTCTTTGAACTCTTCCATCTCACAGGGCCACCATTTAGTCAAAATACATAACCAAGTTGCGATCTGAAGTCATCCTTATCTGTCTGGAAGCTAACATCACTGTAACCAATTACTGTGAGCTCTTCCTGACCTCCATATATCAAGAATGTATCCCTAGTCCTTCTTAAGTACTTAAGGATATTCTTGACAACTACCCAATGAGCATCACTAGGATCATATTGGTACCTACTCGTTGCACTTAAAGCATAAGAGACATATGGTCGAGTACATAACATGGCATACATGATAGATCCTATTGCAGATGCATATCGAATCTTATTCATGTGATCCTTTTCTTCCTTTGTTTAAGGGGATTGTGTTTTTGATAGACATGTGCCATGTTGCATAGGTATGAATCCTTTATTGGAATCATGCATATTAAAGTGTCTCAACACTTTGTCTATGTATGTAATCTGACTTAGGCCAAACAGTTTTTGTGATATATATCTATTGATCCTAATTCCTAATATATAGGTTGCTTCACCAAGGTCCTTCATAGAAAATCATTTTCCTAACCAAGCTTTTACTTGTTGCAAGGTAGGGATATCGTTTCCAATGAGTAATATGTCATCTACATATAATACCAGGAAAACGATCATGCTCCCACTAACCTTCTTCTAAACACAAGGTTCATCTTCATTCTTTATGAATCCATATTGTTTTATAGTTTCATCAAAACAAAGATTCCAACTTCTGGAAGCTTACTTCAATCCATAGGTTGATCGTTGTGACTTGCATATCTTTTGGGCTTCTTTAGGTATGTCAAATCCTTCAGGTTGTGTCATGTACGCATCCTCAAGAATATTCCTATTAAGGAAAGCAATCTTGACATCCATTTTCCATATTTCATAATCATGATATGCAACAATAGCAAGTAAAATATGAATAGATTTAAGCATTGCAACTGGTGAAAATGTTTCATCATAGTCAATCCTATGAATTTGTTTATAACCTTTAGCAATCAGTCTTGTCTTATAGGTATGTACCTTACCATCCATGTCAGTCTTCTTTTTGAAGACCCATTTGCATCCTATAGGATTAACTCCTATTGGAGGCTCTACAATGGTCCAAACTTGGTTTGTGTACATGTAATCCAATTCAGATTTCATGGCTTCTAGCCAATTCTCAGAATCAGGACCAGTTATAGCCTCTTGGTAGGTTACAGGCTCATCTTGATCCATGAGTAAGACATGACCTTGATCAGTTATGAGATATCCATATCTCTCCGGTTTGTGATGTATCCTGCTCGACTTAGGCTGGTTTTGTTCTACTTGAGCAGGTTGCTCTCCCACAACTGTTTGTGATTCCTGCTCTAATTCCTCCATAGGTGTATCAATGCTTTGTGATTCTTGAATTTCTTTAAGCTCTATTTTCTTTCCACTGATTCCTTTGGAAATAAAATTCTTTTCCAAGAAGACTCCAGTTCGAGCGACAAACACTTTACCCTCGGAAGGATTGTAGAAGTAATATCCTCTTGTTTCTTTAGGATACCCCACAAATAAGCATTTCTTAGATTTGAGCTCAAGCTTAGTTGAAATTTGTCGTTTTACATAAACTTCACAACCTCAAACCTTCATTTAAGACATATATGGTTTCTTACCACTCCATATCTCATATGATGCCTTTTCTACCTTTTTGGATGGAACACGGTTAAGTGTGTAAGCTGCTGTCAGTAGTGCATGTCCCGAAAAGGAGTTTGGAAGATCAGAGTGACTCATCATGGATCAGACCATGTCTAACAAGGTTCTATTTCTTCTCTCAGATACACCATTCCATTATGGTGTTCCAGGAGAAGTGAGTTCGGATAGAATCCCACATTCTTTTAGATGGTCATCAAACTCTAGGCTTAAATATTCATCTCCTCGATCTGATCGAAGAGTTTTAATATTCTTACCTAATTGGTTTTGTACTTCATTCTTGAAATCCTTGAACTTTTCAAAGGATTCAGATTTATGTTTCATTAAATACACATAATCATATCTACTGAAATCATTAGTAAATGTGATGAAGTATTGAAAACCTCCTCTGGATGGTATGTTCAGTGGTCCACATACATCAGTGTGTATAAGGGCCAAAAGTTCATTTGCCCTTTCACCTTTTATTGTAAATGGGGTCTTTGTCATTTTTCCAATTAAACAAGATATGCATGTATCATATGATTCATAATCAAAAGAATCCAAGAGTCCATCTTTATGGAGTTTGGAGATGCGTCTCTCATTTATATGGCCTAAGCGACAATGCCAAAGGTAACTTGGATTTAACTCATTTGGTTTCATCCTTTTAGTATTAATGTTATAAATTGTCATTTCAAGATCAAGGACATATAATCCATTGTTCACTTGTGCAGTAGCATAGAACATATCATTTAAATAAATAGAGCAACCATTGTTCTTTATTATAAATGAAAAACCAAACTTGCCCAAACAAGAAACGAAAATAATATTCTTGCTAATTGCAAGTACATAATAACAATTCTCTAACTGAATTATTAAACTACTAGGTAAATTCAAAACATAAGCTCCTACGGCTAAAGCAGCAACCTTTGTTCCATTTCCAACTCGTAGGTCAACTTCACCTTTTTCCAAATATCTACTCCTTTTTAGTCCCTGCTCATTGGTACAAATGTGAGAACCACATCCAGTATCTAATACACATGATGTTGAAGTAGATAAATTAATTTCTATAACAAAAATACCTGAAGTTGAAGTATCCACTCCATTCTTCTTATCTTCCAGGTACTTTTGGCAGTTTCTCTTCCAGTGTCCGGTCTTACCGCAATAGAAGCAAGTTCCTTTGTTAGCTATGCCTCCATTAGGCTACAAAACAGGTGCAATATGTTTGGGTTTGGAAACTTCCTTGCCTTTACATTTACCACCCTTCTTGGTTGGCCTTTTGTTCTGTTTCTTTCCATTACTGACCATCAGAATGAATTTCCCTTTTGACTTCAGTTTTTGCTCATCAGTTCTTAACATGCTTAGAAATTCAAGAAGATAATTGTCCATATCATTCTTGTTGAAATTAAGGACAAATTGATTGAAACTCTCCAGCAATGATTTCAGGATCAAATCAGTTGCAAGCTCCTTCATGAGGGGAAATCCCAATCTTTCAAGATTCTCCACATACCCAATCATCTTGAGTATATGGGGACCTACTGGGCTTCCCTCAGCTAGCTTGGCTTGGAAAATGGCTTTTAAAACTTCAAACCTCTCATGCCTTTCATGTTCTTGATAGAGCATCTTCAGATGTTCGATCATATCGAACGCTGCCATGTTTTCATGTTTTTGCAATTAAGAATTCATGGTAGCCAACATGAAGCAAGCAGTTTCATTGGCATCATCGACATGCTTCTTATAAGCATCTCTTTCAGCCTTAGGAGCACAACTAGGAGGTTCCTAATCAGGAACAGGCGTCTCTAATACATACAACTTTTTTTCATGTTTGAGGATAATCCTCATATTTCAGTGTCAATCTAGAAAATTTGTCCCAGAGAATTTTTCCTTATCCAGGATTGTTCGTAAAATGTTATTAGATGTGTTGTTTGTCATGGTTATCTACATTAAAAGATGGTGGAGATATTAGTATCATTAAACATATTTAATTAAGCCTTTAATTAAATTTTTTCCCACTATTTTTCTCAAAACAAATGACCTTCATCATTTGATTCGGAAAATCCCGTTGGAAGATTTTCTAGTGGATCGAGATCCATATTTCGCTTTGTTTTTAAGTCAATGTTAGGCTGATTACACAAAACTCAACTATTTAGGAAGGAACTCCTTCCAATTGCATCCAATACAATTCTCGAATATATCAGTTGGGTGAATAACTCCTTATTCTAATCCATCATATGGATCATTCCCAACTCTTGCTTCTAAACGTATATAATCTTATTATATTTTGTTCAGTTAAGTTTGACCCATTATTTTAGAAATTGGATATTACATTTATCCCATCGCAGCTTACCAATTTAGAATATGCACCTCACGTTAGGCGAAACCTACATAATTCGATACTAGTCTTGATGAGTTCTAAAATTTGGAAAGCAACAACTTAATATTTAGTTTTGAGGGAATTTTAATTAATTTGATCTCACGGTTTATTTATCATATAAATCGTTCCTCACACAAGCATCAACATACACACATACATATATATATATATATATATATATATATATATATATATATATATATATATATATATATATATATATATATATATATATATATATATATATATATATATATATATAAACATACAAACCAATGAAACAGTTATGGCCCCTAGCGCAATTGTTCTCCCAAGCCAATGAGAGAACTAAGCTAAACCTAATAACGATCTTCACTTCACCAAGCAAGATCTCCAAGGTTGTCCTTTATTTTGTAGTCTTCTCTTTCTTCATAATAATTCATTACATCAAAGAAACATGTTTTACATACGAGGGAGTGAGATGAGAAAAGAAATTACATGAAGAGAATATGAGAGAGGCACGACACGCAGATCGTATTTATAAAATCCAAAACAAAATAAAAATAAACTAAGGCCATAACTCTTCATCACAAGAAAACTAATAACATTATTATTATTATTATTATTAATTTAAATCTGGTTAATAAAATAAATCAAATTAAATTTCGGCAAAATAATAATAAACCCTTTTATTATTACTGCGGATTTTTCGCAACCCTCATGATCCCTTTTCATGTGACGATCGTCACACCCTGCATGACGACTGTCATGACTGCAAGACGACAATCACAACATGATTTTTAATTGCAGAAGGCACAACCCTTGTGTCGTCACTCTCCAATGCAAAATTACATACCGACAATGCAGCATGATGAACAATTCAATATGATTGATCTGTATATATCGCTTCACCATACTAAAGTCGGATTCAGAAGCATATAACCACAAATTGCACAACTGAATGATAATCATTACTCTAATTGAAATAATGAAATAAAATAGTATATCCAATATACCATCTTTGTATCAAATTTATTCATATCATATATGAATTAGATCGATCATATATATATATATATATATATATATATATATATATATATATATATATATATATATATATATATATATATATATATATAAAACTTATGGACGATTGACATATCGCTGCTTCACCATACTATTGTCGGATATCGAAGCATAGTCAATATCAACCATCCAAACCGTTTACAATCTGATGCCAAAATTCAATATCTGGATTTGATTTGATTTAATTTTACGTGTTTTAATCCAATTAAATCAAAATTGACAGAAAGTAAACAATTTCAGACTCATGGTTTCGTAAGTGGCTCTGATACCACTGAAAGGAAATTTGTGATATAAACGCAACGGAAAACAAAAATTTCCCTTTAGAGATCCTTACGAAAGGTCATGATCTGTGATAACTTGAAACCTTTGATTCCGATTTGATCACGGGCGTTGTACGACGAACAACGCCTGTACTCATTCTACACGAACAGCTTCCTTCAGTCACAGTGTTAGCTGGTTACAATTGAAGGTTTAGAGTGAAAGGAGAAGAAAAAGGAATACGGCCAGGGTTTCCAAAAAAACTACTGAGCTTCTTCACAAGGGTTCTATTTAAAGAACTACTTGTGTGGGCTTTAAGCTAAAATCTTAACTCAATAATAATATTATATTATTATTATAATAACCATAATTTTTTTATTATTATATTTTATAACTATTATAAAATTAATAATAACTATTATTATTATATCATATGGTACCTTACCATATTACGTATTCCACTCTAGTGCACCGTACCTTACGGTATACCTTATGTGTGTGACCCTGTAGGATTTTGCGACATTGGCAATTATATTAAATCATGTATTTAACATAATAAACAGTGAACAATATCTAGCAACACGTCACTTCTACCCAAGTCACAAAATTGTCATGTGATCTGACAAAACCTTTTGTGATAGTATTTGTGTGTACAATTACCCTTTTGCCCTTATGTCTATATTGAACACAAGGTATATACCGTGTCATCTTTGTCCAGTTCAATATTGTACCCTTAGACATTTGTCATCTTTATGCAAGATGGGCAAATTACATCTAGGCTACTCATGTCCCACAACATGCTTTGTGAAGTACCCATCAATTGTCTTTATGATCATCCAATTATGGACAAAGTTTGATTAGCAATAAAGTACTTGACTCTACATCTAGGATCCATAGTAGTTTCAGGTCGAAGGGTGGTATACACCACTATCACCATGAGAGTAACTTATGACACTTTGCATAACATTATATGTAGTACTCTCATAGTGGGTCAATCCAGTATAAATATTACTCCTAATATTCATACATATGTCAAGACTTGATAACTCCTTATCCATGATCCATGAGATATGATCATCAGTATATCTACATAATAGTCTTAATGCTTTAAGGCTTCCCATTTCACATCAAAGCTCGACTATGGATGCTTTAAGAATAGTGTCCTTATGTTTAATGGAATCTCATGATTAAATCACACTTAATATTTCATTAAACGAACTAGCTATTCTAGGGACTTTATCATTTTGGAAAAACAAACTTAATAAAGAAATGACATTTTATTATTAATAAATAATTCGATACAAGTACCAAAAGTATTGGCCACTCGGGCTTACACCAACATTAACTCCTAGACCACTTATCTCCTTCGAGTCACACACCATCTTCCAATCAATCCAATGGATTCTCCTACTGTCAGAGTTCCCTCCCCCACATAAAATTGCTTTGAATACTTTGAATTGACTTAATAACCCTTGCAGGAGCTTTGTAAAACGATAAAGAATAGATAGGTAAAGCATTAAGAACTGACTTAATAAAAATCACCCCCAGTTGATAAGTTCTTCGTTTTCCAAATAAATAGTTTGCACCTCAAATGGTCAATAACTTCGGTCCACATCATACTCCATAATTTTACAATGGAGGAAAATCATAGCATACTCCAAAAACTCATTATCCAAGTTAACCCCACCAAAACGACTTTTAAAGAAATTTACTTTAAGACCCGATACAAGTTTGAATCCTCTTAGGACAACTTTTATACCCTACATATTCTCCCAGCTAGCCTCCCCCAAAAGCAAGGGATCATCAATAAATTGGACTACGTACTTTGTAAGAGACTGTATCATTCACCTTGAATCCCACAAACTTCCCAGCCCGCTCGGCTTTGTGAAGTAACTGACTCAAACCTTCCATCACCAGAATAAAGAGGAAAGGTGATATAGGGTCACCTTGACGATAATCTTTACTCACCATAAATTATTTTGTCACACTGCCGTTGACTAAAATTGACATCGTTCCAATGAAAACTAGAGACTAAATCCAACTTTTCAATCTACCCCCGAAATTCATCTTGTCCAAAAAATATCTCAAGAACTCCCAAGCGACACAATCGTACGCCCTTTCAAAATCAATCTTCATCAGTAAACACTTTTGTTTAAGTCTTTTCGCCAAATCCAAAACTTCATTCGCAACGACAGCCCCATCGAGAATGTACCAGCCAAAAACAAAAGCAGTTTTTTTAACGAATACAATACTACCAATCACTTTCTTCAATATTCCTGCAATGATTTTGGCCAAAATCTTCTGAAAACTATTCACTAAATAGATTGGCCTGTAGCTAACAAGAGATTGCGAGTTCTTAACCTTTTCCACCAATGCAATAAAAGATGTTGAGGCTTCTTTCGTAAGAACGGGATGTGAAAAGAATTCTACCACAAACTTGACAACATCAACTTTTATAATATCCCAACAAACTTGAAAAAAACAAACGAAAATCTATTTGGGCTAAGGGCTTTTGCTACTGTTACATGACCACACCGCTTCTTTAACCTCACCCTCAGACACATCCTCATAAAGACTCCTTTTATCCTCTAGAGATAGCCTCTTCAGCTTGAGATCATCAATGAATAGGTTCTTACGAATCCTCTCCCTAAAATTCTCCTAAAAAAAGTGACTCACTTTAGATTTCACCTCTCCAACGCCCTCTTTTCTACCACTTGGTGTATCAACATAATAATATTATTTCTTCTATTTTTCTCCTTCAGAATTCTATAGATGTAACCAGAATTCCTATGAACCTTCTTAATCCACAAAGCCCTCTATTTAAGACGTAACATTCCTTCCTTTTGGTTGAGACTATTCAACACTTCGTTCAACGTTGAAATCCTTTTTTCTAACATCTCGTTAAATCTGACAAAACCACATTCACTAGTCTCCGTGTCTAGGACATTGAGATTGCGAACTGCCTCTTCTACTTTCAAATTTAGCCACCTGAACACCTCCACGTTCCACTTTCTCAAACAAGCTTTAAGTAAACTCGGTTTAGATTTCAAAACAAAGTCTCCCCTCCCCTTAACAATATGTGACTTCCATTTGTTTTCTACAAACTTGAAGAACTTTAGATGATTACGCCAACAATTGTTGAATCTAAATGATTTGGAATCCCAATCTTTTCTACAAGCTTTGATCCATATCAGACAATGTATTTAATGTAAGAGGCTCTGATTGAGAGTTATAGTCGAGAGAAAAATAAAAATAAAATTTTCAACCTTTTTAAAAGTGTTTTTTAATATAATGTTAAATGAAAGTTTATGATTAGTATATAGAAAATTATAATAATATAGATTGAATTTAAATTATTTATTTAAACTTTTCAAAGTTTTCCAATGATATAATATTTAGTTTTCTCATATTAGAGAAATTTTGTATTACAAAGACAATTAAACCTTTTAAAATTCTTCTCTAAAATCCTCAATTATTTTCACGGTACTCTTTCTTTCTTTCTTTTTTTGTAATCAAGTAATATTAATCAAAAAGAGCACTGAGGGCACTCCACCTGAATACAAAGAAAGGCCAAGACAGAGCTTGCCGCAAAAAAAACGAAAATTACAAACCAAGTGCACTATGACAAGAAGAACAAAGGGTCCTTGTCGAACTCGTATAGATTGCAATTGGGATGAGTAATTTCCCCCATCGAAGACCACCTCCAAATGGACAGCTTGACCTTCCAAACAATATCTGCCACATTCCAAGACGATTTGCAAAAAATGATCTCATTTCTCATCAACCAAATATTCCACGTAACCGCTAGCCAAATACTCCCTTCTCTACCATTAGCCACACCTTCAGATTTGCAAAAAGTATACCAATCCAAAAAACTACTCAAAAAAATCAGAGACACTAGTAACCCTGCAATCTATCCAACCAGCAATATCCTCCTAAATAAGCCTCGCAACGGAACAATCAAGAAAAAGATGAAGGGAAGATTCACTACAAACAAAACAAAAAAGGCACAATAACGCATTAGAATTCGAGAACACCTTTCTTCTGAATAGGGAAATTTTAGTCGAAAGACTATCCAAGAAACACCGCCAACCGAAAGTCTTTACTTTAAAAGGAACTGTCGTATTCCAAAGAAGAACGAAAGCCCGATCGTAACGATTGGATGCACCAAAAAGAGTGAAATGGGAGAAAGCTAAACTGTAAAAAGAACTAACAGTGAAAATTCACACATTGTTACCTTTCCAAAGCACCCTATCCTTTTCCTCAACGATTGGAGAAAACTCAGCTAGCAAAACGCGTAACTAGCGAAGCTCCGCATCCACCAACCTCGTCCTCACACAAGCCGCTGCAGAAACCCGTGACTGTAAAAGGTCATCAGGCAGCAGATCTGAACGACCCGAACCTACTACGAAAACAACATTAGCCGAACTAGTGGAATGCAGAAGAAAGCCCAGGAGAACAACTATTTTGTCTAGCGAAAAACCAGCAACTGATGTTGTAGGAACAACAGGAAGAAGAGAAACCGAGACTGCTAAATTCGAAACATTAGGAATAAAAGAAACTATCATGACAGAAGAATCTAAATCAAGAGTAGATGGCTAAGGCTGAAGATGAACATCCGGTTGCAGAATGCTTGCGGACAGACCATCGAATGAACCAGCAAAACCAGCAATATGGGCAGAAAAATCCTGCTGAAGAGATATCTTTCTACCAGAATGAAAGCCATGATTCGTATGATTGACCGACTGATCAATATCAGAATCATAGTTACCCTGCAAAAAAAGAAACGTTAGAAAAAGATCCAGTGTCAACAACTGAAGCAACACCAGATGCTGCCTCCTCCAAAAACCTACTACCGATGCTAACAACACTTATGCAGTGAACGCCTAAATCACCCCAAACCCACTGCCCTTCCGCCCATCCACCCATCGCTGCGATCGACACATTTTTCAGACAAGATTCTGAAAAGGCATTCGGAAATAAACGCGATAACGAACCACTCCCAGTCAATTCTGCCTTCCTAAAAGAAGAGGTAAAACCATCCCCTAACGAAACTGTACAATTATCCACCATAATGTCCTCCCTCTTCGATTTGTTAAAAGCTAATAAATCTAAAAACCACGTAGAAAATTTAGAACCTTTACTATAAGTGACTTCGCCGCCCCACGTCATCATCCTAATGTCACCATATTTGGCCTTTAAAACTCTAAACCAAAGATCGTCCGAACCATTCAAGATTGTACACCTCCACTTGTTAATGAGGGCCTCATTGAAAATATCCATTATTTTTAATCCAATACCTCCTAAAGAAAAAGGAAAACATAAAGTCTCCCAATTAATCCAATGAATTTTCCTTTTCGCCTCCGAACTACCCCAAAGAAATCTATATTGAATCCTCATCAACTCCATCCATACCTTCTTAGGAGCTTTATAAAAAGATAAATGAAAGATAGGCAAATTACTAAGAACCGCTTTAATAAGAGTTATTCTCCCGCCAAAAGATAAGAAACGGCCTTGCCAAGAAGAAAGCCTATTGCCAAACATAGCTAAAAGAGAGGACCAAGAAGCAAACCTCCTAGGATTCGCTCCAATAGGAATCCCTAGAAATGTAAAACGATGAGGTTCCGTTCTACAAGATAGGAAATTAGACGCCGCTTCTAAAAAACTATCTTTAACATTGATACCAATAATTTTAATTTTATGGCAATTAATACCAAGCCTGGACACCAATTCGAAAGCACTAAGAACCGTCTTAATGGCCCACAAATGATTCCACCCTCCATCGCCTACCAAAAGTGTGTCGTTCGTGAATTGTAAAACATCAATGAAGCAACGACGGTTGATGTTGAACCCGACAGAATCACCTAAATGCACTGAATTATGAATCAGCCCGGCTAACCCTTCCATGACTAAAACGAATAAAAACAGAGATCAAGAATCACCTTGTCTCAACCCCATTTCCACCACAAACTCCTTAGTCGGGCTACCGTTGACCAATACGGACATGTTACTAGAAAAAACCACAGCCTCCATCCAACGACTCCACAAACTACCAAACCCCATTTTCCTCATCATAAATCTAAGGAAATTCCAAGAAACCTTGTCATAAGCTTTTTCGAAGTCGACCTTGAAAAAAGTGCAATATTTATCTTCTTTAATCACATAATCCACCAATTCATTTGCCACTAACACACCATCGAGAAGTTTTTAACCCAGAACAAAAGTCGTTTGGTTGGGAGCTATAATAGAATTCAACACCATCTTTAACCTCGAAGCAAGAAGCTTCGACAAGGCCTTGTATAAGCAACCTACAAGACAAATCGGTCTATAGTCATCAAGCCCCACCTGATTGTTGTGCTTAGGAATAAGAGTTAGAAACGAAGAGACTATCGATTTGGACAATAGAGCATCTTTATGGAAGAACCAACACTTTTTAATAAAAGTGAAAGAGTAACCATCCGGACCCGGGCTCTTAGATCCACCACAACTCCAAACCGCCTCCTTAATCTCCTCCTCTGAAAAAGGCGCTTCCAAAAAGTCTTTGTCCAAGGGCGATAAAGAGTTGAAAAACACCCCTTCTAGCAAAGGCCTAGCACGAATGGGCTCCCTAAACTTCCCTCCAAAATGTTCCCAAACCTCCTTCTTAACACCATCCACCGAATCTACCACCCCTCTCTCCGTGTTTGTATGACCCAAGAAATTTCTTCTCCTCCTTTCTTTCATCACCCCATGAAAAAATCTCATATTGTCATCCCCCTCATTAAACCACTTCAATCTCGACTTTTGTAAAATCATGTTTTCTTTAATCCTCAAGTTCAACCAAAACCGCCTTGATGTCTCTTTCCTATTGTTGTTTAGAGCCTCCACTTGGAAGTCATCACAATAAGCAAGAGCTTAATCCCCTTCAAGCCCTCTTCAACTTCCAAATCAAACTTACCGAAAACTTCAATATTCCACTTCCGAAGACTAAATTTAAGCAACTGAAGCTTCTCTTAAAGAACAAAATCACTCCTCCCATGAACAACCAACTTTTTCCACTCCTCTTCAACAAAACAGAGAAAAAAATTGTTCCCAAACCACTCGTTGTTAAACTTAAAGATTTTAGGTCCCCAATTAGAGGTATCCACCGTCAACCAAACCGGACAATGATCTGAAATATCCCTCGATCCTATCTTTTGACCAACGATACCCCAAGCCATAATCGCTTTCTCCGAAATAAGGAACCGATCTATCCGACTCACGGAATACCCGTCCCCGCTATACCAAGTGAATCTTTTTTCCTTACACGACACATCAACCAATTCACAATCAGAAATAAATTCAGAAAATTCCTTCATCTCGTTCGCCCTACTGTTCACATCTCTCCCTCTTCGTTCCTCTCGATTAACTACAACATTAAAGTCTCCCCCGATACACCATTCCCCATCCACAAATTTCGATTTCAAAAACAACAATTCTCTCCACAACTTCCTTTTCAAAGTAAAGTCACAAGAAAAATAAACGTTGGTGATATAGTACAAACAGTCTTTCCAAATGATCTTGACACCAACAAAACCTTCACCTCTAAAGCTGCATAAAACCTCCACCTTGTGACTCCATAAAATAATGAGACCTCTGAAGCTACCGTTAGACCCAGAAAACGTCCACCCTATATCTCCATCCCAAAAAGACTTAACCACCAAATCTGAGACCTCTTCCATCTTCGATTCTTGAATAAGAAAAATATCAGCCTTCTCTAAAATCCAAACATACACTTAGTCTTTATCGTCTTATTTTTAAAAAATATATATTTATAATATATTTTGCACGATCATGTTAGGTTCTCCCCTTTTCACTTAAATAAATATAAAAACAATAATTATAAAAATATAATTTTGATATTGATAATTTAAAATTAATTTTTAAAGATTTATTGAAAAAAATAGAAGGTTTTTTTGTGTTTGTTTAATATATTGATATTTATTTCTTTTTAAAAAATTATTTATCAAAAATAATTATATAGAAGTTATATTCAAAATAATTTCTCATTTGAAACAATTTTTTATTTTTTTCCTTCCAAGTTTACTTTTAAAAAAATTAATACAATAAATAAAAACATTAAAGTGAGTATTTAATTTTAAAGTGATTTTTTTTTACTAAATAGATATTTCTATAAAAAGAATTTAAATTTGATTTTGAAGAACAAATGTGAGGCCTTTTTTACTCAATTATCTCTCAATTATGTCATTTAGCCTCACCTTACATATGGTTAATTAATTTGATAAAATTGGATGTTTTTATCTTTTTCTAATGTGTGTGATCTTATGACATGTCACATTCCAATTCCACTTTAGAAATGGAATAGGGTACCCTATATTGAAAGATATCCTCCCTCTTCACATGGTTTGTCTTTACCTACTTTGGTGTTTATGATATTGTTGACAGACTTGTTTGATAAAATCTATAAAGAAGAGAAACCGTCCATACTTGAAACCACACGGGTCTTTAAGGTTGATGTTGATGGTGGAAAGTGATTGATTATTTATGTTCTTGTTTTCTTTTATGATGTTTATTCAATTATTTATTATTTTCCTTATGTGACTTTTGAAAGTAACGTTTGGAAACGTATCTATTTCTTTCTTTATTATGATTGAGACATAGGAGTAAATGTTTTTATTTTAGTAAGATTATAATTTATTTATTATTTTTATATGGGAATGGAAATTATGAGAAGTGGTGAAGCATTACATGTTCTTTCATGAGGGGCAATTGAGGTTTGATATTGGCCACATAGAGACATGTGGGATATACCTGTTATGATTGTGACTCATGTAAATTCTAGTCCATTCATTTTAGATGAAAACAAAATTGCTTCATTAAATAAACAAACAAATAGATAAATAGTAGTACTATATTATATTTGTATTAGGGCTATGTGAATATAATTAATTAATATATTTTTCTTTGTTTTCTTTTTCTTGCAAAAATAGTTGAGATGATGACATAATCTTGTTTAATGTTTTATAAAATCAAGGTTGCTTTCAGAAAAATTGTAGGTCAATCCTGCTTATCCCATTTGGATCATTGTTTTGAATTTTTGATATTTCTTTTAAATTTTGTACTCCCTCCTTTTCATATTAGTATTTTTTATATATTTTAAATCTATTATAAATCTATCAAAATTTTATTGCATGCATTCTCTATTTTGTCCTTTACACTATCTAAAAAAATATATTGTTAATCAATTAATCATCACATTTTTATTCAAATTCTCCTTTATATCGATGCTATTTGTCAATCATCCATTTGTTTGCTAACTTTCCCCCAAAACCACATAACAATATCATTTCTCCTTTCCGTCAAAAAAATATATCATTTCTCCTTCTCATTCACAAGACATTTTCATTTCAAATTCAAATTACTCTCTTTTCATATTTTTCATCCTTCTCTGTCTTGCGATACATAATTTTTCCTTTCTCTCTTCCCTGAAACCCTATGTTGTCGCCGCCCTGTTTCAACCCTTTCTACAACCAACGCCAACTCAAATAGAAAAACCAAATCTATATTTATACTCTTTATCCCATGGTCTTTCCAATGAACCGTTTGAGTTTTTGTTTTGAGTGTCTCGTCGTCGATCACTGTTTCCTTCTCCAACCATCACAACTCCAAATGGGAAAGGAAACAGTATCCAAATAGTTTGTTGAACCATGTTTTTTTTTCTTTTTCCTGGACTCATGTTAAAGAGGAATTCAAATACTTTTCTCAAACTAGATTCTTGATGTATTAATTTTATTATGAATAGTTTTGTTATTATATGATTGTTGACCCAATAATAATTTCAAGGTTCTTTTTCTTCTAGTTTGTTTGAATCAATTTTTTAAGTTTTATGTGTAGTTTTCATGGATTAAAGTGATTTAATGTCTATTATTTCAATGGAATGATTTTGGTTTGTTGTTTTTGTGTTCATGTGCTTCCATGCTGATGCAGTTTTATTTATGTTGTTGTTTCTGTTTTTGTTTTCTTTATGTCGTTTTCAATTTTTCTCCAGTCATGCAAGTGTAATGAAGAAATTGTGAAGAAGTCGTTTAGAAAGGTACTAGACTGGTTTAAGAAATAAGTGAGTCATGTCATTTGTTTATTAGATTTACATGTAATAGAATTCTTTAAAAAAATTGTTCATTGATGATTCTACAAATGGTTGCCACATGGAACACAATACACCACAATATGGAGCTACTGCCTTTAGATGAAATCAATGAAGAAGAATCTGGTAAGAAACAATTTTAGTCTTTTAATCTCAGTTGGTAGATTAGGTATTCAACTATTTGAATGATATTTACCTTGTTCTTCTATCAATTAGAGTGAGATCTACGAGTGGTGTGCGTCTAGAGATATAATAGTTGGAGACACAACCGAGAGATAACAATCAAGTTTTTGTGAGATATGGATTCTTAGATGACAAGGAGAAGATGCAAACAGATATAAAAAGTGAGATATCAGGGACAATTTGCAACTATTGATGTTGACCTACATATCCATTGTTTTCTCATACGACAATTTAAAAGTATATATGTATTATCACATATGTAGCTTACAAATAATGATATTTTGTCTTTGCATTCATTTGAGTTTATTTTTTGTGCAACAATTTTCAAAGCTATTAGAGGATACCATGGAGAAGTTTGATCTTGGTGAAATAAAAATCCTTATCAGCACAAATATAGTTGAAAGTGGGCTTGATATTCAAAATGCAAACACCATCATCATTCAGGATGTTCAACAATCTGGGCTTGCACAATTGTGTTAGAATAAGATTTGTTCATGAAAAATATTCCTTGGGTTTTGATGATAATAAAGTATTAAAATAGCAATTGTGTTATTTGATGTGTGTTTCAAGTATGTAGGTTCTTGATGTTTAAAGATATATTCAGAATCTGATATATAATACACACTTGAGAGAACTTGAATTGCTAGCTTCTGGTGGCACAGAATCTGAAGAACACTCTCCAAGTGATATCTGGCGTAGACTCTAAACCTGAAGGTCTCGGTATCAGGATAAGCAACATATTGTCTCTACACTTGGTGAATATAATTGGCTTCAGGTGATCACTCAAAGTTAGTGATAAAGTTGAATTTATTCGTACTACAGAAAGCAAGATGCATTGTCAAATTATTTTGTTAGTTATAGTTTATGTTCACAAGGCTCAAGAAGAGTTGACATGCTTTATGGATATCTACTCTCAACAACTCTATAGAATATGACCTCATTAAAGACGCAATGGTTAAACATTTTACATAATAGATCAAGATCTTTTGGTGTATCTATCTTCAACGTCTCTTGTACCATGGAGAAAGCAAAGACACTTTATCAAGTTATCTCTTCCAACAACTAGTCTTTTGCATCAGCTATATAAGTAGCTGAAGGTTTAAACTAAATCTTTAACAAGGATCAACATGATGGAGGAATAACAAGATCAACAATTATCAACACAATTGAGTATAAAGAATTTGTGTTGTAGGTTGTAATTATAAAATCCTTAAGGTTTCTTAAACATTGAACATCTTAGAAATCTTAAGAGTTTTAGGTCTTTGTTATGGTGATTTTCATGTACCTCTGATATTTGTATCATGTACACCTTGTTCTATATTCTACTGAACATGGTGTTTAATAGTTTATATTAAGTCTCTCACCAAGATGCTTGAGCCATGTAAGTTTCCTACTATATGCTAGAGCATTGAAAGTCTTAATTAAATGGATTGACTGAGCAACTAAGTTTCTTGCCAAGATGCATGGGCCATGTAAGTCTCATGTTATATGCTAGAGAATTTAAAGACTTAATCAAAATGGATTTATTAAGCAGAAGTCTTTGACTATGGGTCTAAGTAGAGGTCTTTGGTTTGTGGAACCTAAGCAAGAAAGTTTTGGACCGTGGGTCTATGAAAGGAAGTCTTGGGTTCGTGGAACCTGAGCATAAGTATTTAGTGTGAGGGACTTAAGCATAAGTCTTTGGCCTTAGGGGCTTGAGTAAGAAGTCTCGGGTATGAAGGACCTAACCAGGAAAGTCTTAGGCTGAAGGTCTAAGAAGGAAGGCTTGAGCCTTAGGGGTTTAAGCAAGAAGTCTCAGGCTGAGGATCTGAGCATTGTAAATTCTTATGCTTGAATGGATAAGCGATTGTAATCATGATTTGATTATAGTGAAAATCTCTTGCGGAGGAAGGGAATTGGACTACTCTCATTTGGGAGGAACCAATATAAATATTTGTGTCTTTTGATATTATTTATTTGCTTCTATTAACATTATGTTGCTAAGTATAACCAGAATCTGAACACTAGTTTAGACTCTGAACTCTGATCAAACGCAAACTAAAAAAACGAAAAACACAATTCAACCTCCTTCTTGTGTATTTTTATAATCTTTAGTTGGTATCAGAGCATGGTCTATGTATAACACTTAATCATGTTCCAAATAATGATCCATAGAAAAAAGTCTTTTTAAAGACTTTCCTTCAAGATAGAGTCAAGTGCCACATGATAAATATTATAGTGTTTTCCTATCATATTTAAAGGGTGATTACGCTGAATTTAAATTATGTAAAAGAAAAATATATTCTTAACTCATTGGTTTTTGAGAAAGGGTTTTGTTGAAGGTTTGTACAATACCCTTGAGAAAAGTATTACTATAGACATTAATGGTGTAAGGATGATCAAAGTTTGAAAGTCTCTCACACCAGCTCATAATTGGTTTAATGAAAATATATTTAGAGGTAGATGCATTCTGGTAGGTGCTCTATCTCGATTTTGAGTATATCAATATCATTGATACATCTAATGCTCAAACTATCTTTGAATCCTTGTTCTCAAATTTGTGGGAATCACTTATGAAGCTTTTCTAGTTACACTTCATCTAATCTTTCTAAGCAAATTCTGAGAAGAAATTTGTGGAAATTCACATGGACCGATGAGCTAATAAATTATGGTTATCTCTGAAAAGCTATATTAAAGTTGTTTTAAACAGAATTAACATGAGCAAAGCAAAGTCTCTGAGTACTCCATTGGCAAATTATTTTTAAGCTCTCTTTGGAACAATGTCCAAATACAGGCTTAAAGATTGAAGATATGTCTAAAATTCCTTATTCCAATGCAGTTGGTTGTTTGATGTATAATATGATTTACACTAAACCGCATTTGGCACAAGAAGTTAGTCAAGTGTGCAAGTTCACGTCTAAGACAAGGAAGCAACATTAGGAAGCAGTCAAGTGGGTCCTAAGGTACTTGAAGAGTACAACAAATCATGGTATCATGTTCACTAAGGAGCATGATGTTCCATAAGTTATGGGATATGTAGATTCTGATAATGCAGATGATATGGATGATAAGAGGTTTACAACAGGGTATGTTTTTACTCTTGCATGGGACCTATATGCTGGAAATCATCAATTCAATCCATAGTAGCTATGTCTACAACTGAGGCAGAATACATGGTTGTAGATGAAGTTTCCAAGGAAGCATTATGGCTTACAGGGTTAGTGAAAAAGTTGAGTGTTGAGCAAGGTGGAGTTAAATTGCATTGTGACCGTTAGAATGTTATCTATTTTGTGAAAAATTAGGTGTATCATTCTAGGACCAAGCATATTGATGTGAGGTTCTACAAGATTAGGGAGTTGTTGGCATCCGAACAGATTTTACTTCAGAAGGTTCACACTTCAGAGAATGCAACTGATATGTTGACCAAGCCAGTCACCAGTGCCAATTTCGAACACTATTTGGACTTATTACATATTTCTCAGTGTTAAGTAGGAGGTGTACCTCCTCAATTTCTAAGAGGAATCATTATTCAATAAGTCTTCATAGAGGTTTGGTATTCGCCAAGGTGGAGATTGTTGAGTATGACTCATATTGTTGAGATGATTATGGGTTGTTGAGATAACTATAGATTGTTGATAGAATAGGTCATATTATTGAGATAATTATAGGCAAAGTTAATTGTATGTTGAGAGAAACTAGGGATTAAGGTTTTAGATCTAAAACCTCGTATTATACATATGGTTGTAACATTATAATCTATATGCAATTCAGAAGACACACATAAAAGGAAATATATTTACTCTATAATCGCAGATGTAGACAATTTAACCGATCTGTGTGAACAAAACTTTTGTGTGGTTCTGTTTCCTCTGATATGTATTTGCATTTCTATTCTAACATAGGATTTAAATTTTCTTTTACACCCTTATCAAGAAGAATGAGAGGTTTAAATAGACCTCGAGTACGAAGAAGATTTCACCCAAGGTTAAGAACTTCCTAACATTCACACATCCTAACTCCCTCGAGAGAGGGGCCACAATTAATGCTATATCTTCCGGTCATTGATCAGGCGATGAAAACATTCCTCTTCCAAGAAATCGACTTGGCATAAAAACATGTATATTTCGTAAGCAATGTGACCAGAGGCGCTGAGGCACGTTACAAAAAGATAGAAAAACTAGTGTTAATCATCATCATTGCAATGAGGAAACTGATACCATACTTTTAGGGTCAAAAAATCCTAGTAAAAATCAATTATCTTGTTCGGGAAGTCTTGAAGCAGCACGATTTGGCAGGAAGAATGGCATCATGGGCGGTGGAACTTTTGGAGTATGAAATCCAAAATTTCCTGAGGGGGAGCATCAAATCATAAGTTCTGGCATATTTTGTTATAGAACTCTACTCGTTTATAAAGGAAGAGACGCCCACAGAGTGGGCATTATTTGTATATGGCACAACTAACATAAAACAAAGTGGCGTTGGAATAGTCCTACAAGGACTTGGCGGCACATTAATCAAGAAAGTTTTAAAATTTGAGTTCACGTTCAACAATAACCAAGAGGAGTATAAAGCTTCATCTCTAGGATGACCCTCGCATTAGAAACTAGAGCCTTTAGATTGAAGGACAAAATTGATTCCCAATTATTTGCAAACCAAGATCTGAGAAGTACCAAGCCAATGAGCCTCATCTGGTAAGGTATCTTCATAAGGTATTGAGTTTATCTTCTCGCTTGTCTTTCTTTGAGATAAAGCATGTCCATAGTGAACAAAAGTTCAAGGTTGACCTTTTGTCCAATCTATTTACATAACACATGATGGGGGTTCATTATAATAATTATCCAAGAGACCCTCGCCTCTCCTAATATAGAGGTCGAAGAGGTATAATCACTAGAGGGTATCCTTGAGTCTAGTTGAATTTTGTCCATATTGTGTTATCTACAGACTAGAAAACTACCATTAGACGAGGAAGATGCAAGAAGGATATGAAATAGGATGTTAGGTACACATTTCTATATAAAATATATATAAAATAGGGAGAGTCTCTTACAAGTTATGATGTTTGGGTGAGCATGAAATCTCCTTGGTTCTTGCGGAAGTGCATAAAGGCACCTACAGTAGACACAAAGGTATAAAGGCTCTCGCACACAAACTATTAAGGGTGAGGTATTATTGGCCTACATTGACGAAGAATAACATCACCTTTGTTAAAAAGTGTGATCAATTTCAGAGACATGTTGATCTTCACCATGCCCTAAGAGAACTTCTCTAGTCGATGACTTTTCCCAAGCCATTCTACCAATGAGGTGTGGACATTCTTGACCTTTTTCCCTTGGCACCAGGTCAACTGAAATTCCAAATAGTAGTAGTTGACTACTTCACCAAATGGATAGAAGTAGAAGCGATCGCTAAGATTACGACAGAAAGAGTATGACGCTTCTACTCGCATAAAATTCTGTACAAATATAGGCTCTTAGGGCGATCATTTCCGAAAATGGAACCAATTCTCCAACACTATGGTCACCAACTTTCATAAATATTTGAGAGTACAAACTAAATTCTTATTCATACTACACCCTCAAGCCAATGGTCAAGATGCATCGGCAAATAAAGTAATCCTTAAAAGACTCAAGACGATGATGAATAGTGCCAAAGACTTATGGGGATAACTTTTCCACAAGATATTATGGCCGTACCACATAACTCCACATTCCACTGTCAAGGAAACCCTGTTTTCCATGGTCTACAGGGAAAACACCATGCTACCTGTAGAGATTGACATGACATCGTGGAGATGGTCCCAGTTCAGTGAAGAGGCGAACGAGATAGGCTTAAAGTGTGCAATAGACCCGATCGACGAAGTAAGGGAATCCACCCACGTTCGAGAGTTCTCCACCAAACATAGGGATGGAGATGAGGTATAACTCAAAATCGAGATAGATGCAGGAGAGAGACTTGGTCTTGAAAGAAGTAGTTATACCCGCACAACAAGGAAAGCTACAACCTAATTGGGAAGGACCATACCACATATATTAAAAGCTCACACACAGAGCGTACAAATTGTAGGGGTGGAAAAATGGATGGATTGTATGAATTTGGATTGGATTGGTAATAGATGGATCAAAACAATATATTAATCCATTAATGTCATACCTTAAATTTTGACCCTAAGATATGCACATCATTAGACAAAATCCACTGGACAAAGGACTGTGCCAGACTGGTTTGAACAATATCCCCGCAATGAATCAGGATTATTGAGTCCCTCAGAGGATTTAGGAAAAGAACCAATCATTAATACATGAGATTTTCAACCTTTCAATCACTATCAAAGGATTAAGGAACTTGAAATGAAGGAAATCTTTCAAGGAATCTGCAACAATCACATTGATCTGGGCCCCGAACCATCATAATCACCAATTAGGGTTTCAGTCAATTGATGCCCTCCAGATAAATTTTTTCATAGAGAAAGGAGCCAATACCTCCATACATCATCAAGAATTATTAACATGACTTTGAAAATCCATTTGCAACTACAAAAGTTGTAGAGATCAAAGACTGCAAGATTAGGGTTTCACAGTGCCCAAATTAGGGTTTCTAACTAATCGGGGGACCAAACGTCAGGATCTTCATATGGACAAGAGACTATACCATAGGGAATGGTTTAAATAGCTCATATACATCATAGAAGTCCCTTCATAAGGACAAAATACCTCAGAGGTTTTCCAGTTGAAAAATCAGAAAACCAGGGGGTATCCAGTGTAATTTCCATTTGGATCAAAAAGGCAAAGTTTGACTTTTTCACACAAAATGATCCTCATGACCTATATTTCAAGAATATATAGTCCATGAATGCATTTGATCACAAAAAAAGAATCAGAATTTGAAGATAAATTGTAAAAGGGCCAACCTTTGAAACTTAGAAAATTTTCTAAGTTATAAAGAAAAAGTGTTCAAGTACCTTACTTCAAAGCATCATAACTTGTGATCCAAGCATCGGATTTTGGTGAACTAAAGCTCAAATGAAAGATATCATCACAAACTACAAATGATTCAACTACAAGAAACTCCAATTCCCTATGGATTGTAAATTGGAGATGGATCAAAATCAAGAAAAATACTGATTTTTCAACACTTAGAAAAAATCTAAGTGTAAAATCAACAAAACTTCAAAAAATTGGGGGATCTTTCACCAAATTCCAAGCTGATTCAGATCAATCTTTGGAAATCAATGTTATTGCAAATTTTGTCAATAATTCAAAGAACCAATTGGCATGAAAAGATCTTACTTGTACATGAAGAAACCATGGATCAAAGTGAGCATCAAAAGCTGTTTAGCAAAAACAGATTTTCCACAACTTTGTGAAATCTAATTTTTTGAATCAAAGTAAATTGTCAAGTGGATTTTAGAATCTTAACAATAATTAGAAACCTGATCAAACCTGCAAAGCAATGATTACACCATGGAATTCACCAAAATAACAATCCAAAATTACAACATTATGCATTTTGATCCAAGGGCCATAAAGCCTCCAAAAGGAATATTCTTGGATCTCTTGTTCAACAAGCAATAGGTGGACACAATCTAAACATCAATATTCTGAGGAATGTGAAATTTGATGCTGCATAGCCGAGCTATTTCACAATTTCATCATTTCACTTGTAAGAGATATTTTTACAAAGCATGACTCACCATTGTGACCTCAGCTCTTCAAGAATTAAGGCCTAAGAAATATCCACATCTTTTCCTATATATAGAGGCCTCATTCCATGATAAAAATTACACCAAAGCCTTTGATCTCCAAGCTTTCCTTCTAAAGACTCAAAACTAAATATTTTGAGCAATTTCTTCTGGTTTTTGATTTGGAGCTAGCACAAGTTCACTCTAAGTGTTCCAACACATCACATATGATGTTTCTGAGGTGTTCAAACACATAAATCACCTCTAAAACACTCACAACCCATAATCACTCATCAAAACCTCAAAGTAACCTTGTTTCTGCAACTTGAGAGCCACAACTTGATCCAACCACTTACCATCAAGTTCAAGTGTTCAAACACACTTTATATCATCCAGTCATCTGTAACACTAGCTACTCAAGATCAGATCTCCAACTGCAAGCTCAAGTTCAAGTAAGCCTCAAACTTGGCTAAATCATAATCCATGCATATTTCCTCGCACTATCTTTTTGCCATATGTGCGTAATCATATTCTAAGGGATTTCCCTCAATCAATTTCACAAAATCATCATCATGTAGAATTTCATGAGGCTTAGGCCAAATTAGGGTTCTTCAGTGTTCATCATTGATTTTTCACTCTACACTTAAAATAAATGAAATTAATTGTTACCATGTTGTTCGTGAGCTAAAATTGAGCAAGATTGATGTTTACTTCATTTTATTTCATTACATATTCAGTGAGATATGAGGGATTTTGCAAAAACCCCATTTTTGGGCAACCTGAAGAATAGACACGTGTTCTTGCCATGTTCTTGGCGCCTTTTTCTTAAATTCAAATATTTGAATTTTTGTGATTTTTGTTAATTGATTCAAAAATTAATTTCTCTCTGATTATTTTGAGTTTTTAAGTGATTCTTTTTTCATTAATTCTCAAAAATGTTTAAATATTTTATTCCATGAAAAAATCTCCAAAAAATATATTTTTTAAATATATTTATTATTTTCTTAAAGAATTAATTTTATTTGTTTCTAAAGATTTTTAAATTCAATTCTTTCACTTGATTTTTCAAACATAAATGATATTCAAGTTATCTCATGGATAAAACATAATTCTTCATACCTTTATCCAAGAATTTAACTTGTTCTTCATTATTGTTTGAAATTTATCAAGTATTTTAATATTTTTATTCAAATAAATTTACAAAATACTTCAAAATTAGGGTTTTGACTTTCACACCCTCAAATTGACTTTTTTTTAACACTCTTGGGCCTCTATTAGAGAGTAAGACCCATCCATTTTTAAAAAATGAACCATTAGGGTTCATCTTATCCATTTTCAAAAACCTGACGCAGTCGCCTTTATCGCCGCATTAAGTTTTCATTTGTGAATCTTTTTTCTGTGAATATCTTTAAACATAACCATTTATTTTCTAAAATGAATTGTCAAAATGTGTCATGAGAAATCCTTTGTGTTTAGGACTCATTCTTTACTGTTTTAAACCTTCTCCGATCTGTTTTAAAACTTCGTCAGACTTCCGTATAAGTCCTGAATCCAACTGTTTTCTTAAACATTTTTTAATATCTTATATAGAGATCATGCGCATTTGCTTATAAATCTCATCTCCTTTTCTTTTTTCATCTTTATGACTAAAGATCTAATACACCAGCAACTAGACTGAGCTTCACTCCGGTGAACTGCTTTATAGGCTGTAGGCAGCTTTTCAGCACCAAAGTCCTACTCCGTGTATGAAATAATCAGATAATTAATCAACAAAACAAACTCCATAGGCATCCTTATGTTTAAGCCATATTATTGCCTTCTGAGCCATCTACTTCTTTTTAATTTCTCGTTGTTTTCTTAAATTGTTGTTGCTTGCTTAGAATAGAACTGTTTGCCAAAATTATCTTTCTTAATCTCATACTAAAGCAAAAATAATAATAAACTTCTTAATCATCAAAGAGCTACAATGTAAAAACATCTGTAATCTTTCTTCTTCGGGATTTTGGGCCTCTGCTTCCCAGTGTAACACCCAACTTCATTCTTAATAAAATAACTTAAGAATTCTCAAACCATAGCAAAAACATACTAAAAGATGTTAAACACATTCACTAACACTTTTATTTGTCTCCATGCATTTCATCTGTATATATTTGCATCTTGCTAGAATCTCTAAGTAGTTAGGTTATCTTCATCCAATAGATACACCCTTTCAAAACACTTAAGACTTTATTTTCTTTACAACTTACTAGGGGTTTACAAAGATAAGAAGTTTCCCGGTGATGTGCTTCTTTGTAAACCATCCCCAACCTCCTCTTGGGCTTTATCCAAGGACCCATGAGCCTCATACAGGTAACCTAGCCTCCTCTTGGGCTTAAACACAAGGACCCTCTCAGGCTTCCTAAAAGCATAGGAACAAATCTTATAATCAAAGCAATACAATAATCTCCCTCACCCCGATGGATGGCCAAGCTAGCATCCTCTTGGGCTTTGTATAATTGAATCCTCCCCAGACAACAGAATGTCTGATGACCTTTAAAACAGTTATCAAAACAACAGAAAAAACACACTTACTACAGAGTCAGTCTACCAACAACTTTTCAGCCTCCCATCTTAGGCTTCATATAAGATACATATAAATCAAGAGTCGGTCTCTCACAAATAAGCTTCACACTTGAGCTTCCAAATCAGGATATAGATAAAACTTTCTAGTAGAGTCAGTTTTCATCTTTTAGCTTCAACCTAGGGCTTCAATCAGGACACATATAAACCATTTTCTCTTTAGAGATGACAAATTCTCTCTACTGAGCACCTTTTAGCTTCAACCTTGGGCTTCAATCAAGGCATATACAGTAAAACACTTTACAGTCACTCAAAATCAATCATAGACTTGGACTTTAACTAAGCTAACACTAGTCACAGCCTTGGACTTAAACTAAGCTAATCTCACTCAAAATCAGTCATAGACTTGGATTTTAACTAAGCTAATGTAACGCCCCGATTCGATTATTCCATTTTTGTTGATTCTTTTATTTAAATTGAGTGATAATTATTTTAATTATGAAATTGGTGTGTTTATGTGATATGTTGATGTGTTATATTATTTTACCGTTTTGAGAATTTTCGGGTAAAATTAGATTGGAGGGTATTTTAGACATTTGCTAATTAATGGTAAGTTAGATATTTTAGTGGAATTAGAAATTTTGAGAAAATAATATTTGGTGGAAAAGAAAAGAAAAGAGATAAGTTTAGAAATAATAGAAAGAAAGAGAGATAGAAAGAAAATAGAAGAGAAAGAAAAAGAGGAGAAGAGAAAAGAAGAGAAAAGAGGAAAAACTTGGAATTCTTCAAGATTGCTCCTAGGAATCGAAAAAATCGGGTAAGGGTGTGAAATATTGTTATCTTAACCTTGTGTATGATTATGTATGTGTTAGATTGATTGGGTTTTTGTTTTGGAGAAGTTTAGAGAATGTTAGGTTTTAGGGTTTTGATGGAAATCTAAGAAAATTGGTAGATTAATCGGTTAGAACTTGATATAATCGAAGTATGATAACTAATACATGTTAATGATCATGTTTATTGAGTTTTTGGTTGAGTTTTGGGAGTTTTAAGATGATTGTTGTGTGACTGAGATGCTACTGAAATCGCAGTTCTCGCTCAGCGAGCTTTCCAGAACATTTTTCGCTCAGCGAGACCTGGAAGTTGGAAGTTGTGTTTTAATTCATAACTTTTGATCTGAGTATCTGTTTTAAGCGTTATACATATCAATTCAAATCTAAAAACATGTAGAAACTATTGATGCTAAAATATATAGTTTTTAGCTGACTTTTACCCGACTTTTCCGATAAAACGTAATTATGTTAGTTAAGGAATTGTGGGATTGATTGTGGTATAGTGGTCGTTTGGCAAACAAATGCATTTCGTGAAGTGAATATGAATGCATGTTGATAGTGAGAGAGTTCGTGGTCGTTTGGCGTAATTGATGTGAATGTGTATAGTTTGTTGTGATTGTATGAGATGAATGCATATTTACATTGTGAATATGTATGCATTTTCAAGAATGTTGTGTGTCATTTTGCATGTGAAGCATAATGTATGCATTCTTGTATTGTGGGATTCTATATGAATCTGTTGTAACATCGTGTGCCCATGTGGGGTGTGAGCGATGATTACAACACGATTGTGTGCCCATGTGGGGTGCGAGCAATCAGATTGTGTGTCAGTGTGGGGTGTGAGCAATCCATAAACATTGTGTGCCCATGTGGGGTGTGAGCAATGGGTGATTTAATCACAAATGATTGTATGCCCGTGTGGGGTGTGAGCAATCGGATTGTGTGCCCGTGTGGGGTGTGAGCAATCCATAAACATTGTGTGCCCATGTGGGGTGTGAGCAATGGATGAATATTGTATGCCCGACGGGGAGTTACTTTAGGTAACGAGTGATGGTTCCAATAAGTTCCTGAGTGAACTTGAGATGATTGAGTCGGTACCGCATTGCATTTGCATAGAGTCGTGAGTCGGTCTCTATGATTTACATTATCATCTATAATTGAAAATTGGTGAATAAACATGAATAATGTATGTTTATGTGGAGTGATAGAATTTGGTAAATAAACATGAATGTATATGTTTATGTAGAAGGATATTAAATGGAGAAATTATCCATGATGAATATGCTTGGTTTGTTTACATACATTGCGATGTATATGTATGATGAGAAATGATCAATTGTGGTGGGAATATGTATATGTGTATTTTTATGTTAAGATATATAAATATATGCATTGTTATTATGATAATATTTCTCACCCTTCTGTTGTTTTATGATGCTCTATGAGGCATTGCAGAGTAGGTTTGCTAGAGGTCTTTTTGTGAAGCGTGTCTTCATTCTTTTGGTCGGTCGGCTCTGATATGTAACACCGGGTAGCTAGGGTTGGCTTGATGCCTTTTTGTGATGCATTTGTATATGTATCTTGGTGATGAATGTTTATGTAAACATGAATTATTGGTGAATCAAACTTGATTATATATATATATATATATATATATATATATATATATATATATATATATATATATATGTGTGTGTGTGTGTGTGTGTGTGTGTGTGTGTGTGTGTGTTTGATGTTGATTAATGTTTAGTTTCCTCTGTTATTTTAATATTGAGCATGGGTGCAAGGATTAAATCTCTTTGTTGCTAGTTACCCCATTGTTGCATATCTTTATATGAGCAGGTGTTGGATGTTTTAGTTTCAAGTATAATGTGACATGCCTCTTTTATACTATGTTTAAAATATACTCTGATGGAATTTTAATATGTGTCTAAATGATTATTTGATTATTTGGGGGTATAGAAAGGGGGTGTTACAACTAATACCAGTCATATACTTGAACTTTAACAAAGCTAATCTCATTCATTGCATTCATAGACTTGGACTTTAACTAAACTAAACAATAATACAGTCATAGACTTGGACTTTAACTAAGCTAATCCCCAACAGTCATAACCTTGGACTTTAACTAAGCTAACTCATTCAATACAGTCATAGGCTTGGACTTTAACTAAGCTAACAACAACATTACAGTCATAGTCTTGGACTTATGCTAAATAGCCATACACTTGGACTATAACTAAGATCACTTTCCACCAGTCAAATTTCCACCCAAATACAACCTTTCTTGAGCTATACAAATCAAGATACCAGTTACCCATTCAGCTCATGCCTTGAGCTATGCAATTCAAGCAACTAACCAACCAATTACAAACAATTGTTTCTTTTAGCTTCAATCTTGGGCTTTGATCAGGAAACAAACAAACCTTTCAGCTTCAATCCTAGGCTTTGATTAGGAAACAAATAGACATTTAGCTTCAATCTTGGGCTTTAATCAAGACACAAATACAAAAACTTTTGAGCATCAAACATCATGTGCTTTAACCAGGATACAAATCATCCATTTCCTCATATATCTAGCCTTTTCGGAGGAACTACGATGCTCTGATCCCTCAATTCTCTTTTTGGGGGTACGTAGGCAAAATGTCGTAAGATCTTTGCGAGCACACCAAACAAAAATAATAAATAGGTTTCTAAACCTAAGAAAAACATCAGAAAATTATGATGATACAGAAAAAAATATCAACATCAACCTATCAAACAACACTCATCTCATACTCATACATATATCAAAGAAACCCCTCAAATATAAAAAAGAACAAATTTTGCACTAATTCCCAAGTGTGAAATAAGCTAAAGGGTGACCCCGATCTCTTGATAGCACTAAAATTGTTGAAACTCAGTTTGCAAGTAGGGTTAATTAGAGACATTTATTCCCTTCTTTAAACAACTTAATAGGATAAAAAATGAATCGAACTATAGATCTTTAATAGTGATTCGCAACCACATTGAATATTAAAGGAGTTTGAGTGATAAACATGTCACAAAAACTGCGTCCACAATTAACAATTCACTAAATATTTCTTCAAAAAATCAAATCCAATCCATCCACTAAAGGATATAATCCATCAAATTCATCCATTAAGATATTTTCAATGGATGGATATCCATCCATCCATAAAATTAACTTAAATATTTTATTATTTTTAAATTTCTGTGAATTTTAAAAAAAAAAGTTTTTTTATGAATTTTTTTTGTTATAAATATCTATCTCTCTTATGTCTATCAACTAATGTCTTAATAATTTTTATATTGTTTTATGCTATTATTTTATTTTTTATTCTAAAAAAAATTAATGCCTTAATTAATGTTTTAATTAACTTTACTTGATTAACTTTCTAATTATAACCAACTAACTTTTTCATTAACTAATTATATTCAAAGAACATCAAAATTTAATATGGGCCAATTAGGTCATTTTAACATGAATATTAAATTAAACATAGACAAGTTCATATAAGTCTGAGCATCATTAATTTTTTTATGGAGTAAACAAATCAGTTTGCATATTAATTAACTATATTCAGGTACTAGGTAGTGTATTGTAGTTTCTAAAATATGAAAATTGTTGATAAAGAAGTAAGTTACTGTTGTTGTTTGACGTGTATATATATATATATATATATATATATATATATATATATATATATATATATATATATATATATATATATATATATATATATATATATATATATATATATATATATATATATATATATATATATATATATATATATATATATATATATATCAACAAATATTTTCTTTACATTTATTTACATTAAGTTATAGAAAAGAAAAAACTATGGGTGAATATTGTGAGAAACAAAAATGTCAAAAAAAATATTTAATTTAAGATTTTCTTAATAAAAAAATTTAATAAGTAATAAACTAAAATCTATTGGATTTATAAAATGAGATATATGGATTGAATCCATCCATATAGCTTGATGGATGGATTTGATCAATCCACTAAATTTGTTTTTTTGTCTAATGGATGAATTGAATGGATAAATTATTAGATGGATATTCTCTTAATGGATTTTATTGCCACCCCTAATAAATTGAAGGAACTCGAATGACCGTTTTTGCCCAAAACCTGGAATGGTCATCATCTTAGATACTATTATAGTTAGAATTATTTTTAATAATTTATTAAACGTCATACCTATGTATCTTTGAATGATGATTAAATGATTTATTTCTGATATGGATGTTCTTTCCTGGAAAATTACATGTTAGACTTCATAGAGAAGTTATTTGTTGCACCTCAGGGCAACATCTCATTACTGGATTTTATACCGAAGACCATTGCTTCCACTTATGGAAATACAAGTTGGTTATCTAGCTTATCGTCTGAGGGAATTAGTGTCTCCTTGGGCGGGACAAAAATTAAGGGTAGGGTCTAAGAGGCGCGACAAACATCCAGGCTGAGAGACTTGATAACAAGTCTTTCCTGAGGGGTCGATAGAAGTCTTGCTCAAGTATGCCGAGCACCTCGCCTGAAAGAAGTATAGTCTCATCAGTCAAACTCTATGAAATTCTATCTGGGGACTTAGATTTACTAGTATAAGTACATTATGGTCTGAGGGACTAAATGTCTCCTCATGTGAGACAAAAATCAAGGGTCGCGACTGAAAGGCACGACATACATCTTATCTGAGATACTTGATAACAAGTTTTTCCTCAGGTCTCGACGTAAGTCCCACCCAAGTAGGTTGAGTGTTTTTCCTAAGATACTTCTAGTATCATCATTTGAAATACTTATAGTCTTATCAACGTGGCTCTATGTGGTTATGCATGAGGGACTCATATTCCCTAGGAGAACTACACTCTTGCTTGAGATACTTAGTGTCTCCTTGGGTGGGACAAAAATCAAGGGTCCAACCTAAGAGACGCGACAGACATCAGTCTGAGAGACTTGATAATAAGTCTTACCTGATGGCTTAATATAAGTCTCTTCCAAGTAGGTTGAGCGCCTCGCCTGAAAGACTTACAATCTCATTGGTTGGGCTCTATGTATAATTATGCATGAATGCCTCTAAATATCCAAGATCATTATACTCTCTTATGAGGAGATTAGCTGAAGACCTCAAGGGAGGAAACCTTCAGTTCTCGGGACACTCCCATCAGCTGTGAGTGAAAAGACACCTCATCTTTTACCAAGGGCCTCGTGCCTGAGGGATTATGTAGTTATATTTGCAAAAGGTTTCGTGCCTGAGGGACTATGTAGTGTTATATTTGCAAAAGGCCTCGTGGTTGAGGGACTATGTAGTGTTATACTTGCAAAAGACCTTACTTAGGGTGATGCCATTCGACCATCCTAGAAGAGGCTGAAATGAAAGGTCGCCCAAGTGAGGTGTCGCCTCGCCCTATTGTCTTCCCTTGCCCATACGTTTGTAACATGGGATAAGATGTTTTTTTTCAGGAAAATAGAAATTCAAGGTCATTACCTAACCACAACTTCTTTGGAAATAGGGATTAAATAGTCAATTATTGACTAAGTCGATGGTGACTCTTTCCGAGAAATTCCTAGGCCCAAGAGCCTGTATAAATACATCTTCTCTCAAAGAGAAAGACATACCCCAAGTGATATACATTCTTAACACCCTAAAGAGAACAACTTTCACTACTATCTTAACACACCACACTGATGAATATATGTTTGTTACCAAGCATCACCAGTCATCAGTAGGACTTCTCACCTCACATGAGCAGGCCTCCTAAATCACTTTATTAAGGTTTAAATTTTCTTTTCATTTAATATATTTAGAGAAATGCTCCTTTTGACACAATATTTTACATCCACACCATACTTTATACACCAAATATATACTCATTATTTTTTAATAATTTTTTATTTTATTTTGATATATATGCATCACTAAAAGAATTTGCATATGTTTAAGATAGTTTAATGTGTATATCAATTGACACTATCATTTGTCTTTATACTAAAAATTTCAAAGTCTCTAATTCGATTAATTAAACAATCCAAGAAGACAAAATGAAATAAAACTCAAGCTTGATGCCAAAATATGCACGTCTCTTTCTTATGCTAGTATTTTTAGTTGATAATTACACATTGGTCAATCATTATAAATAAACAAACGTGAACATCACAATCTTTTCAATATACCCTTGAAATGGTGATCCTTGGGCTACTTAAAATTTAGCTCTAGCTGGCTAAATCAAGTAATGAATATCTATCAATAGCTCAAAGCACATGAATCATTACTTGAGAAAAAATAATCATAAATGACCATAAATAAGGTTGACAATTCTTTGTGTAGACTTAGTAAAATGTTTCCTTAAACATTAAGAGTCAAATCATTTAACTTAAACATTAAGACAAAGACAACAAAAATTGTGTGACTAATGTCCATAGTATTACATCTTTTACGGTAAACACATACTCCTCGGTCTCACAATAGACGTCGTCTGTGAGATTTTTAAATTTTTTAAGATAATAATTAATTATGTTGATTTTAATAATAAAAAATAATAAAATAGGTATCATTTACTAAAATAATCCTATTAATAATAGATAGTAGAGCAGATATATGAATTAAAATACAATAAATAAAGATAAATTAATGGAAAAAATAATAAATATCACAATGATAATCTAAATAGACAAATAAAAATAGAAAATATGACACCTATTGTGAGACATAGAGATTAGTTTATATCAATTTTTAATCTAATTATGAATTCTCTTATAGTGGATAACTACTTATTCAATTATTAATCAATGTGTAAGAGTTGTAAAATGAGATAACTTTAGTTTAACTTTATAAAACAAAAAAGAATGAATGAACAATATGTTTTTTAAATCATAAAAGTCACAAAATTTAGTTTTTAAAATTAGCGATTTATAAAAAAAATGATATTGAAAATATTGAAATATATTAAGTTCATTTTAAAAAAAATTGATGATCAAGTTAACTAATTAAAAAGACTTTCATGATCAATGATTTTATTTTTAAGGATTATTTTTAATTTTCTACAATGACAAAATTGAAATTGTTTGACACTTAGGGTATATTTGATAAAGATAGCGGTTGATTGATAAACTAACTGATAACTTATGGAGTAATTTATAACTGAATGCTGATGACTGATAGTTTATAGCTTATAGTTGATAGTTGATGATTGAAATTGATAGTTAATAAACTGAGTGAAGTATTTAATAAAATTAACGGTTCAACGAATTTATAAATATAGAATGACATAAAAGATATTGAATACATGATTATTTTATTTTAAATTAAAATACATTATAAAGGATAAAAGTGAACTTTTACTAAAATGCTATTTGAAATAACATCTAAAAAATAAGTTATAAGCTAGCAAAATAAACTATAAAATTGCGATGAAAATATCGTTATCAAATAAGTCTAAATTGTCATATGAACTTATAAACTATAAGTTATAAGTTAAGTTCAAATTTGTGTCTTACCAAACAGAGTCTTACAGTTTTAGAAGCTAAATTGCATACTAAGGACCCGTTTGTTTTTATATTTTTTAAAAATGATTTTTATAGTATAACATAATTTTATATAAAAAAAAATTTAAAAAAAAATTCATACAAGCTTCAAATAAAAATTTAGTTTAAATAGTTATTTTTAAAATGTTATTTTAGATATTTTAATATTTCATTGAACTTTTTTTATATCAAAAATTCAAAAAAGTCATTTAATTTTAAAGTTATTTCAAATAGACTTTCATAAAAACCATTTTTTGAAATATAATTTTTTTTTAAAATTATGATTTGACTATCTTTTGATCTTCAATAATATAAGTTTATGTTATAGGATGTCTAAATTAGTCTTTCAATTAAGAAAGAACGAATATAAAAAAAAAATTATAATATTTTAAAAATAGATTTTATAAGGCTTAATTCATCTTTTTATCCTTTAACTTAATTTGTTCTTTCTATTTAGTCCCATAATTCTAAAATATTGCAATGTAGTCCTTTTATTCAACCTCCGTTAGAGCATTAGATTCTTTCTGTTAAGTTCAAATGGAAAACGTTAGAAATGACGATATGGCATTGACTTAAATTGATGTGAAATTTGTTTTAATATTTTTGTTTTATTTTTAAGTAGAGGAATAAAGGATGTGACATTTTTTTGGATTTGTTGTTTTCTTTTAATAAAATAAATTGAAGAACTCCCATTTTATTTTAAACTTTCAAGTGCTTCACCGGGTAAGAAGAACAAAACCCTAGCAACTTCCATTTCATTTTCTACGGCGTTGCACTTTCTTCTTCTACCTTCTTCACATCATTAGAACCGTCCCCACCTTCCTTCCTTCACTATTACATCTCTCAAACCATCGCTGTCATAGGTTGCCTTTTCACTTGCTTCAGAGTCCACAATAACAAACACAACCTCCCCAAAACCACCGCCGCCATGGATTTTTGTCATTATTTTGGGAATCTAACGGCCAAAGAAACCAACAACATTTAATTTTAGTTTAACAACAGAATTTGATGACAATATTCAGTTTCAAGAATAGTAGCAATAATTTTCTTCATCATCTCACATCAACAAAACTTTATGTTTAATGACAAAAACCGAGAGACAATGGTGGAGTGATACAAAAGTAGTTTAGTTAATAGTTTAGGAATTTTTTGGAATTTAGATTTTTGAAATTTTAGGATTTTTTTTAAATTTTACGTTCTAGTTTCTAAAATTTTAGGATTATTATTTTTTTGTTAAAAAGTTATTTAATAGTTTAGGAATTTTCTGGATTTTAGATTTTATAATTTTAGGATTTTAGATTTTAGGTTTTATAATTTTCTGAATTTATTAAATATGTTACCTTGATATTTTAGGTTCAAGATTCATTACAGCGGGCTTCAAAGGACTCTAACTTTTAAGTCTTTTGAAATCCAAATTTGAATTTGGAGCTTAATTATCCACTCAACTGAAGATCTGAAGATTAACTCAAAGGACTCTATTTTTTTGTTTTTGAGTTTGAGGAGGGGATGATTGTTGAAGGTTTTTGATTGATGAAGGTGAATATTGGATGAAGGGATTGAAGGTTTATTGTGATAGTAGGGATTCTTGTTTGCAGATCTTCATAAGATTATTTGCAGAAGCTTATAAAGATTCATATAATGAAAGAATAAAGATTTTCTGTCCAATTTTTTTTGTAAATTAATTAATTTGATTTATGTAAATTAATTTGTAAATTATATAAATTTAATTTATGTAAATTATATAAATTATGTAAATTAATTTGATTTATGTTTTTTCTGAGTTTATTATGTAAATTAATTAATTTGATTTTTATCTTAAATGAAAGATCCATAACATAAGTTAAATTTGGGATAACTAAAATCAAAATAACTTTATTAATAATTGTAAAAATTAAATAATATGTTATGTCATATTTTAAATAATATTTTATTATATATTTGATGACTCAGCGCATATTTGACATGTCAGTATAGCTTTGACTAACCGCTAAACACAAAACTTAATGGAATTGATTAAAAGCCTTAACGAAAGTAATATTATAGGACTAACGTAAAACGTTTTTTTATTGAGGGACTAAAACGAAACTCAAAATTAATTTATGAGACTTATAGACTAATTATGTCATTTTATAAAATCTAATTTTAAATATAGAAAAAATATATATTTTTGTAAAGCTGAAATAAACATACCCTAATTCATTCAAAACAATTTGGGAGATTAAATTGCATAATTCAAAAAAATTATGTGATAGTTGTTCCCTTAAGAATCTTGATAGGTAGTTATGTTCACTCTAAATTATAAAACAATCATTGTGATTAATAATTTATTTCTTTTAAACAAAAGGAAAATATTATTTTCTTAAAAAATTGAGCATTAACCTATTCCAACAACTTTTTATCAACCTTAAACAAAGAAAAACAAAAACAAAAGTGGTAAATAAGCAAGTTGAATGGAACTCTAATGAAAAGTCCAACGCAAAATAGATTGATATACACAAAAACGCAATCTAACAAATTCAAGAAAGAGTTCAAAATCAAATTGAAAATGAACTACGTATAAAAAGAAACAATTATTTTAAGCGAATTAGAGATGAGACTGTAAAATCAAACTCATCTTTTAAAAATATGATAAAGGATTAAAAATGATTTTGGTTCCTATAAATATATCTCTATAAAAAAAATATTTTAATTCATATAAAAATTTATGTATATAATTTTACTCATTGAAATTTTTTAAAAATTTTAAAATTATTTAATTATTCTTAAACTTTTAAATTTTTAAATAATTTTTTTTTATATTTATTCAGATTATACTATAAAATATTTTTTTATCAAATTATATATATATATATATATATATATATATATATATATATATATATATATATATATATATATATATATATATATATATATATATATATATATATATATATATATATATATATATATATAACCAATGATAATCACATAAATATATAACCCAAACTACAAAAGAAGTTTAAGAAAACCAAACTATTCCTTGTTTGTTTATCAACTTAAATTAGTAAAGTAGTTGGTTTGACAAAATTGAAGTTTGTTTGTGTGTAGCAAAGTGAGGTGGTGGAGATTGAAAATGAAAGAAAAAGACTAGTTATAGCAAATGACAAATCATGATAATGATATTAATAATTATTGTGGACACGAAACTGCTTTTGATGTTGCCTTTCTTTATCATGCATGTCTCTTTCAACAACATGACTTTCGTTATTAGGGATTGTTCCTTAAGTCAGTTCTTGCTCCCTTTGTGCCTTGGTTTTTGTGGGCCCAACATCACAAGGACTTCTATTTACACTTGTCTCTTTTTATAACAAGCCCATTGGGCAACACATGCCTTTCTTTTTCTACACTATTTTCTTTTAGGTTTAATTCATCGATTATGATTCGTTTGTGTTTCGGAATTTGAATTATAACAGGATATGTTGTGATAGAATTCAAATTAGTTATTTAGTTTTGTTATATTAGTTATTTGGAGTGTAAGAGCATCTCCAATAGTGCAATTCATATTTGAGTTTTTTTTGTAGGACCTATCAAGATACATCATCTTCAAGCAAGTCATCCAATTTTTAATTATGTAACTTTAAAGAACTCATTTTGGGTCTCACCACTTTATTTAGTATATTAATATATTATTCATATTCAGTTTAATATTTCACTCTTAATAAATCGGGTAAAGCGGGGATGGAACTGCCTCGGTGTTCTTAGAGGATGTCCCATGATCATATCTTGGAACGTTAGGTGGCTGAATAAAGCGGGTAAGTATAGGGATATTAGCTCCCATCTCCTGAAACTTAACCTTGCAATAATTGTGTTCATTGAGACTAGAGTTAAAGCAACAAAGGTTGATCTTGAAATTCTGGTATAACAGATTACAAATGTCCTATGAGATGTCAGAACAACTGATCTCTGCACTTAATACAATGACATGAACACAAATATAGTTGTAGAAAATAAATGAACACAATGAATTGTTAATTCAGCTTAGTGCAAATTCACCTACTCTGGGGGCTACCAAGTCTGGAAGGAAATTCACTATTAGTAGTATTAATTTGAAGTTAAACAATCTCAGTTTACACTTCTCACTTAATCACTATTCAATGCAATTTCTATCTAAGAACTCTTAGATAAGAGAACCCCATCTCACTCCCCCTCAATCACACACTGTGATAATCAACCAAAGCCTTACAAAGAAAATAGAAGAAAACTCTTCCAAGATAAACAACTTAATCTTACTTAAAAGCTTCAATCAAGAACAAACACTCATGTTTAAAAGCTTAGAATGGACAAAATACAACTCAATAAAATCAATCTCATTCAAACATCTAGGTGATGTTAGAATGACTCACAAATAACACAAGACAAAAACCTAACATTAGCTCAGAATACGCAGCTTTTCAATCTCTAATCTATGTACCTCCAATTAGGGTTGCACCACTGTTAAATAGAGAACGATCTTTATGGGTTTGGGCAAAGAATCCAGACAGATCTGATGAAGTAATGAAATTAGACAGATCTGGTCTTCATTAAAAGCTGGTTGATCTTTAAATCTCTTTTGAACAAATTGTACAGGGATAGAAACATCAGATCTTTCCAAAAATATCAACCTAAGAGATATGAAAATATCTTCAAATATATGAAATAGAACAAATTCTGTTAATCGTAAAATTCCTCCTTGATTTTTTTCCAGAAATCAGACTAATCACAGAAACAAACACCGACTAAAAATCCTTCAAAATCAAATCATAACTTTCTGCAAAGTTGCCCAAAAATGATAGACAGATGTTAAGACATCTTCTCTGACATCACAAAACAACAATATTTTCATGACAGTTGAAGATGTTTCAGCATTTAGCTCAGCATCTGCCAAGTATTATAACCACATATGTACTGATGTCTGAGCAGCCATGTCAGGACTTCTTATCTGACAACTTGTTAAACCTACTATAGAAATTGTTCTTTAGCATGTTAGAACATCTTGTCCAACATGTTGATGTCAGGTTAGTTTTACCAAAATTAATGTCAACACCCACAACAACAGAACTAACCAATCTTATAATAAAGAATTTCAAGTTACGAGGCATTTATATGGATAACTATTTGAAGCATGAAAATGGTAGAATATGGACCCATTGGGATGACAATATAAGGCATATTGAATATGTGGATACTACTGACCAAATGATCCACTGTAAAGTTAATGATGCAAATGGTAATTTCCTATTCTGGATGATAGCAATATACACATATAATCATTTGAGTCGTAGGAAAATGACGTGGCAAGACATTGACAAGATCTATGATCAACAAAATTGCCCTTGGATCCTAATTGGTGATTTTTATAATGTTGTAAAATTAATGATATGATTGGAGGGAATGAAGTGAAAGAAACTGATTACATTGACCTGGTTGGAATGACAAGTAAAATTGAGTTGTATGACATGGAAAGTGAGGGAAACTACTTCACTTGGTCAAACAAGCAGGGATACAATGCTATATACTCAAGAATTGATCGTGTATTGAGCAATATCGAATGGATGCAACAAAATGAGAATACTACCTTAACAAATATGAATCCCAACATATTTGATCATTCCATGCTTGTACTGAAAGATTATACTTATACACAGAAGACACACAACTATTTTAAATTCATCAATTGTATTGCTGATTTGAATGATTTCCAGAAAACTGTGAGGGACAATTGGAGCATACCCTTGAGGGGAGACCAATGTTTGTTGTTTGGAAGAAATTACAAAGGTTACAACCCTACATTAGGAAACTTAGTAAACATATGTATGATATAAATAGTAACATTGTAAAAGCTCGAGAGAACTTGTCTAAGGCCCATAATGATCTAGTTAATGACAGATTGAATGGAGAAAAAATTAAGCAGGTTAAGGAAAACTCTGCAAATATGTTAAAATGGCAAGAAATAAAAGAGAGCATATTGAAACAAAGGGCTAAAATAGAATGATTGAGGTTAAGTGATGGGAATAATAAATAATTCCATGCATCCATCAAGATGAACATCAACTCAAGTCTATGAAGAGAACTCAAAAAACAGATGGAACATATGTCACAGATCAAAAGGAGATGGAAACCGAAGTGCTAGCTTTCTAGAAATAAATGATGGGTAAAAACTCAACTGATCTTGAAGGTATTGATGTTAGTGCAATGAGAGAAGGAAGACAATTTAGTACAAACCAAAGGGAGATGCTTATTAATCCTATTACTGAAAACGAGATCACTGCAACTTTGAAGGACATTGAGAATGATATGGATCAAGGATTGGATGGTTTTGGGGCTTACTTATTAAAAAAAGCTTAACAAATAATTAGAAAAGATGTAGTAGAATTGATTCAAGACTTCTTCATCAGCAACAGAATCTATAAGGTTGTTAACTGTTCCATTGTAACTTTCTTTCCAAAACATAATGTTTCTATAGAAATAAAATACTAAAGACCTATTGTGTGTCGTAGTACCCTCTACAAAATCATTTCCAAAGTTCTATCTAATCGGCTGAGCAAGGTCTTAGGCCCGATAGTAAGGGATAATCAAGTTGCATTTGTGAAGGGCATAAAATACACAACCATATTCTCCTCACCTATGAATTGCTCAAAGGCTATGATAGAAACAATATATCGCCAAGATGTCTATTGCAGATGGATATTTAAAAAGATTATGACACAGTAGATTGGAATGCATTCAAGCAAATATTGAATGAGGTGGGATGTCCTCGACAATTTACTAATTGGATCATGACCGCGGTTTCTATTATTTTGTATAGATTCAATGTGAATTGACACCATATAAATATCATGGAAGCAATGAGGGGCCTTAGGCAAGGCGATCATATATCACCAATGCTATTTATCATTGTTATGGAATGCCTCAACAAATTCCTATCCAAGATGCATAAGAATATTGATTTCAACTATCATCATAAATGTGAGAAATTGAACATCACAAATTTATGTTTTGCGGACGACCTTCTATTGTTATCTAGAGGCGACAAAAACTCAGTTGAAATGATGATGACAACATACAGAAGTTTTTCACATGCAACATGATTGGTGGTGAATCCACAAAAGTGTAGGTTGTTTTGTGCTGGAGTGGATGGAGGGACAAAAGGAGAAATTCTCCTAGCCCCGGGTTTCCAAGAGGGTCACCTTCCCTTTAAATATTTAGGTGTTCTCATGACTGGTAGGAAGCTTGCTATCCACCAATACTCACCATTGGTAGACAAGATTGTTGGTAAGATAAAGCATTTTACAACTCGTCTGCTAACATATATGGGAAGATTACAACTTATCAATAGTGTTACGTTTGCACTAACTAATTACTGGTTGAATTGTTTCCCTTTCCCCAAAGGAGTCATCCATAAAATTGAAACCATTTTCCGTATTTTTCTCTGGAAAGGTGGGTTTGAGGATAGTCGAAAAGAACCTGTAGCTTGGAAACAGATTTGTAGACCCAGAAGTCATGCCAGATTAAATTTCATTAACATTGAAGTTTGGAGTAAAACCAACTTGATGAAATTATTGTGGAATTTGAGTTGCAAGGCAAATTCTTTATGGGTTAAATGGATTCAAGCATACTATGTGAAAAACAAAAAACTGATGGATATGCAAATTAAAACAAATGACTCATGGATTATTAAGGCAGTGTTTAACCAACAAGACAATTTTCAAAAAGTGGAAATACTATAAGGAAAGTTCAATATGGGCAAGATCTAAAAGCTTATAAGATTATGGTTAGAAGGTAGAATGGAGGAAACTATTGTATGGGAATAATGCGAGACCTTGTGCCAACTTTATATTTTGGCTTGCTTGTCATGAAAGGTTGGCAACAAAAAACATATTATTCAAGTATGGACTGATTAATGATACAAAATGTTGTTTCTATACTAAGAAGGAATCGATGAAGAAATTATTCTTTGAATGCAAAACTATGAAGGAGATCTGGACGGAAGTTCCGAATTGGGAGCAAGTTTCTCATATTCCTGGAGAGTGGTATGAGGAGACTAAATGGCTTCTACAACAAACAAAAGAAAAGGGGGCACGGGTTGCGGTCATCAAAATGGCGACATCTGAAACAATTTATGAGCTCTAGAAGATTAGAAACAAGAAAAGTTTTAACGAACCGGTTGATACCACAATAGTAGGAAAAAGATTATAGATACATTGGTGTATACATGTTGGAATATAAAGAAACTTAGAAATTATATAGCTATCTTAATGATAGAAGGGTGATAGGATTTTATTTATTTTGCTTCCTTCTTAGTCCATTGGTTATCAGTTAGTCACTAGATCCGATTTGGGTCGCTTGTACTTGATGAGTTTTTATTTATTTAATAAATTATTTTACATATATATATATATATATATATATATATATATATATATATATATATATATATATATATATATTTCACTCTTAATCAATTTTATTCCATGCAAAATTAGTGATTCAATGCAATAGTTGACCTAACAAACTTATTTTTATTTTCCAATGCTAAATCCACCCTTTTTGTGATTCCATGCTGGCAAACCAAGTGAAAGAACCATAATTTGGAGATGGTCTAAGTAACTTACTTGTACATTGTAGTTCAATTTTAAATTTTTCAATACATTTAATTTTCACTCTCTCTCTCATTCCTTCCTCACCCAAATACTTATGCACTAAAAAATTGGTATTTAGAACTTCTAGTTCATCCTTCTTGATAAAATATTAACGAACTACACATCGGTGGTCGTGTTTCCAAGGAAAGTGAATTATGTTTGCTACATACATGAATGATAGAAATGATATTCTTAATTCTCTTCCAGTTCTTGATGAAAAAAGTTGGATCCGATTGAGAAAATAGATGAAATTATTATTTGGTTTTCATGAAACCCTCGAAGTGGTGACTAATCATGTTCCTGAACTCGGTCACAACGCAAACGATGCTCAGAGAATCTTTCATAAGGATGCCAAAAAGAAAGATTGCAAGGTTGCGTTATGTATTCAATCAACACTATATGTGGCGAATTTTGATCGTATTTCTCATGATAAATCGGCACATGAGTTAAGGATTATTGAGAGGAAAGGGGTACATTATTTGATATAAGAACTACAGGCCCGACATGGAAGAAACATGGTGGTTCCAACAAGTTCAAAGGCAAATGAGACAAGACTCAGTGCAATAAGTCTTGGGTGAACCCTAAAAAGCATAAGGTTGATAATATGGCTTCTAAATCATCTAAAAGAGGATAAGAAACCTCATATCAGAAAGAAAAATAGGAGAAGAAAAATGTGTAGTGTTATAAATATGAAAAGTGGGATCACTTGGCTATGAAATGTTTGCACAAGAAAGACAAGAGAGCGGCAAAAGGAAAGGAATGGGAAGAAGCAAAATTCAAATTATTCTTATGATAGGTTGCTTATGGATGTAATTGAAGATGAACATGTCGACTCCAAGACTTGGTTCCTCCATACAGGCTTTTCAAATCACATAATTGGTCGTAGAGTGTATTTGGCATATTTCAACGAGTCGAAGAAGAGCAAGGTCAGGCTTAGAGATAATATCTCATTGCAAGCAGAATGTATTGGAAACATAGTTATTTAAATGAGTAATGGAGCAAAAGCTATGATCAGAGTTGTACTTTATGTACCTGGCATGTGGTGCAACCTGTTAAGTGTTAGAACTCGTCGAAAAAGGTTTATAAGTGGTTATGAAAGATGAAGCCTTAGAAATGTTCGGCACCCTGAATAATTTGGTCTTAAAATCTCCCATGTCGAAGGATAAGACATTTAAGACCATGTTTAGTTCAAATGAAATACAATGCCTAAAAATAGTTATCGACCACAATCATAGTTGGTTATGGCATTTAAGGTTTATTAATTTAAATTTTAGGTCACTTAATAAACTAATTATTCAATATATGGTAACTGGTATACTAAGTTTTGTGATTCTCGACAAATTTTGTGAAGTTTTCTTAGTTGGGAAGCAATCCAGAAAGTCTTTCATTTCAACTATGCCAATGAGATCCTCCTACACACTAGAAGTAGTACATTCAGATGTATGAGGTTCATTTGAGGATCATACCATTGGTGGAAACAAATATTTTGTCTCATTTTTTGATAAGTATAGTCGAAAGCTTTGGATCTATGTGATTAGGCGTAAAGACAAAGTATTTGCAATCTTTAAGAGATTCAAAATGCTTGTCGAAAACTAAAGTGAAAAGAAGATCAAGATTCTACGAACAAATGGAGGTGGTGAATGCATCCCTAAGATATTTGAGGAGTTATGTGTAGAACATGGTATTGATCATGAGGTAACTTCTCCTTACATGCCTCAACATAATGGAATAGTAGAAAGAAGAAACAAACCCATTTTAGATATGGCTAAATGCATGTTAAAGCAAAAGAACTTGCCAAAATCCTTATTGGGTGAAACAAACACCATTATTGTTTATATTCTGAACATGTACCCTACCAATAAAGTAAATAACAAGGTTCCTGAAGAATTATGGAGGGGAAAATGACCATCAGTGAGTCATGTGAATGTGTTTGACTCTATTTGCTATAAGCATGATCCTGATTCAAGAAGGAGGAAACTTGATGATAAAAGTGAATCTATGATGGATATAACAAGAATGAAGCATATATGCTATCTAATCCAATTAATGATATGATTATGATGAGTCAAGATGTTGTTATTGATGAGAAATCTGTCTGGGATTGGAATTCAGGTGATGCAACTCACAAGCCATTGATGAGTTATGATGTTGTTGAAGAAAGTAGTGAGCATAAAGAAATTATAGTTAATGACATTCTAGTCACATACGAAGTTAAAGAAGACAACAGAGATGATGTAGCTAGTACAAGCCAAAGACCTTAAAGATCAAGAGTTCTCCTAACAATGCTTCAAGATCGTGAAGTGATCAGTGATGATGAAGTCACACCAGATGGAGATTTGGTTCATTTCATTTTACTTGCAGGTACTAACCCAATCAACTATAGTGATGTATTAAATAATAAAAAATGGAAGTCAGCTATTGTTGAAGACTTATAAGCGATTGAAATAAACAATACATGTGATTAACAACTACACATAATTCAAAATTCATTATGATTAAATTGTGATTAAATAAAATTTCATAAAATATTAATATGGTCAAATCACATAAATAAAAAATTTATTTATTTTATTAAGTTAAATTGTGACTAATTTATACAAGATTTCAGAAAACTTTAAACCACCTTAATTTAAATATGACGAGAGTATTAATGTATAATTGTGTTTGGATGAGAAGAGTAAGCAGATGTGTCTCATCCACCACTTAAATACCTAATATGGCATAGAGAGAAAATTGTTTTATAATGAACATCAAAGTTCTCTTTAAAGAGATTTATCACTTATATATTTTAAGGGATATATTCAAATCATAAATTTTTAGTTAAATTAAAAATTATTTTTTTACCATTTTTAAAATTTTTACCTGTAACAAAATTTTGATACATCTGACATCAAATTCAACACATCGATATTAATAATAATTTTAAAAAATTGATAAATCAAACAATAATCTAATATATCAATATTGTGGTATTACCATAAGTTAGACATTAAATATATTTTATTCAGAATTCTGTATAGATTTTGGATAGTAAAGATTCACTATAGTTATCAATTTGAATTCTTTTTAAATTGTAGTTTGTTTTCTATATAAAACATTTTATATCAATAATGTTTCAAATATCCTTTTTTTTTCTTTTTCTTTTTCCTTCAATCTTTTAGCCTTTTTATCCCATTCCTTAGACTTTTAAAAGGCACATAAATGAATACAACACAGCACAATCATGATAATGTAAGCTTTTTTTCTCACTTTTCTAGAATGTGTCCCCATATACTAGTGTTTTGATTTAACAAATTCTATATTGAATGATTGATTGTGGGACCCAAAAAAGTGAATAAAGTAAAATAAAAGAACATGACACAAACAAAACCATAAACATGATTGATGATATACTATGATAACAACAATGTTCACTTTTGCCAATAGTATATAATTTTGATAATGCTGACAACTATAAACAATTGCATGTGTGCCACTTACCACTTTTTATCACTACACAACATGTAACAAACTTTCCTTTTAAGTTAACGACTTTCAAAAACATCCTCAAAAAGTTGTTCCTAGTTTTGTACATATGTTTGTTCATAACTTCATATGAATAATAAATACCCTTAACTATTTTGTGTATCAAGATCAGAGTTTGTATTGTAAAGAAAAGAATTTTATTTTGTGTTCATTTTGATCCGCGAAAAGAAACCGCAGTTAGAAGGAGCGCACAGTTACTCAGGTAAGCGATCTCGATAATCAGAGTAAGTTATAATTGTAATTCTCATGTGAATATATCTTGAAAATCCAAATATTCAAATATGATTTTGATCTATTTTGGTGAATAAAAAGTACTAGGAGTAATTTAAAATTTCAGAAAAGTCTTTGCACAATTTTGTAGAAACAGTCAAAAACTGACAAAGTTTCATTCAATGTAATAGACATTACTTTATTCTACATAAATTTCATGAAATCTATGTTGCAGAGTTTGCTTGATTCAAGCATTATTTTCTGGTGAATTTGAGACCACATAGCAATCAGTGTTGTGTTCCTATTGATATGGCTATTTATGACTTTTTTGGTTTTGTGAGTTTGTCTTTTGCATTTTTATGCCTGTGTAATTGTAAATTATAATTGTATACTTTATTGATTTGATAATCATAATATATACAAAGGAAAAGGGAAAAACATGCATTTACATATTCCTATTATCAACAAGTGTTTCATTAAGATTTGATGATCTAATAAAATACAAATTTTGATTTTATTTTTATAATTTGAGTTAACAAACTTCAATTTGAACGGTCTTATTTTAATCCAACGGTTATTAATGTTGCAATATATATATATATATATATATATATATATATATATATATATATATATATATATATATATATATATATATATATATATATATATATATATATATATATTATTCATAATGCAGGCAATAATGGTCTATACTAAATTGAAAATGGTGATTGGTTTAAGAGAATCTTAATCTCATTAGGGTAAGGTCAAATTTCACCCTTTTTACCATGGTTTTCAAGAGGGTCTCAAATTCTCTCTAAATTAAACTAAAGATAAATAGGGTCTTTAAATATTTATCAGATTAAATCGTGATTAAATAGAATCTCTATTTATTTTTTTTATAATTAAATTGTGACTAATCTATTCAGGATCTCTAAAAATTTAAGACGTCTTTGTCTTCAAGTATAGTAGTTCTATTTAAATGACTAGTCACACAAATACAAAGATTGATGTGTATGTGTACATATTCAAGGATGTGTAACTAGAGGAAACTTTTTTACACATTTCATACTATCCTCGGTTGAGAATATAGCAAGTGTGATTAGTGTGGATAATAGTCTCACATTAATTAGAAATATGAAGACTTGAATATTTATAAGCGAGAGAACTCACTCATCTATTACCTTAAGGTTTTTGATAAATATGTGATGTATCTTTCATAAGGTGCTGCTCTAAAAGAAAAAGTTTCACAATGTTCGATGTTCCATAGTGAAAAACACTCCCAATATATGGTATTGGTTCGAGAAAGGAGATCACCTTATTTGTATTGAAAGCCAACGACGCCCAAAAAAATAGTGAGTAAGAAACATTTTGTGTGATACATGAGTTTGTGGAAGCAAGAAAAACTTCAACTTGAGAGAAAATGAGAGACAAGATTAATTTGTAACACATTATTTATTTTTGTATTAAGCCAAAAAAACTATAATTGTTTCTTTGTTAAATGAGAGACAAATCAAGTAAAATACATTAAAAAAATTATAAAATATAAACATTAAAACTCAACAAATAAGTTATCACTTGTTTTCATTTGAATCGAAACAAAATAAAAATTTGTTTATATTCTTAACATAAAACTTTTTTTTCACAAATAAACTTATGCTATATCATTCAATTGTTTTAATAAATAATTGAGCTCAAATGTTGAATTTCAATTAATAATTAATTGTTTGAAAAAAATCAAAATTTTAAATTATGGAAGGTTAAGACTTAACACACAAAGAAAAATATTTGATTATCAAAATACATAGAAAAAAAAACATTAATTTATTCAATATAAAAAAGAATGTAGTCAGTCTAGTGGATCGATTACTGGTACTTAAAGAAATTGAAGTAAAAAATTTGATGAGAAACTATAAATGTGATCATTTAAGCTATTATCACAATATTTAAACTTACTAATAAGCATTAAATTTAAATTTGGTTGAGAAGGTTGGTCATCTCTTAGTGTGATATTGAATTTTTAAGTAGTTATGTGACAGTTGGTTATTTCTATTGACTCTAAGAGTACTTTGTGATTCCTTTCTTTGTTTAGAGGTAAGTGTGATGCCATTACTTTACTGATGAATAAGGGCATTTTGATTGAGGATGTTTTTAGCATAAAAAATGTGATCAAGTTTCACTTTCAGGCCAGATTCAACAAACCTTATAATGACTCGGCCAAGCTTCAGTTTTTAGGACCTGGATTGTGATGTCCAATGCGGATAGCAGAAAATTGGAAGTGTTCTTCGATGAGGACAAGATTAGGGAGGCTGTTTTCAGATGTGCAACCAGCAAGAGTCCTGGACCGACCGACTTTAATTTTGGTTTCTTGCAAAAGTGCTAAAACATTATTGGCAGTGATTTTACTCGGTGCATTCAGGATTTTCACTCTCATGCCAGGTTACCAAAATCAATTACCTCCTCTTTTATTGCTCTTATTCCTAAAAATGATAACCTGCAACATCTAGACGAGTACATACCTATTTGCTTAATAGGAAGTATTTACCAGGTCGTTTCCAAACTGCTGGCTGCTAGATTGAAAGGAGTAATAGGGAAAATCATTTCTAGTTCTGAGACAGTTTTTGTCTCAGGTAGACAACTTCTGGACGGAGTTCTCGTTTTTAATGAGATTATTGATTTGGCGAAGAAAAACAAAAGGAGTTGTGTTATTTTCAAGGTTGATTTTTCTAAAGCATATGATTGTGTCGAATGTTCTTTTTTGCAGATGCTTTTAGTGAATATGAGATTTGGATCTAAGTGGCTTTCTTGGATGGATGAAGGGATGTTCTCGAGTCATATGTCTGTGTTAGTAAATGGGAGTCCGACAGATGATTTTCATTTTCTTCATGGTTTGAGACAAGGTGGTCCGTTATCACCTTTTCTGTTCTCCATCATGGCTGAAGGTTTTGCAGATTTGGTGAGACGTGTGACTAGTTTAGGTATTGAAATTCTGGTATTAGATATGTGATATCGAATAAGATGTTACGACATTACTATCTGAACATTAACAAGATAAATACAGTAAAAAGTACAGCAACAATAACACAATAGATTGTTAACCCTATTCGGTGCAAACTCACCTACTCTGAGGGCTACCAAGCCAGGAAGGAAATCCACGATTAGTAGTATCAATTCAGAGTTAAACAATCTCAGTTTACACCCCTCACTTAATCACTACCCAATGCAATTTCTATCTAAGAACCCTTAGATAAGAGAACCCCCTTTCACTCCCCCTCAATCACACATTGTGATAATCAACCAAAACCTTACAAAGAAAATAGAAGAACACTCTTCCAAGATAAACAACTTGATCTTGCTTAAAAGCTTGAATCAAGAATAATCATTCATGATTAAAAGCTTAGAGTGAACAAAATACAACCAAAAAATTAGTCCAATTCAAACATCTAGGTGATGTTAGAATGACTCACAATGAACAAGTTAAACTTAAAAGCCCTAAAATAGAATATGCAACTTTCACACTCTAATCTCTCTACCTCCAATTAGGGTTGCACCACTGTTAAATAGAGAACGATCTTTATGGGCTTGGGCAAAGAATCCAGACAGATCTGATGAAGTAATGAAATCAGACAGATCTGATCTTCATTAAAAGCTGATTGATCTTTAAATCTCTTTTGAACAAATTGTACAGGAATATAAACATCAGATATTTCCAAAAATAACAACCTAAAAGATAAGAAAATATCTTCAAATATATGAAAAATAACAACTTTTGTTAATCATAAAATTCCTCCTTGATTTTCGCCACCAATCAGACTAATCATAGAAACAAACACCTACTAAAATTCCTCTAGAATTAAATCACAACTTTCTGCAAAGTTTCACAGAACTGACAGACAAATGTTAAGATATTTGCTCTGACATCACTAAACAACAATATTGTTATGACAGTTGAAGATGTTTAAGCATTTGGCTTAGCACCTGCCAAGTATTATAACCACATATGTACTGTCTGAGCAGCCATGTCAGGACTTCTTATCTGACAACTTGTTAACCCTGTTATAGAACTTGTTCTTCAGCATGTCAAAACATCTTGTCCAACATGTTGTTAGGTTAGTTTTACCAAAATTAATGTTAACGCCCATAACAGTAGAACTATCAAGTATGTTTAGGGGTTTTCAAGTGAATGAAGATGTCTCTCACTCTCTATTGCAATTTGTGTACAATACGGTGTGATGGAAGTTGGTCTAATTTATGGGCTTTTAAGGCGATTCTTTGAATTGATTTCTGGTCTGAAGATTAATACGAGTAAGAGCTGCATTTTTGGGTTGGGCGTTGATAGTTTCTTTTTTATGGGAGGGGAACAATTCTTGGCTTGTAGGATTGGTTCAATCCCTTTCAAATTCTTGGGTTTAAAATTTCAAAAAAACAAAAAGTCTTTGCACAATTTTGTAGAAACAGTCAAAAACTGACAAAGTTTCATTCAATGTACTAGACATTGCTTTATTCTACATATGTTTCATGAAGTCTATGTTGCAGAGTTTGCTCAATTCAGCATGATTTTCTAGTGAATTTGAGACCATAGAAATCAATGTTGTGTTCCTATTGATATGGCTATTTATGACTTTTTTTGTTTTGGTTTCTGGTTTTGTGAGTTTGTCTTTTGCATTTTTATGCCTGTGTAATTGTAAATTATAATTGTATATTCTGTTGATTTGATAATCATAATATATACAAAGGAAAAGAGGAAAACATGCATTTACACATTTGTATTATCAATAAGTGTTTGATTAAGATTTGATGATCTAATAAAATACAAATTTTGATTTTAGTTTTATAATGAGTTAACAAACTTCAATTTGAACAGTCTTATTTTAATCCAACGGTTATATATATATATATATATATATATATATATATATATATATATATATATATATATATATATATATATATATATATATATATATATATATATATATGTGTGTGTGTGTGTGTGTGTGTGTGTGTTATATTCATAATGCATGGAATAATGGTCTATACTAAATTGAAAAGGGTGATTGGTTTAAGAGAATCTTAATCTCATTAGAGTAAGGTCAAATTTCACCCTTTTTTACCATGGTTTTCAAACAGGGTCTCAATTCTCTCTAGATAAATAGGGTCTTAAAATATTTATTGGATGAAATCGTGATTAAATATGATTTCTATTTTTTTTTTCATGATTAAATTGTGACTAATCAACTCAGGATCTCTAAAAATTTAAGACGGTTATAGTAGTTCTATTTAAATTATTAATCACTGCAAATACAAACATTGATATGTATTTTTTTTATGGAAAGACAACATATATTAAACAAATGCCACAATGGCTGTACAATTTGAATTGTTCAGGCTTAGAATGTGACCTGATCATATTCTAGCACCCATGATCTTACCAACTTCAGCCATTTCATGAGCATCTAAATTAAATACTCTACTAATGAACATTACAACAACATTACAGAAATTAGAAATTAAAGTTTGACAGTCAGAGATAATAGGAGCCAAAGAAGCAATGTATCCAATGCTGTTGATAAGATCCACCACCCCGGTTGCATCGAATTGGAGAATAAAACTCCTTAACTGCAGGTCCTTGGCCAAGGTAAGGGCCCAACGGATCACAAGTAATTCAGCAGTGGCAGCATCCGCAAAGCTATCAATTCTATTTGAAGCTGCAACAAATATATTAGACGTAGGATCTCGGATTACACACCCAAAAGATATACACCCATTTGCAGAGTATCCCGCATCTGTATGAATAACCCAAGAATCCGGATTCCTTGAGAAACTCTGGTATGGAGGTAGCTTAATCTTCCTCAGTGCATTAGACTTCTCACCTTCCTCAAAAGCCTCCCTAATACCAGTTGCGACCTCTGCGGGATTTTGGAGGATACTGTTGAAGACAACATCGTTACGGGCACTCCAAATTTTCCACAAACCATAGCACACAAAAGTACAAACAGCAGCCTCTTTAGAGTTTAACAATAAATCGGTCCAATCCATTACTTCTCCTTCGGTAGGGACACAGATGCCTAAATGAGAGGAGAAGAAAACTCTTTTCACAAAGTCACATTGCAGAAATAGATGAGAAAAAGTTTCAGGTTTATTATGACAAAAGAAACAACAATTAGGAACATCAATACCTTTTTTTATCCAGATTATGTTTTAAAGGCAGGATGTCTTTCATCAATCTCCACATGAAGTTCTTAACTTGTGGATTCAAATTAAGGTTCCAAAGCTTCCTCCACAAATTGTGACCAAAGTCAAAAGAGGAACCAGGGTAATGGGATTTGCACTTCTCAGCAAGAAGGTGATGACCGGTTTTAACCGAGAACTCCCCATTTTCCTTGTAATGCCAAATTAACTTGTCCTCGTGGGAATTAAAAGCTTGAGGAATACTACTTATTTGAGAAGCAGTAGAGGGCCCAAAATTATAAAATAGAGCACTTTTATTCTAACATCTAAGATCAACATCAATGAGGTTGCTAACCTTACTATCACATCCTAGAATTCTAGCCGGAGAATGGAGTTTAAAGTCCTAACAGGTTGGGATCCAGTTATCCCTCGCAATGTTGACACTCTCTCCATTACCAATGCACCATCTCGAGCCTCGAAGAATCAGTTCCTTAGAACTAAGGATGCTACGCCACGCGTAACTTGGTTTAAAACCAGTAGGGGCAGAAAAAAACATCACACCTACGGTAGTATCTGCTCTTAAAAAACCTTTCGAACAACGAGTCATCAGCTTATAAGAGTCTCCAGAATTGTTTCCCAAGTAAGATGGTGTTGAAATCGTGAATACCACTAAATCTAAATCCTCCGTCTCCCTTTCTGCGAGCCATTTTCTCCCAACTCAACCAGTGGATTTTTTTTTCACCCTCTTTAGAACCTCACCCCAATTTTGAGAGGATTTTTTCAATCTCTTTACAACTGTCTTCCGGAATCTGATAACAACTCATTATGTATGAGGGGATTGCTTGAGCAACAACTTAAGAAACGCTCAACTTTGTCGATTTGCGGTTCTAAGTCTTCTCCTCTTCAGCGAGTACTCGTCATACAATCGACAAAATAAGAATTTTGGTTTTTCCTAACTATACGGTGCAACAAACGAATTGCACTATTGACTAAATCAGAGTCCCCGGAAACGGCGCCAAAAACTTGGTCGCGACTCTCTGAGTCTTGAGGTACTAACTGCAAGTATACAGCCTAATCGCGTAGTAATAAAAGATATCGATCCCACAAGGATTAGATAATCAAACTAATGCTTTCAGGTGTTACTATGTTTAGCTAAGACGAGTGATGTTTTAGTTAAAACGGAACGGGGAATTAAGAATTTTAATTAAATTAAAATTACGATAGAATATCAGTACGTAATTAATATGTCTTCACGAATTCAATAAATTATCGGCTTGTAAAGATTGGTCAAATTATCTTTCTGTAGAAAATATCGGTTTAAAAGTAGTCAACTCACACTCTTGTGGTCTTGCCTATAACTATACTCCTAAGTCAGATTGAATGCTCTCTTTATGTCAAATTGAGTTAAAAGTGCTTTTTGAAAACTTATAGATTCTAATTAACTTTAAAGCACTTCCGTTGTATTTAAAACTAATGTCCGATTTCAGCTATCCGATTAAAACCTCACACTCTCGTGGTCTTAATCCTAACCTTGTTACCTTTTTACTTTCGTAATAAAAGCTAATTTTAAATTAAGAAATCAAAACCAGAAAATAAGTTTGTTTATGATTTTAGCCTAGATCTATTGAATTCATTTCGGTTAATCAATTACATAACGATTTAAGTGTCTTAGCCAGACATATTAATTAAAAAAATAAATAATAAAGAGAAAAAGTAAACAATATAAAGCATGGCAAATGGAAAATAAAAGCAATTCTATTAATCTGAAAATAAACATGGACCGAAGTACATGACATGAATACAATCTTGGCGTAGTAAATTCTTGCAGGAAATAAAACTAGAAACAGTAGTGGCTTGAAATAATATAAATTGCAATAGCTTCACGATTTAGGAAGCTATTACTGGTTCGGTAAGGTAATGGCAATGGAAACTTAATGCAGAAAAATAAAATAGAATAAAGCTCTGAACAAGAAAATCAAATTGGGCTCCGATTGTAAAACATCATAATGAGGATTAGGTCGAAGCTCCCTTTGAAAATTGAATTGCCTTCTATTTATAGTTGTTGATGTAGACTGAGTTGTTGAGTAAATTCAAAAAGGAAAAATATATTTCTGGGCTTTGATTACGTTGCTTCGCTGCTACTGAGTTGAAATGAGAAAATAACGCAACAATTACTCTTCTGTTTTGATTGAGGCGCATTTCTAAATTTCTCTATTTTTGACCTGTGACGGTCGTCTCAAATCCAGGACAATCGTCCCACTTGTGCCATGTGTTACGGACGTCACAAGTATGTTACGACCGTCTGGGCTTCAGAATGCAGAAACTTAGTTTTCTGTCATCTGTCTTCATTTCTTCTGATGCAGACTTCAATTCTTCCTCATTTTAACTCATTTCTTCTACAAGTCATACAAATCAGAATACCTGTAAAAATATACAAATATCATATCATTTAAATTATGAAAAACGATAACTTAATTAATCGAAAACCAAGCTAAATCATCGATATAAAATCATGTTATCAGGAATCCAACCACGGGTAACCGTGGTGGACAAGTCTTCCTCGTCTGAGGGGAATAAAGCTAGTGAATCCCTTTGATATTGGGCTATTGGACCGTCTTAGATTCAGGAGTGGATTAGGTCATGCCTAGTCATGGGTCAGTCCGGAACAGAAATGTATCAATTTCTATTCATTTTTTATGTACTATTTCATTAAATTTGTAAAGTTCCTAAATATTTAGATGAAGTTGTGGATTCTTGAGACGAATTTAAACTCCAATTGAATAGTTTTTGAATTAGACTTTCAAATATATCTCTTGAAAGTTGTGTAGTTTTTGAATTAGTAGATTTTTGGAACAAAATTCAATTTCAATCTGATAACTTTTATTTTATTTCAATATATTTTTTAAAACATATTAATTTAAAATGTCAAATATATAAAAAAAAATAGACTTAAAAAAGTTGTTAAGTCCATGAAGCAAATGAGCTGAACCTTACAAGATGAACTGAAATGTTCGTAAACTTATAAAGTCGAGTTTGAGCTTTAAAAAAAGTTTGTGTCGAACTCAAACCGAGATTTGAGTTGAATCAATTCTTAACGAGTTAAGTCGAGCTGAGGCGATTTCGACTCGACTCGACTCATTTCTAGCCCTAGATGCACCATATCTATTACCACAACTAATAGGAAAATTGTGTTAAAAATCATACTAACAGGACAATCTGTAGAAGCACATCCGAACTACACATATCTTCGTCCGAAGATGCACATCCAAACTACACATGTTTTCGTTTGAAGATGCATATCTGAATTCAACGTCCATTTTCTAGCTCATAAACATGATTAATGCAAAGACATGAGGGATGAAATAATGATCTTTACCTACAATTCCAACTTGTTTTGCTCCCTTTTAATTGATGAAATACAATAATAGTATTTGGTGTTGAAAAGTTGATTGAGAACGAGAGATTTTTTTTTTAAGGATTTAGTAATGGAATGTGTTTGTAGCATGAAGAAGATCATGCAATGTGACATTTTATTAAATTTAAGGTTGGGCATTTTCAAAAATGCATCTTTGGAAATATCACTAACTTGTTATTTAAATCAGTTGTATGAATAAAAAAATCTCATAAATGAGTACATGAAATATTTCAGCGATAGATCTCCGGATACACTCAAATAGCATACGAAAATATATCTCTAAATACACTCAAATAACATACGAAGATACATCTCTGAAACATTTTTTTTAAACTAGGGTGAAACTTAGAAAAGAGAAGATTGACATGATTTTGGGCGCATTCGAAGATGTATCTCTAGACACATAGAAGGTATTTTCGAGTTTTTAAAAATTTGGAAGACACCACCAAAAATGGAAAGAACATTTCCCAAAAAAATAAATTATATTTAGCAACACAATCCCATGACCCAACCCAAGTAAGTAAATACTGCCCACATGGTGTTTGGGCCACAAAAACAATTCTTGGGCCACAAAAACAGTAAGAATGTTAAATTTAATAGATATTGGCAATAATTGAAGTGAAATAGGTTTAAAATTTGAGATTTTCTTAACTCAACCACTAGAATAGTATCTCTTTTACAAATAAAAATTACAAATCTTATTAATTACAACTTTAGCCTAGAAAAAAGAAAAAAGAAAACTACTACCCAAGTATATATAAAAGACTAGAGTTTTTCTAAACAAAAGTTAAATTAACAATTCATAAAAATAATAACTAGTTCTTTTTTTTCACACACTAATTAATGAGGGATTAGATTTATCAATCCAAACAGCAGAGTGCAACAATCGACCTCAAAAATGGAATAGAAAGATAGCGAACGGGATAGCCTCTATTTAAATATATATTTTTAGACTAATTATATGAATAATCTATAAATAATATATTTAATGTAAAACAAAACAAATAAAAGATGAATAAAGTTATTAAATGACTACTATTGAAAAATAAATAAATAAAAGAAAATATGAATAAATAAGAGAAGAGAAAGAAGAAAAAAGAAAGAAAAAAAAAGAACACAAGACTCCAAAAAAAATAGAGTAACAAAGAAAAATTTCACAGATCGGAAAATTGAATCCTCTACTTTGTGTTGAGTTACTGCAAATTGGAAAAATTCCACGAATCTCCTCCAACGTTTATTTATTTTAATGGTAAATCTGGGTGTTTTCGTTCAAAATAGTTTAAATCTGCTTGGGCCGGGAAGCGCTCCACTCCCGCTACCCCTTGAACAACAAACAGCGGCGGCTATCTCAAACTGAGATGCGACCCGCTCCTCTCTATAGCAGAGGGTCACCGCTATCAATAACTCGAATTTGAATGATAAGAGGTTGAGACTCAATACCTCCTTTGCAAATAGATCCATATTGAGAATTTTGGGTTGGGTTCAGTGCAACAATAGTTTTGTTCATGTTCAAGTTGACAATAGGATTCAATTATGAAATGCTAACAAGGACACCTAATCTGATTACAAACATCATAAGTAAACTGCTTACATAGTAATGGTAACTTGACCAACACTGCACTGTTACGTGCCCTTCCGAAGAGCTAAATTCAAAAGGTAGCTGAGAGCCGAATCAACAGACGATAACGCAACAAGAAGAAATGCCATAATAACAAGAGTCAGTGTCGCGGTCCTCAGCTGCCAGGGATGCATGAAGATATATAAGTAATCATTCAACATATTATGATTTGTAACTAAAAATAATGATAAACTAATGCAACATACCGTATTACTAAAGCTTGGCCACTCTATATACTTCAGTTGACCAGGTTGCTCGATTAAAAACACAAATAAAGACTTTAAACCCCTGGAAAAAAATTTGCCATTTGTAAATATGATTCTATTTTTCGGTAAATTCAGTAAAAGCATTAGTGATTTACTGATTAGGGAAAATGCTCCACCGTAGACAGGTAATAAAAATTACACAGAACTCTAACGACAATCAATGACGCCTGTCAAAATTAGAAGTTCACAATCCTTCTTGTTCTCACAGATGAGATGGTGACTTAATCGGTGCTGGTTTAACAAAATCAAAGAAAAACTAATATGTGTGCCTCAAAACTGAAGTCACATCACGGTTTTTACGTTTTTCATGTCATCAATTGTCGTTAGAGTTACAAGGCCACATCATTTTGTATTTTTTTTATCATATTCAATAAACCGGAACAAGGGATTAACTGAACTACTGCACTTTGTGGATAAACAGAAGTTTCATAAATACCATAAAGATTCTTTGATCAACATTAGCAAAACGGGCTCCTCGGGTGAATCAACATAGCTTATATATTGTTGGTCGTTTGTTGAAGCAGACGTCACAAACTTGGTGCTAATATTGTTTGAATATTTTTGTGTTCTGTTGGCTTTACAAATCTGTCAATACAAAGCATGTAACCTGAAATGATAAATAACCACTACAAACACATTCACAGATCCATGGAAAATACAGAGAGATGAAAATTACCATTTGTGGTGTAACAGAATCATCTCTGTGATAATAACCAATTCTCGATGGAAACTTTGATTGATGAAAAGGGCTACCTTGGAGAAGGAAACCTACAATATATGGAGCAAAGGAAATTAAACAGGAGGCAAAATTAGCATTCATGTATAGAACAAACTAATATAGTTAGAAAAATAACCTGAATAGTTTGTTGTTAACAGCGAAAGAATCGTCATTTGAGATTCAAATATTTGCTAGTTGATCATAACCAATTCAAACCTGCAAAAGTTTATACATACATGTTTTTTCTTATGTTTCAAAATGAAAAACCTTTTCTCTTTATGTTTTTTCTTATGATACAGAAGAACATTGACATGCATGGTTTTAAATTGCGGTGTGGAAACGCTGCGAAACTATAGATTTCAGTCAAATGTAGGCAAATACAATCGTTGTGGAGGCATCTTAAACTGTTATATTGTGACTGCAATATGATACAAACTATAAGCATATCAGAAAGAAGGAATAAAACAAACTTGAATCAATTGAAAGCTTCTGAGATTGATTCTCATTATTCAAAGTATCTTACAACATAGCTGAATTCTAACATATCAAACCATTTGATCCTTATTTCTTGAACTAACCCTAATTTAATCTTCAATAATTTCAACAGAGCAAAATTAAATAGAAACAGAGGAGTATTGAACCTGGAAAGTGGAAACATACCGGAATCGGAATGGTGAGCCGTTGGTGTGTTGCGGCGGAGAGGACGAATTTGGAGTTGGTGGTGCGGAGGAGAGAACGACGGTGGTGTGGCGAGGAGAAAGAAGGTGAAACGGTGGCGGGGGACGAAACGGCGGATGGTGATTGATCTTCTCGAAACGGCGGTCGGCGGTGGTGGTTTGCTTGCTTCGTTTTGGTGGTGGTGTGGTGTTTACTCACTATGCATTCTGCGTCCGAATTTGGATTTTGGAAGGATAACAAAAAATTTATTTTTATTTTTTTAAAATTAAAATTGGATTTAAATTTTAATAAAAAAAAAAAGCATTCAACCATCGGTTTATGGAAAACCGCCGGTTTCTCGGTTTTACCGGTCCAACCCAGTTTTCAGCATTTTTTTCCGGTTTGATGACAAGGGCGATTCAGTTATTGAATTAGACCAAATACTGATCCGGTTCTCGATTCAACTGATCCAATCGATCAGTCCGGTCCGATTTTTACAACTGATTGTAATTATTAATGTAAATTTTTTTTTTTATATTTAGTTTTTCCAAATTCAAAATTATAAAGATAAATTTGTCAAATAATTATAATTTGGGAAGTGGTGATTTTAAATTGGAAATATTAATATTAGTCTATGAATTTAATTTGTAAATATAATATAAGTTTTTCTTACACATAGAAAAGAGCTATAAACACATTTTTTTCTAGTATATTTCAACACACCATTTTCTATAGATTAAAATTGGAATAAATATTCTATAAAAGAAATTATAATAAATATTCAATTTAGTTTTTATCTGCTACATACACCCCAGAATCATGAAGAGGTTTTCAATGATGTCGGCCCAAGTAATTCTGATACACGCCTAAGTAATGAGGAATCTACCACCCCCCTTCCACTCATACCTTGCACCCTCTCATTTTTTTCAATATTCTCATTTCATCCCTGGTATTGTTTACATAAAAAGTTACATTTTGAATCAAAAAAATATTTTCGAAAGAAACAAAATTTTCGGTAGTTTAATTTGGAATTCCCGGTAAGTTTTGATCGCCTTCGAAATCTCTGGTAGTTATAACTATAAATTACCGGTAAACAATACCAGATATTCCAAAATTACCGATAAAAAGTACTGGTAATTTCAAAAAAAAAAAAAAATCGGTACCAACTCCCATGCATATACCCGGAAATCCAAATGCCCGGTATACCGGAAATTTCAGTTTTACATGAAATTTCTGGTAACATGACAGGGTCGTCAAAAAAACTTGTCATTTGCGCTCCGGAACTGTCAGGATCGTCTACCGACTCGTGTAGTGATTACACTTAGTTTTTCACTACAGACAAAATATGTATTATACTTAGGCATAATATTATTTCGTTTGATTTCATGTTTTGTGTTATTATAACTTTGTATATTTTTCATCGACAGATTTTTGAGAGTCGAACCGACGTATTAGTTTGGGCACAGAATATTGGAAAGAAACATGGTATTATTATCACAATTCATTCTGATAGTGCAACTGGAAAGCGAGGAAGGAAGGATAAATTGATAATGGATTATGAGAGAGGATGAAATTATAAAAGGAAAAAGTCTGAAACTAGTCATTCATCGGATAAGGATGGTCTCGCTAGTATGAAAGTGAAATCTCCCTTCTGTCTGAGGTCTTCGCCAGGTGGTATTGGTTGGAGGGTGAGTTTCATGTGTGGGTTTCACAATCATAGACTAAGTTAGAATTTATCAGGGAATGACATATTGGGTCGTCTAAAACCTCAAGAGAGACAATTTGTGAATGACATGACGAAGTATAACATGCCTCTGAGACACATAGTTACCGCATTGAAAAACAAAGATCTAGAAAATCTCACGAGTTTCGAGCAAGTATATAAAGCTAGATCTACATACCATGAAAGCAAAAGAGTTTCATTGACATAAATGAAAATGTTGTTGAGTTTTATTCAAAAAGAAAGCACATGTGTTGGACAAGAAACAGGGAAGACTCGAATGTTATTGCTGATATTTTTTGAACACATCCTGATTCAGTGAAGTTGTTGAATATGTTTCATTTGGTTTTGATTATTGATTGCATATACAATACCAATAGGTATTGATTACCGTTGCTTGATATTGTTGGCGTTACGCCAACAAAGTTGACGTTTTCGGTAGGCTTTGCCTACTTGGAACACGAAAGGGAGGAGAATTTCAAATGGACAATGAAGAAGCTGAAAAAGTTGTTTTTTTTCTGAAAAATTGCTACCAAATATTGTTGTGACGGACAGAGAACTTGCCTTGATGAATGCACTTGAAGATGTGTTTCCTAATTCAACACATATGTTATGTGTGTTCCACATTTCCCAGAATTTTAGCATGAAATGTAAGGAATATGTTAAATCAGAAAGACATGAACATGTCATGGAGCTGTGGAACAATATCATGTATGCTAATAGAGAGAGTGAATATCTCATACACTTGAAGAACTTTGAGACAATTTGTGTTGATATACCTTTGTTTGTTAACTATGTGAAAGTAACATGGTTGACACCGTATAAAAAAAGGTTTGTTTCTGCATGGAAAAACAGAGTTACACATATTGGAAACACAACAACAAACAGGTAAACCGTCATCTTATTTGATTTAATTAATTAAGATAATTTATGTCTAATTGTGTTTTATTATTGCGGTTTAGGGTAGAGTATGCGCATTGAAGACTAAAAAATATGTTGTCACATAGTCGGGGAGATTTATGTCGCAGTTGGGATACTATTAACACCATGTTGAAGTTGCAGTTAGGCTCAATTAGAGTGTCATTTGAAAAGAGTATTATGAACATTGAGCACCGGTATAACACTTCATTCTACGCCAACTTACATGGTTTTGTGTTAAGGCAATGTATACAACACATAGGGAATGAGCTAGAACGAGTCAAATTTGTTGGTATAAACAAGGATATGTATGGTTGCTTCATTAGAACTAAACACGGTTTATCCTATGCGTGTCAACTTGCTGGCTTTCAGATACAAGGTGTGTTTATTCCATTAGAAGAAATTCATTTTTTCTGGAAGAAATTACACATTCAAGAGCATACTAGCGGACCAGAGGATAATGGATCAAAGATGGATTTAGACACAGAATGTGAGGATTTAAAGACATTTAATTTTTTTGGATATTGTAGGTCAGAGGGTGTTGAAGAAGAAAATCAGATAACTAACTTATTCAACCACGGCGTTTATGCGTCCACCACCGGTGAAGTACAAGTCGAAGCGATGAGTTAAAAAGAGCATAAAGGGTGAAGAGAGTGATGTGCGTCGTGAACCCTCACAGTGGGAGTATGCTTCCGCTTTGCGGGGGAGTCAGACTACTGATACATCATGTATAAAACTAATAGCAAGTCAACACTCTAGTCAACTGTCCATTGTATCTTCTAAGCACAAATATTTGTCTCAGTTTCCTCGGTTCATGCATCCATACATTGATGACATAATTGATGTGGGTGACAATGGAAATTGTGGTTTTTCAGGCTGTTGCAACATTACTTGGATGGGGTGAAGAGTCTTGGGTGTTGATTCAGACTCAATTGGATGCTCAAATTTATTAACAACCATAATTGTTTTCCAAGTTGTTTTATGAAACCATGGATGTGGTTCGAAGTTCCTTAAACGTAACACACTTAGGTGCATAGGGTAAATATAAATGGATGTTGATTCCTGACATGGGTTATCCTATTACGAACCAGTACAATTTGGTTTTTGTATCCCTTTCAATGACACTTAACTGAACCTTCTTCCCTCTGACCCATAGCTCCATTTATGTTTGCAAGTAGGCATAAAATGATTGTTTTTGGATTTGTAAACAATAATAATTGGGTTCAGGTAAAACTAAAATCTGATAGTCCTTTGCCTCCAGTCACAACTTGGTGGAGAGAGAACTGTAGTGAAGAGGCAAACGCCTGGGAAACAACATATGCAGGACGAATTAGACACTGGGTGGAAGAAATTAGGAAGTCAAAGTAGTTTTATTTGTTATCTTATTGATGTTATGTATTTTTTTTCTGTTTCAAATCATTCACATTTTATATTATCCTTGTTGATGTTATTGCTGATCATACACTATAGGGGAAGAGAAATGGAAAATACTGGTTTTCCACTCATTTTTCAAGTTTTATAGATCTACCAGGAATTTGAATTTAACTGAAATTGTTGGTATACCAGATATTTCAAATCCCGGGTACATTAGTTTGTTTCGTAAATTTCAAAAGTCTGATACATTATACCGATAATTTGAAAATTTCTGGTATAATCTACCGGTATTTTAGAAATATCTGGCACTATAATTTTTTTTGAGAAAACGCCTAAAAAATCAAGTAAATCCCCGGTAATAGTTGAAATATCTGGTACTCTCCAGGAAATTTCAAAAAACCGGTGTAAAATTGCATGGGTAAAATGGTCATTTTGCTTCTAATGGGGGTGGCAGGAAGATTCCTCCTAAGTAACGTGGATCCTAATATTAGGCCCAAACATGTGACAATTCAGCCTTGGGGATTCAACATGGCATCTCCTAAATTCAACTGGGCACCCTTACACTTTAGTAGATATGAATCCTTTGAACAAAAACAAGTGAAATTATACCAAATTTAAGAAAGATTGGTACCCATTTTTTAAGCTTCACTACCTTTTTTTTTTCAAAATTGTTTCTAGAAATCTATATGTTCTATCAATTTAAAAAAAAATCGATGAAGTTTCATATGTTTTATGGCATTTTCAAAAATCTGGTGATTATGCATATTCAACTGAATATTTGAAAAATCTGATACATCCTATTTTTTTAAAACCTGGTTGTATTATTTTTTTCATCTTTAAATTGTTTGTTTTTTATTTGAGGATAAGAGGAAATGATGGTAGCATCATTCAAAGGTTGAGCGACAGGCCTGATAAGGATGCTGCCAAAAGTCTTGACAGAGATGGAGGAGAAGATATGGACGATCATTTGTTTAGTAAGGCAGGTCGAGTAGCTTCCATCAGTTGTCCCCTCGAAGGATCGAAGAAACTTATGGTAGAAAAGATATACTTGATCACTTTAAAGGCGATGTTGAGAAGGTAGAAGTTGTTGTTATTAAGTTGGTTTCTCCAAAGGATAATACATGAGTGCTTGATCATATTATTGGGATCAACATTTGGGAGCATTTTACACTTTGGGGCCTTTCTTTAGGAGAAACACACATTGTGAGAGGCACACCATATACTCACCCAAAACTTTAAGGTGGTAAGTGTGTGAGTTTTCCTACTTATAAATGCTCAAGTCTCCACATTTTTAACTAATGTAGAACTTTATCACTCTACTCAAACTTATTATTCTCAACGTCCCATCAGGTGTGAGTTTATCTACAATGCTCTCCTTCAAGCATAAGTTATTTACACTTGTACCAACGGTGACACTTTTCAACGGGCCACCTCCTACCCAAAAGGGTATTTTGATACAAGTGAGTTGGTCCTTTCACTCAAACCAAAGGCTCTGATACCGCTATTGGGATCAACACGAGGGAACATTTTACACTCTGGGGATTTTCCTTATGAGCAACACGCCTTGTAAGAGACACACTACATAAAACCTTAAGATGATAGGCGTGTAGGTTTTCCTAATTATAAATGCCTAATTCTCCATATTTATAACCAATGTGATACTTCCCCATACTACTCACACTAATTTATCTCAACACATACTGATACAAATGTGTCTGACTAGGCTGATACAAGTGATGATTGTGATGGTCCCACAGATGAGAGGTTCCCTAAAGGTCCATCTGACCCTGCCTTATTAACTGAGTATGTTGATCACATTACATTTAGGTTATAGCAAGGAGAGGTAAAAATATTTTATGTATTATTGGTTAATTGATAGTAACACATGATTTATGTGTTAATTGTTACATGATCGTGACTTATGGTAAAAAACTGAAGAGTTTCTCGGTAGTGCAGATGGCGAAGAAGGTTAGCACACTTGTATATGATGTTGGCCTATTATAGTTGGTGGGTTATTCGCTTGCTATGCTTGACACTCTGTTGTCATCTACTTTCTTAAGCGATGGAATAATGAGACTAAAGATTATAAAAATAAACAAGAAGGGGGTTGAATTGTGTATTCCAAAATCGTTCCGCTTCTTAAAAGTCACTTCAGATTTTGATTAAGGTTTAGAGTATGATATCAGAAATAACAATAGCAACAAAAATTATAATTATCAGAAGCAAAAGTAAGTAATACACAAAATTTATTTTGGTTCCTCTCCTCAACTGAGAGTAGACCAGTCTCATTACCTCAACAAGAGTTTTTCATTATAAAAAAACATATTACACTTTGCTCAAGTATACCCGCAAGAGACTTCACTGCTCAATCAACTTAAAAAGAGACTTTTGCTCAAGCAACCTAAGAAGAGACTAATGTTAAATCAACTTAGAAAGAGACTTCACTGATCAAACATAGATGAAAGAGACTTCACTACCCAAGCACAAGAGCAAGATAATTCCTCTACTTTAAACAAACAGTTTAGTATAAACGATGACCACTATATTTATATACACAATCAGAAGTATAATAGTTATGCAATAAACACAAAGGTTCTTAATATTTTAAGATTTCTAAGATATATAAAGATAAGAAAACTTAAAATCTTATGCAATAACAGTTACAAATAAAAGCTCAGAGTAAAGCTCAAGATATTGTATTGCATTGTTCTGTAATCTTCCTTCAAATCTTCAACTTAGTTTTATAGAGGCAGAGAAAAAGTCGTTAGAGGGTTGAGCATAAGAGAAAACTTAATGAATAAGAATGCCAAGAAAAATGTTTTAGGATGTATCTGGTTATAACCAATGTCTATTGAATAAAGGTATTATTCACAACACCTTTCGAAGTACTAGGCATCTACCAAAAGGTATAACATGATGAAGATGTCACATCATATTCCTTGAGCCTTGCAAAATAAAACCCTAGTTGACCCTCTCCAGAAATCTGGTGCTTTAACAAGACTGGTCTGGTTTTGGTACATGGTACGGATCAGAGGTACCTTTAGCCTACAGAGTCTAAGTTGTCGCCAGAGGCTAAAACACATGACCAGAGTATGAACCTTCAAAGGTTGATGAACACATTTAGAGTCACCAAATTATGATCAATCAAAATCACCAGATTCTGTTCATTCAGAATCTGAGTAACATTGCTATCCACATATGCTTTCAACAAGATTAATTCAGAGTGAATTTTAAGCTTCTGATCTTGCACACTTGAGCATATGTTAGTATAGCCATTTGCTATCTAAATAATTTGTTATCATCAAAACCCAAGAGGTATGAACAATCTTGTTCCAACAGAGACATCTTTATTTCATCTTCCATTTGGTGAGATAACCATCATTACTAGAGACGATGTCTCCCTTCTATTTCATTTCCCACTAGAAAGAAAGTTTTTCACCCCCTTCGCTGATGAACTTTAAGATTTCTACTATGACTATTAAGACATACCTAGGTGTTTCATGAGGTATGATATTGGAGGAGTTTAAGTTTAGTATAATTTCTCTTTTTCGTATCTCATGGCTCTGTGAGACTTATGTGTCATTGGTGGAACACTCTATATACATGGCATCCACCATGGTATATATGTTGCATGTTGGTGGATGCATTATTTTAGTCGATAAATCACATGTTTACATTGATGGGAGATACATATACATGTTCGTAGATATTGCATTTAATAGTTGGGCATGAGGCTGTGTTGTTCTGGCGCTTCTATATCATACCCTTGAAGAGGTGACTACCTTTGAGATGATACATCTTGTCGATTACATGAGCTTATTTCATTTATACATATTTATTATGTTTTGTTTTTGTAATTACTTACTATATTTATTATTTATGTTTAAGTTTTTGTGTTTGTGGTATAAGTTTTACTGCACTGTTGGATATACGAGCATTTTTCATCCATTTAAGACAAACATTATCATTTTCATATCACATATGGCTCACCACGAACCATGATATGGGGATTCAAGCATTCTAATCTTGGTGGTCTTTAAAAGTATAAGTGGAAGATTGACGTTCTGACCCTATATGATGTCATTTGGACTTTGTACACAAACCATAAAATGCATTTGGAGTTCGACAACCAAGCACTACTTTCAGGTTACCGGTGATGGAAAATTACTTTTACTGCCTATTTTCCTTAGAGGTGTCTTTTCCTGTTTAGATATGTCTAAGGCATACATAGATGAATATTTTATTTTTGTGTGAATATATGATAATATTTGGGTGAGAACAAATGAAAAACAACGTGTTAAGGATATATGTGTGGTAGTGAAGTTAAGAAATAACTACGTCCTACATACGAAAGATTTCATATTTTTCAAGTGTTTATATAATTGAGGTAGTTTTCTTAGGGTGTATGTGCATGTAAGGGTATAGAAAATTTGCAAGCGAAGAGATCATTGTAAAAGTTCAGTAATACACGTGGGGGTTTCGTTCAACTCGTTTTGATTATTTTTTGGTATTATACGCATTCTAAAAAGAAAAAATAAATTTAAAATTTGCCACTCCACATCTTCGCACACGTCAATGTTTGTCTTGCACACACACCAATACATGTTTTGCACGCGTTTGGTTGAGCCTTCCAGGTTGTTAGTGTAACACGGTGGGAGAACTGACTTTAAGTTATGTTGCGGATAGCAAGAGTCGCCACCGACTTTTATTTTATCCATAAGGAAAGGTTATAAAAGAACAGGAAAGACCTTAGAGAATATTTTGGGTCCGGGGGGTAGGTTATGAAAAGGGAAGGTATTAGCATCCTTTTCATCCATGGTTATCCATGGGCTCTTAGGTACTTAAGCTCACTTTAAATTGTTTTTGAAAATGTAGTGTGTGAATAGAAAAAATTTTCAGAATAGTTTAGTAATAACCCATGTATGGATGTGTAAAAAACTTGTTTGAAAATTTGTTTGAATTTGTTAAGTGTGAAAAATTTTGAAGTGAGCAAGTACATAAGAGGAACCTACCCTAATGTTTAAGGTCTTTCTTATTCTTTATCCTTTCCTTGGTAAGACTATCCCTACTATTAAGGAGTAGGTAGTCCTTACTTTGGATGTTAAGGGACATATGAGGGTCATTCTGATTTTGAAAGCCATTGTGGGGTGTAATAAGCAAACTGGAGGGACTATCATCATTTTTCGAAAGGGACTCGATTCGTAAAGGCAACCATAAGGGACTTTGATGATTTTCTATTTTTAAGGGACTTGCTTTATACACCCCGCTTGACCATTATTCGTAGGCAACTTGAGGGATAACCTTAGGAAGTGAGACGGCGATTAAAATCGACTTACGTGTGTGACGTGTTTAATTTAATTATCTCATGATTAAAATTATCTAAATTTATTTTAATATGACATACATGTTTTTGCACTCCCTAATTACTAACCATAACAAAAATAATTAAAATAATTACAAAATTACATCCGGGAGACAATTACAAAATTATAATAATAATAAATAAAATAGCAAATTAAATAATAAGCAATAAATAATAAAAATAAATAATAAAGGGGTTAGTAACAATAAAATAATAATAATAATTTAGAAATAATGAACAAGGTTAGAAACATAATAATAATAATATGGTTAGTAAATATAATAATAAGAATAATTGGAAGGAATAAACAAGTTTAGAATAATAGAAATATAATATAATAATACATAACAATTTAGTTAGTAACAATAATTAAAATAAATTATAATGATATTAACAATAAAGTCTAATTCCAAATATAATAAAAAAAAAATTTAAGCACAATATAATTATAACTTTTAATTATTTACAAAAATTTAATTATAAAAAAAAATTTAGACATTATACAAACTTTAAGTATCATAAGAACATATTTACAAAATATTTGCATTTATAAGATTTAATTTTATTTACAAAAAAAAGTTATAATATATACATGTTAAGAATTAGAAAAAATAAAGATTATTTGGAAAATAAAATTAGGTTAAAGTTCATTTAGAAAATATTTTAGGGTTTTATTAGAAAATTAGGGTTTTGAAAAAAAATAAGGTTTAATGTACATGAAAAATATTAGGACTTAATTTATAATAATAATCTGCTAAAAAATATAAGAAAAACTATAAATTAATTTGGATATTTTGAGAAGATAATATATACATATTTTATAATATAGAAAATAATGAAATATTATAATTTTAATTTATTTTAATATAGGATATTAATTAATTAGAAAATAATAAGAAAAAGAATGAGAAGAGTAAAAACCTGATGGGGCTGGGGTTTGAACCCAGTCCCCTATGCTTGCAGCCAAGAGATCACACCACTGGGCCATCCATGCGCAGGCAAGAGATGAGAGAGTGAGATTTGTTTTGTTCCTTGCTTTGAGAAATCCAGAAAATAATGAGAAAACCAAAAAGGCCTGGGGGAGGATTTGATCCCAGGACCTTTATATTCACAAACGCGCACATCACCACCCGGCTGGAAGAGCCCACCTGATAGTTAAATGAGAATAGCACATAATATATTATATTCATTTAATCCCTGAAAAAAAAAGAAATAACATGAACAAAAGCCAGGGATCGAACCCCTGCCCTTTTGTTTCACACGCCCAAGACCAAACCATCAACCACTGGGACAAACACACAGTTGTGATAATAAACCATAAAATATCAATAAAATATTATACAAATAATTTGAATTCAAATCATGCGCGGGAAACAGCCTTCTTCAACCTCCTGTCCTTCGAAATTTCCTGCGAATTCAGGTGCAAATTTTCCTGCGAGTTCTTCAACCTACGAAAACGAAACTCAAGCAAAACAGCATCAATCCAAGAAATTAATTGGTGTTTCATAATCCTGGTGGTCCATAGAACATTCCTATGTGTCCAGAATTTATTTATATTGGCTGAATCATCAAACCCTAAAATTGAACTCTAAACCCTAATAATGGCGTATTTGGATTCCTGCAAGAAAAATGCGATTGAACAACCCAGAAACGATCCAAACAACATTATAAATCATATTATGCAATCAAATTAAACAAAGAATCATCATGTAGTTGAAATCGAATTTTAGAAAAATAAGAACAAAACCAAAATCGGGTTGTATGATTTAGGGCATGAATGAATGTTTTTATGGTTCAGGAACAATCTATGATCTTTCATGAACATGTTTTAACCTTCAAAAGTCTTTGAGAGAGCTTGAATAGTAGAATCCGAATTGAGTTTTTTTGTGAAAATTTTGATGTGGTGAACTTACTCTTTGGGCAGCCAACTCGTGAATGAATGATAGCATTAGGTTTAGTACTTATAAGAGAATCAATCTAGGTCAAAAACTTGATTGATTATGTGGAAGTTTTGATTTTTTAAGATTGAGAAAGATCATGCCATGAAAGTTCAATATTTTGTACCAATGCCTTCTATTTCAAGCCATTCCACATAACTCTTGTATCAACTTATTCCATACTGATTTTATGACTTTCTAAAATCAATAAATCAAATTAATCTTCACATTTAATATTTTATTTAAATTTAAAATGATTTTAAGAATAAAAAATCATAATAAATTAATTAAATAAAATAAAAATTATGAAAATATTATGGAAATTTCGTGCAAGATGTTATTGTATGGGTTGGGTCATAATTTGGCCAGCCCATTTGGAGAAAATTGTTTTTAGGCCCCCCTTTTCAATATAAACCATCACAAAATTGCCCAACTTTGCAAGGACACATCTCCCTCAATTTTAAAGGTATGAGGGTGTTCTTGGACTTTTTGGAAATATTGAAGAGTCCTCTAAACAACCCCATTTGTTTCAGGTCCATATCATTTACCAATCTCAAGTTATGCCCTTTTGAAGTTGTTGACTTTTTGTTGACTTTTGAAATGACCTATAATGTCTTAGATCATATCTTTCAAATGAAGCATTTTTGGGCTTAACCTTCAACATCAAAGTTGTAGAGAATTCAATTTCCTTCAAAATGAGCTTTGGATGGAGACTTGGTGATGAAGTATGTGAAAGTTATGCCTGGTCAAAGTTCAGTTGACTTTTACTGAGGAAACCCTAATTTAGAAACTCCTGATTATTGATGATCTGGAATCTCCTTGATGAATCATGATCAACCCTTGATCAAATGATGAATTTTACTTCATATACTTGATGTTGGCAAAAAATCATGAAGTTTGACTTTGATTTGACCACAGTTGACTCCAGTTTGACTTTTTAACTGCATTGACTGATTTTGACTTATCTGATCATCTGACTGAGCAAACTTTTGAGAAAAGCCTTGAAACTTGACATGGGGGTTCTTACACACATATAAGATGCTATGAAACTCACTTGAGGTATTGGAAGTCCATTTAGCCTGATTAAAGTCAAAACCCTAGTTTTGGATGCACTGCTTAGGAGGTGCATTGCCTGAGGGAATTGTCAACTTCTTTGACCAATTGTGAACTTTGTGAACCTTGTGAACCTTCATAAAATGTCTTGTGATACTCATGAGAGGTATTGTGAAGCTTGTGAACCTTGTGAACCTCATGAAGTGGCTTTGTAGACCTTATGAACCTCAAGGAAGTTTTGTAATCATTGTGTAACTTGTGAACCTTGTGAACCTTCAAGAAGTAACTTGTAGACTTCCTGAACTTCATGAAAGGTATTGTAAATGTTGAGAAGCTTGTGAACCTTGTGAACCTTCAAGAAGTGACTTGTGGACTTCATGAGAGGTATTGTGAAGCTTGTGAACCTTGTGAACCTCATGAAGTGGCTTTGTAGACCTTATGAACCTCAAGGAAGTTTTGTAATCATTGTGTAACTTGTGAACCTTGTGAACCTTCAAGAAGTAACTTGTAGACTTCCTGAACTTCATGAAAGGTATTGTAAATGTTGAGAAGCTTGTGAACCTTGTGAACCTTCAAGAAGTGACTTGTGGACTTCATGAACCTCATGCAAGGTTATGTAACTGTTGAGAAAACTTGTGAACCTTGTGAACCTTCAAGAAGTGACTTGTAGACTTCATGAACCTCATGAAAGGTTATATAAGCATTGAGAAACTTGTGAACCTTGTGAACCTTCTTAGAACACAAAGTCTTGTATTGTGAGGGCAAATTTTGGGGTGCAACAGTTAGACTCGCAAATCTAAATAGATTCATGAAAGGTTTACATACTCGACCCATTACTAGTCTATGAAAAAATTATAACCTCATCAAAACCTCTAATTGAGACATATTCATAAAATCCCAGTTTCAAACCTCATAATAAATATTGTTTAAGAAACTCCACAATATATAAAGTAAAGGAGCAAAGGGAATATGCTATAATAAAACAAAGAAAATATACATTGCTTCAAAAAGATTAAAAAAAACAACTTGAAAAAAAATTGTTATTTTGTTGAATAAAAATAAAAATAAAAATAAAACATAACACTCACAAATAATAATCATAAAGATGTTTGAGTAGCAAAAAAAATATGCACAACACATTGAACATAACTGCCAAAATAAAATATTGATGCAAATAAATAGAACAACAAAATAAAAAACTAACACAAATTAATCAAATGTTGAACATGACATAAAAACCAAATCAGGAAACATAACACATAAAAGAAAACTAAAAACAAACTCGAGGAACAAAGGTGATACTACAAAAGATGTGCAAGAACATAAAAAAAACAAAAACAAAATCTAATAAGAACTAGAGAAAACAAAAAATAAGCAGTGTGAATGCTAAAGAGATGAGATTTATTCTTCTTGTAAGATTTCTAACTTCTAAAATGAAAAGGAAGCAATGATGGATGTCTTAAAATGTGATCTTAGATTAATTTAACGAAACAATGAAGTTCGACATTGATGGTGCGTAGTGCAGTGCAGATTCTTGAAAGAGTCTTGGGCTAATTTGGCTGATCAGGTGGATACTATGGAAATTGTTGCTGACACGGTTTTTAACTAGTTGTGACTAAATCTTAGAAGAAACAAATTAGGAAACAAGCGGTGAAATTCAAATAGGATTTTGGCACCATATTAGCTTCTAGTTTGAAAAGGTTGTCATTATTAATTGCCTTTATTGGAATATACGGGGTATCGCTAACACCCCTCAAAGTTAGCTCTTAAAGATCTGATTTTGAATCACAAACCAAATTTTGTTTCATTTCTAGAATCTTTTAGTTTTTGTTGTGAATAATAGAAATACTTTATTTCCCAATCTCTAGTGTCTTTGTAGAAACAATCTTAACCCTCTATTTATGAGTTCTTCTGATCAACATATGGCTTTTAGTATCACTATTGATAATGTCTATATTGGTATCGTTGTCATATACGCCTCTACATGTTACATCAAAAGGAGATCGCTTTGGGAAAATCTCTTCAGGGTATCTCTTCAACCAATATTGCTTGGTGTCTTATGGGTGAATATAATTTGATTTTAGGGGCTCATGAACATTGAAGTGCCTGCAACCATTTTCGTACCCATATGGAGGATTTTCTTTCCTGGCATAACAGTAATAATCTTATGGAGCTTCCTTCTAAAGGTAATTTTTACACACGGTATAATGGTCGTGATATGAATGTTGTTATGGAGAGGAAGCTCGATTGTGCCTTTTGCAATATTGATTGGAGTAACGCATGTTCCTACATGGTTTCTCTTGTCCTGAATCGGTTTAAATATGATCATCACCCTATTTTGGTTACCTCTTTTTTCTATCAAATTACGTTGAAATCTTAATTTAAGTTTCTTGCAATGTGGACACTTCAAGGAGTGTAGGGTTGCATATGTTGTAGGCTGTCATATGTTTATTTTATCTTGGAAGTTGCAAACTCTCAAAGATAAGCTCAAAGTGTGGAACAAGTTCATTTTCGGTAACATTCATGCAATGGTGAAAAATAAACAGGAACAGTTGATGGAAGTTCATAACCAAATTGATAGATAAGGTCATATCCCTCCTCTTAAGGCTAAAGAGATCCAAATCCAAAAGGAGCTTGAGCATGTGCTTGATCAGGAAGACCTATTATGGGCTGAAAAAGCTAATATAATCTTAATTGGTTTCAATATGGTGTTAGAAATACCAAAAATTTTCACCGTGTTGCCAAGGTTAAAAGGTCAAATAATGTTATTTCGATGCTTACGGATGGGGACAGTGTTGTCACGGAGCAGGGTGTTATGGCGGGCGTAGTGGTTGATCATTTTATTGATCTCCTCTGTTTTGCAGGTGATAATTCAACCAATGATGGTATTTTCGACGTCATTCAAAAGTTAGTTTCAGATAGTATGAATAATATCCTTACGTGCCTTCCTTATATCGAAGAAATTTGTGGTGTGGTCTTTGATCTTAAGAGGAAAAGCGCTTCCAGCCCCAATGGTTTTGGAGGAATCTTCTATTATACTTTTTTGGGATATAATTCAAGCTGACGTTTGCGCTGTGGTTATTCAGTTTTGGAAACATTGTGCTTAAAGTCGATCTCACGAAAGCTTTTGATACAATCAGATTGTATTTCATTTTAAAGGTGCTTGATCGATTTGGTTTCTGTTCTACCTTCTGCAACTGGATTCATATCATCTTAAACTCAGCCTACCTCTCCATCAATTTCAATGGAACTACATATGGCTATTTCAAGTGTACTAGGGGAGTTAGACAAGGCGACCCGCTATCTACCATTCTTTTCTTAATTGCGGAGGAGGTGATGAACAAACTCATATCTACCGCAGTCTCTAGGGGTACGATCTCGCTTTTTAATGATTCTAGAAATAATCCAATTCCTTCTAATATTATGTACCCTGACGATATTTTGATATTTTGTTCTGCCAAAACTTCCACAATCAAGATTTTGGTTTCTCTTTTCAAGGATTATACCCAAGCCCCGAGTCAAATTATCAATGTTGTTAAATCCAATATTTATGCTGGTTCGATTTTGAGAAGAAAGTTAAACAATATCACCTGTCTCACAGGATTCCAACCAGGTTCTACTCTGATAACTTATCTCGGTATTCCTCTTTTTAAAGGAAATAAGGAAATAATACTTGACTCCTATTGCCGACAAAATTATTTCAAAGTTCTCTAGTTGGAAAGGATCTTGTCTTTATATTGCTTGTAGAATTACTCTAATTAAAGTCATTATTCATGGTATGGTTTCATACTCGGTCAATGTTTACTCTTGTCCAATTTCGATTTTGAAAAAGTTGGAATCCACCTGTAGGAATTTCATTTGGGGTGGCAGCATCACTGCTAGGAAGCTTTGCATTGTCTCTTGGAAGGAATTTTGTCAACCTTACGAGAATGGTGGTTTGGGTCTATGTTCCTTTTTGGTTTTGAATGCAACGTCGAATCTTATGATGCTTGGTTATCTTTTTAACAATATAAATGATTGGACAATTATCCTTAGGAACCACATTCTTCGTCTGCACGACTTTATTACGCACCATATCTCTTCCTCTATCTGTTCAGGTATTAAAGTTGAGATCTCAAGTTTAATTACTAACTCATATTGGTCATTGGGCTCTAAAAGCTGGATTTGGTTTTGGCTTGACTCTTGGGATGGCGATCCACTTATTAATAAACATCTCTTGATTTTTTGTTGTTGAAACACATTGATCATAATGTTCTTTTCTCTGATTTGTTGCTCCATAACCATTGGATTTTTCCTAATTAGTGGATCTCTTGGTTCCTTTTTCTGCAGTAGTATATTGATAATCAAATGTCGCAGGTCATAGATGAAGAGGATGTTCTTTATTGGAAGTTAAATGTCAACAATATCCTCGATCTTAAAGAAGTGGTTTCTTTCAAAACGGAGTTGATGCCTAAGGTTCAGTGGAGCAAACAATTATGGAACTCTCACATTCCTCCTAATAGAGCTATGCTTGTTTGACGATTGATCAACTATAAGCTCCCTACAGATGATTTTCTCAAATCTTAGGGTATTTTCTTGGTTTCCCACTGCCTGATCTGCTGTAAGGTTGAGGAAAGTATCTAACACTTATTTTTTATTGTGATTTTGCAATTACAATTTGGAATTGGTTATGCACCTTGATGAATGCTCATACTTGGAATTTATCCATCAAGAATTGGATGACTTTCTGCTCGAAGTCGGTTCCCACAAGCGACGGTTATTTCGACTGCAGTTGTTGTAAACTCTCTTTTTTCGGATTTGGCATGCTAGAAACAGTGTGAAACATGGTAGTCCCAAAGCCAACTTTGTGAAGGACAAGAAGTGGATTATACAACAAGTGCAATTCACCGGAAAGCTCACTACTAAAGCGAATTTCATCAACATGCAAGAATTCTTTCTCATTAAAGCTTTAAAGGTAACAATCATTCCCCCTAAAGTTCCCTGAATTAAAGAAGTCATATGCGACCCCCTCTTTATGGTCTTTTTAGAATTCACAATGGTAACTTTGTTTTGGCCTTTGCGGAAAGATTGCATTGTGATTCGTCTATTCTTGCTGAGTTTGAGATTGTTATTAAAGCTTTAGAGATTGCAGATTCTAGGGGTTTATAAGCTTTGGATCGAAACCGACTCTGCTTTGGTGGCTAAAGCTTTCACCAACCACTCTTTGATTCCTTGGATATTCAAAAGGTGTTGGAGCTTTTATTTAGATTCCAATAGATTCATTAACCTAATTATTTCTCACATTTATAGAGAATCTAATTTTTGTGCCGACTTTTTGGCAAATTTTGAGTTCGACATCAATTCTACCACACTTTTTGATATCATCCTTTATGAATTATAAATGATTTTGTAAAAAATATGTTAGAATTACGGTTTTTAAGATATTCGTAACTTTCGAGATTAACTTATTCTCATTTTTATACCAATTTTTTTTTATAAATATATTTTAAACTTTATTAAGAAAAAAAAATCATCCTCTACCAGCCAACTTAACCTCTTTACATCCCCTATTTATGATTTTATAATTACACTTTAGTTTATCATTATATATAATGAAAACCTAATATCATTATATAGTATCCACCAACCAGGGGTCAACACATAAGATGGGACATGTATCTTGGGCATGCCCTACTCGAATCATAATCACAATATCACATACAAAATAGATGATTGTGGGTTATATTCACTGGATCACGCATTATTAGAATTAATGTGATTTTATTAGCAATATAAGTAAGTCTCATTCAAATTAAAGGATTATATGTGGGTACATAATCCAAATATTTTATCATAACCAATGTAATATGCATCAGGAATATAGTATTATATTATATTCTCATTAAATAAAAAATGAACAACTTTAATTAATTAATTAATAATAATAATAATAATAATAATAATAATAATAATAATAATAATATAATTAGTTGCTTACAATATTTATGCTATGAATAATAATAGGTCAGACGTGAGTTGAAGTCGTACATTGGTTATAAATATCGAGAGTTAAATATTTATAAATAGAAGAATTTGTATATCTATCACCTTAAAATTTTAAATAAATATAATAATGCGACTAAAATAACACAATTATGTATTATTATAATTGTGTCTTATTCATTAGATTGATGTAGACAAGTATAACCAATATATCTCACCACATGGGATAGGGGTACTAATATATTAGGATCCTAACATCACATGACACTGTCTGAACCCAACTACAAAAAAATCCTAAATTGAGATACACATTAAGTGCCCATATTTTCTGTTTTTTTTTTGCAATCCAATTCTTGTGGGGTATGATCGCTGGATGTAGATATGACATGATTGATACTAGCTGGGTTACAAATCCACCGAACCAGGTAACATTTTCAGTCCCCCATTGTTTTTTCTTTCTTGTCATGTTTTTATCGGATAGGGAAAATTCAATTGGTTAATTGTATGTAGTGAGTAGAGTTCTTGGTTTCGAATCAATGTTTTGTTCTTGTTTAATTCATGATGTAATAATAATATATCACCGATTTTAATTGGATAAGAACATCATTATGATGATGTGAGAAGAAAAATAAATTCTAAGTGAAGTAATGAACCAATATGTTAGATTTTTTAAATTTTAACTATATATAGATATATAGATGATGATAAAATGATACTCTCTCCTTTTATATTACTTATCATAAATAGTTCATTGAATAATTTTCGCAATGTTGATATCGAAGTACATTTTAGATACTTTGATTTACCGTGGGAGTCAATCATCTCCTTGACCCTATCTACAATCTTCGCCTTAACTTTATCTAGGACTGATTAATTGATCTTTGATTAAATATTAACTCTTGGGGAAGTATAGACATATTAGTTTATAGGGGATCTTATTTAATTCAGTGTTTAATGTTATACATATTTTCTTTGTGTCTTTTTTTGAAAATGTATGTCAAACTTTGGAAGTAGTTAGTTAGGATTTAAAGAATGATCATTTATAGTGATGTGAATGGTGAATCTTAGGTTTCTTGGATTAAGTGGTCAGATGTTTGTAAATCTAAACAAAAAATGTGGATTAGGTGTTTGAAATCCCGAATTGGTAAATTTGGCTATTTTGAACAATTGTGAGTGGAAATTGATCTTGAGTGCTTTTGGTATTTGGTGTTGTACTGGTAAAAAAATAGGTGTGTATGTTTATCCTGCAAGGACATGGGGACTCGAAGACCTTACTATATGTATAACAAATAATGGTGGCTAGGGCCTGCCCACAATGGTAAGAATCCCCTGTATGGTGGTGCTTATTGTAGTTTTAAGAGTCCTATTCAAGTGAGGTGAGAGGCTTTGTAGATGAATGACTACTTTGGATGTATGTGTGTATGGGTGTGATATATAGTAGTTAAGATATGTATTTGTTTTCATTGAGAGATGCATTTATAGTGGCTTTTTGGGCTTAGGGTTTAGGTAACCCTAAGAGGCGACAATTGCTCCCCATGATCATGAGGAGTTGTTGACCATCTAAATGTATGGAGTAGTGATGGACTTCCTCCCCTTTGACTAACGACATTACACACGTCATCAGTGTCAAGGGAGAATTCTGAAGGCATCGCTTAGGCGGTACCAATATTGGGCGAGGGTGCCCTAGTTCAGAGCACTCACACATATAACATTACATAATCCCTTATGTACAAGGACTTTTGCTAAGGACTGTGTGTTTTAAAGCTTTTTTTTTTCATTTGAGGTATGCCCCTCACCCCTCTAGCGAGTCCATTGTCTAATGGTGATTATGTATTAAAGGGTGAGTCCCTCAAGTGAAGGAGACTATTATTAAAGGGTGGTTCCATTAGCTGAATGTGGCATTTTTAATTGTGTAAGCCATTAATTGAGGGATAAGTCATTTGTCATATGTCTCCTAATTAGCTAAAATTGTCAAGTGCAAATGTCAATCAATCATTAAGCTTTTTCACGCTTACTTTCATTTAATGTAAGCAATGGTGGTTTTTTTTCCTAGACCTTAATCGTTAGTAACAAGTGTCTAAAATGTGCTAAGTTTTTCAAACCCATTAAGGAGTTCATAAGATCATTTATGGTTCCCATTCCCCTATAAAATATTTCTTCTTTCATTTCGTCTGTTCAATTTTGCTCTCTATTCTTGCAAGCTTGCATGAACCTCTCATTTCTTCGTTCACGACCTTCTTCTAAGTATGATGCATGTGGTACCAACAGAGCAAAACTCTCAACTTATAATCATGCCAATTAATAGAGGCGTAAATACAAGTCATAAGCCTTCAACTTTATTCTTGTCAATCCATACCAACTTACCGAGCAACCAGCTCTAACTTGAATAATGATATGTTATACGACTCAACGTGACTATCAAACAACAACAACTATAATGACATAACAACACAACAACATCCAACTTTGTCCAAAGGCCTGTAACCCATAATCTTGTCATTTATAAGGCATTGCAACATATAACAACAACCATCAACTTTTCAACTTGCAGCAAACAACACAACACCAATACAACAAAGTATACCACACTCTTATCCATAAAGAACCGACTAAACCGATTAATTAACTAGTTACTACAATCTGTTATTACTACTTATTATTAAGTTATTAGCATGCTTCTGTTAACTCCATCACAACAACTAATACACTAACCTGCTATTATTCTCATACCAATGTTAACTAATTTTATTCTACTAATTCATTTTATATCACTTATTGATTCTCTATTAATTAATTACTAGAACCTATGATACTTCAATTAATATTTTCCAACCTAATAATACTACTGGGAGTGATTTATAACAGACTAATATTGCAGAGACAGAAAACAGAAACCAAAACAACAAAATCCTTCCAGACCCTGTGTGACCATCGTCATACTTTGCATGATCCTCGTCATAAATGGCTTGTGGCGATCGTCCTAGGGATGTGACGGGCGTCACAAATCTCAGACGGTCGTTTGGCTTAAGGGACGGTCGTCCCACAACCAAAACTGCTACACTCTTTGTTTCTCTTGCTTCGTCTCTGTAATTCTTCTCAGACCGATTCCAATTACTCCATCACGATGATTCACAACAACTCAACACAATGATAATTTTATTAATTATCTAAACGACTTATTTATCACAAACAACTTATTCATCAAACAACTTATTAATAAAAACAACTCATTTATCAAAATAACTTATTTTTTCACACAAAACAACAATTAACATCAACGATTCCTATACCCAATTCCATACGAATTCATCATAAAATCCTGATTATAAGGTTAGAACCCCATCCTTCCCTTTGGATTTAAGGCGACTCTAATACTTTTTGATCGGAACCCTAGCTTTTGCCTCTCCTATGCATTTCACATAACCACCTCTTTTCCAACTATTGTTCTTCTTACTGTTAACCTATTCTCCCTAATTCCACTAACTTATGGTTTTATTTTAATTAGTCTTAATAATCTTATTGGGCCTAAGCCACCCCCCCACACAATTACTACTTCTAATTACCAACAAGCTCATTTATCATGCTACCACAATTCCCCTAATAACCCACAACATAATTAATTCAACTTAGTCCAAATAACAACAATGCAACTTAAATTGACTTATTCAACTTTATTCAAACCAACTTAGCAAATCAACGAAAACAAACACCAAACATACGACGATATTTAATTAAATAAATAATTAAATAACCAGGGCGTTACAACTCTCCCCCATTTAGAACATTTTTGTCCTCGAAAATCTTACCTTGTTCAAACAACTCAGGATAAGATTCACGCATCTTGCTTTCCAACTCCCACGTCATAATTTCTCAGGATGCTCCCAACCAGACTACTTTCACCAACACTAGCTCTTTTCCTCTTAGATTCTTCCTTTCAGGATCTGCGATTCGTACATGCATTGTCTCAACTGTAAGATTATACCGTACTTGCACATCATCTATACTAATCACATGAGATGGATCTAAAATGTACTTCCGAAGTTGCGACACGTGAAACACATCTTGCAAATTCGACATATTAGGCGGTAAAGCCACTATATACGCACCCTTTCCAACTCTGTCTGAAATCTGATACAGACCAATAAAACAAGGAGTAAGCTTCTTAGACTTTAATGCTTGTCTAACACCGGTTACAGGTGTAACTCTTAAAAACACATGATCACCAACTTGGAATTCCAAATCCTTCCTTCGCTTGTCATGATAACTCTTTTGCCGACTTTGAGAATTTTTCATCTTCTCTCGAATCAACTTCACTTTCTCATTAGTATCTCGAAGAATCTCGGGTCTAAGAACTACACTTTCTCTGGATTCATGTCAACACAAAGGAATTCTACATCTCCGACCATATAACGCTTCAAAAGGTGCCATTCCAATACTAAAATGGTAATTGTTATTATAAGTGAATTCTATCAACGGAAGATAAGTATCCCACAAACCTCCTTGTTCAAGAACAAACGCTCTCAGCAAATCCTCTAACAACTGAATAATTCTCTCTGTTTGACCATATGTCTGAGGATGATACGCTGAACCCAACCCCAACTTAGAACCCATCGACTCTTGCAGACTCTTCCAAAACTCAGAAGTAAACCTCAGATCTCTATCCGAAACAATACACAAAGGCACACCATGCAACTTAACAATCACGCGAGTATAAATCTCTGCCAACTTAGATACTAGAAAATTGATGTTAATAGGAACAAAATGAGCCGACTTAGTAAGCTTATTAACAACCACACAAATCTAATCATGTCCTCTTGGAGTATTAGGCAATCCCGTCACAAAGTCCATTGAAATGCTATACTATTTCCATTCTGGAACTTCTAATGATTGCATCAACCCTGCAGGCTTCTGATGTTCAACTTTCAACTTTTGACAAGTTAGACATGTATACACAAAACGTGTTACATTGTTCTTCATCCCAGACCACAAGAACAAATTCTTCAAATTTTGATACATCTTTGTAACACCTGGATGAATACTCAGCTTACTTCTATGACTATCTTCAAGAATCGTTCTCTTCATCTCCACATCATCCGAAATACAAATTCGATCATGGAATCTCAACACGCCTTATGCATCCAACTTGAAATCACTATTCTCAAACTGATCGATTTCCACCATCGAACCTACCAACTTCACATCTAACTTTTGAGACTCTCTGATACTGTCTAGAAAATCATTATTAATCTTCAACATTCCCAACATAACACTCTTTAGTGTTACTTCACAAACTAGACTCATATCTCTGAACTGTTCAATTAGTTCTAACTCTTTAACCATCATCGCCGACATATGCAACATTTTCCGACTTAAAGCATCAACTACAACATTAGCTTTACTTGGATGATAGTTCAAACCAAAATCATAATCCTTTAATAACTCCAAACACCTTCGCTGCCTCATATTAAACTCTTTTTGATCAAACAAATACTTTAAACCCTTATGATCACTAAGCACCTCAAATCTAGAACCATAGAGACAATGCCTCCAAATCTTCAGCACAAAAACAATTGCAGTAAGTTCTAAATCATGTGTAGGATAATTATTTTCATAAATTCTCAACTATCTCGACGCATAAGCAACCACCTTATTATTCTAGATAATCACACCTCCTAAACCCATCATAGAAGCATCACAATAGACCACAAACAGTTCCACTGCATTCAATAATGTCAAAACCAGAGCCGATGTCAACCTCTTCTTCAATTCGGTAAAACTTCGTTCGCATTAAACGTCCCACACAAAAGCCTTTACTCTTACAAGTCAACTTAGTCAATGGAAGTGCCAACTTAGAAAAACCTTCGATAAACTTCCTATAATAACCCTCTAGTCCCATGAAGCTTCTAATCTCAGTAACTAACTTTGGAGTCTCCCACTGCAACATCGCATCAACTTTAGATGGATCCACAACAATGCCACTTCCTGAAATGACATGCCCAAGGAAACTAACTTCCTTCAACCAAAACTCACATTTAGATAACTTCACATACAACTTCTTCTCTTTTAAAACTTGCAATACCAACTTCAAGTGTTTTGCATGCTCTTCTTCCGACTTGGATTAAATCAAGAAGTCATCAATGAACACCATCACGAAACGATCCAAGTAGGTATGAAATATACGGTTCATGTATTCCATAAATACTCCCGGCGCATTAGTAACACCGAAAGGCATCACTGAATACTCGTAATGTCCATAATGTGTTCTGAACACCGTCTTCTGAATATCCTCATTTTCACCTTAATCTGATGATAGCCTGACCTCAAATCAATCTTGCTAAACACATAAGCACCTACCAACTGATCCATCAAATCATCTATTCTAGGAAGCAGATACTTGTTCTTAATCTTCACTTTGTTCAACTACCTATAATCAACACAAAGTCACATACTTCCATCTTTCTTCTTCACTAATAACACTGGAGCTCCCCACGGTGATACACTAGGTATCACAAACTTCTTTTCAAGTAGCCCCTCTAACAACTTCTTCAATTCTGACAATTTATATGCAGACATCCTATATGATGCCATAGACACAGGTCTAGTACCAGGTACAAGATCAATCGCAAATTAAACTTCTCTCTCTAGCGGTACACTAGGTATCCTATATGGTTTTCCAACACAAACAACAAAAAAACTAGTTCATAAACTTAAACAAAAGTCACAAAGACAAAACATGCGTTCATCCCCCCGAAGTGCTACGTATCAGAGCGACAAACACCAACTCGAAGCTACTAAGTATTGGACTCTTTGTTACCTGCACGTTACCAACAGAGGGCAACAATCAAACAAAAGGGGTGAGATATCGAATAACATAAACAGGATTGTGATAATCAATATGTAAGCAAGAAAATCATATAATCAAACCACTTCACACAACAAGCAACATCAACTTGCAACTTACAACCAGCAATCAACATAAATAATATGCAACTCAATGCGACTCAACTTTTATTCATGTGGTACCGTTTGGACTAAACTCCTAACTTGAAACATCTCCAGTTTATCGAGGCATCAACAACTTATTTTCCAATCCAGGCCAACTTGAATCGAGCATACACTCCAACTTAAAAATATACAAATGTATGCAACTATGAATGGCATACAACAACAACGACATAATCAACAACTTCACAACATAAAAACTTGAACAACTCAATAACATCAACCAAAATTGGTCATAAGACCTACAACTTAATAATCTTCCCCACAATCGGGACAACACGACTTATAACAACTTTAGCACATCTTCAACGTGAAAACGAAAATTTATGGCTTAATCGATTAATTTACTAATTTGATTATTTTTAATCTTCAAAATTACTATAATTAACTTATTTTATCTCTACTTAAAGTCTCAGATCAAACCAACTCGAAACAAATGCGAAAACATGACGAATCGCTAAAAACTGCATTTTCTGCACTCACTCTGCCCATACGCGTAATGCCCATCATGTTATGCATATTGCCCTTGACTATTACGCGTAAGGCCCGCGTATTCGGAAGTGCTACGCGTAATGCCCTAGTGTGTTACACGTAATGCCAGATCTGTTATGCAAACCACCAGAAAGCCTACAATTCCAAATCTATTACGATTTCTCACAACTTCATCATTCTGTTTAATCCTAACTGGTTTTGTACATCGATTTTACACTCAAAACTTCAGTATCTAATCATTTATCAAGTTCTATGATTGATTTTACAAACCCTAACTTCTTTCTACACAACTTCTACAACATAAACCAACAACTACAACACAACAACGATTATCACAACCAGAATAGTTTTCGAAATAGAAATACAACAATAACAACATGCTTCTTTATCATATATCAACACAAAATCGACAACAACAATTCTTACCAAAAACACAACAACAAAAATCATACGAAAATCCCTCTTACATACAAATTATCCAGTCTCAGTTATGGAATTCGAACCCCACCCTTACCTTGGATTGAAGGCAGCTCGAATTCACCGTAGAAATCTCCACGGAAATCCAACCTAGCCTCTTGTTCTTCCTCTAGACTTGTTCTTCTCTCACCAAAATTCTGATTATTCTCCTAATTAGGTTTTCAACTTGTTTTTACTAAAATCTCACTAATCAACCTAATTACTAATTGGCCCAACTTAGCACCCCCAACTTACTACTCTTACACCATAAACTAGCCAAACTTAATATTTATTATTAATAATTATTTTATTTATTCGACTTACTTAATCCGACTTATTCAACTTAAAACAACCCGAACACAACTTAACCCGCAACATAAAATCAACTTAATCAGCTTTTATCAACTTATCAACACAAACGACACAATATACCAACTCAAACAACTTAACGACACAAACGACTAAACGACATTCAACAACAATTAATCAGGAAAAATACACAATAATATTTAATTAATTTAATTAATTAAATACGAGCGTTACAGTTGGTATACCCTATAGGCATGTTATAGCAGCTTTAGGTTTTAGGCAACAGAACCTTGAAGATTTTGTAGATGAATATTATTCTAGAGAGAAATATGCACAATGTTATGATTTTCTTGTGAGTCCTATTAATAGTCAGGAGATGTGGCCTGATATTGAGACAGAAGAACTATTGCTTCCAATGTACAAAAAAGAAACTGACAGGCCTAAGAAGTTCATGATTAGGGTGAGTGGTGAAGATGGGGCTAGGAGAAGACTACCAGGTGTGTCTTATAGGTGTACAAAGAGTGACAACTTTGGTCACAATGCTCAAATTTGTAAAAGCACAACACAAGATCCAAATGGGTTGAAGAGAAAGGTGTGATTTGATCTATTGTGCTTGTCTGGTCTGATCTATTGTGTTTGTCTGGTTTGATCTTAATATGTTGATTTTATGACAGAAAAATTGAAACTCAATTCAACTATGCCAACTGATGTACCACCACCAACTGATGAAAAAACACAAGCAACAAATGAAACAATTTAAGAAGAAGAAGAAACAACACAAGCACTTGAAGAAGCAACACAAGCAATTCAAGTTCTACAACAAGAAGCAACACCAGCACAACCAACTATTATTGCAGACCAAATATCTGATTAATTTGGAGAGATTACTGATGAACTCATATCCAGCCTTCCTGATGCTATTGCAATTGAAGCTGAGGTCAGGCCAGTAAAAAAGAGAAAAGAGGCCAAGCCAGTCAAGAAGAGGTCAAGTGAGAGAATCAAGCTGAAGTGGTTTCAAAAACCAGTAATTTGGTCAGGTTCAAACACTAACCAACCAATACTTTATCTAGAAGAAGATGAAGGAGTTTTAACACAAGAAGGATCTACCCCAACTCGTTCCAAGAAGAAAATGGAGAAATAGTTCAATTGTTGTGATATCTATATGTTGTTATATATTAGTTTGGAACCTTTAATTATTAACTTATGCCAATGTACTGAGAATTTTGTCTTTGTTATGACTTATGCCAATGTTTGACGACAACTATGTTTTGTGGTTGATGCCATTGATTAATGATATTGTCAATTATGTTTGATGGAAAATGTGTATGTTTAATGCCATTGTATGTGTTATGATCTATAATTAATGACATCAGAGTTTCAGCAAATTGGATCAAATCATATTTCATAATCCTTTAACAATCACATCACAATTTCATGTTCCAACCACTAAAACAAAGAAATTTAACTTAAACCAAAAACATTGAACTTAAACCAAGACCTACATAAACTTCTTTACACATTAGCTATACCAATTACATGTACTTATACACTAATGGAAACATAATACAAGATAAGAAAATATCATCTTCCATTGGAAATTTTTTCTCTTCAACTCAGCTATCTTCAACTTTGCTTTTCCAATCTTCTTTTCTGTAAGATCAAACTTTGCCATTGCCACATCATAGTTTTTGCAACAAAAAAAATCAGACTTGGACAATTCCACCATGGACTGAGCAGTTATGTCATCGCCGATGAAAAGATCGCAACTATTCCCCATCTGCAAAATCAAGATATACTAAGATACAACATAATCCCTAAACCCTAAAATATATTCGGTTTCAAGCAATTACCCCCGAATTCACTTCCAGAATTTCCGGTTGCGATTTTGTACCGTTTTCGCAACCCACATCTTCATAGGACGACAACAACCACAAAACGGAATGGCTGAAGTTTCGTACGAATTGTGGCTTTCAAAACTTTGACTTGCATCTATTTTGAGGGAGAAGAAGAAAGATAAAGAAACAAACAAGAAGAAGAAGAACTATGAGGAAAAAGAAGTTTGCGGAGGGAGGCGACAAAGAAGAAGAAGATTTGGGACTTAAATTAAAAAATTTCCTGCATGACATAAGTGTGACACAGTCAGTGTACCAAATCAGTTAAACTGATCCACATATGCAAATAAGGGTAACCCAACAGAGAATCCGAGTAAGTTGAGGGGGAGATAAATTTTTTTTTTAAGAGATAAACCGAATTTCGCTCATATGACAGAGGATAAACAACATTTAACCTTATTTTAAAAATTTTAAGTTTAAGATTTTTATACTATTGAAAAAGGGCAGGAGTAAAACGAAAAAACTAAGATTTTCATGTTAATAGATTTAGTTTATCGATGAAGTTTCATACTTAAATCCTGATATTTAGTTAGAATTTGAAATTTGAGAATTTTGACTATAGACGAGAGTATGGTTCAATTGAAAAGAGAGAAAAAAATAATTAAAATTATTTTTAATTCAGATGAGAGTAATTCTTCATGTTCTATTTTATTTCTCCATTTAATTACAAAAATGTCATTCAGTTACACTTAAATATAATTACACATTCCTCATTCTTTATTAATTAATTCAATTTTACCTCAATTATTTTCCAACTAATATAATTTAATACTGATTCAAATTAGGTTGTTACATTTTCCATTTAAAATTTGATGAATTTGAAACAAATTTTCAATCATTTACACCTTATATGCTTTGACATTATTATTGAATGGTATTGGACATTATGGAGCTCACATTGTTAGAGAAGAAGACCATTTGAAGAATGGTTTCCAATTTTAATTTGTTTTAATTAGTCAACACAACACATTCTATGCAAAAATATGTCAGCATTGATGATACAATGAAATTAATTAGTGGGCTATAATAAAGCTTTGAAGAAAATTTAGGTACAGTAACATGAACAACATGACTTGTTGACTTTTTGTTCAAAATTATATATTGCCTCTTTTTTTTTTTAATGTTTACATTTCATGTTATAAATGATAAGAATATATGATCACAGCAACGATCATAGTATTGTAATAAGTTTAATTTATTTAGATACATTTGATTTGATAAAAAGAGCAAAACACTTAGACTTGACAATTTTTGTTATACTTTCTTTCATTTAGAAATTGGTCATCAAATTGAACAAAATAGATAACTTTTTTTAGACACAAGACAAAATAATTAAGATTTAAATGTATTGCAATAATACAATTTATATATTAATAGAAGACAAACGAAACAATTAGCGCAGTTATTCATAGACTTAAAAGATAAAATATTACTACTCATAATTTTTAAGGGTTAAATATGTTTTTAGTCCTTATAAATATCTTAATTTTGATTTTTAGTCCTTATAAATTTTTTTCGATTTTAGTCCCTATAAAATTACTCTTGCACGCAGATTTAGTCTCTGTAGAGGGACTAAAACTGCGTGTAAAAGTAATTTTATAGGGACTAAAACTCGACGTTTTTTTAATAGGGACTAAAAATAAAAAATGCGATATTTATAGGGACCAGAAACATATTTAACCCAATTTTTAAATTCAATACAAGAGATCAATTGTTTTTAATGTTAGAAAATCAAAAGTATCAAAGACAGATGAATATTATAAATGCATATTGATTGTTAAAACACATTTTCTCATATTTGATCACTTTTTTGAAGCAGTTTTAAAAGATGTTTGTCTCAAAAGTAAAACGACCGGTTCTCAATTTCATCCGTGGAGATACTCCAATCAAGTCCATACACGCATGTTTCCCTCATAACCACCCATACAGCAGAACATCTGTTGGCCTAAGTGTCAATCTCTCTTTAAGTGAATCAGTCAAAAAATTCATATGCGCCTCTTTCTATACAGATACTTCAACACGTCAAAATATATCAAACATGACATCCCTAACAAGGTCATGTCAATATTTGAAGCCTAGAAGCTCTCTATAATGGATTGTTTGTTCCCCAAATGTATTCAAACGTACCCTACGACAAACAAGTCAAACCTCATCAATAGGAAATAAATGAATCATAAGACGATATCTTAGGATAGTACGATATTCTACTAGTGACATATGTTGGCCTAACTCATTAATAGGAATAACAAGAAAAAAAAAGTTGAGCATGTACTACTTACAAACAACAAAAGAGTGTCTTCTAACTTGTAGTCATGTCAAATTTTACATTTTAAAAACATTACTAATAGTTGTTGGAACTAACTCAAAACCTATGAGAATTTCGACCATTTCTTTATGAACAAGAAAGGTTCTTACGGAACAATTAACAAAGAAGAAGAAGAAGAAAATATGAAGTAGAAAAGAATTAGGGTTTTGAGAGAATTTTGGAGAAGAATGTTGTTACCCACAAACTGTGGAATTTTTCTTTTCTATTCACTTGCAACTGCAAACCGTGAATTACAATATGTTGATTGATTACAAAATATAAGGGTTGCTCCCTATTTATAGAATTAGGTTTGCTTACATCCTAAGTGTTGTTGGTGTAAGCCCTAGAGGCCAATACTTTTTGGTACTTGTATCGGATTATTCGTTTAATAATAAAAGGCATTTCTTTATTATGTTTGTCATTCAGAATAATAAAGTCCCTAGAATAGTTAGTCTGTTTAATGAAATGTTAAGTGTGACTTAATCATGAGATCCCATTAAACATAAAGACATTATTCTTAAAATATCCGTAGTCAAGCTTTATTGCAAAGTGGGATAACATTAAAGCATTGAGACTATTATGAAGATAGACTGATGATCACATCTCATGGATCATGGATAAAGAGTTATCAAGTCTTGACATAGGTATAAATATTAGGAGTAATATTTATACCGGATTGACCCGCTATGAGAATACTACATAGTATGTTATGCAAAGTGTCATAAGTTATTCTCATGGTGATAATGGTGTATTACCACCCTTCGACCTGAAACCACTATGGACCCTAGATGTAGAGTCGGGTGCTTTATTGCTGATCAAACATTATCCGTAACTGGATGATCATAAAGACAGTTGATGGGCACTCCACGAAGCATGCTGAGGGACATGAGTGTCCTAGATGGAATTTGCCAATCCTGCATAACAGGAGAAATGTCTAAGGGCCCAATATTGAACTGGACAAGGATGACACAGTGTATGCCTTGTGTTCAATATAGACATAGGGGCAAAAGGGTAATTGTACAAACATATATTATCACGAAAAAGATTTTGTCAGATCACATGACATTTTCGTGACTTGGGTAGCAGTGATGTGTTACTAGATACCGCTCACTGTTTATTATGTTAAATATATAATTTAATATAATTACCAACGTTACGAAATCCTACAGGGTCACACACATAAGGACAGTTTGATGAGAGATAGAGAAATCAAAGGAACACCGTAAGGTACGGTGCACTTAAGTGAAAATAGAAATTCGGATAATATAATAATAATTATTGATATTTTATAATGGTTATAAAATAATAATAAAATAAATATATTTATTATAATAATAGTTATTATAATAATATATAATATTATTATGGATCATGTGAATTGGGCTTTTAGCCCGCAGCCCACAAGAGAGTCTATAAAAGGAACCCTTGTGATGAAGCTTTCACTTGATGCAATTTCGTTTTTGATTCTCTTTTCTCACTCAAATAATTCCGTTCGTAAGCAGCTAGCACTGTGACCGGAAGCTGTTCGTGTGGACTGAGTAGAGGCGTTGCACTTCATCAACGCTTGTGATCGCTGCATCAAAGATCTGAATCGCCACAAAGAGGTAACGATTCTATCACTGACCATGCTCATTCGTAAGGATCACTAAAGGAAATTTTGTTTTTCCGCTGCGTTTAGATCGCAATTTTCCTTCAGTGGTATCAGAGCCACTTACGAAACCATGGATCTGATAGCTGTTAAATTTCCGTCTTTTCTGTATTTGATTCGATTAAAACACAGAATGAATTTAACAATAAACGATTAATTAAATTTGGCATCTGTTGTGTACGATTTGGATGATTGATGTTGATTATGCTTCAGAAACCGACATTAGTATGGTGAAGTTGTGCGATACATTGATCATCCATAGGTTACACAATTAGATCGATCACTTTTATATAAGATATAAGAAATTCTGATGCAAAGATGGTATATGGGATATACTGTTTTGATTTCATCCATTCAATCACATAAGGATTGTAATTCTTTTGAAAGATCATCATTTTCATTCGCTTCGGAATCCGACGTTAGTATGGTGAAGCAATGACATGTTGATCTATCATATTGAGTTATCAATCGAGTTGTGTTTGACGGCATGAAATTTTTACATTAGGATTAATGGCAGTACAAGTGTTGTATTGCCGCAGACTTTTCCGGTTGGGGTTGTAAATGCACAAAAGTTGTGCAGGAACCCCCGGCTAAGTCTGCAAAGTGTGATCAATCAGCCGAAATTTAATTTAGTTTATTTAATTATCGGAATTTTAAACTAATAATAAAAGTGTGTTTATTATTATTTATTTGTGGTGATCAGTTATGGCCTTAGTTTATCCTTTATTATTGTTTTGGGATTTTTAAATACGGCCTGCGTGTCGTGCCTCTCTCTCAATCTCTTTATGTAACTTCTTTTCTCATCTCACTCCCTCGTATGTAAAACGAGTTTTCTTATATGTAATGTAATATTATGTTATGAAGAAAAATGAAGTATTCAATATTAAAGGAGGATAACCTTGGAGATCATGCTTGGAGAAGCTTAGATCGTTATTAGGTTAGCTTAGGTTCTCTCATTGGCTTGAGAGAACAATTGCGTTAGGGGCCATAATTGTATCTTTTTATATGTATGTTGATGCATGTAATTGTATGTTGATGCATGTGAGAGACGTTTTGCATGTTAAGCCGGTGAGATCAAACTAATAACAAATTCCCTCAAAATTAAATATTAAGTTTATGCTTTCCAATTTTTAGCACTCATCAAGACTAGTATCGAGCATTGTAGGTTTCGCCTACGCGAGGTGCATGTTCTATATTAGTAAGGTGTGATGGGATAATTGTAATATCCAATTGCTAAAACAATGGGTCAAACTTAACTAAACAAATTATAATAAGATTATACATGTTTAGAAGCAAGAATTGGGAATGATTCATGTGATGGATCAGAATAAGGAGTTATTCACCCAATTGAAAATATTCGAGAGTTGTATGAGATACAATTGGAAGGAGTTCCTACCTAAATAACTTAGTTTTGTGTAATCAGCCTAACGATGACTTAAAACAAAGTGAAACATGGATCTCGACCCACTAGAAAGTCTTCCAACGGGATTTTCCGAATCAAATGATGAGGGTCATTTGTTTTGAATAAAATAGTGGGAGCATATTTGATTAAAAGCCTAATTAAATATGTTGTTTTAATGATACTTATATTTTCATATTTCTCTTGTAGATTACCATGACAACAAACACATCGAACAATATTTTGCGATCCATCCTAGATAAGGAAAAATTGTCTGGGACAAATTTCCTGGATTGGCACCGTAATCTGAGGATTGTCCTCAAGCACGATAAGAAGCTGTATGTCTTGGAGACACCAGTACCTGAGGAGGAACCTCCTAGTTCTGCACCAAAGGCAGAAAGAGATGCTTATAAGAAGCATTTCGATGATGCCAATGAAACCGCTTGCCTCATGCTTGCTACCATGAACTCTGAGTTGCAAAAGCAACACGAGAACATGTCTGCGTTCGATATGATCGGACATCTGAAAATGCTTTATCAAGAGCAAGCAAGAAATGAGAGGTTTCAGGTTTCAAAGTCCCTTTTTAACAGCAAGTTAGCCGAGGGAGCCCCTGTAAGTCCCCATGTACTCAAGATGATTGGGTATGTGGAGAACCTTGACAGATTAGGGTTTCCCCTTGGAAAAGAACTTGCGATTGATCTAATCTTGCAATCGTTGCCAGAGATCTTCAGTCAGTTTGTCCTGAATTTCAATATGAATGACTTGGACAAAAGTCTTCCAGAACTGCTAGGCATGTTGAGAACTGCTGAGCAGAATATGAAGACAAAAGGGAAATCCATTCTGATGGTCAGTAATGGAAAGAAACAGAACAAGAGGCCCATCAAACAGGGTGGTAGAGGGAAAGGAAAGGAAGTTGCCAAACCCAAACCCACTCCTCCTATTTTGAAGCCTAGTGGAGGAATAGCAAAGGAGGGCACTTGCTTCCATTGCGGTAAGACCGGACATTGGAAGAGAAATTGCCCAAAGTACCTGGAAGATAAGAATAATGGAGTAGAGACTTCAAATTCAGGTATTTTTGTTATTGAAATTAATTTATCTACTTCTGCATCATGGGTATTAGATACTGGATGCGGTTCTCACATTTGTACTAATGTGCAGGGGCTAAAAAGGAGTAGAGATTTGGCAAAAGGTGAAGTTGACCTACGAGTTGGCAATGGAGCAAAGGTTGCTGCTTTAGCTGTAGGAACTTATGTTTTAACTTTACCTAGTGGTTTAATAATTCAGTTAGAGAACTGTTATTATGTACCTGCAATTAGCAGGAATATTATTTCCGTTTCTTGTTTGGACAAGTTTGGTTTTTCATTCATAATAAAGAACAATTGTTGCTCCATTTATTTGAATGATATATTCTATGCTACTGCAAAAATGAATAATGGACTATATATCCTTGATCTTGAAATGCCAATTTATAACATTAATACTAAAAGGTTGAAACCCAATGAGTTGAATCTAACTTACCTTTGGCACTGTCGATTAGGCCACATAAATGAGAAATGCATTTCCAAACTCCATAAAGATGGACTCTTGGACTCTTTTGATTATGAATCATATGAGATATGCAGATCTTGTTTAATTGGAAAGATGACAAAGTCCCCATTCACAGGAAAAGGTGAAAGGGCTAATGATCTTTTGGCACTCATACATACTGATGTATGTGGACCACTGAACATACCAGCCAGAGGAGGTTTTCAGTACTTCATCACTTTTACTGATGACTTCAGTAGATACGGATATGTGTATTTAATGAAACACAAATCTGAGTCCTTTGAAAAGTTCAAGGAATTCAAGAATGAAGTACAAAACCAACTAGGTAAGAATATTAAAGTTCTTCGATCAGATCGAGGCGGTGAATATTTAAGCCTAGAATTTGATGACCATCTAAAAGAGTATGGGATTCTATCCCAACTTACTCCTCCTGGAACACCACAATGGAATGGTGTATCTGAGAGAAGAAATCGAACCTTGTTAGACATGGTCCGATCCATGATGAGTCACGCCGATCTTCCAAACTCCTTTTGGGGACATGCATTATTAACAGCAGCTTACACACTTAACCGTGTTCCATCCAAAAAGGTTGATAAGACACCATATGAGATATGGAGTGGTAAGAAACCACATATGTCTTACATGAAGATTTGGGGTTGCGAAGTTTACGTCAAACGACAAATTTCAACCAAGCTTGAGCCCAAATCTGACAAATGCTTATTTGTGGGGTATCCTAAAGAAACAAGAGGATATTACTTCTACAATCCTTCTGAGGGCAAAGTGTTTGTCGCTCGAACTGAAGTCTTTCTGGAAAGGGATTTTATTTCCAAAGGAAACAGTGGGAGGAAAATAGAGCTTGAAGAAATTCAAGAATCACAAAACATTGAAACACCTATGGAGGAACTAGAGCAGGAAACACAAGTAGTTGTGGAAGAGCAACCTGCTCAAGTAGAACAAGACCAGCGTAGGTCAAGCAGGATACGTCACCAACCTGAGAGATATGGATATCTCATAAGTGATCAGGGTGATGTATTACTCATGGATCAAGATGAGCCTGTGACCTACAAAGAGGCCATAACTGGTCCTGAGTCTGAGAAGTGGCTAGAAGCCATGAAATCTGAAATGGATTCCATGTACACAAACCAGGTTTGGACCTTGGTAGAACCTCCTATAGGAGTTAACCCTATAGGATGCAAGTGGGTCTTCAAGAAGAAGACTGACATGGATGGTAAGGTACATACCTATAAAGCAAGACTGGTTGCAAAAGGCTATAAACAAATTCATGGGGTTGACTATGATGAAACCTTTTCACCAGTTGCAATGCTTAAATCTGTTCGGATTTTACTTGCCATCGCTGCATATCATGATTATGAAATATGGCAGATGGATGTCAAAACTGCTTTCCTTAATGGGAATCTTCTTGAGGATGTGTACATGACACAACCTGAAGGATTTGACATACCACAAGATGCCCAAAAGATATGCAAGTTACAGCGATCAATCTATGGATTGAAGCAAGCTTCCAGAAGCTGGAATCTTCGTTTTGATGAAACCGTAAAACAATATGGATTCATCAAAAATGAAGATGAACCTTGTGTCTACAAGAAGGTTAGTGGGAGCATGATCGTGTTTCTGGTATTATATGTAGATGACATATTACTCATTGGAAACGATGTCCCTACCTTGCAACAAGTGAAGACTTGGTTAGGGAATTGTTTTTCTATTAAAGACCTAGGTGAAGCAGCCTATATATTAGGAATTAGGATCTATAGAGATAGATCACAAAAACTGCTTGGCCTAAGTCAGAGTACATACATAGATAAAGTGTTGAGACGCTTTAATATGCATGATTCCAAGAAAGGATTCATACCTATGCAACATGGTCTGTGTTTATCAAAAACACAATCCCCTTCAACTAAGGAAGAAAGGGATCGCATGAATAAGATTCCATATGCATCTGCAATAGGATCTATCATGTATGCCATGTTATGTACTCGACCAGATGTCTCGTATGCATTAAGTGCAACGAGTAGGTACCAATCTGATCCCGGTGATGCTCACTGGGTAGCTGTCAAGAATATCCTTAAGTACTTGAGAAGGACTAAGGATTCATTCTTGATATATGGAGGTCAGGAAGAGCTTGATGTAATTGGTTACACTGATGCTAGCTTCCAGACAGATAAGGATGATTTTAGATCACAATCTGGTTATGTGTTCTATCTCAATGGTGGCGCTGTGAGCTGGAAAAGTTCAAAGCAGGAAACAGTTGCTGATTCTACAACTGAGGCCGAGTATATTGCTGCCTCAAATGCAGCAAAGGAAGCTGTTTGGATCAAGAAGTTCATTAGTGAACTTGGCATAGTCCCTAGCATTGTGGATCCCATTGGTTTATATTGTGATAACAATGGTGCTATCGCACAAGCTAAGGAGCCTAGATCTCACCAACGATCCAAACACATACTTAGGCGTTATCACCTCATTCGAGAGATAATCGATCGGGGAGATGTGAAGATATGCAGAGTACCTACACTTGACAATATCGCTGACCCATTAACAAAGCCTCTTGCGCAACAGAAGCATGATGGTCATACTAGATCTATGGGTATTAAGGGTATGCCTAATTGGCTCTAGTGCTAGTGGGAGATTGTTGGTGTAAGCCCTAGAGGCCAATACTTTTTGGTACTTGTATCGGATTATTCGTTTAATAATAAAAGGCATTTCTTTATTATGTTTGTCTTTCAGAATAATAAAGTCCCTAGAATAGTTAGTCTGTTTAATGAAATGTTAAGTGTGACTTAATCATGAGATCCCATTAAACATAAAGACATTATTCTTAAAATATCCGTAGTCAAGCTTTATTGCAAAGTGGGATAACATTAAAGCATTGAGACTATTATGAAGATAGACTGATGATCACATCTCATGGATCATGGATAAAGAGTTATCAAGTCTTGACATAGGTATAAATATTAGGAGTAATATTTATACCGGATTGACCCGCTATGAGAATACTACATAGTATGTTATGCAAAGTGTCATAAGTTATTCTCATGGTGATAATGGTGTATTACCACCCTTCGACCTGAAACCACTATGGACCCTAGATGTAGAGTCGGGTGCTTTATTGCTGATCAAACATTATCCGTAACTGGATGATCATAAAGACAGTTGATGGGCACTCCACGAAGCATGCTGAGGGACATGAGTGTCCTAGATGGAATTTTCCAATCCTGCATAACAGGAGAAATGTCTAAGGGCCCAATATTGAACTGGACAAGGATGACACAGTGTATGCCTTGTGTTCAATATAGACATAGGGGCAAAAGGGTAATTGTACAAACATATATTATCACGAAAAAGGTTTTGTCAGATCACATGACATTTTCGTGACTTGGGTAGCAGTGATGTGTTGCTAGATACCGCTCACTGTTTATTATGTTAAATATATAATTTAATATAATTACCAACGTTACGAAATCCTACAGGGTCACACACATAAGGACAGTTTGATGAGAGATAGAGAAATCAAAGGAACACCGTAAGGTACGGTGCACTTAAGTGAAAATAGAAATTCGGATAATATAATAATAATTATTGATATTTTATAATGGTTATAAAATAATAATAAAATAAATATATTTATTATAATAATAGTTATTATAATAATATATAATATTATTATGGATCATGTGAATTGGGCTTTTAGCCCGCAGCCCACAAGAGAGTCTATAAAAGGAACCCTTGTGATGAAGCTTTCACTTGATGCAATTTCGTTTTTGATTCTCTTTTCTCACTCAAATAATTCCGTTCGTAAGCAGCTAGCACTGTGACCGGAAGCTGTTCGTGTGGACTGAGTAGAGGCGTTGCACTTCATCAACGCTTGTGATCGCTGCATCAAAGATCTGAATCGCCACAAAGAGGTAACGATTCTATCACTGACCATGCTCATTCGTAAGGATCACTAAAGGAAATTTTGTTTTTCCGCTGCGTTTAGATCGCAATTTTCCTTCAAGTGTAACACCCCAAATTTTCCCTCTTCATTTTAAGCATCATATCATAGCATATTCATCATACTCATATCATTTCCTTAGCATCATATCATGGAAAGATGAAGCATAACATCCCTCATGTCCTAGCATCAAGCATATGGTCATCTGTGGAGTTCCTTGAAGCCTTTCAAGCCATGACAGGGGTCCCAGTGAGTTTGTACAAGTTCTATGGTGATTTTACACTCCATTTACAAGATCAAGTCCCTTGGCAAAAGCTCAGAAGATTGCATGATCATCAGAAGTCTCAGGATAAGGCAAAGCTCCTATGCAGTGCACCCAAATTAGGGTTTGGGATTCAAGTACCAAGATCTCACAACTTTTGCCATTTCTTGTGAGCCAAGTCTTCTACATGTTAATAGGATCCTATGTGTCAAATTTCATGAGAAAATTCCATGTGGAAGTCAGTTAATGCCTCAGTTGCTTGCAGATGAAGGAAAAAGTCAACACAGCCCATAAAAAGTCAACTGTGCAATTTCAAGGGGTTTAACCCAATTTTTTTGGCCAAGAGGGGTCCTTACAATGTTATAAGAGGTTTGGAATTCCTAAAGTTCAAGAATCATGGAGATTTGAGGGGTTTTGCAAAAATGGTACAAAGTTGGTTTTTGAAGTTTTCCAAATTTTGCAAGTTTTGCCCTAATTTTCAAGTGGCCTTAACATGATCAAAAATTCTTCAAATGGACCAAAGTCAAACATGAAAGTTGGAGAGTAAGGGCCCCCATTTTCAAAAAGTACAAGTACATATTCACCGGATTCCTGGATTGTTCCCTAGGCCATTCGAAAATTCCTCATATCTAGGGCAAATTTCACTTTTCAAAAAATGCACCAATTGCAAGAAGGCTCCAATCTGATTTTTGTGACTTGGTACAGGCCCAAACTTGTTTCAAACTTAAAATACATTGCATAAGGACCATTTTGCTCCAAAGAAATGGCCAATTTCGTGCACTTTGAAAAAATCCCTCCAAAACATGCAATTTTGCAAAAATCATGAAACAAGTGTGACACTTGAATCTAAGGGCCAGGAATGAATGGATTTGGATCAAGGGTGGGAAATGAAACTCACACATGCTGAGAGGCCCAAGAGAGCATGAGCATGGCATGCTTATTCCACCAAGTTCACATGATGCATATTCACACTTTTCTCATTCAATTTTCGTGCACTTTCTTTCACACTTTCAGCATTGCTTTCTTACATCACAACAAAGAGAATTAGGGTTGTATCAGATCTGAATTCTCTCTCATTCTCTCATTCTCAACTTTCTTGCATTCTTGCATTTTGCTTCATATCTCTTGATTCTCTTACATTCTCCACAAACTTCTTCCATATTCTTGATCAGTGAATCATCTAGATCAAGAATCATCCACTCATTTAAGCTTAAAGCACATAATTGGAAGCTTGCCATTTCAAAGCCACTTGTGTTGAAATCTCAGATCCAATCTATTTCAAGACCTTAGATGCATTTATTTTTCATCTAAGGAGCAAGAGGAGTGATTTGCACGCATTGGTTGGAATTCTATCTCAACATTTCAAGATCTCCATCTCAGGTATGGCTTGAAATCTCATGTTCTGGAAATGGAATTTAATTGTTGCTTTGTGTTCCTTGTTATTTGCTGATCATGCTGCACTTTGTAGAATTGATTTTGGTGCATTATATCATGAGTTATGTGCATTTAAAGTTTGAGGATCAATGTTGTTTTGCTTCGATCCGTCCAATCCATTGAGATCTAGCTATTTTTGATGCCATATTTGAGTTCAGTGATGTCTAATTAGTTGATCTGGACTATTTGTTTGCATTATTTGATGAATTTTTGGTACTGGTTTGGTCTCCGGTGCCGGAGCCCTAGCTCCATCACCGGAATTTATCTTGTGATTAATTTAGGGTTTTAGAGAAGAAGAAGGTGTTTCCACCATTGGATCTTCAATCTAGCGCACAGTAGCGCGCCACGTGTCCCCTAATTCTTTACATTGCATGCTGTTTTTCTATTTCATTTTTTAAATCCGCGTGTGGTGTGGTCCATCATACTTAGCGTGTTCCAGCCAGTAACATCACAACATGACGCCACCTCATTTAATGAGGTTATCAACCATGTCCACAGGATTCATCACGCGGCTCATCCATTTTCCAGCCTTTTTTTATTTTAAATCGTTAATATCCACAACAATTAGTATATTCCAGCGCTGCAACCTGGGCCCTCACCAGCGTGCTATTCGCACCTCACTGTTCCAAGCCCAATCCATTTCCCACGTCAAGTCTTTGCTTCATACACCACCTCTCAATTCTCTTTAATTTCTTTTTTCTATTTTTATTTCTTTTATAGTCAGTTTCATTTCCATTTATTAAAAATAGTTTTATTCATCCAAAAAATTCATGAACCTTCTTTTGTGTCTCCAAAATTTTATCATATTTTTATTTTATTTTTTTCATTAATCCACGTGTCAGAATTAATTCATCATTGCACCTAGCTTCTTTTTAAGCCTTTCTTGACCAGTCTGCCTTGTCCATTTTCCATAGGTTTCAATATTTGGAGTTTTGATCCCATTCTTTTTGCTTTGAATTCCTAAGATCTTTTACTTTTCATGTGATTTTTCTCTGGATTTTTGGAATCATATTTCCTGAGTCTTGGTCTGGTAACTTGTGGTGTAAGTTTTCTGCCCCAACTTGTGTTCTTGCCTCCATTCAACCTAGTTTTCTTCTGAATCTTTGCAAATCCTTTTGGCTAGTTGATATGACATGTTTGAGGATCATTTGGTTTCAATTGTGGAATTTTTAGATGTCTGTTTGATTTATTGTGGATTTTATCTTGAACCTTGTCCCATTTTGCTTCCTTTGAACCTTTAAGTCCCTCATAAGCCTAGAAAGGCACTTGTGCCCATTTCTTCTTCTCATTTGGGGTTCCTTTGGAGTGTGGGTACCTTCCTGGTCCTAGGATAGGTCTTGGGTCTTCTGAATTTTTGTGTTTTCTTCTTCTTTAAGTCATTTCTTTCTTTAAGTGCCTTAACTTCATCTTATGGTTTCTTTTGCTTCCATTTTGGTATTGTTTGGTCTTGTACCTTTCTTCTATTCATCTTGCTGGCTTATTAAGCCATTCTTCGTCTTGTTTTGGTTCTGGTTGTGAGTCTTGTGTTCATATTTTGTGCATTTTGCTTTGCATATTTCATAAGTGTGCATAAGTTCTCATAAGTGTTTCATGTTGCATCTTTTGTCTCATAAGCTTCTTCTCCTTATTTCTTTGAGTTGCATTTGCATTGTGCATATGTTCATACGATTTCACTTCTGATTGTTTAGTGTTAGCATGTTATTTTGCTCATTTGGTTTCATTTATATGCATACTAACCTTGCAGGGGCTATGGTAAGTGTGAGATGTGGGAATTAAGTTCCACATCTCCAATTCTCATCTTCTCCTCTTATGTTTATGTGCACTAACCATTTGTTGTTGGGATTAGGCCTTTCTCATCCCTTATTCTATCTTCTTCTTCTCTTCTTCATTAGGATAGAAACCTCACTAACCCTTAGGACATCCATGCATGTTAACACTTAGGATTATTTTAGTCCCCCTTTAGAATTTTTCCTTTGAGATCCTTTTGGTTCTTCTTCTCTTCTCATCTCATAACTCTAAAAAAACACTTTAATAAGTTTGAAGTGATGCATTGATCCATAGCCTTATCCCATGAGGTATGCTTGTAGTCTTCCCATCTTGGGATAGTACAAGTTTACCTTGTGATGCACAAGTCTGATCAAGGTATCTCCTTCATAAAAGAAAAGCATAAAAAAACACTTCTTCATTGTAAATACCAAAACACTTAATAAGTAAACAAGTTAGTGAGCCTAATCCCTAATCTTTGGGTTCAAGTTTTGGGGATCTTCTCCTTACTTGAGTGTGCTTGTTCTATTATTCCATCTTGGAATGTAGTGACAAGTGCACATTCCATTGAAGAGAGCTTGAGTTCATTTCCTTGTGACACACTCATAAAAGCTTCTAAAAAACACAAACAAACAATAAGCGTCTTTCCTTCGGGAATTCTTTTCTCACCTCCTTCGCTCCGTACGCGAACTTGCTCCTACTTGTCAATTTTCAAGACGGTTACGCACTCGTCGTCCGAGTCTGCAACACCTGAGCAATGACATAGGCAGTTCAGGCCTTAATTCACAAGCAATTTATTTTCTACCCCTAGTTAGGGGAACTACAGCGTCTCTGATCCTCATTATCCTGATGAGGTACGTAGGTAGCGGGGTAGGGCCCGTTCGAGCATAATCTTTATTTTCCCTACATTTTTCCTTTGTTTCTTATTCAGTTCTTTTCCAGTTTCTTTTTCTTTTCATTTCTTTTGCTGCAGTTTTCATCCCTTCACCCTTTGAAACAATTATTTTTGCAAGCGTGGATCCCGTCGGGTACGGCGGACGATCTGGGTGCTAATACCTTCCCAGGTCGTAACCGACTCCCGAACTCAGTCTCTTTGGTTCGCAGGACCTGTGTCCTTCCTCTTCTTTTCTTCTGGTTTGTGCAGCATTACCATTCCCTTTCTTCGGGATAAAAATGCCTGGCTGGCGACTCTATTCTTTTTCCGCGCCACTTTCGCGTTTGTACCAGGATGGAAATCCGGGGAGCGACAGCTGGCGACTCTGCTGGGGACTGCACACCAGATGATCTCTGGTTCCCCTGTGAGTCTCTCCTAGCGCTTGTGTGTTTCTGTTTCCTTGGGTGATGTTTGTTTGCTGTGGCTTGTTGTATTTTATTGTTGTTTATTTACCAGCTTTATTTACAGCTTTATTTACAGTTTTCAGTCTTTATTTACTGCATCATGTATATATACTGGACTGTCTGGACTGGTTTTCTGTTTGGTGGGATGGGTGTTACTTGTTCTTGAAAGGATGAGCCAAGTACCCGGCTCGAGTGCACCATAGGACTTAGAGTGGTTCCACTTTGGCCTCATGAGATCTTGTCATAGGGGTAGTAGTGAGTTCCACACCCAGGTTGCGATTGTCTTGGAAATGTCTTGATTTGGGGATCTTCCTCTCTCATTACATAACCCTGACAGTTATGTGCAGCTGGGGACCGATCATTGAGAACCTTGTGGAAACATCCCTCTTTAGTGATGACAGTGGCAGCCCACATTTTGTGGCAAACCCATTTGCATCCGAGGGCCCACCTGGGGATCGCATAGGATGACCTTGTTTCCCAGACTCAGCTAAGGCCTCCCTGCGTAGTATATAATGCCAAACCGATTCCCTGATTTGGTCATGAGCCATTTCTCGAAGACAGTGACAATATTATTGCTATTCGGCTTTGAGAGTCCATGATGTCTGACCCGGAGCCTATTACCAGTGAGATTGGGGGTGTTTACAGGTGTGCAGGAACCCATGGCCTCAACATACACTCATCTATTCAGTGGTCCTTGTTATGATCCGTGGTTCTATGGTTATGATCTTTGGTTCTATGGTCCTATGGTTCTGGAGTTCTGGGTCTGGAGTTCTGGTTTTCTTGATACTGGTTTTCTTGTTCTAGATTTCTTGGTACTGTGGTCCTGAGATCTCCTTCAGTGAGTTATAATTATCAGAGAGTGTGACTTAGTGGACTTCTTGGTTTGCCAATTATTCAGAGGGGCCCTTGTCAGTGTCCAGTTCAGATGGTCCCAGTTGATCATATGCTTGCATTGCATTGCATTTGCATCATTCTTTGCATTAACTGTTTATGTTTCCCATTTTTCAGGTCATTGTTCTTAATCTGCTCCCAGTTCTGGTAATCTTATCTCCATGGCAGAAATCAGAAGATTCCCAAGGAAAAAGAATGTTCATTATACCTTTCTCCAGCCTGAAGTTAGAAGTGTTCAGAGGTTAGCGGGTCTGATGAACGATCAAGTCTTGGGCAATTTCAAGAAAAGATATGGCCAGATACTGAAGTGTGTGGACAAGCCCACTGCAGACCAGAAGGACAGTTTGCATACCTTGTTGCAATTTTATGATCCTCTGCTGCGTTGCTTTGTTTTTCCAGGTTACATCTTAGCTCCGACATTGGAAGAGATCTCCAACATGCTGAATGTGCCAATCAGAGAGATATTGTCGTTCTACGAGTCAGAGGTTGTGCTTAGAGATGAAGACATAGCCAAGGTTTGTAGGTTGCCAGCTGCTTCAGTCAGGAAGGCTCTGCAAGAGAGTGAAGGCAAAGGTCTACCCTAGAGTGTGCTTATCCCAGAGGCAGAGAGATATGCTACAGAGGCTAAGTGGAATGACTTTGGAGCTTTGCTTGCATTGATGGTGTATGGGTCCAGCCTGTTTCCTGGAGAGAAAGAGTTTGTCATCTTAGAGGTGATCTCAATCTTTGAAAAAGGCAATCCAGTGCCTACACTTTTGGGTGACTTCTACTACAATGTTCATTACAGAAATGAGAAGGGTAGGGGTGGTCCAGTAGTCTGATGTGCTCCTTTGTTTGCTGAGTGGTTTGCTAGACAGTTGCCTAAGTCAGGTGCCTTCAAAGAGATGCGGGACGAGTGGAGATGGTCCAGAAGACTGATGGGGTTGACTGTAGAAGACATTGCCTGGGGATATGACAGGGATTTGCTAGGTAAAGAGTTGATGGTCAGTTGCGGAAGGTTTACTGGAGTACCTTTGCTGGGAAGGAAAGGTGTCATCAGTTACTATCCAACATTAGCCAGAAAGCAGTTTGGCTACCCTTTGAAAGATCCTCCGCAAATGGAAGAGTTGGCTGAATCTTTGTACTTTCCTGCTGAAGGGAACAAAGAGTTAGTTCAATAAGCAGTCCAAGCCTGGGCTCACAGGATAAGAAAGGGTAAGAAAGACTTCGGCCGAGTTGATCCCAAGACATATCCACCATATGCTGCATGGCTGCAAAGACATGTCGAAGCAGTTCTCATGCCTTTTTCAGTTGAGGCTCCACTCTATCCCAGAGAAGTGCCTAGTCAGAGCAGTACTGTATCCCTTGAAGAGTACAAGAAGCTAGAAGCCCAGCTGCACGAGGTCAGAGTGGAGAATACTGAGATGGTAAGCCTGTACCACCAAGCCACCAGGGCCAAGAATGAAGCTGAAGACAAGCTGCAGAAGCTCCAAGCATTTCTAGGGGCCAAAGAGAAGGACTTTGCTGGTAGGGAAGCCCATTTCCACAGGTTGGGTATGATGGAGGCTCAAAGAGAAGCTGAGCGCAAGAAGACTCTAAAGACTCTCAAAGATGCTCTCAATCCATTGCTTGGCTGCAAGGCCAAAGGGAGGAAGAGCAGAAGAAATTCAGAGAGAAAGAAGAGTTCTTTGAAGTTCAGATGGCCTTCAAGAAGGAGGAGGTGGAGCAAGTCCATACCATCCGGAGGGAGAAGACCCAACAGCTAGCACAAAGTCAGTTAGCTCTGGAGGAAGCAAGGAGAGAGATTGAAGAGCTCAAGCTGAGAGCGGGTGTCAAGAAGAGCAGGGCAGAGGTGGCAGAGCCGGGGTCCTTAGCTTAGTTGTTTATTTTTCATACTACCTATAGGCTTGTTGTAGGAGTCTTGCTTTATTTCTTTCATCTTTATTTTATGTACTGGCTTGTAACCCTTCGGGGAATATTTCTGGTTGTATTCTGACTTTTAGCCTGTAGTGGTTTGTTCATATACAATATTAATGTGCAAGATATCATTTTGAATGTGCAAGATTCGTTTGTCTGATACTGCTAATGTCTGAACACTTATCAAAAGAGAAAGTTTGAAAGCTAGTACTAAAAGTGACTGCTTGAGAATAGATGCCAGAACTGGGGCATGCCAAATGCTTTAAACTGGGAACATGAACAGTTACATTGCATTGCATATAACCTGTTTGTTTGTTTTGTAGGTAGTGTCTCGGTTACTAACGTGTTTTGTGTTTCAGGCACTATAGCTCCCCGTAAAGCTCGACAACAACCAGGTGTACACAGATATCCAACAAAGATTAACAGAGAACGAGGCATGGACCAGATGCAAGCGGACTTGGCAGATCTGAGACTGAGAATGGATAACTTTATGACATTGATGGCCGGCATGGTTCAGAACCAAGAGCGTCTGCGAGAGATGATTGAGAATTAGACCAGGAACACTGCTGCTGCTGCTACTGCTAATAATCGTACCGGTGCGGGCGCACGTCAGGTTGAAGCTCTTGTTACACAGCCAGGGGTGACTATACCCAATGACGGGTTGAATAATATTCAGATGGATAATCATGACGACCAGTTCACTCTCCTGGACGAAGCTGAAGGTCAAGGAGCTGAGATGAACAAGAGGTTCGAAGAAATGGCTGAGCAAATCAAAGCTATTCAATCCCAGAGCTCCTTGGGATTTGACATAACAGATTTGGGCTTGGTTCCTGGGGTCAGGATCCCATACAAGTTCAAAGTTCCAACCTTTGAGAAGTATAATGGCATTGCATGCCCGAAGACCCATCTTCAATCTTTCGTGGGGAGAATTGCTGCTCACACGGATGATGAGAAACTCTGGATGTATTATTTTCAAGACAACTTGGTTGGAGCTTCGCTGGAATGTTACATGAAGCTCAGCAGAGTTAATATCAAGAGTTGGAAAGATCTAGCTGAAGCCTTTGTGAGACAATATCAATATAACTTAGACATGGCTCCGAATCACTGGTTAAGATACGACCTTATTTTGAATGAGAGTATGTACATGCAATACCAACAAATGTCTCTTAGCACAACTCATAGGAGTCAGGAACGCGGTCTCGTAGTAGTATGCTCTCAAATTAACCTGTTTCAGTTAGGACTTTTAAGGGTTGTATCGTGGCCTGGTTCACGGTTATAGAAACAAAGGATATAGGCTCGAAATTTATTTGTGCCCACCCACTCTTCGTGATGTTCTTCATTCCTAAATTCAGCTAGCTCTCACAAACGTTCACCTTTCATAAGGGTTTCGTGTTGATTGAAGAACCATTGCTGCTATTAGTTCAAGCACCAATCAGGTTATTGTTGAGAGTCAGTCACTCCTCTATCTTTCGTGTCTGTGCCACACGACTTTGTTCTCATTTTGAGGATCTTTCTTATGTAATCCTTTCTGTCTTTCGCTTTTGCGTTATTTTGCTTATCCCTAACTTTTGCCTGGACTGATTCTTGTGAATCTTTGATTGTGGAGTCCAGCGGGATGCCCTAACTTTTGCCTAATTCGCTTGTTTTCAAGTTTCGACTTAGCGGGCCTTTTCTTTTCTTTTTCTTTTTGCATTTTGAACTAGTCGCGTGACATTGTTTGTCTTGATTGCTTCACGAGGGTTGTGACTGCCTCATTTTGTGGTCGACGAAGGATAACCATTGTGGTTGTCAATCTTTGGACCTTTTGACTTAGATAACCATTGTGGTTTCGGTTCTTTGGACCTCTTGATTAGCATAGTAGAATGCAACGGATCTCCAAATACACTTTTTTTTTATGAAATTCTGAACGCTTGGTCCGACTAGCTGACATCTACCCTGCCCCTGGGTTACATGTGAGGGTTTTCTTATTTGAAAATAAACTCCTACTTCAAGGCTCAAAGGGGTTAGCAAGGGTCTATCTTCCTTGTATCTCCAGTGTTTAGGATTTGAAACAATGCCTGTACATCGTCAACAGGGCCTTACTCGAGAGCACACAATTAGAGATTTTGCGTTTTGTTTCGTCATTCTCCCTCATAGAATTTAAGCATGACAATTGGTATTGCAACGTACATATGCAAAATTATAAGGGAATGCAAATGAATTTACTTCAAGAAAAACATGTGAGTTTTATTATTGCTAACATTCAAAGGCAAACAACTTTCATACATGTAGACAAATGTTTAGCATATAAAAGAAACTACAAATGGAAATGCAGTAAAGAAACTGAATATTGCCGTAGTTGAGGAGGCTTAGCTCCGTCTGGACCTGTCAGTCTTGGATACTTTCAACGATCAATAGCTCTTTTCACAGACTTGTAATCTTCAATTTGCAGTTGCATGCCCAACCATGGCAGTAATGCTTCCTCTTCTAACTATTCTGACTCTGACGCGAGACATCTGAAGGAAAGAGTGAAGCTGGGGAGTAAAGTTTCCCCATAAGGTTGCTCGGAAAGACCTGACGATCTTCTGCCTACGTATCTCCATTGACTGATGACCAATGAAGAATCAGAGCGACGTAGTTCCCCTCAATAGGGATGAAAATGAACAAATGAAGAAAGGTGAACACATAAATGCCATCACTGAGAGTATTTGAATACTGCTGGCTCTATTTGCTTCATGAATACCCTGGTTTCTTGGGTGATTAACCTGAAAACTTCAGCTTAACATGGATCATCTGGTAGAATAACCGTGACACTGGTTCCGTCGTGACTAGGCATCAACATCTGGAGTACCTTTGGATGAGGAGGAAAAAATGATTGTCTTGGACTCAATTAGGTCTTGCACCTTGTTCTGAAAAGCCCAACATTTCTCAATACTGTGCCCCTGGGCACCTGAATGGAATTCGCACCTGGAGTGTGGATCAAAATTTGGTGGTAGATTATCAGCAGAAGGAGCTCTCATGGTACGAAGCTCGACCAAGTTCAACTTCAGAAGTTTTGGAAGCAATACAGCATATGGACATGGGATGGGATCAAGTTTGCGGTTTCTCGCTCTTGTTCTTTCCTGAAACAGTCTCTGTACCTGTTGTTGCTGACCCTGGGGTCGTGATGGAAAACTTTGTTGTTGACATTGCGTTGGACGCTTGACATGTCTCTGTACTTTCTTACTCGTACTTGGCCGAGGAGTGAATGAAGATTGTTGATGCAGTCCCTTTGAAGACTTAGCCTGAGCAATGATTCTAGAAGAAGGAAAGTTGACCACCTCTTTTGTATCCCTGCATGCTGAAGGAGGAGTTAGCTCGTGACACTCAATCAACCCCCTTTTGAACAGTTGTGGACATGATTCAGCATAAGACACGGGTGTCGGATTAATAACCCTTTCTTGCTCCTGTTGATGACAGGTTGCTAGCAATGGAGGAACTATAGCCGAAATCGGTTGAAGTATTTCTCCTGGAAACCAAGGTGTACTAACTAAGGAGGATCCCTGATAAGGAAAGAAAGTGCTCACTTCTTTGGTAACGATTGGTGTAGGATCATTCAGTTCACATGTGGAGTTGGTCCCTATCTGATGCTCTTCCTGACTGTCGAGTGGCGATTGCTGGTGAAGAGATTCGAACTGTAGAAAAAATCCATCTGAAGAACCCTGATTTATTGGACATCCCAAAGAGATGGGAGAAACATGACCTTCTGTTTGAAAAGTAGACACACAAATATTTTCCTTTTTCGACATAGCATTCATGATTCCTGTAAGCAGCTTTATCTGAGTCTTCATCAAGTTGAATTCTTCTCTCAGCAATTTCTGATCCTGGGACAACGCTCGAATGCCCACTATAAGATGCCCCAGTTGGGCCTTCATCTCAGTCACCTCCGCTCGGAGTTGTTCCATGTCTAAACCTTGACAGTCGTGATTCAAATTGACCATTCTGGAAAGAAACCAGGCCAGGATAAGAATTTGTCTCTGAACACCTGTAAAAAATGCAAAGATGTATGCAAATGCCATGTTCGGTTATTTCCGAGGAATCCATCTGTTTTGATCCAAGTTTTAATGCAGAAGAAAATCCGACATAATCCAGATAGGGGATCCTTAGAAGTAACTGAACATGTATGCTAAAATGCCATGATGTCATGTATGCAACTGGCATGCGGTCAGCGGTCCGACGCTGGTGTGGATCAGATAACCAAGTGTTGATGCAGATCATGATATTAGTATCTCTGTGCAGAAGTTCCAGAATTCTCAACCAAGTATCATATAGGACCAGATCATATCATGGAGTAACACTGGCAAAAGCGGGTATGTTGGAAGCTTTAGGGTTCCTGCAAACCTGTAAACCCCTCCCAATCTCACGGGTGTGCTACTACGGGTCAACATCACGGACTCTCAAAGCCGAATAGCAATAATACGTTCACCATTTCCGAGAAATGGCTCATGACCAAATCAGGGAATCGGTTTGGCATTATGTACTACTCAGGGAGGCCTCAGCTGAATTCCGGAAAAACAAGCATCCCCCATAAGTTCCCGGCTTCAAGCACTGAAGTCGAGAAACAATAGTACATTCATCCCGAAGGGTACAATACTACCGTCATACGACCAGTTGCTTTAACCAGGTTCCTATGAGAGAACAAGGTCATCCTATGCGATTTCCTAGTGGGCCCTCGGGTGCGAATGGGTTTGCCACGAAATGTGGTCTGCCACTGTCACCACTGGAGAGGGTTGTTTCCACTAAGGTCCTCGAAGATCGGTTCCCAGTGTTAGCAGCTCAGGTGGGAACATTCTATGGTCTGCCTAGGCAGTATAGAACATATCCCAAGAGAGCCTGATCTGGGTGTGGGACTCGTGAAAACTACACGTGCTCAAGACCACGCAAGCCACACGACTGCCCACTCTAAATCCTATGTGTATACTCAAGCCGGGTATTTGGCTTATCTCACAATAATCCCATCCCACCAAGGAAAACCAGAACAGCCAGTACAGTATGCCAGTATATGCAACAGTAAAGTAAGATACAGAAAGCTGTAAATAAAGCTGTAAAGGAAAGTGATAAACTGTACACAAAGCAGTAAAGCTAAACTAAAGCATAACAACAAACAAGTAAACACCCAAAGAAGACAGAAACAGACAAGCGCTAGGATAGACTCTCAAAGGGGAGATTATAATTTCTAAAAGTCCCCAGCAGAGTCGCCAGCTGTCGCTCCCGAGATTTTCATCCTAGTACAAACGCGAATGTGGCGCGGAAAAGGTTAGAGTCGCCAGCCAGACATTTTTATCCCAAAGGAATGGGAAAGGTAATGTTGCACAAACCTAAGGAATAAGGAAAAGGACGAGGCCTTGCGAACCAAAGATCTGGATACGGGAGTCGGTTACGAATTGAGAAGGTATTAGCACCCCAATCCGTCCGCCGTACCCGACGGGATCCACGCTTATAAGTCTGTTTTCAAAGGGTGAGAAATAATATGTTGTTTGAATAAAAAGGATGGCTATCTGGAATGAAATGGAAATGAGAAAAGAAATGAAATTAACAAATGGGAATAAAGGGGAAAAATGTAGGGAAAAAGAAAGATTGTGCTCGAATGGGCCCTACCCCACTGCCTACGTACCTCATCGGGATAAATGAGGATCAGAGACGCCGTAGTTCGTCTAACTAAGGCTTACACTCGTTTGTGGTTTTTAGGATGACGTTGCCATAGTTCTAGCTCAGGTGTTACCGGCTCTGACACGAGGGTGTTTACCGTATCGCTGTTTGAACTGTCGAGACAAGTCATGAAGAGTATGAGATGAGAATGAGAAGACGTGACTTCTTGGTTTGTTGTTTTTTAGAAGAAATGTTTTGAATTTGTGTTTGTTGAATGTACAACACTGAAGACTATGACACAGGAGCGAATACTTTCCAAGATCGTCCCCAATGGAACGTTTGTAAAGCATCCTAGAAGAGTGAAGGAGACCTCCACTGGTCATTTCCCGTGTGGCTTAAGGCTCGTGGCGCATTGTACACCTTTCCTTTATTAAGTGTTTTTGATTTTATTTAAAGATGAGAAGAGAAACTCAAGTTATAAAAGGTAAACATTCTAAGGGAAACTAAACTTACCCTAAATCAGTTTGAATTCATGGATAACCTATGGTTAGTGAGGTTTGCAATTAAAATCTACCTAAGAGATATAAGAGATATATGCAAGTAACAATAAGTCAATAATGAGCAATAGGGTCCTCCTAGGTCATGGTAGGAAAAACGCATATGAAATGTAAACGGGATGAAACAATGAGGTGTGTGGGTCGGTTGCGTGGTGCTAAGACACACGACGTATGGTATGAAACATGCAAGGTTTGATTTTGGTTGAATGGAATGGAACGAAGGTGATCGTGGAACCCTAAAATAATATGAACTTTATTTACTTATTTGAAAATATACTCGACGTTGGATCGAATACTTTATTTGTTTTTGAAGATTTGGTTTTCTATCGATTCGTTTTATCTTTTCTATCCTATTTATGGAAACTACACAAGCATACAAATTCTAAGCTATTACATCACAAAATACACAAAGTATAAAAAACAATTGAAGCATAAAATATCCAAGTCCAATTAGCCAATCCTTGAAAACATACCTTGCACAAAAAAAACAAATAGTTAGTAAATGATATGAATCATGAATATGTGCAATATGATGGAAATGAATTAAAATGACAAAAAAATATTAAAAGTCATGAAAAAATATGAAATTAAATTCCTAAGGTCTTCAACCTGATTATATTATTGTGCTAAAAAATCTCTAAAAAATTCTTATTTTAACTAAGCAAATGCTCACCTAAATCTATATAAAGTTCAAATCACAAATTTACACAAATTATACTACCAAAACAATAGAAAAAATGCCCTAAAAAATACACAAAAAATATTATAAGTACTTCTATTTGTCCTTTAATCATGGCAAAAAGAATGGGTCAAAAATGCTATGGGAAGTGGCCTAAATAAATTGTACAATTTTATGTGTCCAAATGGAAATTCAATATAAGTTCATTAAACTAAAAAATCGAAAATAAATAGAAAAATGACAGAATTTAGAAAGTAAAAATAGGGACAATTTCTAAGTTGCATTAAAAAGCTAATATAATTTTTTGGGGTTTTTATTATGCCTTTTAACATTTTTTTGTGGGATTAAATTGGAAATATACTAAACCAAAATTAGAATAACAAAGAAATAGATAAGGGGGGGCATGGAGTAAGCAAAAATAGCTAAAACGACAAATGGACTGATCCAGGGGGTGGGAATAGTGCTTGTATTCGGCCCAATTCGCAGCAAGGCCTGAGGGTGCAAATAGAAACGTTTTTTAGGTTAAAATGAAATTGGGCCCAGAATGAGGGGTGCAACTATCAAATTTGCCAAGCCCAATCAGCATAGAATAAAGTCAAAGATGGAGGTGGAAAATTAAGACCTTTTAATTGCTAATTATTGTGGTTTATTATTCTTAATTTTCAAAAATCATAATTAATAAACAATCAACCGAAATTAACTTTATAATTAAAAGAACCTGCCTCTCTCTCTCTCTCATTTCTCAACGCCACCCTCTTTCTTTCTCTTTCATCATATGCTTTCCTTCTTCCCTAACCAAACCCTAACCCGCCGCCGCAGCTTCTTGTCCGCCGCCGTCTGGTTCGCTTGTCTTCACCGAATAAACCTCGCCGGCGGTTCCATCCCCTTTGCTCGTTTTGCCTCCACTGACGCCTCCCTCTACACATTTTCTCTCCCTCTGCAACAAACCCTAGCCGTCAATAACTTTCCCTTTTCATCGTCCCCATCTTCAAAATCACGAGTTCTACCACCGTCGGCACCAAAGCTCCGCCTTCGACTAACTTCCATCGGAATACCTATGGTCACGATGTTCCAATCTTTTCACACGCCCTAACCAAGCTCACGCTCTCAACAATTTTTAAACGACACCGTCGCGGTATTCCTCTATAAGATCAAGCGGATCTTGGTCTTCTAATGAACGATCAGAGTCGTCGAATCTGACCGCGCTTATTTCACGAGAGCCAGGAGTGAGCTCTAGCGTTATTGTCTCGCGAAGACGACGCCGATTGAAACGAGGCGTTTTAGGTATGGTTCTGACAAATTTCACATCCTTTCCTTCTTCTGCTTTCCGCTATGATTTCGATGACGTTTCTTGAAGTTGAAATCGTCGTTTTGTTTTTGTATTTGCAGATTATTTGAAACCTCGAAGCTGAATGTGAACGATGAAGGACGAAGTCGTGGTAGTGGCCTCAAAAGTGAAGGAGAACGATCAAATTCTGCAGGTCCTCTCAGTTATTGGAGATGATTCCGGAAGAGCTTCTGTTGGTAGCTTCATTGTATTCTTGAGGCTGCGAATTCACAAAGTTTTGGTGTTGGTGACCGATGACGATTGCTGGAGATTGAAGGTGACGGGAAAGGTTCGAGCCTCTAAACTCTCCCTGTTCTTTTCGATCTTCCATCCCTTGCCCTTCTGTTTGTTTATTTTCGGTTTCTCATGTTTGTTGAGAAATCTTGTGCGAATTGATATGAACCTTGTTTGAAGATGATTCGCCTGGCTTTCTGAATTTGCAGATTCTATGAAGATTATGAAGATATGCTTGAAGGTTCATAAGGTTTGGTTAGAAGGCATTGAAAGTGACGGTTCTGGATGATGATGTGAAGTACTGCTTCAAGATTTTTGGTTAAAGCATGGTTACCATGGTGACGGATCTCTTCGAGATTTCAATAACTCAGGTAAAAGTCAATTAGAAGCCTTCATCTGAGTTTGTTATAATTCTGTTGGAGGTTTGTTATGAATGTGATTGGTTCTTGGAAGTTATCTTTGATCTTATTGCAGGTTATATGAATCTTTGTTGATGAACTGTTTCTGAATCTCTCTGAGTTGTTGCAGGGAGTTATGGAGATTTGAAGGTGATGATGAATGAAACTGAGAAAATGGAAATGGAGGTTTTTCAGAGTTTAAGAATATGGAAAATGAGAGATGGATGATGAATTTCCAGCCAACCCGAAGAACAAGTGAAAGAGCAAATATATAGAGATGAAGATGAAGCTTCTGGAGATTTTCGGTTAGAAGCTTCTAGATTCAATCGGAAGTTTCTATTAGTTTTTTCTGTTAGAAATTCAGTTAGAACTTTGTTAGGATAGTTAGAAAATTTGTAACTGAACATTTTTGTAGTTCTCTTCTAGTGTTTGGAATTTGTTTATCCTGAAGTTTTGTTGTGCTTAATTTTTCCTGAGCAATTTTGTTATATGACTAATAAAAAACTGAGTTTCTTATTTTGTGGTTTTTCTGGCTTTTTTTGTAATGCCCATATCTTAAACAAACTATATGGCCTTTCAAACCTAGGCTAATTAATTTGTCCGATAAAAATGGATAGAGTTTGAACGAATTACCAAGGATTTGGTATCAAATAAAGATTGGATAGAAATTTGAGTAACTTAAAAAAAGAATTTGGTTCATGTTTTTGATAAAAGGCTTTGAGAGTGGTATCAAGGATAATAAACAACAACTTGGATAAAATATGGATTAATGGGTAAACCAAAACTTAAGAAGTTGGTTTAAAACAAGTAAGAAAACAAATTTTATGGACACACAAAAATTTGGATTTGAAATGGGCTTTAAAGAATAATATATGGGCTTTATAGGTTTTATGGTATATATAAGGAGTTGGTCAAAATGGATTAAAATGGATGTTAATGGGTGGTTAATTATGTTATTGGGTTTAAAAGAATGGTATAGAAAACAAACTTTATGAACTCTGGAATTGAATTTAAATGAGTAAATAGAATTGAAGTAAGTAATATGGTTTAGGAAAAGAGATGGGCTTAAAATTCAGGTATAAGATGTGGGCTCGAGTATTAAGTAATCCAATTGTACACCTTAATACCCTCGATCCTCATGAAACTTTCATTCAAAAATAAACGGGTATTTTCGATGAATCCTCAACTTCAATCTCAATTCCATACCAACTCGCAACATGCAATAAACAACTGAGAGAACGACAATGTCTTGATTACCATGACCCAATACTTTGCAATTCAGTCCGTATATTTTTTCTTTTATGACTAATGGTCTGTAGACGAATGAAGCATAAGCCAGTGGATGGTAATGAATCAGAGGGCAAATTTTGGGGTGTTACAGCTGCCCCTATTCAATCACTGTAGACGTGAATGGATGACAGCAGTTGCTTTCAGACATTTGAAGTATGCAGGGATTGAATACCAGAAACAACCAGAAAATTTGCACTCTGCGGCAGAAGATCAGGGAAGTAAACTCAACCGAACGCACTCTGCTTGGATATAATTATGATGTGAAGACAAGTAAATGGGGGATGCCTTTTGAATGATGCCTGAAGGCTACTGGCCTGCCACACTGAGGGTGGACTTGTAATATGATGCCACCCTGAGGATGGACTTTCGCCAATCTGCGGTTGGACTTCAAAATACATTGCCATACTGCGGGTGGACTTTGGAAATTGCCACGCTGTGGGTGGACTTGTGGTATGATGCCACCCTGTGGATGGACTTTCGCCAATCTACGGTTGGACTTCGAAATACTTTGCCACACTGCGGGTGGACTTTAAAGAGTTGCCACACTGTGGGTGGACTTGTAATATGATGCCACCCTGAGGATGGACTTTCGCCAATCTGCGGTTGGACTTCAAAATACATTGCCACACTGCGGGTGGACTTTGGAAATTGCCACGCTGTGGGTGGACTTGTGGTATGATGCCACCCTGTGGATGGACTTTCGCCAATCTACGGTTGGACTTCGAAATACTTTGCCACACTGCGGGTGGACTTTAAAGAGTTGCCACACTGCGGGTGGACTTTTGGAACTTGCCACCCGAAGATGGACTTTGGCCAGTCTGCGGCTGGACTTTTGCTCACTACGGGAGACTTTTGCTCACTACGGGAGACTTTTGCCCACTACGGGGGACTTTTGCTCACTACGGGAGACTTTAGAGATTTGCCACACTGCGGGTGGACTTGTGCTCACTACGGGAGACTTTTGCTCACTACGGGAGACTTTTGCCCACTACGGGGGACTTTTGCTCACTACGGGAGACTTTTGCTCACTACGGGAGACTTTTGAAACTTGCCACCCGAAGATGGACTTTGGCCAGTCTGCAGCTGGACTTTTGCTCACTACGGGAGACTTTTGCTCACTACGGGAGACTTTTGCTCACTACGGGAGACTTTTGAAACTTGCCACCCGAAGATGGACTTTGGCCAGTCTGCGGCTGGACTTTTGCTCACTACGGGAGACTTTTGCTCACTACGGGAGACTTTTGAAACTTGCCACCCGAAGATGGACTTTGGCCAGTCTGCGGCTGGACTTTCAAAATACATTGCCACACTGCGGGTGGACTTTAAAGAGTTGCCACACGGCGGGTGGACCTTTTGCTCACTACGGGAGACTTATGCTCACTACGGGAGACTTTTGCTCACTACGGGAGACTTTTGAAACTTGCCACACTGCGGGTGGACTTGTGTTCACTACGGGAGACTTTTGCTCACTACGAGAGACTTTTGCTCACTACGGGAGACTTTAGAGATTTGCCACACTGCGGGTGGACTTTTGCTCACTACGGGAGACTTTTGCTCACTACGGGAGACTTTGAAACTTGCCACCCGAAGATGGACTTTGGCCACTCTACGGCTGGACTTTGAAATTTGCCACCCGAAGATGGACTTTGGCCAGTCTGCGGCTGGACTTTGCAATCTGCCACCCGAAGATGGACTTTGGCCAGTCTGCGGCTGGACTTTGAAATCTGCCACCCGAAGATGGACTTTGGCCAGTCTGCGGCTGGACTTTGAAATCTGCCACCCGAAGATGGACTTTGGCCAGTCTGCGGCTGAACTTTGCATATGTTGAATTGCACGGCATGTTGCCCCATGACACTGGGGATATTATGTCTTGAGTATTGTCAATGAACTGGTGTGAATGTAAAAGAAATTCCTGACACGGAAGTAATAAGTCCCTGCTAACTCTGTGGGGAAACACAATGATCGCGAATTCGATACCAAGGAGCCCTGTGGGGACAACATCTCTGTCAGAGCGTGAATAATTCATCTGTCTCGAATCATCACTTTTGCCAAAAATAAATTGGACTTCTAGATTTGAGGGTCGTGCCCCAGGATACCTTGATTATTGAGGAATATCCATTCTTATGGACCTGCCGGGGAGGAGAATGATTCATCTGAAATCTTCTAGGGGAATAAGAATTGCCCTGGATCTGATGAGGAATCAGGATCAAGGAAACCAACTGAAAGAAAAAGTGCTGACTTTAGTGAGGGCAACTTCCATTTGCCTGTTGGAGATGACATTACCGAGACACATCCTGCTGAGGAGGAAAGATTTCAAATCGTCCCGGGCTGGGGATCAACTGCTTCCGTGTGGATTTTACCTCAAGAGGATTTTACAAAAAGACTTGGCGTCTTTAAACTCTTAGGTATTGAAACGACTGCATGAATCAATGTAATAACCTTGCTGGGGAGGTAACCATTGGCAATGCGGATGAGTTCGTATCTGTCAGAAGTGTTGAACGAGATAGTTGGATTGACAAGTGACCACGGTATTCTAAACTCCGGGTAAATGCTTTCGATCGTCTATCTTCGGGAAAGAATGAACTTTTGTACTGTTGGGGTGGCCTGCCCCAGTACGAGTACTTGAATAGTTTTGCTCTTGACTGACTAATCTTCGCTCTTGGAGAGATTTGAATCTCGAGGTGATTGCCCCAGTTCGACTGACATTTGAAGAGATTGCTCCGCGTAACTGCCCCTGATTGGCTCAGTACTCTAATTTTGAAGAGATTGCTCGACGTGACTGCCCCGGATTGGCTGGCTCTTACCATGCCTAATTGGAAAAGTCCCTGCTCAATGAAGCTTTATTCGGAAAAGTGCACCTCGACGTGACAGTCTTTCAGAAGTTTTAGACTTCTCAACCTGGCAAGCTTGAGCTTCTGGATTGAATTTCCGCATGTGAACCCTTTATGATGCTCAACAAATGTATGCAAGTGAGAAAATGTTTATTCTTAGAATGAAAATCCTAATTCAACAAACATGTTAATCTTGAAGTTTTGAAAATGGATCGTTAACCTTCGTGAGAGAATCACTGGTTAAGATACGACCTTATTTTGAATGAGAGTATGTACATGCAATACCAACAAATGTCTCTTAGCACAACTCATAGGAGTCAGGAACGCGGTCTCGTAGTAGTATGCTCTCAAATTAACCCTGTTTCAGTTAGGACTTTTAAGGGTTGTATCGTGGCCTGGTTCACGGTTATAGAAACAAAGGATATAGGCTCGAAATTTATTTGTGCCCACCCACTCTTCGTGATGTTCTTCATTCCTAAATTCAGCTAGCTCTCACAAACGTTCACCTTTCATAAGGGTTTCGTGTTGATTGAAGAACCATTGCTGCTATTAGTTCAAGCACCAATCAGGTTATTGTTGAGAGTCAGTCACTCCTCTATCTTTCGTGTCTGTGCCACACGACTTTGTTCTCATTTTGAGGATCTTTCTTATGTAATCCTTTCTGTCTTTCGCTTTTGCGTTATTTTGCTTATCCCTAACTTTTGCCTGGACTGATTCTTGTGAATCTTTGATTGTGGAGTCCAGCGGGATGCCCTAACTTTTGCCTAATTCGCTTGTTTTCAAGTTTCGACTTAGCGGGCCTTTTCTTTTCTTTTTCTTTTTGCATTTTGAACTAGTCGCGTGACATTGTTTGTCTTGATTGCTTCACGAGGGTTGTGACTGCCTCATTTTGTGGTCGACGAAGGATAACCATTGTGGTTGTCAATCTTTGGACCTTTTGACTTAGATAACCATTGTGGTTTCGGGTCTTTGGACCTCTTGATTAGCATAGTAGAATGCAACGGATCTCCAAATACACTTTTTTTTTATGAAATTCTGAACGCTTGGTCCGACTAGCTGACATCTACCCTGCCCCTGGGTTACATGTGAGGGTTTTCTTATTTGAAAATAAACTCCTACTTCAAGGCTCAAAGGGGTTAGCAAGGGTCTATCTTCCTTGTATCTCCAGTGTTTAGGATTTGAAACAATGCCTGTACATCGTCAACAGGGCCTTACTCGAGAGCACACAATTAGAGATTTTGCGTTTTGTTTCGTCATTCTCCCTCATAGAATTTAAGCATGACAATTGGTATTGCGACGTACATATGCAAAATTATAAGGGAATGCAAATGAATTTACTTCAAGAAAAACATGTGCATTTTATTATTGCTAACATTCAAAGGCAAACAACTTTCATACATGTAGACAAATGTTTAGCATATAAAAGAAACTACAAATGGAAATGCAGTAAAGAAACTGAATATTGCCGTAGTTGAGGAGGCTTAGCTCCGTCTGGACCTGTCAGTCTTGGATACTTTCAACGATCAATAGCTCTTTTCACATACTTGTAATCTTCAATTTGCAGTTGCATGCCCAACCATGGCAGTAATGCTTCCTCTTCTAACTATTCTGACTCTGACGCGAGACATCTGAAGGAAAGAGTGAAGCTGGGGAGTAAAGTTGCCCCATAAGGTTGCTCGGAAAGACCTGACGATCTTCTGCCTACGTATCTCCATTGACTGATGACCAATGAAGAATCAGAGCGACGTAGTTCCCCTCAATAGGGATGAAAATGAACAAATGAAGAAAGGTGAACACATAAATGCCATCACTGAGAGTATTTGAATACTGCTGGCTCTATTTGCTTCATGAATACCCTGGTTTCTTGGGTGATTAACCTGAAAACTTCAGCTTAACATGGATCATCTGGTAGAATAACCGTGACACTGGTTCCGTCGTGACTAGGCATCAACATCTGGAGTACCTTTGGATGAGGAGGAAAAAATGATTGTCTTGGACTCAATTAGGTCTTGCACCTTGTTCTGAAAAGCCCAACATTTCTCAATACTGTGCCCCTGGGCACCTGAATGGAATTCGCACCTGGAGTGTGGATCAAAATTTGGTGGTAGATTATCAGCAGAAGGAGCTCTCATGGTACGAAGCTCGACCAAGTTCAACTTCAGAAGTTTTGGAAGCAATACAGCATATGGACATGGGATGGGATCAAGTTTGCGGTTTCTCGCTCTTGTTCTTTCCTGAAACAGTCTCTGTACCTGTTGTTGCTGACCCTGGGGTCGTGATGGAAAACTTTGTTGTTGACATTGCGTTGGACGCTTGACATGTCTCTGTACTTTCTTACTCGTACTTGGCCGAGGAGTGAATGAAGATTGTTGATGCAGTCCCTTTGAAGACTTAGCCTGAGCAATGATTCTAGAAGAAGGAAAGTTGACCACCTCTTTTGTATCCCTGCATGCTGAAGGAGGAGTTAGCTCGTGACACTCAATCAACCCCCTTTTGAACAGTTGTGGACATGATTCAGCATAAGACACGGGTGTCGGATTAATAACCCTTTCTTGCTCCTGTTGATGACAGGTTGCTAGCAATGGAGGAACTATAGCCGAAATCGGTTGAAGTATTTCTCCTGGAAACCAAGGTGTACTAACTAAGGAGGATCCCTGATAAGGAAAGAAAGTGCTCACTTCTTTGGTAACGATTGGTGTAGGATCATTCAGTTCACATGTGGAGTTGGTCCCTATCTGATGCTCTTCCTGACTGTCGAGTGGCGATTGCTGGTGAAGAGATTCGAACTGTAGAAAAAATCCATCTGAAGAACCCTGATTTATTGGACATCCCAAAGAGATGGGAGAAACATGACCTTCTGTTTGAAAAGTAGACACACAAATATTTTCCTTTTTCGACATAGCATTCATGATTCCTGTAAGCAGCTTTATCTGAGTCTTCATCAAGTTGAATTCTTCTCTCAGCAATTTCTGATCCTGGGACAACGCTCGAATGCCCACTATAAGATGCCCCAGTTGGGCCTTCATCTCAGTCACCTCCGCTCGGAGTTGTTCCATGTCTAAACCTTGACAGTCGTGATTCAAATTGACCATTCTGGAAAGAAACCAGGCCAGGATAAGAATTTGTCTCTGAACACCTGTAAAAAATGCAAAGATGTATGCAAATGCCATGTTCGGTTATTTCCGAGGAATCCATCTGTTTTGATCCAAGTTTTAATGCAGAAGAAAATCCGACATAATCCAGATAGGGGATCCTTAGAAGTAACTGAACATGTATGCTAAAATGCCATGATGTCATGTATGCAACTGGCATGCGGTCAGCGGTCCGACGCTGGTGTGGATCAGATAACCAAGTGTTGATGCAGATCATGATATTAGTATCTCTGTGCAGAAGTTCCAGAATTCTCAACCAAGTATCATATAGGACCGGATCATATCATGGAGTAACACTGGCAAAAGCGGGTATGTTGGAAGCTTTAGGGTTCCTGCAAACCTGTAAACCCCTCCCAATCTCACGGGTGTGCTACTACGGGTCAACATCACGGACTCTCAAAGCCGAATAGCAATAATACGTTCACCATTTCCGAGAAATGGCTCATGACCAAATCAGGGAATCGGTTTGGCATTATGTACTACTCAGGGAGGCCTCAGCTGAATTCCGGAAAAACAAGCATCCCCCATAAGTTCCCGGCTTCAAGCACTGAAGTCGAGAAACAATAGTACATTCATCCCGAAGGGTACAATACTATCGTCATACGACCAGTTGCTTTAACCAGGTTCCTATGAGAGAACAAGGTCATCCTATGCGATTTCCTAGTGGGCCCTCGGGTGCGAATGGGTTTGCCACGAAATGTGGTCTGCCACTGTCACCACTGGAGAGGGTTGTTTCCACTAAGGTCCTCGAAGATCGGTTCCCAGTGTTAGCAGCTCAGGTGGGAACATTCTATGGTCTGCCTAGGCAGTATAGAACATATCCCAAGAGAGCCTGATCTGGGTGTGGGACTCGTGAAAACTACACGTGCTCAAGACCACGCAAGCCACACGACTGCCCACTCTAAATCCTATGTGTATACTCAAGCCGGGTATTTGGCTTATCTCACAATAATCCCATCCCACCAAGGAAAACCAGAACAGCCAGTACAGTATGCCAGTATATGCAACAGTAAAGTAAGATACAAAAAGCTGTAAATAAAGCTGTAAAGGAAAGTGATAAACTGTACACAAAGCAGTAAAGCTAAACTAAAGCATAACAACAAACAAGTAAACACCCAAAGAAGACAGAAACAGACAAGCGCTAGGATAGACTCTCAAAGGGGAGATTATAATTTCTAAAAGTCCCCAGCAGAGTCGCCAGCTGTCGCTCCCGAGATTTTCATCCTAGTACAAACGCGAATGTGGCGCGGAAAAGGTTAGAGTCGCCAGCCAGACATTTTTATCCCAAAGGAATGGGAAAGGTAATGTTGCACAAACCTAAGGAATAAGGAAAAGGACGAGGCCTTGCGAACCAAAGATCTGGATACGGGAGTCAGTTACGAATTGAGAAGGTATTAGCACCCCAATCCGTCCGCCGTACCCGACGGGATCCACGCTTATAAGTCTGTTTTCAAAGGGTGAGAAATAATATGCTGTTTGAAGAAAAAGGATGGCTATCTGGAATGAAATGGAAATGAGAAAAGAAATGAAATTAACAAATGGGAATAAAGGGGAAAAATGTAGGGAAAAAGAAAGATTGTGCTCGAATGGGCCCTACCCCACTGCCTACGTACCTCATCGGGATAAATGAGGATCAGAGACGCCGTAGTTCGTCTAACTAAGGCTTACACTCGTTTGTGGTTTTTAGGATGACGTTGCCATAGTTCTAGCTCAGGTGTTACCGGCTCTGACACGAGGGTGTTTACCGTATCGCTGTTTGAACTGTCGAGACAAGTCATGAAGAGTATGAGATGAGAATGAGAAGACGTGACTTCTTGGTTTGTTGTTTTTTAGAAGAAATGTTTTGAATTTGTGTTTGTTGAATGTACAACACTGAAGACTATGACACAGGAGCGAATACTTTCCAAGATCGTCCCCAATGGAACGTTTGTAAAGCATCCTAGAAGAGTGAAGGAGACCTCCACTGGTCATTTCCCGTGTGGCTTAAGGCTCGTGGCGCATTGTACACCTTTCCTTTATTAAGTGTTTTTGATTTTATTTAAAGATGAGAAGAGAAACTCAAGTTATAAAAGGTAAACATTCTAAGGGAAACTAAACTTACCCTAAATCAGTTTGAATTCATGGATAACCTATGGTTAGTGAGGTTTGCAATTAAAATCTACCTAAGAGATATAAGAGATATATGCAAGTAACAATAAGTCAATAATGAGCAATAGGGTCCTCCTAGGTCATGGTAGGAAAAACGCATATGAAATGTAAACGGGATGAAACAATGAGGTGTGTGGGTCGGTTGCGTGGTGCTAAGACACACGACTTATGGTATGAAACATGCAAGGTTTGATTTTGGTTGAATGGAATGGAACGAAGGTGATCGTGGAACCCTAAAATAATATGAACTTTATTTACTTATTTGAAAATATACTCGACGTTGGATCGAATACTTTATTTGTTTTTGAAGATTTGGTTTTCTATCGATTCGTTTTATCTTTTCTATCCTATTTATGGAAACTACACAAGCATACAAATTCTAAGCTATTACATCACAAAATACACAAAGTATAAAAAACAATTGAAGCATAAAATATCCAAGTCCAATTAGCCAATCCTTGAAAACATACCTTGCACAAAAAAAACAAATAGTTAGTAAATGATATGAATCATGAATATGTGCAATATGATGGAAATGAATTAAAATGACAAAAAAATATTAAAAGTCATGAAAAAATATGAAATTAAATTCCTAAGGTCTTCAACCTGATTATATTATTGTGCTAAAAAATCTCTAAAAAATTCTTATTTTAACTAAGCAAATGCTCACCTAAATCTATATAAAGTTCAAATCACAAATTTACACAAATTATACTACCAAAACAATAGAAAAAATGCCCTAAAAAATACACAAAAAATATTATAAGTACTTCTATTTGTCCTTTAATCATGGCAAAAAGAATGGGTCAAAAATGCTATGGGAAGTGGCCTAAATAAATTGTACAATTTTATGTGTCCAAATGGAAATTCAATATAAGTTCATTAAACTAAAAAATCGAAAATAAATAGAAAAATGACAGAATTTAGAAAGTAAAAATAGGGACAATTTCTAAGTTGCATTAAAAAGCTAATATAATTTTTTGGGGTTTTTATTATGCCTTTTAACATTTTTTTGTGGGATTAAATTGGAAATATACTAAACCAAAATTAGAATAACAAAGAAATAGATAAGGGGGGGCATGGAGTAAGCAAAAATAGCTAAAACGACAAATGGACTGATCCAGGGGGTGGGAATAGTGCTTGTATTCGGCCCAATTCGCAGCAAGGCCTGAGGGTGCAAATAGAAACGTTTTTTAGGTTAAAATGAAATTGGGCCCAGAATGAGGGGTGCAACTATCAAATTTGCCAAGCCCAATCAGCATAGAATAAAGTCAAAGATGGAGGTGGAAAATTAAGACCTTTTAATTGCTAATTATTGTGGTTTATTATTCTTAATTTTCAAAAATCATAATTAATAAACAATCAACCGAAATTAACTTTATAATTAAAAGAACCTGCCTCTCTCTCTCTCTCTCATTTCTCAACGCCACCCTCTTTCTTTCTCTTTCATCATATGCTTTCCTTCTTCCCTAACCAAACCCTAACCCGCCGCCGCAGCTTCTTGTCCGCCGCCGTCTGGTTCGCTTGTCTTCACCGAATAAACCTCGCCGGCGGTTCCATCCCCTTTGCTCGTTTTGCCTCCACTGACGCCTCCCTCTACACATTTTCTCTCCCTCTGCAACAAACCCTAGCCGTCAATAACTTTCCCTTTTCATCGTCCCCATCTTCAAAATCACGAGTTCTACCACCGTCGGCACCAAAGCTCCGCCTTCGACTAACTTCCATCGGAATACCTATGGCCACGATGCTCCAATCTTTTCACACGCCCTAACCAAGCTCACGCTCTCAACAATTTTTAAACGACACCGTCGCGGTATTCCTCTATAAGATCAAGCGGGTCTTGGTCTTCTAATGAACGATCAGAGTCGTCGAATCTGACCGCGCTTATTTGACGAGAGCCAGGAGTGAGCTCTAGCGTTATTGTCTCGCGAAGACGACGCTGATTGAAACGAGGCGTTTTAGGTATGGTTCTGACAAATTTCACATCCTTTCCTTCTTCTGCTTTCCGCTATGATTTCGATGACGTTTCATGAAGTTGAAATCGTCGTTTTGTTTTTGTATTTGCAGATTATTTGAAACCTCGAAGCTGAATGTGAACGATGAAGGACGAAGTCGTGGTAGTGGCCTCAAAAGTGAAGGAGAACGATCAAATTCTGCAGGTCCTCTCAGTTATTGGAGATGATTCCGGAAGAGCTTCTGTTGGTAGCTTCATTGTATTCTTGAGGCTGCGAATTCACAAAGTTTTGGTGTTGGTGACCGATGACGATTGCTGGAGATTGAAGGTGACGGGAAAGGTTCGAGCTTGAAGAGTACGGAAAAGGTTCGAGCCTCTAAACTCTCCCTGTTCTTTTCGATCTTCCATCCCTTGCCCTTCTGTTTGTTTATTTTCGGTTTCTCATGTTTGTTGAGAAATCTTGTGCGAATTGATATGAACCTTGTTTGAAGATGATTCGCCTGGCTTTCTGAATTTGCAGATTCTATGAAGATTATGAAGATATGCTTGAAGGTTCATAAGGTTTGGTTAGAAGGCATTGAAAGTGACGGTTCTGGATGATGATGTGAAGTACTGCTTCAAGATTTTTGGTTAAAGCATGGTTACCATGGTGACGGATCTCTTCGAGATTTCAATAACTCAGGTAAAAGTCAATTAGAAGCCTTCATCTGAGTTTGTTATAATTCTGTTGGAGGTTTGTTATAAATGTGATTGGTTCTTGGAAGTTATCTTTGATCTTATTGCAGGTTATATGAATCTTTGTTGATGAACTGTTTCTGAATCTCTCTGAGTTGTTGCAGGGAGTTATGGAGATTTGAAGGTGATGATGAATGAAACTGAGAAAATGGAAATGGAGGTTTTTCAGAGTTTAAGAATATGGAAAATGAGAGATGGATGATGAATTTCCAGCCAACCCGAAGAACAAGTGAAAGAGCAAATATATAGAGATGAAGATGAAGCTTCTGGAGATTTTCGGTTAGAAGCTTCTAGATTCAATCGGAAGTTTCTATTAGTTTTTTCTGTTAGAAATTCAGTTAGAACTTTGTTAGGATAGTTAGAAAATTTGTAACTGAACATTTTTGTAGTTCTCTTCTAGTGTTTGGAATTTGTTTATCCTGAAGTTTTGTTGTGCTTAATTTTTCCTGAGCAATTTTGTTATATGACTAATAAAAAACTGAGTTTCTTATTTTGTGGTTTTTCTGGCTTTTTTTGTAATGCCCATATCTTAAACAAACTATATGGCCTTTCAAACCTAGGCTAATTAATTTGTCCGATAAAAATGGATAGAGTTTGAATGAATTACCAAGGATTTGGTATCAAATAAAGATTGGATAGAAATTTGAGTAACTTAAAAAAAGAATTTGGTTCATGTTTTTGATAAAAGGCTTTGAGAGTGGTATCAAGGATAATAAACAACAACTTGGATAAAATATGGATTAATGGGTAAACCAAAACTTAAGAAGTTGGTTTAAAACAAGTAAGAAAACGAATTTTATGGACACACAAAAATTTGGATTTGAAATGGGCTTTAAAGAATAATATATGGGCTTTATAGGTTTTATGGTATATATAAGGAGTTGGTCAAAATGGATTAAAATGGATGTTAATGGGTGGTTAATTATGTTATTGGGTTTAAAAGAATGGTATAGAAAACAAACTTTATGAACTCTGGAATTGAATTTAAATGAGTAAATAGAATTGAAGTAAGTAATATGGTTTAGGAAAAGAGATGGGCTTAAAATTCAGGTATAAGATGTGGGCTCGAGTATTAAGTAATCCAATTGTACACCTTAATACCCTCGATCCTCATGAAACTTTCATTCAAAAATAAACGGGTATTTTCGATGAATCCTCAACTTCAATCTCAATTCCATACCAACTCGCAACATGCAATAAACAACTGAGAGAACGACAATGTCTTGATTACCATGACCCAATACTTTGCAATTCAGTCCGTATATTTTTTCTTTTATGACTAATGGTCTGTAGACGAATGAAGCATAAGCCAGTGGATGGTAATGAATCAGAGGGCAAATTTTGGGGTGTTACAGTGGTGACAAGTTGAGTCTGGTGTTGAGCATTGATGAAGTGAAGACTCCTTTGAGGGTAGTGAAAGAGAGACTGCTGAATGGTCAAGTGTTTCCTGGTTGCTGTCTTGATTGTGAAGATTGTCTGAAGGCTGAGAACGGCTGTGAGAAGTTGAAGATGGGCTTGCAGGGTTTGATTGATGATGGATCCTTGCAGTTCAGTAAAGTTGGTAATGAAGAGGCTGATGATGTGTCAACCATTACTATTTTCTATGATGAAGCTGACATGCCTGTCAGGAGAGAGCCTGTTACAATCTATGCTCCTCAGATTAGTCCCGTGACTATCACCGTACCTGGGCCTGTTCCGTACACAGAAGATAAAGCCATTCCCTAGCATTATGGCTCAGATGTATATGTAGCCGGACAGAAGATTGAGAGCAAGGCTGTTGCTGCTGACCCGACTGTGGAGAATGTCGTAGGAGTTGGGGGTTTCACTTGAAGTGGTCGTTTATTCGCTCCCCTTGTGCTGAGAGGGGATCCTGAGGCTGAGGCTTCGTCCAAAGCCAAAGGAAAGCAAGCTGTGAATGATGAGTCAACTACTCATGTGGCTGGGCAGGGTGCATTTGAAAGAGAGGTTGAGGAATTCATGAGGATTATCAAAAAGATTGACTATAAGGTGGTTGATCAACTGAACCAGACACCTTCCAAGATTTCCATCTTGTTACTGCTGATGTGCTCTCCCGCACACAGAGAGGCTTTATTGAAGGTCCTGCAAATGGCCTATGTTCCTCAGGAGATCACTGTCAACCAACTCGAAGCTGTTGTAGGAAGTGTCAATGCTAGCCATGGCTTAGGCTTTACTGACAGAGACCTCACGTCGGAGGGCAGAAACCACAACAAAGCACTACATATCACGATGGAGTGCAAGGGCGCTGTGCTGTCTCATGTTCTTGTAGACACAGGCTCTTCCCTGAATGTGCTTCCGAAGAAGGCACTGATGAAGCTTAATGTTGATGGGATTGTCCTGAGGCCAAGTGATCTGGTTGTCAAAGCTTTCGATGGTTCAAGAAGATCAGTTTTTGGAGAGGTTGAGTTGCCCGTCAAGATAGGCTCTCAAGTCTTCAAAAGTGTTTTCTATGTTATGGACATCCAGCCTGCATATAGCTGTTTGTTGGGAAGGCCTTGGATACATGTTGCTGGAGCTGTTACTTCAACCCTACATCAGAAGCTTAAATATGTGGTTGACGACCAGGTCATCACAGTGTGCGGAGAAGAGGACATATTCGTCAGCTATTTGTCGACGTTCAAGTATGTGGAGATGGATGGAGAAATCCATGAGACCTTATGCCAGGACTTTGAAGCAGTCAACGTCAGCATCTTGACTCCTGTGGAGAAGAGCATTGAGAAAGAGGGTACATCCATCCATTCTTACAGGGAAGCAAAAGAGGTTGTTCAATCAGGCAGTGCCCAAGGCTGGGGCAAGCTGTTGGAGCTGGAAAAGAAAGATGATAAGTTTGGCTTAGGGTATCAGCCTGGTGGGTCTGCTCCAAGTGGTAAGGCTATCACGTTTACAAGTGCTGGGTTGCTCGACCGCAATCATATCTGTACAGCAAGCCAAGATGGGGATAGTGACGGTGATTGGGACAACAACTGGATCCACCCGTGTCCGCCCGGCGAGGAGCTAGCAAACTGGCCTGCTGAGGACATTGTTCAAGTCACCTGGCTCTCAGAGTAATTATTTTTTTTCCTTTTATTAGCATACTGCATTGTCAAATCCAGCATTCTGCCCAAGATGCTTGGATCCATTGTATTGGGCCACCATGTTTTGTACTGCATCTTATTTTGCTATGAAATAAAAGGACATTTTCAGACAAACTGTGTTCCCTGTCTTTGTTTTTAAACTTTTTCACAAAATATAAAAATGGCAATGTGTTTCCTTTTTGTTTTGTGTTAGCGTATCATTTTCAAAATAAGCAGATTCTGAATGAGCACATCATCTGTGCAGTGTTGATCATCCGGATTCCACGGATAACGTTCCTGCTATGACTATGCATGACTTTGACAATCCAGTCTACCAAGCTGATGAAGGGGTTGAGGAAGACTGTGACCTCCCTGAAGAATTGGTCAGATTGTTGAAACAAGAGGAACGAGTTATTCAGCCTCATCAAGAGGAGATTGAGATCATTAACATTGGCAGTGAAGATGCAAAGAAGGAAATCAAGATTGGGGCCAGTCTGCAGGCCGACGTCAAGAAAGAGCTGATCAGTATGCTGAAAGAGTATGTAGATATCTTTGCTTGGTCATATCAAGATATGCCAGGTTTAGATACCGACATCGTTGTGCATAAGCTACCTCTGAGAGAGGACTGTCCTCTTGTGAAACAGAAATTGAGAAGAACTCGTCATGACATGGCGATGAAGATTAAAGAGGAGGTTCAGAAGCAATGGGATGCCGGGTTCCATGTTGTAACTAGTTACCCACCTTGGGTAGCTAACATTGTACCTGTACCGAAGAAGGACGGCAAGGTCCGGATGTGAGTTGACTACCGGGATTTGAATAGAGCAAGCCCAAAAGATGACTTTCCGTTGCCACACATTGACGTGTTGGTAGACAATACTGCTCAATTCTCGGTATTTTCCTTCATGGATGGCTTCTCCGGATATAATCAAATAAAGATGGCGCCGGAAGACATGGAGAAGACAACGTTCATTACCCCATGGGGTACGTTCTTCTATAAGGTCATGCCCTTTGGTTTGAAGAACGCCGGGGCAACTTATCAACGGGCGATGGTCACATTGTTCCATGACATGATCCACAAGGAGATTGAGTGTTATGTGGATGATATGATTGCAAAGTCCCGAGACGAAGAGGAGCATCTGGTCAACCTGAAGAAGCTATTTGATAGACTGATCAAGTACAAGCCGAGGTTGAATCCTAACAAGTGCACTTTCGGAGTGCGTTTCGAGAAACTGTTGGGTTTCATTGTTAGTCAAAGAGGAATTGAGGTAGATCCTGCTAAAGTAAAAGCTATTCAAGAAATGCCTGCACCAAAGACAGAAAAAGAAGTGCATGGGGTTTTAGGGAGATTGAACTACATTTCTCGGTTCATATCTCATCTAACGGCCACGTGCGAGCCAATATTCAAACTGCTAAGAAAAGAGCAAACGGTCCGGTGGAACGATGACTGCCAAAGAGCTTTCGACAAAATAAAAGAATATTTGCAGGAGCCTCCAATTCTAATGCCTCCAGTGGAAGGAAGACCATTAATCATGTACTTGACCATTCTAGAAGGGTCAATGGGGTGTGTGCTAGGCCAACATGACGAGTCTGGTCGAAAAGAGTACGCTATTTATTACCTTAGCAAAAAGTTTACCGACTGTGAATCCCGATATTCACTGCTCGAGAAAACTTGCTGCGCTTTGGCATGGGCTGCTCGCCGACTGAGGCAGTACATGTTAACTCATACCACACTGCTCATTTCCAAAATGGATCCTGTCAAGTACATCTTTGAGAAACCAGCATTGACCGAAAGGGTTGCTAGGTGGCAGATGATTTTAACTGAATATGACATCCAGTATACTTCTCAGAAAGCCATCAAGGGAAGTGTATTGTCGGATTACCTTGCACAACAACCTCTTGAGGATGATTATCGGCCAATGAAGTTTGATTTCCCCGATGAGGACATCATGTACCTCAAAGCAAACGATTATGAGGAACCACTTCCGGAGGAGGGGCCAGACCCTGAATCCAAATGGAAGTTGATGTTTGATGGGGCCGTCAATATCAATGGTCGTGGAGTTGGTGCCATACTTATTACTCCTGAAGGTGTTCACTTACCCTTCGCTGCCAGAATTACTTTTGGTTGCACCAACAATGAAGCGGAATACGAGGCATGTATAATGGGAATAGAGGAGGCAATTAATCTTCGGATTAAGAACCTCGATATATTCGGAGATTCAGCCCTCGTCATTAACCAGGTTACCGGCAAGTGGTATACGCATCAAGAGCATCTAATTCCATACAGGGATTATGCTAGAAAACTGTTGACGTTCTTCACGACAGTTAAACTTCAATACATACCACATGATGAAAATCAGTTTGCCGACGCATTGGCCACTCTCTCTTCGTCGATTAAAGTCTTGTGTTGGAATTATGTGCCCAGAATTGACATATCCAGGCTTGACGCTCCAACTCATGCCTTCTCTGTAGACGCCGTGTCTGACGAGAAACCTTGGTATTTTGATATCAAGTTATTCCTGGAAAAGCAAGAATACCCAACTGGGGCATCTTCCAATGACAAGAAGACCTTGAGGCGACTTGCTGCTAGCTTCTTCTTGAGCACAGATGGGGTTTTGTACAAGAGAAACTTCGACACGGTCTTGCTCAGATGCATGGATAGACACGAAGCAAGCCTGTTGATGCAGGAAGTCCATGAAGGATCTTTCGGTACCCATGCAGGAGGGCATGCTATGGCTAAGAAATTGCTGAGATCAGGCTATTACTGGATGACAATGGATGCAGACTGTTGTTCATTCGCTCGTAAGTGCCACAAGTGCCAAATATATGCAGACAAAGTGCATGTTCCTCCTAGCCCGCTCAACGTCATGTCATCTCCTTGGCCCTTTTCTATGTGGGGCATTGACATGATAGGGAAGATAGATCCGACTGCTTCGAATGGTCATCGCTTCATCTTGGTCGCGATTGATTACTTCACCAAATGGGTGGAAGAAACATATTATGCCAACGTCACTCGTCAAGTGGTGGCAAGATTTCTGAAAAGGGATATCATATGCAGATACGGAGTGCCCGAAAGGATCATTACTGACAATGGTTCTAATCTCAACAACAAGATGATGGCAGACTTGTGTCGGGACTTCAAGATACAACATCACAATTCTTCTCCTTACCGACCAAAGATGAATGGCGCGGTAGAGAAAGCATATAAGAATATCAAGAAGATTGTGCAGAAAATGGTCGTCACCTACAAAGATTGGCATGAGATGTTACTGTTTGCTTTGCATGGGTACCGAACGTCAGTCAGGACGTCAACTGGGGCAACTCCCTTCTCTCTGGTGTATGGCATGGAAGCAGTCCTGCCTGTGGAAGTAGAGATTCCTTCACTGCGTGTGATGATGGATGTCAAGCTGGATGAGGCTGAATGGGTGTGTGCTCGTTATAATCAGCTATGTCTAATTGAGGAAAAGAGATTAGCGGCTATCTGTCATGGTCAGCTTTATCAGAGGAGAATGAAGCATGCATTTGACCAACGAGTATGTATTCGAGAATATCAAGTGGGAGAGCTTGTGTTGAAGAGGATCGTTCCTCCAGGTTCAGATCACAGGGGCAAATGGACCCCAAACTACGAAGGACCATTCATAGTGAAAAAAGTCTTTTCAGGAGGAGCACTGATGCTCACCACTATGGATGGAGATGACTTCCAGTCCCCTGTTAACTCGGACGCAGTTAAAAAATACTTCGCATAAAGAGACCCGCTGGACACAAAAACAGAATTATAGTCCAGGCAAAAAAAAGGGCATCCCGACGAGCTAAAAACATAATAAAAAGCTCGGGCAAAAGTTAGGGAAATAAATAAAAAAATGTACACCCGCTGAGTTGAAAAGCCACATCGAACAACTCAGGCAAAAAAGGGTATCTCAGTGGATTGAAAACCCGAAAGGGCGATCCACGCAAAACAAGGGAATAAGCGAACAACTGCGATCCGAGTTATCTGAACCACATCATTGTTTCGTACAACTTGACAATATCAGAAGGATAGGAAACAATCCCCTCATCCCCGCAGACAGCCAAAGCAGAATGGAGAGTCTTGAAGACATGCATGTCATAGCAGAAATGGAACTCCTTGGAATGCCGTGTACATTGCCATTAGGATAGTTTCTTTTTCTCAATTTTTATAGTGGCTACCTCTTTCCAGGTGGTTGCTTCCTGTTGTAAAATCTTTGCCTATTCAGAGGCCATTCAATAAAAAGAATATTCAGTCAAAAAGCTGTGTGTGTTTAATTTTTGTTTGCAAAATGTCCTGAATTTTCAGCAAAGATAGCATTGCATTTAAACATGGTGATAATTTTGAAAAGAAAACTGACATGCAGGGAAACTGTAACCCTCTTTGAGTGTCGGGTGACGATGGATGAATAGATCATTCCATGCAAATCCCCGGGGCACACGTGTGTTTTCTGTTGTTGCAGGTTGCAGGATGGCGTCACATTCTTCCAAGCAAATTACTCTTCCCCAGTAGCAGAGTATCTCCCCAAGCAAGGATTTCTTTCCCCAACAGGTATCTGAAAGCCTGACATCTCCAACAGAGATTTTCTCCAGCTAAGCCTTGGCAGCAGCCCAAGCATTTTCTTCTTCCCCAGTGAAGTAGCAGTCCATTCTTCCCCAGTGGAGCATGCCCAGCAGGTACCTGAAAGCCTGACGTCAACAGATTGGAATTATCAGAATTCTATCCTCAGCAAAAGTCCTTCCCGGCAGGTGGGACTGAAAGCCTGATATCCCTTCAGAGTCTTGAATCAGCAGATGCTCTCCCTAGCCAGAGTATTGTTCAAGCAGCTTCCCCAGCCAAGTCTGAAGATGATCCTGTCCCCACAGAGTTCATATTTGATTTTCACCTCCGTCAGTGAATAATATTCCCAGAAAAGTTGCCATACTTTTGGATATGTTGATGATACAGCCAGGTATTCATCACCTCAGTCAGAGTTGGGTATCCAGACCTCTTGACTTATCTCCCCCTGCAGGGTTGTAATTCTTGTTGCCAATCAAGCATTTGTCTATCGCTCGTCTGCGTTTTTCAACACTCGTCTGTGTTATCCCTAAGCAGAGTTCTCCCCAGCAGGGACATATTACTGCTTTATTGCTGCTTGTCTGCATCTTTCAGCACTCGTCTGTGTTATCACTTTGGTATTGCTCGTTTGCTTCCCCAGCAGTGGATTATGATTACCTTGATTTTGCTCGTCTGCAATTTCAAACACTCATCTGTGTTCTAATATGATATTTGCTATTGCTCGTCTGCAATTCCCCAACACTCGTCTGTGTTGTGGTTATCTTTTATTGCTGCTCATCTGCAATTTTCAACACTCGTCTGTGTTGTGATATCACATATGTCGTTGCTCGTATGCAATTTCTCAACACTCGTCTGTGTTGTGGTATCTCCTATGCTGTTGCTCGTCTGCAACCTTCTCAACATTCGTTTGTGTTTGGTATTGGATCCTTTGCTGCACTCGTCTGTGCCTTGATATGTATTTCAACTGTTGCTCGTCTGCAACTTTCCAGCACTCGTCTGTGTTTGGCATGCCTGATATTCGTGGATACTCGTCTGTATCATCCCCAGCACTCGTCTGTGTTGTTTACCTGTTTGAAGCTCGTCTGCTTTGTGTGGATACTCGTCTGTATCATCCCAGTACTCGTCTGTGTTATGCCTACATTTGTATGTGAGGATTTGCTGTTTATCCTGGTTTTCCTGTGGCTTCTTCAAATGCTCGTCTGTGTTTGAATTTCTGGTATTCGTCTGTACCAGTGGCTGATACTCGTCTGTATTATTGCCTGAAGCACTCGTCTGTGTTTCTCAGATCATCGTCTGATACTCGTCTGTATCATTGACTTTTGGCACTCGTCTGTGTTATCTTGATGATCATCCAATACTCGTTTGTATTGAAGAGGTTTCAAATCCTAACAGTGGGAATTAATGTCAAAATGGTCATCGGTCCTGACATAACAGGTAAATCCGAAGGAGGCTCGTCTGTCTCAAGCACCAATTATTGTTGCTGCACCTAGCGTCACAGGTTTGCTCAGAAGACTCGTCTGTCTCATACCATATATTTGCGGATAATATATGAAGAAGGTTCATCTACCTTGATCGCATGTCTATCCCACAGACTTAAGTGCATTACCGGTCCTGGCGTAACAGGTAAATCCGAAGGAGGCTCGTTTGTCTCATGTTATATGTAGTGTTAAGGACTCGTATGTCCACCTCCCGGCGTCACAGGATTATTTGAAGACTCGTCTGTCTAAGTTTATGTTCTTGTAGTGGTTGAGGACTCGTATGCCCAGTTCCTGGCGTCACATGATTGTTTGAAGACTCGTCTGTCAACGCATTCTTATTCCAGATATCAATTTCAACTTGGAAGAAGCTCGTCTGCTTTTTCTCTCCTTCTTATCCCTAGAGCATCATCTGGTTGGGTTTATTTCCCGGTGCTGCATTCTTCATCAGAGTGCAAATTTCTGGTCTTTTCGGTATTCAACCACAGTTTATCTTGAATGGTCGATAGCCCGTACTATCGTCCTTTTCAAATTAACTGATGATTGAATAGGGGAAGCTGTAACACCCCAAATTTTCCCTCTTAATTTTAAGCATCATATCATAGCATATTCATCATACTCATATCATTTCCTTAGCATCATATCATGGAAAGATGAAGCATAACATCCCTCATGTCCTAGCATCAAGCATATGGTCATCTGTGGAGTTCCTTGAAGCCTTTCAAGCGATGACAGGGGTCCTAGTGAGTTTGTACAAGTTTTATGGTGAGTTTAAACTCCATTTAAAAGATCAAGTCCCTTGGCAAAAGCTCATAAGATTGCATGATCATCAGAAGTCTCAGGATAAGGCAAAGCTCCTATGCAGTGCACCCAAATTAGGGTTTGGGATTCAAGTACCAAGATCTCACAGCTTTGGCCATTTCTTGTGATCCAAGTCTTCTACATGTTAAGAGGATCCCATGTGTCAAATTTCATGAGAAAATTCCATGTGGAAGTCAGTCAATGCCTCAGTTGCTTGCAGATGAAGGAAAAAGTCAACAGAGCCCATAAAAAGTCAACTGTGCAATTTCAAGGGGTTTAACCCAAATTTTTTGGCCAAGAGGGGTCCTTACAATGTTATAAGAGGTTTGGAATGCCTAAAGTTCAAGAATCATGGAGATTTAAGGGGTTTTGCAAAAATGGTACAAAGTTGGTTTTTGAAGTTTTCCAAATTTTGCAAGTTTTGCCCTAATTTTCAAGTGGCCTTAACATGATCAAAAATTCTTCAAATGGACCAAAGTCAAACATGAAAGTTGGAGAGTAAGGGCCCCCATTTTCAAAAAGTACAAGTACATTTTCACCGGATTCCTGGATTGTTCCCTAGGCCATTCGAAAATTCCTCATATCTAGGGCAAATTTCACTTTTCAAAAAATGCACCAATTGCAAGAAGGCTCTAATCTGATTTTTTGTGACTTGGTAAGGGCCCAAACTTGTTTCAAACTTTAAATACATTGCATAAGGACCATTTTGCTCCAAAGAAATGGCCAATTTCGTGCACTTTGAAAAAATCCCTCCAAAACATGCAATTTTGCAAAAATCATGAAACAAGTGTGACACTTGAATCTAAGGGCCAGGAATGAATGGATTTGGATCAAGGGTGGGAAATGAAACTCACACATGCTGAGAGGCCCAAGAGAGCATGAGCATGACATGCTTATTCCACCAAGTGCACATGATGCATATTCACACTTTTCTCATTCAATTTTCGTGCACTTTCTTTCACACTTTCAGCATTGCTTTCTTACATCACAACAAAGAGAATTAGGGTTGTATCAGATCTGAATTCTCTCTCATTCTCTCATTCTCAACTTTCTTGCATTCTTGCATTTTGCTTCATATCTCTTGATTCTCTTACATTCTCCACAAACTTCTTCCATATTCTTGATCTGTGAATTATCTAGATTAAGAATCATCCATCATTTAAGCTTAAAGCACAGAATTGGAAGCTTGCCATTTCAAAGCCACTTGTGTTGAAATCTCAGATCCAAGCTATTTCAAGACCTTAGATGCATTTATTTTGCATCTAAGGAGCAAGAGGAGTGATTTGCACTCATTGGTTGGAATTCTATCTCAACATTTCAAGATCTCCATCTCAGGTATGGCTTGAAATCTCATGTTCTGGAAATGGAATTTAATTGTTGCTTTGTGTTCCTTGTTGTTTGCTGATCATGCTTCACTTTGTAGAATTGATTTTGGTGCATTATATCATGAGTTATGTGCATTTAAAGTTTGAGGATCAATGTTGTTTTGCTTTGATCCGTCCAATCCATTGAGATCTAGCTATTTTTCATGCCATATTTGAGTTCAGTGATGTCTAATTAGTTGATCTGGACTATTTGTTTGCATTATTTGATGAATTTTTGGTACTGGTTTGGTCTCCGGTGTCGGAGCCCTATTTTCGGTCACCGGAATTTGTCTTGTGATTAATTTAGGGTTTTAGAGAAGAAGAAGGTGTTTCCACCATTGGATCTTCAGTCTAGCGCACAGTAACGCGCCACGTGTCCCCTAATTCTTTCCATTGCATGCTGTTTTTCTATTTCATTTTTTAAATCCCCGTGTGGTGTGGTCCATCATACTTAGCGTGTTCTAGCCAGTAACATCACAGCATGACGCCACCTAATTTAATGAGGTGATCAACCACGTCCACAAGATTCATCACGCGGCTCATCCATTTTCCATCCTTTTTTTATATTTTAAATCGTTAATATCCACAGCAATTAGTATATTCCAGCGCTGCAACCTGGGCCCTCACCAGCGTGCTATTCGCACCTCACTGTTCCAAGCACAATCCATTTCCCACGTCAAGTCTTTGCTTCATACACCACCTCTCAATTCTCTTTAATTTCTTTTTTCTATTTTTATTTCTTTTATAGTCAGTTTCATTTCCATTTATTAAAAATAGTTTTATTCATCCAAAAAATCCCAAAAAATTCATGAACCTTCTTTTGTGTCTCCAAAATTTTATCATATTTTTATTTTATTTTTTTCATTAATCCACGTGTCAGAATTAATTCATCATTGCACCTAGCTTCTTTTTAAGCCTTTCTTGACCAGTCTGCCTTGTCAATTTTCCATAGGTTCCAATATTTGGAGTTTTGATCCCATTATTTTTGATTTGAATTCTTAAGATCTTTTACTTTTCATTTGATTTTTCTCTGGATTTTTGGAAACTTATTTCATGAGTCTTGGTCTGGTAACTTGTGGTGTAAGTTTTCTGCCCCAACTTGTGTTCTTGCCTCCATTCAACCTAGTTTGCTTCTGAATCTTTGCAAATCCTTTTGGCTAGTTGATATGACATGTTTGAGGATCATTTGGTTTCAATTGTGGAATTTTTAGATGGCTTTTTGATTTAATGTGGATTTTATCTTGAACCTTGTCCCATTTTGCTTCCTTTGAACCTTTAAGTCCCTCATAAGCCTAGAAAGGCACTTGTGCCCATTTCTTCTTCTCATTTGCGGTTCCTTTGGGGTGTGGGTACCTTCCTGGTCCTAGGATAGGTCTTGGGTCTTCTGAATTTTTGTGTTTGCTTCTTCTTTAAGTCATTTCTTTCTTTAAGTGCCTTAACTTCATCTTATGGTTTCTTTTGCTTCCATTTTGGTATTGTTTGGTCTTGTACCTTTCTTCTCTTCATCTTGCTGGCTTCTTAAGCCATTCTTCATCTTGTTTTGGTTCTGGTTGTGAGTCTTGTGTTCATATTTTGTGCATTTTGCTTTGCATATTTCATAAGTGTGCATAAGTTCTCATAAGTGTTTCATGTTGCATCTTTTGTCTCATAAGCTTCTTCTCCTCATTTCTTTGAGTTGCATTTGCATTGTGCATATGTTCATACGATTTCACTTCTGATTGTTTAGTGTTAGCAAGTTATTTTGCTCATTTGGTTTCATTTATATGCATACTAACCTTGCAGGGGCTATGGTAAGTGTGAGATGTGGGAATTAAGTTCCACATCTCCAATTCTCATCTTCTCCTCTTATGTTTATGTGCACTAACCATTTGTTGTTGGGATTAGGCCTTTCTCATCCCTTATTCTATCTTCTTCTTCTCTTCTTCATTAGGATAGAAACCTCACTAACCCTTAGGACATCCATGCATGTTAACACTTAGGATTATTTTAGTCCCCCTTTAGAATTTTTCCTTTGAGATCCTTTTGGTTCTTCTTCTCTTCTCATCTCATAACTCTAAAAAAACACTTTAATAAGTTTGAAGTGATGCATTGATCCATAGCCTTATCCCATGAGGTATGCTTGTAGTCTTCCCATCTTGGGATAGTACAAGTTTACCTTGTGATGCACAAGTCTGATCAAGGTATCTCCTTCATAAAAGAAAAGCATAAAAAAACACTTCTTCATTGTAAATACCAAAACACTTAATAAGTAAACAAGTTAGTGAGCCTAATCCCTAATCTTTGGGTTCAAGTTTTGGGGATCTTCTCCTTACTTGAGTGTGCTTGTTCTATTATTCCATCTTGGAATGTAGTGACAAGTGCACATTCCATTGAAGAGAGCTTGAGTTCATTTCCTTGTGACACACTCATAAAAGCTTCTAAAAAACACAAACAAACAATAAGCGTCTTTCCTTCGGGAATTCTTTTCTCACCTCCTTCGCTCCGTACGCGAACTTGCTCCTACTTGTCAATTTGCAAGACGGTTACGCACTCGTCGTCCGAGTCTGCAACACCTGAGCAATGGCATAGGCAGTCCAGGCCTTAATTCACAAGCAATTTCTTTTCTACCCCTAGTTAGGGGAACTACGGCGTCTCTGATCCTCATTATCCTGATGAGGTACGTAGGCAGTGGGGTAGGGCCCGTTCGAGCACAATCTTTATTTTCCTTACATTTTTCCTTTGTTTCTTATTTAGTTCTTTTCCAGTTTCTTTTTCTTTTCATTTCTTTTGCTGCATTTTTCATCCCATCACCCTTTGAAACAGTTATTTTTGCAAGCGTGGATCCCGTCGGGTACGGCGGACGATCTGGGTGCTAATACCTTCCCAGGTCGTAACCGACTCCCGAACTCAGTCTCTTTGGTTCGCAGGACCTGTGTCCTTCCTCTTCTTTTCTTCTGGTTTGTGCAGCATTACCATTCCCTTTCTTCGGGATAAAAATGCCTGGCTGGCGACTCTATTCTTTTTCCGTGCCACTTTCGCGTTTGTACCAGGATGGAAATCCGGGGAGCGACACTAAGCAAAAGCCCAAAACTATAAAAGCCCAAAATACCTATTTTGATACTAAATCAAATTTAAATCAAATATGTGTAAAACAACTGTTTTGACACACCCTTCCTTCTGTCAAGCAACATGCTTCAACACAAGGAATTACAGTTTTAATACACCACCTAATTCACTGTGTCTAAGCTATCTACATTCATCATAGACCTTAGCTTCTTGAACATTTTGACCTGCACTCTCTTCGTCATGATATCTGCAATCTGATTCTCAGTTCCGCAGTGTTCCAAATTCATATTCCCTTCTTCTACCTGATCTCGAAGATAATGGAACCTCATTTCGATGTGCTTGCTTTGACCTTGCGCTACCGTATTCTTTGTTAGATTGATAGATGGCATGTTTTCGATCTTCATGGTGATTACTCCATGAATCATCGCTGTAATCTCTTCAACCAGATTCACCATCCATGTTGCTTGACATGCACAAAGAAAAACAATTATGTACTCTACTTCGCATGATGACAATGCCATTAATTGCTCCTTTCTTGGACTTCAAGCAACTGGTGCACCACATAACATAAACACATATTTAGTTGTGGATTTTTGATCGTCAACATCACTACACCAACTTGAATAAGTGTATCTAACTATCTTACATTCTTTTCCTTTATCAGCTGCAGGAAACAAAATGCCATAGTTGAGAGTTCCTTTCATATACCTTAGTATCCTCTTCGCCGCTGCTAGGTGTGATACCTTTGGATTTTGCGTGAATCTACTCACCATACCAACATTGTATGCTAAGTCAGGCCTTGTGTGACAAAGGTATCTTAGTGACCTAATAAGTCTTCTGTATTGGGTTGGGTCGATATCATCTGAATCTGAATCTTTCGACAATTGCAATCTGGGCTCAGCTGGATTCGAAGTTGGGATGCAAATCTTGCATCTCGAATCTCTTCAGTATTTCACCTGTGTATCTTCTTTGATGCATCTTCAAACCTCAACCACTCTTGTAAAATTCGATGCCAAGGAAATATGAGAGATTTCCCAAGTCTGACATTTCAAACTCCTTGCTCAGGTCACGTTTGAAATCTTCGATCTTCTTCATGCAACTTCCTGTTATCAACAGATCATCGACATAGAGACATAATATAAGAAATTCGCCATTGTTTCTTCTTAGATATACTCCATGTTCAGTTGTGCTCTTCACAAATTCCTTCCCCTTAGAAAGTCATCTATCTTCTTATTATAAGCTCTTGGAGCTTTCTTAAGTCCATATGGGGCTTTATGCAGCCTATATACTTTTCTTTCGTCACCTTGTTTCACAAACCCAGCTGGTTGTGCAACATAAACTTCTTCGTCTAAGGGGCCATTGAGGAATTCACATTTCACATCCATCTGAAATGTGTACCAATTATTCATATTCTCTAGACCAACAACCAACCTGATTGTTTCGATCCTAGCAACAAGTGCAAATACTTCATCGAAGTCGATTCCTTCCTTCTGAAGAAATCCTTCTGCCATAAGTCTCGCCTTATGTCAAGTCACTTCCCCTATGGGATTCAGTTTCACCTTGTATACCCATTTAACATCAATTTCCTTCTTGCCTTGAGGCAATTCGACAAGTGACCAAGTGTTGTTGACTTCAATGGACTTCATCTTCTCATTCATTGCTTTTACCCACTTCGAATCTTTCAAGCCTCAAATGCATTGACAGGTTTGACATCTACATAGAAAGCATAGTGTGCAAGCTCACCTTCTTCACCGACCACATCATCTGATGTAATCACACATTCTTGCAAACTTGCAGGCACGTGTCATGTTCATTTAGATCTGCTTCAGCTTGCTTCACCTATAACATCTTCTCATCGAACATCTATTTCGACTTCACTAGTTGGTTCTTCACATTAGATTCTAACTGAATCTTTCTTGACATTTTCAGTCCAATATCATTCTTTAAGCTCATCTATGATCATGTCCCTGCTGATCACTACTTGCTTGTTCATTGGGTCAAACAACTTGTAACCTCCAGTCAAATGATATCCTATCAGAATCATTTGACTAGATTTGTCATCAAGCTTTCTTCTCAACTGATCTGACACATTATCTATGTGTTATAGATCCAAACACCTTTAGATGACTCAAGCTAGGCTTGACACCAGACCAACACTCTTCTGGCGTAACTCTTTATAGCTTCTTTATTGGACACCTATTAAAAATATACGTTGTAGTAGGCATAACTTATCCCCATAGTTCTTTGGGTAGATGCTTGCCATTCAACATACTTTTCACCATGTTCATGATGGTTTGATTCTTCCTTTCTGCAATTCCATTATGCCGTGGAGTGTAGGGTGGAACCACCTCATGCACAATCCTTTCTTTCACACATAATGTATAGAAATCTTTCGACACATATTCTCCACCATCATCAGTCCTCAAAATCTTGAGCTTTCGACCACTTTGTATTTCAACCATAGATTTAAACTTAGCAAATACCTTAATCACTTAACTTTTCTTCTTGATCAGGTAAGTCCATAATTTTCGACTGAATTCATCTATAAAACTGACAAAGTATCTGACTTCAAGAAATTCCTTCAACCTGCTTCCTGCATCCTTGCTAAAGCTATTCTTGTGTTGTTTTGACTAAATACGTTCTTCACACTCTTCGTTTGGAATGTCGATTTCTGACAATCCTGAAACCACATTTCTTCTCTTCAAATCTCTGATGTCTTTGAAATTGAGATGACCAAGTTTATAGTGCCATAACCATTTATCTTTGTTTGCTGCACTTGCAAGGCACTTATGCTTCATCACATTTAGTTCAATCTTGAAGGTTCTATTCTGAGACATTAAAGTCTTCAAGATCAACCTACCAGTTACGTCGATGACTCTCATCACTTTGTCTTCAACCGACACCTTGTAGTTCTTTTCGACCAACTACCCTATACTGAGCAAATTACACTTCATGCCTGGTATGTACAAAACGTTGGAAATTACTAACTTATTTCTATCCTTCCTCTTAATCAGAACATCACAAATACCTTCAGTTGCTAGAGTATTGTCATTTGCGAATTTCATTGTGTTCTTCATTGACGGATTCATGTTGACAAACCAATCTTTCCTACCAGTCATGTGTATTGAGCATCCTGAGTCCAAGTACCATTGGTCCAAGAATTTCTCTTCATCTCTTGTTGTGACCATCAACAACATTTCTTCTTCTTCATGCTTTGCCATCTTAGCATCAAAATTTTGATTCTTTATCTTTTTTAGACAACCACTAAAATAATGACCATACTTTTGATAGTTGAAACACTAAATATGACTCTTGTGTGGCTTTCGACATTTACCTCTTCCTCTACCTGTAACATCACCTCTTTTATTTCCTTGGTTCCAGGGTTTTCTTTGATTCGACCAACCTCCTTTTTACTGACTTTGACTAGTCGAATTGTTGTAGCCTCCTCTATCTTTATTGTCAAACACTTTTCTTTTTCCTTTCTTATCTCTTGCTGATTGAGTCTGTAGAGCCACATCACTCTTCGACTTGCCTGCTGCTCTTTCAGTCATTCTTTGTTCATGAGATTCAAGTGTCCCTTGAAGCTCTTCTTTAGCCACCTTCGAAAAATCTTTCGACTCTTCTATGGCTACTACCGCATGGTCGAACTTTGGAGCCAACGATCTCAAAATCTTTGAGACAATTGCTTTCGCCGTCAACACTTCTCCACATACTTTGATTTGATTCACAAGTTTCGTAACTCTTGTGAAGAAATCCATTATGCTTTCATTGTCTTCCATCTGAAGCAATTCATAAGCCCTTTTGTGAGATTGTAACCTCACTTCTTTCACCTTTTTTATGCCTCCAAAGGATTTCTCAAGAATCTCCCATGCTTCTTTTACAGACTCTACATCACTAACATTTTTAAAGTTATCTGGATCAACACATTGATGGATTATAAAGAGAGCTTTATAATCCTTCTTCTTCAGTTCTTTGTGCGCAACCTTTTCTTGATCTGTTGCGTTCTCTGCAAGCGTTGTTACTCCTTCCTTCACAAGATCCCTTAAATCTTGATAACAAAACACAACCTTTATCTACTTGCACCAATTCTCATAATTATCTTTCTGAAGAATTGGAAGGTTTGCTGCAAAGTGCCATTCAGACGATTCATCGCCATCACTTTTACTTCCCATAGATCGTTCAAACCGGGACTCTGATACCAGATGTTGGAACTAACTCAAAACCTATGGGAATTTCAACCCTTTATTTATGAACAAGAAAGACTCATGCGGAACAATTAACAAAGAAGAAGAAGAAAATATGAAGTAGAAAAAAATTAGGGTTCTAAGAGAATTTTGGAGAAGAACGTTGTTACCCATAAACTGTGAATTTTTCTTTTCTATTCACTTGCAACTACAAACCGTGAATTACAATATATTGATTGATTACAAAATATAAGAGTTGTTCCCTATTTATAGAATTATGTTTGCTTACATCCCAAACAAAAAACCAAAACTATAAATGCCCAAAATACATATTTTAGAACTAAATCAAATATGTGTGAAACAACTATTTCGACACACATTTCCTTCTATCGAGTAACTTACTACGACACAAGAAATTACAATTTCAACACTAATATTAAAAAAAAAAAATTTAGTCAAAGTTTAAATTCTGACTATTCTAATTTTTTTTAATAAATTTCATTGGTATATACATAAAGCAATTTCGATATACAGTTGAAAAATAATATCGAAAGAACCTTCGGCCTTATTTCAAAAATATGCATTTGACTTTTAAATATGCTGAGCCGGCTTTGATAATCCTTGTAGAATAAAGTCAAATAGTTCATTCTAACCCTAAATTTATATTATGGTTAGTTTTTTATTTTAAATCCTAGTTAGCTAATAACGTGTGCTCTATATTTCATTATTTTTAGTCAAAGTGTTTTATATTTAATTTTTTGTTCAGTATACAAAGGCGCGAGAGAAAGAAAAGCTCCATTTGTCAACAATTATGTCTCTGTGTTATTCTATTTCTATACCTCCTGTGGCTGTCAATGTCATTAGTCATATTGTAATTTGTATACATATAAATATTTGTTACATTTTCTTATGTAATGTGGTTTACAAAATGTTGTCAAAGGTCTTAGCCAGCAAATTCTACACGTTATTGACAAATATGTTTTCTTATTGAACAATCATGTTTTGTAAGTGGTTGTTTAATTTTTTATAATGTGAGTAACTTTTCCAATTATTCATCCTCACACATGTAAAACAGGAAGAAAGAGAGAAACAACTCTAAAGATAGACATCAACAAAACTTTTGATAAAGAAAATTAGAATTATCGTTATGTCTAAGATAAACATAAACAATATATATATATATATATATATATATATATATATATATATATATATATATATATATATATATATATATATATATATATATATATATATATATATATATATATATATATATATTACTCATTCTAAATCATAATCTTTTAATTAAATTTAATCGAATGACTAATTAAGTTGTTGCATCTTTCTCACCGAATAAATATTTACTCTTGAGATCTGAGTCTTCACAAAGGGGATGAACTCCTTACATAGACACAAATGTCAATCTCCAAAAGCTCATAAGTAGAAGTGTAAGCGGATTAGAAAAAATCGATTAAACTGACAATTCAAACCAAACTGAAAAATTAATTATTTTGGTTCGGTTAAAAAACCGAATCAAACCAATAAAAATCGAGGTGGTTTGGTTCGTTTATTGATTTTAGCTTTTAGGAACTGTCAAATCGATGAACTGAACGATAACTATAATTATCCACTTAATTTGAATTACTTGTGTGTAACTTATTATTACATTGATGAGAAGTAGGAGTTGAAAAGAAAAATATTGTATTTGAAATGAATTTCGGATTATAATATAAATAATTGGTAAAAACTTAGAGACATATCGGAGAGAAGGAGCATTAAAAAGTTTTTATAATAAACTTGTTTTTTTTATACAATATAAACCATGTCACTGCTTTGTATGGATTAAGTACAACTTGTAAGTTATTTGAAAAGTAGATAATGAAATAGATTATATGAAATATATAAGTTATAAAATAAATAAAAAAATACACTGAAAAGTATGATAGCAGAGAATATGCATATAAATATAATATTTTGAAAGAAAAAAAACCGATGTAAACCGATCAACCGAACCAAACCTCTTAGTTTGGTTCGGTTTCATTTTTGAAAAACACTAAAAACCAAACCAAACCAAACCGATTGAGATATCATTGGTTCTGACATTTTTTTTACCAAAGACCTGTTGGAAATCCCCCAAAACCTATGGAGAATTTCAATCAATCTTGGTGAACAAGATTGTTGCACAGAGGAAATTAAAAGAAAAATTGTAAAAATTTTTTTTTTTCACTTTGCAACTGCAAATCTATGAATACAAAGTATTTTTGGAATGATTACAAAATAAGGTTTATTTATAGATTTAATTTAGCTTGCTCCCCAAGCTAAAAGCGCAAAACTATAAAAGTCCAAAATACCTATTTTGGAACTAAATCAAATTTATCTATTTTAAATTTAAATCAAATCTGACGCAAGGAATTACAATTTCAACATACCACCTAATTCATTGTGTCTAAGCTATATACATTCATCATAGACCTTAGCTTCTTGAATACTTCGACTTGCACTCCCTTCATCATGATATTTCGCCAATCTGCGGTTGGACTTCTGCTCTTTCTATACTTTACCACCCTGAGGATCGACTTTCGCCAATCTACGGTGGGACTTTTGCTCACTGCGGGAGACTTTTGCATTTCTGCCACACTGCGGGGACTGCTGCTCGCTACGGGAGACTTTTGTTCTCTGTCACACTACGGGGGATGCTGCTCACTACGGGAGACTTATGCTCGCTACGGGAGACTTCTGTCACACTACGAGGGACTTCAATATTTTGCCACACTACGGGGGACATTTGCTCGCTACAAGAGACTTTTGCCCACTACGGGGGACTTTTGCTCGCTACGGGAGACTTTTGCTCGCTACGGGAGACTTTAGAAATTGCCACCAAGAGGATGGACTTTGGCCAGTATACGGCTGATCTTCAAGAATTTGTCACCCAAAGGACGGACTTTGGCCATTCTACTGCTGGATTTCAAGAATTTGCCACCCAGAGGACGGACTTTGGCCAGTCTACTGCTGGACTTCAAGAATTTTCCACCCGGAGGACGAACTTTGGCCAGTTTACTGTTGGACTTCAAGAATTTTCCACCCGGAGGACGGACTTTGGCCAGTCTACTGCTGGACTTTGCAGGATATCAAACTTGGATTATGTTGGGTATGCATATGTTGAACTGCACGACATGATGCCCCATGACACTGGGGATATTACATCTTGAGTATGTCAATGAACTGATGCAAGTACAAAGGGAATTCCTGACACCGAAGTAACAAGTTCTTGCTGACTCTGTGGGGAAGTGCAGATGATTGCTTATTCAATCTCGAGAAACCCTGCAGGGATAACATCTCTGCTGGATAAGGGTGTGAATAATTTGTCTCGACTTATTACCTTTTCCAAAAATAAATTGGACTTTAAATTTGAAGGCCCTGCCATGGGATACCTTAATTGCTGGGGATTGACTCTCAGCCATAAGACCACTAAGGGGATCTGCAACTTTCCGACTTAGCTGGGGAAAGGTCTTGGCAAGGCTCTGCGGCGGAGAATTCTCTTTCCACCTTAACTTTTCAACTCTCTGTGGGGAAATGCAGATGATTGTTGGGAAGACTTGAATTCCTGCAAGAAATACTTTACTGTGGGAAGACGACTTTCTATTTGGGGATTATCCTTATCGCTCTGCTGGGAAAGAGAAGGATTTGGGTCTGAGATCTGTTGGGGGAAACATGAACCATCCTATATTTGCTGGGGAAACATGATCAATCTAGATCTGCTGGGGAAATAGGATCAAGGGAACCTACTGAAAAAATATTTGGAGACTTTACTGGGGATAACTTCCATGCGTCTGTTGGGGGTAACGAAACTGAACCACGTCCTGCTTGAGGAGGAAAGATTTCAAGTAGTCTCGTGTTGGGGATCATTTGCTTTTTGCATGAACTTTCCCTTAAGAGGATTTTACAAAAGACTTGGTGTCTTTAAACTTTTAGGTATTGAACTCTGGATAGGCGCTTCTGATTGCCTGTCTTCGGGAAATAATGAATTCTCGTGCTATCGGGGTGGCCTGCCCCAGTACGAGTATTTGAATGGTTTTGCCCTTGACTGACTAATATTTTCTCTTGGAGAGATTTGAATATTGAAATAATTTCCCCAGTTTGGCTGAATTTTGAAGAGATGGCTCGACGTAACTGCCCCAGATTGGCTGACTCTTACCACAATTGAATGAGAAAGTCCTTACTCAATGGAGCTTTCTGGAAAAGTTCACCTCGACCTGATTGTCTTTCAGAAGTTTCAGACTCCTCGACTTGGCAAGATTGAGCTTCTGAACTGAATTTCCGTATGTGAACTTCCTATGATGTCAAACAAATGTATGCAAGCAGAAAATGTTTATTCTGAGAATGAGAATTCTAATGCAACATACATGTTAATCTTGAAGTCTTTATTGAAAAGAGGTCGCAAACCTTTGTAAGCAAATCACTAGTTAAGATACAACATTGTTTTTTTATGAAAGCATGTACATGAAATACCAACACAGGTCCTTTTAGTGCAACTCATAGGAGTCAGGAACACGGTCTTGTGGTAATATGCTCTCAAAATAACCCTGTTTCAGTTAGGAATTTTGAGGGTTGTATTGTGGCGTAGTTCACGGTTATAGAAACAAAGGATAAAGGCTCAAAGTTTATTTGTGTCCTCCCCTCTTCGTGATGTCCTCCATTCCTGTGTTCAACTAGCCTTCACAAGCGTTCACCTTTCATAAAGGTTTTGTGTTGGTTGAGGAACCATTGCTGCTAACGATTCAAGCACCAGTCAGGTTGTTGTTTGGAGTCAGTCACCCCTTTGTCTTTCGTTCCTGTGTCACACGACTTTGTTCTTGTTTGAGGATCTTTCTTATGTAATCCTCTTTTTGTCTTTTGCATCATTTTACTTATCCCTTACTTTTTCTTGGACTGATTCTTGTGAATCTGTGATTGTGAAGTCCAGCGGGATGCTCTAATTTTTGCCTAAGTCGTTTGTTTTCAAGTTTCGACTTAGCGGGCTTTTCATTTCTTCCCCTTTTTTTTATTCCTCTTTTTTCTGAACAAATCGTATGACACTGTCTGTCTTAATTGCTTTGCGAGGGTTGTGACTGCCTCATTCTTTGGTTAATGAAGGATGACCATTGTGGCTTCCAGTCTTTATACCTCTCGACTTGGATAACCATTGCAGTTTCTGGTCTTTGGACCTCTTGATCGGCGTGTTGGGATGTAATGGATCCTCTGTTACACTTTTTATGAAAGTTTAAACGCTTGGTCAAACTATTTGACACCTACCCTGCCCCTGGGTTACATGTGAGGGTTTTTTTCGTGCAAAAAGAAACTCCTACTTCAAGACTCAAAGGGACTATCAAGGGTCTATCTCCCTTATATCTCCGGTGTTTAGGGATTTGAAACAAAGCATGTACATCGTCAACAGGGTCTTATTCAAAAGCACACAATTAGAGACTCTTGCATTTTCGTTTCGTCATTCTCCCTCATAGAGTTTAAGCATGACAATTGGTATTGCAATGTACACATACATAATTATAAGTGAATGCAAATGAATTACTTCAAGAAAAACATGTGAGTTTTATTATTGATAACAATCAAAAGTAAACAAATTTCATACATGTAGACAAATGTTTAGCACATAAAAGAAATTACAAATGAAAATGCAGTAAAGAAGCTGAATGGTGCCGTCGTTGAGGAGGCTTGACTCCGTCAGGATCTATCAGTCTTCACTTGATTATTCTGACCTGGAGGCTCTGACACGATACGTCTCGGAGGAAAGATTAAGACTGGGGAATAAAGTTATCCTATAAGGTTGCTCGGAAAGACCTGACGATCTTCTGCCTACGTATCTTCATTTACCCATGACCAATGAAGAATCAGAGCGACGTAGTTCCCCTCAATAGGGATGAAAATGAATTGAAGAAAGACAAACATACAATTTCCATTACTAAGAGTATTTGAATACTTATGGCTTTATTTACTTCTATGAATACCCTTGCAACCTCGAAGATTTCAGCTTAACGCGAACCATTTGGTAGAACTACCGTGACACTAACTCCACCGTGATTAGGCATCGAATTCTGGAGTACATTTGGGTGAGGAGAAAAATTGATCGCCTTGGAGTCAATTAGGTCTCGTACCTTATTATGAAAAGCCCAACATTTCTCAATACTGTGCCCCTAGGCACCCGAATGGAATTCGCATCTGGAATTTGTATCAAAATTCGGAGGTAGATTGTCAGGAGAAGGAGCTCTCATGGTACGAAGCTCGACCATGTTCAACTTTAGCAGCTCTAGAAGCAATACAGCATATGGACATGAGATAGGATCAAGTCTGCGGTCCCTCGCTCTTGTTCTTTCTTGAAATGGTCTTTGTGTCCGTTGTTGCTAACCTTGAGGTTGTTGAACTTGTGGCATAATAGTTACTGTGGCTGTTTGGTGGTAACCTTGAGAACGACCTCTGTCTCGGCCCCAATACACAACATTGGTATCACATTCTCTTCTTCTTTGGCCATTTCCAAAAGGTTGTTTCACACCAGAAGAACCAGCACTGCTTGCATCCTGGATCTTTCCTAATTTCAGGAAGTTTTCTATCCTTTCTCCAGCGATGACGATATCAACAAAACCGATGGACGGGCAAACGGCCAGACGATCCAAGTTTTCACCTTGCAAGGTGCCCATAAACATGTCGGCCATTTCTCGGTCCATCAACGGAGGTTGAACCAGTGCAGCCAGTTCACACCACCTCTGGGCGTACTCCTTAAAACTTTCCTTAGGTCCTTGAGACAAGTTCTGCAACTGGGTGCAGTTTGGAGCCATATCAATATTGTATTGATACTGCTTGAGAAAAGCTTCGGCTAAATCTTTCCAGCTTCAGATAGAGACCCTGCTTAGCTTCATGTACCAGCTCAACGAAGCTCCAAATTAACTATCTTGGAAGAAATGCATCCAAAGTTTCTCGTCGCCAGTGTAAGCCGAAATTATTCCAAAATAAGCTTGGATGTGAGTTCTAGGGCACGTGTTGTCGTTGCACTTGTCGAATGACAGCACCTTGAACTTAGGAGAGATTCTGACTCCTGGCATTAAACCAAGACTGGTTACATTGATGCCCAAAGAATTCTGACATTCCATAGCCTTAACCTTTTCCGCCAACTCTTCATACCTTCGATCATTGACCTCATTCATATTACCCATATCAGCATCCAGTAGAGTGAACTGATCCTCTTGTGTGTCTTCTAAAACGACATTACGGGCCGCAGTCCTGTTTGGATTTGGTCATCCGTTACGGGTAGCATTCAGATCCACATTATCAGTCGGTGTTCCGGTATTAGAATTTACCTGGGGTTGCTCAACCATCAACCTGGGACGCTCCTGGTTCTAGGCCATGCCAGTCATCATTTCCATGAACTGATCCATTCTTTGCCGGAGCTCATTGAGATCATTATGCATTCGCTCAGCCATTTTTGCTCGGTTTCTGCAAGTTGGATATCGGTGAAGGCGTTGACCCGCTATACTGCCAGTAGTTGAATACGTTCGGAAGTTCGGATAACCTGTCAAAATGCAAAATATGCAAATCATGTAATGAATGTGTATGAGGGTATGACATGCAACCCTGTCAATGAGTAAACATGTGTTAGGAATGAAAGCATGCACAGGATGTTATGCAATGCACTGGCATGTGATCAAAGGTCTGGCAATCACTGGTCTAATGTTGGTGCTGAGAAGACAGTCATGTGCTAGTGAAAAGTCATAATAACAGTACCACCTAAATCCCGGATCTCAGAACCAAAGGACCATGTAGAATCCAATCAATATACTGAACAATGTTGGCAAAGCGGGTATGTTGGAAGTTTCAGGGTTCCTGCAAACCTGTAAACCCCTCCCATCTCATGGGTGTGCTACTCCGAGTCAACATCAAGGACTCTCAAATTCGGATAGCAATAATACGTTCACCATTTCCGAGAAATGGCTCATGACCAAATTAGGGAATCAGTTTGACATTATGTACAACCTAGGGAGGTCTCAGCTGAGTCCGGGGAAAACAAGCATCCCTCATAGGTCCCTAGCTTCAAGCACTGAATCGAGAAACAATAGCACATTCAGCCCTTGAGATACAATGCTATCGCTATACGAACAATTTGCCTTAACTGGGTTCCTATGAGAGAACCAGACCATCCTATGCAAGTTCCCAGTGGGCCCTCGGATGCGAGTGGGTTTGCCAACAAATGTGGTTGCCACTGTCATCACTGGAGAGGGCTGTTTCCACTAAGATCCTCAATGATCGGTCCCCAGATGCACATAACTATCAAGGTCTTATCCCTAAGTGGAGGAAATCCCCACACAAGATATTTCCAAGACGGTCGTAGTCTGGGTGTGGAACATATCGCCACTCATCATGTAACCATGCGAGTACTGCGTGTCCACGCTAATCCTATGGTGCACTCAAGCCGAGTATTTGGCTTATCTCACAGTAATTTCCATCCCACAGAAAAAAATGGAAACCAACACAATCCAGACAGTTCAGTAATATACGATGCTTAAAACTAAATACTGAAACTGTAAATAAATGCTGTAAAGTAAAGTTGTAAAGTAAAACTGTAAATGAAAACAATAAAGCTAAACTAAAGCACATAGCCGCAAACAGAAAAACACCCTAAGAAACAAAAATAGACAAGCGCTAGGATTGACTCTCAAGGGGAAACCAGAGATTCTGGGTTTGATTCCCAACAGAGTTGCCAGCTGTCACTCCCGAGATTTTCATCCTAGTACAAACGCGAAAGTGGTGCGGAAAAGGTTAGAGTCGCCAGTCAGGCATTTTTATCCCGAAAGAACGGGAAAGGTAATGCTGCACAAACCTGAGGAAGAAGGAAATGACAAGGTCCTGCGAACCAAAGATCTGGATTCGCAAGTCGGTTACGACCTGGGAAGGTATTAGCACCCCAGACTGTCTGCCGTACCTAACGGGATCCACGCTTGCTTGTCTGTTTCAAAGGGTGAGAAATAAAGTTACTGCTGAACAAAAGTACTGCTAACTGGAATGGAAGTTAGAAAGGGAACTAGAAAAAAGAGAGCGAAAAAGTTTAATGGGGAAAATGTAGGGAAAATAAAGAATGTGCTCGCATGGGCCCTACCCCGTTGCCTACGTACCTCATCGGGAAAATGAGGATCAGAGTCGACGTAGTTCGCCTAACTAAGGCGGGAACTATTTTGTTTTTTTAGGATGACGTTTCCATAGTTCCAACTCAGGTGTTACCGGCTCTGACTCAAGGGTGTTTACCGTATCGTTGTTTGAACTGTCGAGGCAAGTCGTGATCGCCCGTAAAGAGTAGGAGATGAAAAGAGAAGACACAATGTCTTTGTTGGTTGTCTTTTTTTGAGAAGTGTTTTGCTTATTTGTTTGTGAAACATTCTCATACTAAGACTTGTTCATCGTGGTAGATTCCTTACACCTTGCCCCGAAATGGAACGTATACAAGTAACCCACGACAAAGTCTCTTGGCGTATGAGAAAGCTCAACCTTTATTAGGTGTTTTTGTTGTTTCATGTTATGAGATGAGAAAGAGACTCAAATTGGAAACGGACAAAAACTAACGGAGACTAAGACCAACCCTAAGTTGTTTATTCAATACCAAAAGAGATCCTAATGGTTAGTGCAGTTTCTAATCCTAATGTGAAGGAAGTGGAAAAAAACTAGAATATAACTTACTTCTTAGTGAGGTTAAGTTGATTCTAACATAAGGGATTAGCATGAAGTTGTGAAACTATACACAAGAGCTAAATCAAACACACCTTGAAAGCATAAGAACTTAAAAAAGATTAAGGTTTATGAACTTACCTCCACCTCCCTACAAAACAAAGGTTAACATGGTAAAACATGAATAAAAAATGTGGTAAAAAATTACCAAACAATTCCTAAGGGATCTAGGACCTAAACTAGACTCAATCCTAAGTTTAATGGACCTAAAAATAAGGCAAAGCAAAATTCAGCAGCCTATTACAGCTCCTAAATGCACAAACAACAATGAAATGTAATGTATAATGCACCAAGCTTTTTACAGCTCACCATCAGTATGCAAAACAGGTGTAAAAAGCATGAAAATGCGACAAACAACATACATTTTACAGCTATTGTATGAAAAGACAGCTATGAAATACATAGGCATATTTGGTTTATTTCATTTTTTATGCACAAGACCAAAGACAAAATGCACAATTAACACAAATCACGATCAAAGGGAATCAATATGCATGATTAAAAGGACATGCTTATTTTTAATGAATGCTTGTGGAAGAATGCACCAAAACATTAACATATGCAACAAGTATGCATTTTCAATTATGGAGCATGAGCATATGAACATGGATTATGAACATGCCTCAATCATAGATCAACAAAAATGACATGTAACTTGATGCAAAAATCAAAATTGGATTAACATGCAAGTGGGATCAAACATGCAAACAAAATGCAATAACATGCACACTTATGATTATGTGAAATGCAACATACAATATGCAATGCAATTATGCATACAAGTTAATGAACCATGCAAGGATCATGCAAGGGATGCGAAAACAGAATATGAAACAATCACTTACACGCTAAATGATGTATTTGACCATAGTAACAATATGCACAAAGAATTCTATGCATTGTTGAACAAATAAGCACAAAAATATGCAAAAAGTAACAGAAACATGTCGAAGCGACTCAAAACGGAGGAATCGTGCACCTAAAATGGTTCCAAAAATTCCCTAAAATCAAGACCTATCAATCTATAGGGATTAAAAGAAGAAGAATACACAAAAAGGCCATGAAACAATCAATTTTGTCAATTCAGCTCAGCGTTAACCGGTTAACGGTTTTAGAAAAACAGTTCCAGGGGCAAAAATATATGTGTTAACCGGTTAACCCATAGCATTAACCGGTTAACACTGATCAGAAGCTGAAAAATAATGAGGAAAAAACACTTCTCGCAATCGACTTATCTCCTAAAGCTCATAATGCAACCATTATATCGTGAGCACGAATTTTACATCTAAAAGCCATGATCTAACCCCTAATGGCACCTAGTATAGGCTATAATTCTTACTTCTAACAATCAAAATGATCAAATTGCAATCAAAACGAAATTGAACGGTAAAATGCAATCAAAATGATAAACATGCGAAGAATGTCGTTATGGCGAGATGAAGAGAATAAGTTAAAGCGAAAAGCAATCTCGAATGCCAACCTACGAAGCGGAGGATTGCTTCGGTGAGTGTTGCGGTGTAGATCGAAGTGCACGCAAAGAAAAAAATTGAAGATCCGCAAACGCGCAAAATAAATGCGGTTGATGATGCTTCTTGATGAACTTTTGCACAATTACTTCCAATAAGCTCGAATCCAATTCAAAAACAGAATCACTTCTTCAAATAAGCTCCACAATTAGTGATTGATGAAGGTTTAACTTCAAGTTCTTCCAATTTCAATGAAAAACTTGAAGAACTTCTATGGTGAAGCTTTTGGTGAATGGTTGAAAAAATTGAGGGAAAGTTGAGAGAGAAATGAGAAAGATGAAGTGAAAATGGTGAAAATGAAGTTCCCATTGCTTTGGAGTGAATTAGGCTTATATAGAGTGTAGGTATGTCATGAGGCTTGGGAATGAAGCTTGCTTGGGCATTAGGTTAGGTTTGGAGTTAGGTTAGGAGGTAGTTGGAGTTCTAGAATATTCCTTGGAAGAATGTGGAAAAGTCTAGAATGTAGTAGAAACATCCAAGACAAAATGGAAGGTAAATGTAGTGTAAAACAAGTTGTGAAGCAAAGTGGAAAAAGTGGAGGGAAATTGTGAAATCAACTAATTTTTGAAGTCTTTTATCCCATTTTCGCATGCGTTAACCAGTTAACCATATGCGTTAACCGGTTAACAGAGAAAAAATGTGAATTTTCATTCTTTTCTGTGGGTTAACATGGAAATGTATTGCATTATATTTTTGTGGTGTTATTTCTCTTGAGCTCCAATGCTTGGCTAGTCTTGCCCGATCACACGCCTCATGCACATGCAAATGATCATGATTTTTTTCCGAATGCGATGCAATGATATGCGGAATGATGCGGGAATGAAACACAAATTGCTCGAGGTTGATAATAAATAAGAGGACAAATTTTGGGGAGTTGCAACGGAGACAAACCCATTCCTTTATTTGGAGTAGTTGAACTCCGTCGAATATCTTGGTATTCTCCTGTCAACTTTTGCAAGACAAACGCCTTACTAGAGAGAATTTATTGAGAATATGGGTCTTCTAACCTTACTAGGCTTTCATGTCCCTTATATGGGTTTTCGATTGTGACAATTTTTCATCTTTTTATTACTTGTGAGGTATTATCTCTATGTGGTATAGAGTCGTAGTATAATCCATTTGAAAAGTCCGAAATAATGTCATTCATTATGAAATTACAAAATTAGGGAGAGAGTCAGAGGAGAAGAGTATTTTTTTTTTTTGGAAATCGATACTTTTCTGATTTGTTAATACTTTAAAGTTGTTGTCATTATAAAAAAAAAAAAAACATCTATTCTTGTAAATCAACACCGTCTTTTTCACCGTCTTTAAAGTATGAAATATACTATAGTATATATTTAAGGATATAATGCAGTCAAAAAAGCTTTATGGATAGAATAATAACAAACGAGTTATTCTACCACTCGTTCCCACCATAATTTCTCACCCATTGACATAACATTATCTTTACATGATTTTTAACACCGCGTAACAACCTAATCCCACCGACACATCTAACAACACCAAACCATAGCCAGAAGACACTTGTGGGACAACACTATGCATTATTATCATTATTATTTTTTATCTTAAAAAACAAGTAGAATAAAATAATATCCTCATGAGGATTTTGTTTAAAAATATTAAAAAATACAACTATGGAATATGCCATGTTCCTTCTTGATGAGATCCAAAACTAGAAGCATCACGTTGGTGCTTAATAATCATGAGAGAGATCCACCATGTTTGGCTATGTTGTCCACTATCCAACTTTGCATGAAAAGATTAAACAAAGTCAATGGCTATTTTGACTGTGGAAAGTTAATGTGTACATCAAAGTATTTTTCCATCTAAAGTTAAATAATAAAACTAAAATTTCAATTAGAATTCTTTATGACTATACTCCATAAGGAGTTGAATTTATATTAGATATTTCTTTCAGCTACCTTTAAATACGGCATAATTTTTTGCTTCAATCTGTTACCTAATAGTTGCTACTATGAGACGACGTGGCATGACTTTTATGGTTATATTTATTGTCATGATATGGATGTATAAAAATGCTTCATTTCCTTGTTTCTTTTACAAACAATAAATAAATAGTTACAAATACTAACGTGGTTAATTGAGAAACATTTCCTTGTTTCTTTTACAAACAATAAATAAATAAATAGTGACAAATATTAACGGTTGAGAATGTAATTCATGATGTTGAAACATGTTGTTTTTAAAATATTTAATTGTCGAAATGTTAGAGTTAATCTCGAGATGGATTTTTATTTATGTCTGATTTTGAAGTGTTAACAAAATTAGGTATTTGGATTTTGTTTAGGGAGCAAACAAACTCAATCTATAAATAGAGAGTAACCCTTATTATTGTATACACTTGAATACTTGCAGCTTGTGAGCAGAGAGAAACTCTACAAAATTCTACAGAAAATGAATAAACTCAGTTTGTGAGCAGAGAGAAACTCTACAGAAATTCTTCTTCCCATATTTTGTTTTGAATCCCTAATTTCCTCTCTTTCTTCTCAATTTAGTTTTTGTTTTCTTCTTCTCCATTATTGTTGATGCATAATCATCTTGCAATCAATGTTTGATTGATTCACTCGAGTGAAGAGTGAAGAACAAGAAGAGAATTCAATCGGTTGATTGAATCTTATTCGTTAAGATTGATTCGGAATTACTCAAAGTCTTGGGTTTAATTCTAACATATGGTATCTAGAGCCCTGACTGAGAGATTTATGGGAAGTAAAACACGATGACGATGAATCAACTGAATGAACATTTTTTGACGAGTCTCCAATTCTTAAGGGTCGGAATTATGGGAATTTGTGTAAATAGATGAAAGTTGTTTTTTGTTGTCAAGATCATTCGGATCTTGTGAAGTAAGAAGTAACACCACTTGCAAAAAAAATACCTGACGGACGAGAATTGAAGAAGAAAGATTATAAAAATCTATTTATAATTCATCAATGTGTTGATCCAAATAATTTTGAAAAGGTCAATGATGTAGAATCATCGAAAGAAGCATGAGAAATTCTGGAGAAATCATTTGGAGGGGCAAAAAAAGGTAAAATAGGTGAGGTAACAAACTCACAAAAGAACGTATGAATTGCTTCAGATGGAGAAAATGAAAACATAACTGATTACAAACTAGTGAATCCACTACGCCAAAATTGGCATTTAGCAGCGCAACAAAGACAACGTTTTTTGGAGAAAGCGTTGTTATAGGTGTTTTAAAATTTTTGCTAAAACAAAGTGTTCTAAAAGCCAGCCTTTAGAGAGCGCTTATAAAAGCGTTGTTAAGAGTCCTAAACTAAAGCCATCTTAGACAACGCTTTTTCTCAAATGCGCTGCTACAAGGAAACCTTAGAAAGCCCTTTCTTAAAAGCGCTCTCTAAAGTCAATAAATATATTGAACTTTCAGAATCTCAAAAATGGAAAACGGGGGTTCGAACCCACGCCCTTGAGGTTAAAAATAAATATAGTAAACCTAAGATAGCGCGTTTTTGTAAAAGTGCTCTTATAGGTTATATTTTGAAATCCATTGCATCAACCTGCTCTCTTAATACGTCGACGCAATGGACATTAATTTCATATAAGATATATTTTAAATACCTTAGACAGCGCTTTCTTTAGAAAGAAAGCGCTCTCTAAGGTGATTTATTTAATTAAATTATTATATATTATCAGAAAACCTAAGAAAGCGCTTTCTAAGGAAATCACAGTCTAAGGTATTTAAAATTTAATTAATATGAAATTAATGTCCATTGCGTCGACGCATTAAGTGAGCAGGTCAATGCAATGGATTTCAAATTTGTGATAGCTTGCTTTGTGCGCATGGGGAGTTTCTCCACTTTATGGGGATTTCAAATTTTGACTCTTCAGATGGTTTAATATAAATTATATTTTAAATCATTTACTATTCTTCTTCTTCCAATTCTTCCCAAAATTCCTCCAAAACCCTAAAACTCCTATTCTCTTTTCCAATCTCTTCAACATCCTCATGGCTTCAACAAAAGTTGCTGGTAAAAGGTCAAGCCGGTCTGCATCAATATCTCATTCGTCTATACCGGTAAGTGCTCTATCACTTCTTGGAGATGAAATTAGGGATTTATATAATGAGGAGTTCAAGGATAGAAAACGTATTCCACAATATGTCTATTCTAGACTTACCGCTAGTCAATTGCACTTGGATTATATTGTGGAACTCATGGACTATCAAGACATAAATTATTTCCTAGGATTAAGAACTGAGTATAGTGAGGATTTGGTTTGTATGTTTTATGCTGGCATTATGGGAAAATTTGAGGGCTATGAATTTGAGTTTAGGATGGGAAATTTAGTTTATAAGGTTATTGCCAAAGTTTGGCAATCCATTTTGGGTGTCCCTCTTGCTAGATCAGCAGACAAAGCCTTGATAACTGATGCCTCCCCTATTACTGGTTTTAAATATAAGATACACTTAAATAAGATGTTGTGGTATCCTCATGATAATGATACGGTAAATAGTGATATGTTCCCAAAGGAATTCACAACTGGCTGTTTGAAACCGGGTATCCGGGTTCTTCATTGGATTATGTCGCATAATATTCGTCCCAAGAAAGGCGAATATTCCATAATTGACAAAGTCGAAGTAGTCTTGATGTATGCTCTCACAAAGAAAGTCAAGGTTGACTGGCCTTACTATATTACTAGTCGCATTTTTGCATTGAGAGAAAAGAACAATGTGGCATTGAGTTATCCGTCTCTCATTTAGTCCATCTTGAATAATGCAAAGGTTGTTGTGAAAGGGTTGCCTATGATGTCCATCAATCCAAATCATGAATTTCAAGGCAAATATCTCAGTCTTATGGGACACTCATGGGATCCTATTCGAAAGAACTTTGCTATAACTTTGAGACCTGGTAGTCAAATGGAATCTGCTATAATAGCTGGTGAGCAAGAAAATGTTCCTAGTGGTGACAACATTGAGTTTAATAAGGAAAATCATGATGATCAAACTCAGCCTATGGAGGAAGATCATGGTAACTGGGTCAAAACATATGTACAGGAACATGACTCAGTCTATGGTTGGAATAGAAATGAAGAAGAGGTTCTCTATGATAATCAAGGTTGGGGAGAGTGGAAACACACATGGCTGGACTCAAAATCAGTCATCTCAGGCATATTCTCCACTAGATTATACTTCACCTTCTGCTGATGAGCTGGTTATTCGTGCTATGTTGCATAATATGCAACTTCAACAACAAGAACACTATGAGGCTCGGCATGCCTGGAACAACGAAATGGAAAAACAAATCAAAGGTCAGAATGAAGCTTTCAACACTTTCAACTAGAACTTCAATCAATTTATCGAGATGTATGAAAATGATAGGGGTTCGTCTTCTGGCACATTTTGTCATAAAGGGCAAAGGGGAAGATTTGATCATAGAAGAGAATATGGTTCATCTAGTTTTTAATGTGTTGGCTATGTTGCTTCTTTTTAAATGTAATGATACTTCAATTACTTTGGTTTATATTTATCTCAATTTTTCAATCAATCCCTTATCGTGTTATTGTGTGTAAGAAAATATTGAAAAAACAAGTTTTCACCCTGAACAGGTCGACCTGTCTCACTCTCAGGTCGACACATTTTGTTCACAAAAATTGATTGGCAGTTTCTGGCACTGTCAGGTCGACGCAGTTTGTAAAACAGGTCGACCTGGCTTTCTGGTAGTAAAAGGTCAACCTACCTTCTAAGGAGGTTGATCTGTCCTCATAGGAAACTCTTAGAAAGCGCTTTTGAAAGAAAGCGCTCTCTAAAGGGTATCATATGTTAACCTAAGAGAGCGCTTTCTCAGGAAAGCGTTCTCTAAGGTAATTTATTAAATAAATGTAATTAATCAAAAGAAATTAATTTTAAATATTTAAAGAAGTTAATCAAATATTTTATTTAAATGCCTTATTTGATTAATTTTAAATATTAATCAAATAATAAATATTTAAAGAAATTAATCAAATATTTTCTTTAAAATATTTAAAATTAATCAAATATTATTATGATTTTAAAATATTTAAAATATTTTAAAGAATTTAATCAATTATTATTATTTAAAATATTTAAACTGAATCAAATAATAATATTTAAAATTAATCAAATAATAATATTTAAAAATTAATCAAATTACAATTAATAATAAAAAATTGGAGAAAGTCATATATTTAAATTTGTATTTGAATCATTGGATGTATCACCACCCCAGTGGTTAAAATGCATTTACAATGTCTTTCCTTATCACAAGGGTGTGGGTTTGAATCCCCTTTTTGTATTGTTTGGTTTTTTTGCGCTTGTTGAAGTAAATTGTAATACCCCGTAATTTATTTAATGCTCTGAATAATATTATTTGATAATAATATTATTCTGGATTACTCTAAGAAAATTTTGATAATATTAAATAGAGTAATCAGCGGGATTTTATTCTATTAACTAATATTAACTGACTCAGAGGTTTTATAAAATATCAGATTAAGAGACATTTTTGGATACTCTCTATTTGGACCCGTCAGTAGAAAAGTTATGTTTCCTTTTTAAGACCTAAAGTCTTATTTCTTTTGTTATTTTGATAAAAACATATAAATAGAGAAAGAAGGAGATGGGAGAAAGGAAGAGAAGAAAGAAGAAGAAAAAGTCTTGAAGAAGAAGAGGACTCCTAATCTTGTGCTTCCACCCATCCATTCTTCATCCAATCTTCTCCAATCTTCTTGCTAGAGGTGAGTTCATAGCTAGACACTTTTCTTTTTGGTTTGGATAAAATATCTAGGGTTTATGAGTTTTAGGTTAATATTGTGAAAATCCTAGACTCGGTAGTTTAATCGGTTAGAAATCGATATAAATGCTAGTGTATGTTGCATATAGGTATATGAACATGTTTTATATGTTGTTTTGATGTTTGAAAGAGTTTGGTTGGAAATTTTGAGCTTATTGTCATAATTTTCACGTATTTGTTGTTGTCTGGTTTGGTTAACCGGTTAACGATTGGTTAAATGGTTAACGCATTCAAAGTTTGCACAATGGCCTCTGGTTTGGTTTGGTAAACCAGTTAATAGATTGGTTAATTCCAAACTTTGAAAATTCATAACTTTTTACTCGGTTATCCGATTTCAATGTTCTTTATATCGATGGAAAGCTAAAATTATGTACTTTCACATGATGCCAAAAAATATTATTTTCATCTGACTTTTACCCGAATTTTCTATTATACAGTAAAAATGCTAAGTTAGGGAATTGTGAGCTTAAGGTAATAAATGGTGAGAACTTGTGAGGTAGCTAGGTTACCCTGTGTTGTTACAGAATTGTTTTAGAGACTTGACAGTGCTTAGGCGTCGATACTTTGAGAGTGTATTCGGGCTATGTAGTTGTTGAAAGTTGGAAGTTTACTTCCTTGTGTTATGTTTTAATTGTGAAATCGAATCCCTTAATGGATGACCGTGACCCGTACTCGTCCTGGTGTGGCTGGGCGGGGAAAGTATCCATTAGGATAAGTAATGAGTGACTCGTACTCATCCTTGCGTGGTTGGGCGGGGAAAGTTACTTTGTGGTAAGGTGCTGTGACCCGTACTCGTCTTGGTGTGGATGGGCGGGGAACGTACCTTAGATAGATAGTGAGTGACTCGTGCTCGTCCTTGTGTGGCTGGGCGGGGAAAGTTATTTATGCATTGAGGATCGAGTTACCCGTGCTCGTCTGCTACAGCTATGGCTGGGCGGGGAAATATGCCTCATAGCACCTTGTGTGTGCTCCGTTGTATTACTTTGATGTCTCTAGTATGTGAACTCGAAGTCTAGGTTTTCCCTGACTTGAGTATTGTTTAGTTCGAACCTTTTAGAGCCGAGAGAACTCTAAGATAGGGAACTCACTGAGATGTTTTATCTCACCCCATGTTGATGTTGTTATTTCAGGTACTTCAGGTTCCGCAAAGGGTAAGGATAAGGCAACTTGATTATCCTTGCTTGTGTGATGGCTTCTTCCGCTGTGGACTTTTGAGATCTTTGGATCTAGTTCTTAGATTTTGTATTTTGTGAACACCTTGTACTATTTATAACCTTTTGTCTTAGTACTTTGTTGTAGTGGCTATATTTATGCAATGTGTTCTTAAGAACTTGTTGTATTTCATTACCAAACTTAAATTTATATATGAAAAATATGCTTTGATGTATGTCTTTTATATATGGGTATTACAGTTGGTATCAAAGCAGGTCGTATCCTCGACCTAGCCTTGGAATATTATAAGTGTTTCTTTCCATTCTTACACGTTAACTTGCGGTAGGACTAAATGTTATGTTTATGGTGTTGAGCTTGATCAACTTAATACTGTTTTGATGACATTTATGAATATGGCTGGTAGGCGTGGAACTCGTGCTCGACCCAGCGTCACTCCTCCGGGTAGTGATCATACGGATGGTGACGGGAATGCTCCTATGTTCCAATTCATGCAATAGATGCAACAACAACAACAACATCAGTTCATGCAGGAAATGATGCACCAAATGAATTGGGGCCTTCATCCTCATGTGGCTGCTCCTGAAGCTGGAAGTGGGACATTCCGAGACTTTTTCCGTATGAACCCTCAGGAGTTTCATGGTGGATTGGATCCGGTCAAGGTAGATGAATAGGTAAACGGAATGGAGAGAATCTTCCAGATTGTGATTTGTGGTGAAGAAGACAAGGTGACTTTTACGTCATATTTACTAAAAGGTCCTGCTGCAAGGTGGTGGGAAAGTGCTTCAAATCTTATGACGGTATAAGGAATTCCAAAAGTGTGACAACAATTTAAGACAATTTTTATGGAGAAGTACTTTCCGAGTTCCTTGAGAACCCAAAAAGAATTTGAATTCCAACAGCTAAGACAAGGGAGCATGACTGTGGCCAGTTATGCTGAGAAGTTCGAGGACATGGTTGCTTACTCTAGGCAGGCTATGTATGCTCCAGATGAAAGATGGAAGATTGACCAGTTCTTGTTTGGTTTGAGGGCTGAAATCTCTCATAGTGTCTCTCAAAGGGAGTTCACTACCTATTCCGAGTTATTAAGGCAATGCTATGTCGCCGAGCATAGTTTGAAGAAAGTGTAAACCGAAGCTAGTGTTGGAAGAGAGGTTCAAAGTGATCAAGGGAGAGCAAATCAATCTTTTAGGCCAAGGCCTCAACCCTTCAAAGGGAAGAAAGTTCAAAGTATTGGACCTAATACGCCACCCACGTGTAGGTTGTGTAACTAACGTCATTTTGGTTGGTGTCATGGTGGAGGATTAAGGTGTTACAATTGTGATGGTGTGGGCCATATGTCGAGGGATTGTACCAAGCCAAAGAATCAAGTCCAAGCGAGAGTTTATACTATGGATGCTAGAAAGACCAAAGCCAACAACTCCCTCATTGCGGGTACTTGTCTTGTTAATAATCATCCTTTTCTTGTTTTATTTGATTGTGGGGCTACGCATTCTTTTGTATCTACTAATTGTGTGAAGCGACTCGGGTTGCGAGTATTTCCTTTGTTTCCTCCTATGGTGGTTACTACCGCTATGGATGAAATTGTTGAGACGCCCTTTAGGTGTGAGAATTGTACTTTGTCCGTGGATGGTAGAATTTTTCAGATTGATCTCATTTGTCTGCCTCTTAAGAAAGTTGATGTCATTTTGGGAATGGATTTGTTATCTGCAATTCTGTGTTTATTGGGTGCGAAGAAAAGTTGATCCTTATTCCATCCGTCGAAGCGCCTCCAAAAGATGGTTTGACAACGATTTAGAAGATACAGTTGGAATGGTAAATTTTATGTTTGAACAAGAAGAGTCTATTCTGCTTGTCCTTACTAAAGAGGAAAGTAATGGCCAACAAGTTTTGAATATTCCGATAGTTTGTGAATTTCCTTATGTCTTCCCCGAGGATGTCACTTCCTTACCTTTGGTGAGGGAAGTTGAATTCTCAGTTGACTTGATACCGGGAACGGCTCCTATATTTGTTTCCCCTTATCGGATGGCACCGATCGAGTTGAAAGAATTGAAGGATCAATTAGAGGATTTGATGGCAAAGCATTTTGTAAGACCAAGTGTTTCACCATGGGGAGCTCCTGTTTTGTTGGTAAAGAAGAAGGATTGTGGTATGCGGTTATGTATTGATTACCATAAGTTGAACAAGGTTACTGTCAAGAATAAGTATCCCTTGCCGAGGATAGACGATCTCCTAGATTAATTAAAAGGAGCCTGCATGTTCTCAAAGATTGACATGAGGTCGGGATATCACCATATTTGTGTGAAAAGTTCTGATGTTCCAAAGACTGCGTTCAGAACCTGTTATGGTCATTATGAATTCTTAGTGATGCCTTTTGGTGTGACGAATGCTCCAACTATTTTTATGGATTACATGAATCAGATATTTCAAGACTACTTGGATCAGTTTGTAGTGATCTTTATCGATGACATTCTTATCTATTCGTACTCCACAAGAGCACGAAGAGAATTTGAGGATTGTCATGTCGATACTGCAAGAGAAGCAACTATTTGACAAGTTTAGCAAGTTTGAATTCTGGATGTCAGAAGTCAAGTTTCTTGGACATGTTATATCTTAGGGAGGTGTAGCACTGGATCCATCGAAGATTGAGGCCATGATTAATTGGGAGAGACCGAAGAATGTTTCAGAAGTGAGAAGTTTCTTAGGTTTGGCAGGTTACTACAGAAGGTTCATTAAAGGTTTTTCTCAGATGGAGTTACCATTAACTAAACTTACGAGAAAGGACTTCGCCTACGAATGGGATTCTAGTTGTGAGCAAAGTTTCGTGTGGTTGAAGGAGAAATTGACAACTAATCCAGTTTTGGTCATTCCCGATCCTAACAAATCTTACGAAGTGTTTTGCGATGCTTCTAAGATGGGATTAGGAGGTGTTCTGATGAAGAAGTTCGAGTAGTAGCTTATGCTTCTAGACAATTGAGAGTCCATGAAAGGAATTATCCAACTCATGATTTAGAACTGACAGCCGTGGTGTTTACTTTGAAAGTGTGGCGGCATTATCTGTATGGTGTGCATTTTGAGATGTTTAGTGATCATAAGAGTTTGAAGTACCTCTTTGATCAGAAGGAATTAAATATGAGACAAAGAAGATGGATGGAGTACTTGAAAGATTATGACCTTGAATTGAAGTACCATCCGGGTAAAGCGAATAAAGTGGTGGATGCTTTAAGTAGAAAGGTGATTCATAGTGCCGAGCTAATGGTGTTGGAGTATGAACTGTTGGAAAAGTTTCGAGACCTTAATCTTCACTTTGTTTGGACTCCAAATGGTGTGATAATGGGAAATTTGAATATCAATTCTACCTTGAGGGATGAAATTCAACAAGCACAAGTTCTTGATGAGAAGTTGCAAGGAATGTTACTTCAATCGGGTTTTGTAAGGGCGTTGGATGGGGTTATCCTGTTCAACCTGAGGATTTGCGTTCCAAATGATGGCATGTTGAAAAGAAAGATTTTAGAGGAAGCCCATAAAGGTTCTTTTATGATACATCTGGGTTCTTCGAAGATGTATCAAGACTTGAAGAAAGAGTATTGGTGGTCCGGAATGAAAAAGGACATTGTGGTGTTTGTATTTGAATGTGCGGTGTGTCAACAAGTGAAGATTGAACACCAAAGACCGAGCGGTTTGTTGCAACCTTTGGACATCCCAATTTGGAAGTGGGATATTATTTCTATGGACTTTCCAGTAGGTTTACCAAGTACTCAAGGTGGTTATGACTCTATTTGGGTAATTGTGGATCGGTTAACAAAATTTGCACATTTCTTAGCCGTTAAGACTATGTACAAGGCAAGTCACCTAGCGAGGTTGTTTATTGCCGAGATTGTGAGATTGTATGGGGTTCCATCTAGTATTGAGTCGGATAGAGATTCGAAGTTCACTTCTAGATTTTGGAAAGTGTTCCAACAAGCCATGGGTAAGAATTTGCATTTGAGTACTTCTAATCATCCTCAAACATATGGTCAGACGGAACATACGATTCAAACGATGGAAGATATGTTAATGGCATGTGTTTTGGAAAGTAAAGGAAATTGAAAGGAACTTTTGCCGTTGATAGAATTTTCTTACAATAATAGTTACCATGCGAGTATCAGAAGAGCTCTGTATGAGGCTTTATATGGAAGGAAGTGTAGAACATTGTTGTGTTGGTCGGAAGTGGGTGAAGATAGGATTTTGGGATCCGAAGTTATTCAAGAGACTACGGAAAAGATTCGGATGATTCGAGAAAAGATTAAACAAGCCCAAGATTGTCAGAAGAGTTATGCTAACAATCGAAGGAGACCCTTAGAATTTGATGAAGGTGATCATGTGTATTTGAAAGTCACTCCAAGATTGAGATTGAAAGGACCGTTTAAGTCGCACAAGTTAAGTCCGAGATACGTAGGACCGTATCAGATCTTGGAAAGGATTGGTGAAGTTGCTTATAGATTGGCCTTACCACCCTCTCTATCTGAAATGCATGATGTTTTCCATGTATCTCAACTTTGTAGGTTCGTTCTCGATCCTCTTCGGCCTATTTTGCCGGATTCTATCGAGATAGAAGCGGATTTGACCTTCGAACCCCAACAAAGTCGTATTATTGAAAGAGAAACCAAAGTGTTAAGGAACAAAGAGATACCACTTGTTAAAGTGCAATGGGATGAGACGCATCCGGGTGATGCTACGTGGGAATTGGAATCGGAAATGCGGGAATCATAACCTCACCTATTCAGGTCATCTTTTAAATTCGAGGGCGAATTTCTATTTAAGGGGAGAGGATGTAATACCCCGTAATTTATTTAATACTCTGAAAAATATTATTTGATAATAATATTGTTCCAGATTACTCTTAGAAAATTTTGATAGTATTAAATAGAGTAATCAGTAGGATTTTATTCTATTAACTAATATTAACTGACTCATAGGTTTTATAAAATATCAAATTAAGAGACATTTTTGGATACTCTCTATTTGGACCCGTCGGTAGAAAAATTATGTTTCCTTTTTAAGACCTAAAGTCTTATTTATTTTGTTTTTTTGATAAAAACATAGAAATAGAGAAAGAAGGAAAGGAGAGAAAGGAAGAGAAGAAAGAAGAAGAAAAAGTCTTAAAGAAGAAGAAGAGGACTCTTAATCTTGTGCTTCCACCCATCCATTCTACATACAATCTTCTCCAATCTTCTTGCTAGAGGTGGGTTCATAGCTAGACACTTTTCTTTTTGGTTTGGATAAAATTTCTAAGGTTTATGAGTTTTAGGTTAATGTTGGGAAAATCCTAGAATCGGTAGTTTAATCGGTTAGAAATCGATATAAATGCTAGTGTATGTTGCGTATAGGTATAGGAACATGTTTGATATGTTGTTTTGATTTTTGAAAGAGTTTGGTTGGAAATTTTGAGCTTACTGTCATAATTTTCACGTATTTGTTGTTGTCTGGTTTGGTTAACCGGTTAACGCATTCAAAGTTTGCGCAGTGGCCTCTGGTTTGGTTTGGTTAACCGGTTAACACTGTAAGTATGGGAGAAATTATTTTAATTCCAAACTTTGAAAATCCATAACTTTTTACTCGGTTATCCGATTTCAATGTTCTTTATATCGATGGAAAGCTAAAATTATGTACTTTCATATGATGCCAAAAAATATTATTTTCATCCGACTTTTACCCGAATTTTCGATTACACAGTAAATATGCTAAGTTAGGGAATTGTGAGCTTAAGGTAATAAATGGTGAGAACTTGTGAGGTAGCTAGGTTACCATGTGTTGTTACAGAATCGTTTTAGAGACTTGACAGTGCTTAGGTGTCGATACTTGGAGAGTGTATTCGAGCTATAAAGTTGTTAAAAGTTGGAAGTTTACTTCCTTGTGTTATGTTTTAATTGTGAAATCGAATCTCTAAATGGATGACTGTGACCCGTACTCGTCCTGGTGTGGCTGGGCGGGGAAAGTATCCATTAGGATAAGTAATGAGTAACCCGTACTCGTCCTGGTGTGGCTAGGCGGGGAAAGTATCCATTAGGATAATTAATGAGTGACTCGTACTCGTCCTTGCGTGGCTAGGCAGGGAAAGTTACTTTGTGATAAGGTGTCGTGACCCGTACTCGTCCTGGTGTGGCTGGGCGGGGAAAGTACCTTAGATAGATAGTGAGTGACCCGTGCTCGTCCTTATGTGGTTGGGCAGGGAAAGTTATCTATGCATTGAGAATCGAGTGACATGTGCTCGTCTACTACGACTATGGCTGGGCGGGGAAAGATGCCTCCTAGCACCTTGTGTGTGCTCCGTTGTATTACTTTGATGTCTCTAGTATATGAACTCAAAGTCTAGGTTATCCCTGACTTGATTATTGTTTAGTTCGAACCTTTTAGAGCAGAGAGAACTCTAAGATAGGGAACTCACTGAGATGTTTTATCTCACCCCATGTTGATGTTGTTATTTCAGGTACTTCAGGTTCCGCAAAGGGTAAGGATAAAGCGACTTGTTTATCCATGCTTGTGTGATGGCTTCTTCCGCTGCGGACTTTTGAGATCTTCGGATCTAGTTCTTATATTTTGTATTTTGTGAACACCTTGTACTATTTATAGCCTTTTGTCTTAGTACTTTCTTGTAGTGGCTATATTTATACAATGTGTACTTAAGAACTAATTGTATTTCAATACCAAACTTAAATTTATATATGAAAAATATGCTTTGATGTATGTCTTTTATATATGGGTATTACATAAAAACCACATCGACACATACATCAACCTGCTCGACGAAGTTTAGTAAGTTTCAAAGTAATAAACTCTCTGGAGTCATCAGGTCGACGCACACTTCAACCAGTTCGACGCAGTTTAGTAAGTTGCATAGTAATAAACTCTCTAGCTTCATCAGGTCGACCTACCGTCTTAGGAGGTCGACCTACCCTTTTGGGTCAGCCTTAGAAAGCGTGTTTGACTTAAAGCTCTCTCTAAGGTTACCTTAGAGAGCGCTTTATGAGTAAAGCACCCTCTAAGGGTTTTTATAAAATAAATGTAATTAAACAATATCAAAAAACCTTAGAGAGCGCTTTCCTTAGAAATCGCTCACTAAGGTTATTTTTAAATTAAAATATTTTATTTAATCATTGACCTTAGAAAGCGATTTCTATGAAAAGCGCTTTCTAAGGTCAATGATTATTTAAAATATAAAACTTGGCCCTTCATTTTCATAAAACCTTTCCTCTCAGAATTTTGTTTCGCTCTCTTCTTTCGCTCTTTTTTTCTGAGAAACTTTTCATAAACCCTAAACTTTCATTGTTTTCGTTCATTCATTCATTGTTGCTGCGTGACATTGTTCATTCATTCATAAATACTTTCTTCGTTCGTTGTTCTTCGTGAAGAAGAAGAAGAGGTAAGTTATTGTTTATTTCATTGTTGTTGTTGTTGTTGTTGATGATTTAGTCATTGATTTATTCATTGATTTAGTTATTGTTTAGTTCTGTGTTCATCATCAGGTTGTTGTTGTTATTATTGATGCCATTGTCATTGTTGTTGTTGTTGCGGCTATTACCATTGTTGTTCATCATCAGGTCGACCTGCCCTCTAAGGAGGTCGACCTGGTGTTCTGTTGTTGTACACTTACTTGGAGGTCGACCTGGTCTAAGGAGGTCGACCTGGTGTTCTATTGTGAGAAAATTCACTAGTGAAAGTCACAAAATACCTTAAACCAACTATATAGGCATATTTGGAAAACCATCACATATCATGATACACTTAGTCTAGGATCTAGGATTCTTTAAGTGTTGTGTTTCTCAATCTTAAAATGAACATTACATTGTTTCAAAATAAGGGTGTTGAAATTCAAACATATCTAACTTAAAACCACAAATCACTTAAATTTAATTGACAAATAAAAATGAAGAATGAATAGGTGCTTGTTTGTTATTACATGTTGCCACTTATCAAGTTATGACTCAAAACTGGTTAATTAATGATATTTTATTTTATGATACATGTACAGGGGAATATTGGTAATTATACCTTATCCGGACACTGTATTTCATTCTACAACTCTACAGGCATATCTTTTATTTATTTTAGTTTTTATTTAGTTTAATTAGTGTAACTATGGATAAGAAATGAATGTTTGCAAATCGATTAACGAAAGAGTACGAGAATATGGTATCGGAATTCATTAAGTTTATTGTTGCGCACACCGAAAACCCCAGTCGAATGAAATGTCCTTGTTTGGGTTGCTATTTTATGGAATCGCATTTAAAGTGGAATGGAATTGATCGAAGTTATACATGTTGGGATATGCATGGTGAGAAAAGTAATGGGAATGTTGAACCGGGGGATAATACGACCTATGCTTCAAACGACAATGGAACATATACATACGATTATGATCGAGTCGAAGAGATTGCAGAAGTACTTGAAGATGATCTTAAGGATTATCCCCAAATGTTTAGAGGTTGGTAAGAGATGCATAGAAACCGTTGTATAATGGTTGCACTAAATTCACAAGATTTTCTACGGTTTTAAAGTTGTACAACTTAAAGGCAGGCAATGGATGGTCGGATAAAAGTTTCAGAGTTAGTAGCCCTGATGAAAGATATGCTTCCAGAGGATAATGTTCTTCCAAATCGAACATATGAGGCCAAAAAGATGTTGTTCTCTATTGGCATGAGCTATCATAAGATACATGCATGTCCAAACGATTGCGTCTTATTTCGAAACGAGTATGCATTGTTAAATGAGTGTCCTAAATGTGGTGTCTCTTGATATAAGAAAAGGTTGTCTCCAGCAAAGTTCTTATGGTATTTTCCTATTACTTAGAGGTTTAGACGGATGTTTCGTAGTGAGACCAATTCAAGACACTTGAATTGGCATGCAGATGAAAGAATTATTGATGGAAAGTTTCGACACCCGACAGATTCACCATAGTGGACGAAAATTGATGATGAGTATCCTGAATCTGGAAAAGAAGTAAGAAACCTTCATTTGTCATTATCTACTGATGGAATGAACCCACACGATCATCAAAGTATCTCATATAGCACTTGGTATGTCATCATTATGATTTATAACCTTCCTTCATGGCTATGTATGAAGCGTAAGTACGTGATATTATATATGTTAATTCCTGGGCCTAGACAACAAGAGAATGACATAGACGTATATTTGGCACCCTTAATCGAAGATTTAAAATTTTTGTGGGAGAACGGTGTGGAGGTTTATGATGGGTATAGGAAAGAAAGTTTCAACTTGCAGGCGATGTTGTTTAGCACAATTAACGATTTTCTAGCATACAAAAATTTATCACGGTACAACATAAAAGGTCAAGATGTGTGTCCTATTTGTGAAGGTAAAACAGATTCGACGCGATTGGAGTTTGGTCAGAAGAATGTCTTTCTCGGTCATCGTAGATTCTTAAATTTTAATCATCACTATCGTGGGTGGAGAAAAGAATTCAATGGAGAGCCAGAACAAGGTAGAGCTCCACCTATGTTGATAGGTGATCAGATTTTTGAAAAGGTGAAAGATGTGAGTACTCAATTTGGAAAGCCTATTGTGTAAATCTCTAAGTCAAGTTAAAGTTCCAGTAGGATACTCTTCAGATATCATAAGACTTGTGTATATGAAAGACCTCAAGTTAAAGAGTTTGAAGACGCATGACTGCCATGTTATAATGGAACATTTTCTACCAATATGTATACGTTCTATTCTACCTGAAAAAGTAAGAAGCACAATAACTAAATTGTGTTTTTTCTTCAAGTCAATTTGTAGTAAGGTGATCGATCTCGCGATCTTACCGACATTGCAAAAAGAAATAGTTATTACTTTTGTGTGATCTTGAAATGTATTTTCCTCCCTCGTTTTTTTGATATAATGGTTCATCTAGTTGTCCATCTGGTAAAAGAGACTCAATTGTGTGGATCGGCTTATATGATATGGATGTACCCTGTTGAACGTTATATGAAAATATCAAAAGGGTATGTGAAAAACCGAAGTCGATCAGAGGGTTGTATTGCCGAATGATACATTGTTGAAGAAGTGATTGAGTTTTTTACTGAATATCTGCCAATGTACAATCAATTGGACTCCCCAAATCTCATATTGTCGGAAAAAAAGTAGGAAAAAAGTTAATTGGAAATGAAGTTGTGACAGTATCAAGGGGTGAACGGGATCAAGTGCATTTGTATGTTCTGCACAATGAGAATGAGGTTGAGCCGTATGTGGAAATGCACAAGGATGTTCTTCGAGGTTTGAATTCGAATAGAAATACGAATTGGATAGTACAAGAGCACAATTGTAGTTTATAACTTGGTTTAAGGATCATGTTTATTCAAAGTATTATTCAGATCCCGCTTCAATAACAGAAAGATTGAGATGTTTGGCATATGGTCCAAGTATGGTTGTGTTTTCTTATAGCGCATATGCAATTAATGGATACACATTTTATACCAAAGAACAAGATGAAAAAAGTACGATGCAAAATAGTGGTATCACTCTGGTAGCTGAAGCAATTCACATTTCAAGTGTGAAAGACTTAAACCCCACATTTGCAAATCTGACATATTTCGGGGTTATCGAGCGTATTTGGGTGTTTGATTATTAGAAGTTTTAGATTCCTATCTTTCGTTGCAAGTGGGTTGAAAACAATAATGGCGTGCAAATGGATAAGTCGGGATTTTTGCAAGTGGGTCTTAATAGGATGGAGTACAAAGATGAGCCATTTATTCTAGCCTCTCAAGCTAAACAAGTGTTCTATGTTAATGATCTGACAAGTTCAAAGTGGTCTATAGTGCTTTTATCGAACAAAGTAATTGATGATAACATTGGAGATCAAGGTGATATTGATGTTGATATTGAATCATTTACTAGAAATGATCAAGGTGATATTGATGGTGATATTGAATCATTTACTATAATGATCATAATGAGGGTATTTGGATCAATCCAACGTCCGTGTTATTAAGAGATGGGTAGAACATATTCCAACCAAGAAAAGAAAGAGACGTGCCTAAAACATATACTAGTTATAAAATAATAGATTATATCATTCAATAATATTAATTAGTTGTCATTTTATATATAACTTATATCATTTAATGAATTATGGATTATGGATTTTTATATTGTTCCGGGATGAAAGCTATAAGTGACAAAGATAGTATCAATTGTCAAAAAAAAAATTCCCAAGGTAATTAGCTCATATTTATTTTATTTAAATTAACACATTTATTTTAATTTACTTTTATACACATTAACAGTTATGCATTCATTATTGCTTCAGGGCATTTCATCTTGTGAGCTGTATTTGTCGTTACCGACTTATCGCTTGGTTGGCAAGGGAAAAGTGCATAATAAAGTGGGAGAGTTACTGCACACTAAACCGCTCCCTCATGGTCATCTGAAAGTGTCGGTTGATGTTGGTTTAGATAAGGATGCGATACTACCTATACATGAGGAGGTTTCAGAGGCTACATTGCTGCGAGAAGCAATAGGTTCGTTTGTTGCATGGCCGTTAGACCTCATTTGCGTAGATGATGAGGTATGTTGAAAACCATTATGAAACTCTCTTAGTATTCAAATGTCAATTCTTAACCATTATGAAAATTCTTATGAACCATTATGTACATTTTTTTACATGGTAATGTTAGACTCCTACAAAACCTGCATCTAAGGATAAAGGGGTTTTGCGGCAAAACGAGTCTGTTGCATCACAAAGACAGGTACATTTTAAGTGTTATTCTATTATCTGAATTCAAAATTTTCATGATTGTCTACTTTATCTAACTTATATGATTGTTAGGTTCCTGCTCAAGCTTCACAACAGATCACCAGCAAGCTGGAAAAAACTCCTGTTAAGTTTGTGCCGACAAGAAAAGGTCTTCCTCCCTTTCAGTTGTTCCTTAAAACACTTTTGTCAACATCATATGTGATACAATGTGTTATTCGTCAAGTATGTATGGAAGAAGGTGTTTTTGGTATTTCTGATCATATGGAGTTTATCGGAAAAAAGCACATGGAGCAGATTTTCAGTCATCTTGAATTAGGCATCGCTGTTGTTCATTACTACATCTGGTAATCTGATCAGTACTCTATTAATTATTTAGGTGAACAATTTATTTACACATTTCAATGAAAATATTCTAATGTTTATTATGTTTTTATTTAAGGTTCTTGTATGAAAAAGTGATGCGTGGGAATGAACTCTCAAAGATATTCTGTTTCATTGCTAGCCACCGTGTCAATGCACTGGAAATTTCACTGAATAAAGATGCAGTAAGAGACCAATTGGTTGAAAGAGATATATGTCCACCAAAGAGAATGAAGCTTTGTTTTTTTACCGTATAATACTGGACCCAAGTAATATTTTCATTCTAATTTCATTCTAATATTTGTATCTTTTGCATAAAAATTATCCATCTAAACTTTTGTTATATTTTATAGTGGACATTGGTTGTTGGTTGCCATTAATCCAAAAAAAGAAGTGGTCTATTATATGAATTCATTGGAGCATAATTGGAAAACATATTTGGATCTGAAGGATGTGGTTGATAAGTAAGTCATATTGGACAAAATATACATGTGTATATGTATATTTATAGTGTGATTATTCTAAATTTATGTTTTTCTTGTATAGATCAATACTAATATACCGAGCACAACGAGATCATCGAGTAGCACAATCTAAATTGGACATTTATTAATTTTCATATTGTTTCTTATTAGTGATGCTAATTGATAACACAAAATAACTCTATATTAATTCTTATTTGTTTGTCTATGTGTAGTGTCCTTAACAAAAAAAAACGGCATAGACTGTGGGTATTATGTGTTGAGGTTTATGAGAGAAATCATTCAAATGAATCAATTAGAGGTTCCTATCATAGTATGCATGGATTTATAACTTAGGATTTAATTTAATATTTATCGGATATGTCATAATTTATTATTTTAAACTAACTAATGCATATTTTGTTTTGTTATGTAGTACTTCGATGAATTCGATGTTTCTCATTACACGCCCTCAAAATTGCATGAAATTAAGGAGGAATTGTGTGAATACATGATTGAAAGAAGGGTTTTATAGGTATAGGATAAGTGGACTTATATGTGAATGTATAGTTTTGTGAATGGTTTATTTTACGTACAGTTTTGTGAATGGTATTAATGTAAATGACTTGATTTGTATAAATAGTTTTGGATTGAAACGGAATATGTGTGGTATATTTGTGAAATGGTATTAGTTTTGAGATGTAAATGATCATTTGTGGATTATGTGATTTAGTGGAAATGGTCTCTGATTAGTATGAATTCTGACTGAAAATGTGAATTATAACAGGTTTAATACATGTTTATGCAAAAAAAAAAGGCTAAAATTGGATTTTTAAAAATATCCAATTAAATTATAGGTATAGAAAAGACAACGCTTTCTGGAAAAAGCACTGTCTAATATTAAAATTATAGGAAAACATTAGAAAGCGCTTTAAAAAGCGTTGTGTAAAGGGGAACAAAAGAGAGCGCTTTAAAACAATTTATTTAAATATTATACGCATACTTTAGACAGTGCTTTTTAAGGAAAAAGTGCCTTCTAAAAGCCCACATTAGACAGTGCTTTCTTCCAAAAAGCGTTGTCTAAAGATATAAATAAAAACTAATTAAAATTTTATATTTATATATTAGATAACGCTTTTAAGGAAAAAACGCTTTTAAAGGGATACATTAGACAGTGCTTCCTACCTTAAAAGAGTTGTCTAAAGGTATATACAAAAATTAATTAAAATATTATAATTATACATTAGACATCGGTTTATAAAGCGCTGTCTAAATGCCCATTTAGAAAGCGCTTTTTAGGTAAAAAGCGCTTTCTAAATGGGCCTTTAGACATCGCTTTTTCCTTAAATAAAAGTGTTGTCTTTACCTACTATAGCGCAGGCTTAGACAGCGCTTTTAAGTGCTTTTAAAGGCAAAAAAAAAAGAATTGTTGTAGGTCTTGTTTGGCATAGTGATCAAAGCAAGTTATGTGGAGAAGTGTTGACATCAAGATCAGTTGTTGAAAAGATCTTGAGGTCATTTGCTCCAATGTTTGACCATGTGATAAAGTCGAAAGATTTGTCAACATTGACAAAGGAAGAGCTTAAATAGGCACTTGAATCTCATGAACAAAGAATGGCTGAAAGAACTGTAATCAAGTCGAAAGGTGATATGGCTTTGCATGCGCAATCAACAAGAGAAAAGAAAGGTAAAGGAATATGGTTCGACAACAAAGGTAAAGGAGGCTACAACAATCCGAGTGTTTTAAATCAATTAGAAGGAGGCTAGATGAATCAAAGAAGACCTTCATACAAAAGTAACCAAAGAGGGGGTGATGTTGGTAAAGGAAGAGGTGATGGTCGATGTAATACCTCATATTCCCTTAAATTCTCAATTGGAATAATTGAAGCTCCTAAGTGCTCTGAATGTTATCAGTTGGGACCAACAGAGTAACTAGTGAACTATGAAGAAATCAATTATTTATTAAAGGGACAAACCTATATTAATAAGTACAAGAGGGGATATTTTGGTGACTCTAATAATAAGTCAATTGGTATTAGATGACAAACTATTGATTGGAAATATTATATATATATATATATATATATATATATATATATATATATATATATATATAGTTGTGAGAAGAGAAAGAGGAAAGAAGATAGAGAAGAAGAAAACTTAGAAGTGGAAGTTTTCATCATCATTCATATTCTTTATCCAACAACTTCTTATTCCTCATGGAAAGGTGAGTTCCATTAGCTAGTATAGCATTGGAGAAAGAAAATGAAAACATTGGTGGGTTAGATTTTACTATGCGTTGTTTCTAGTATTGTGAAATCCATGGAAATATGGTGAAATGTGTGGTAAATCATGTCATGGATGATGTTATATTGCTTTATATGTTGTTGTTATAATGTTTTGTGATCTTGTGAAGAGTGGGTTGAAGAACCCCTTTAAACCACAAAGATTATGCATGTCAGAATCCTGGAAACGTAGGGTTTGCACTACGAGCCAAACGTGAGCCAATAACGAACATCATAGCCTGATACATTTGCATTGCGAACTCATAGCGAGTCGTAGGTGAGACCTCTCCTTGGGGTCGCACAGTGAACCCTGAGGCATTTCGCCACTACCTCTCTTTCACCTAGAACTTACACAACAAACTCAAGGCGAAGGGACCTTGCCTGACCGTCGCAATGCGAGCCTAACATGGTACACTTTTACCCGTTTTGTTTCCTTCATAACTTTTGAATCGTAACTCATACTGAGGCGTGGTCGGAAGTGTGAGAAATATATTCCAATGCTCTATGTGATAAAAAGATAATCCCAAAGGGATATTAGATGGTGAGGTGATACCATGAGTTAACCAAGAATGCTTGGTAGAGGATGACAGTGTCTTATAATGCCTTGATGTGTTGTAAACCACAATGTTTGGTTATATTTGATATGATGTGTTATTATATGTGTTTTAGGTATGTCAATATGTTATGCCATATATGCATATTGTTCAAATGTGATTATTTGATAATATGATTAAAATACTATAAAAATGATGGGAAACCCCTTGATATTTATTAATGGAATGGATTAGCAGTGTGATTAGGACATGAGGAATAACATAGATGACAACGCTTATGCATTTGATGCCTAGATGTGCATATTTGATAAGTTATTGTCTAGTGGAGAGATAAAACACTATATGGAACATGTGTTGGTTTTATGTTACTTTGAGATTAGGGCTTATGTGTGTCGCTCCCACCAAAATGACACCTGGTCAGAAGGGGTACAGACGCGAACGGTCGGCGAAAGAGGAAGAGAGAACACACAAGGGTGAACTCAGGAAGACAAGAGTCGCCAGCTAGGCATCTTTATCCCGGAGGAAAGGTAATACTGCATAAACCTAAGAAAGATATGGATAAGACGGTTGCGAACAAGAGAGACTGAGAAAGGGGGTTGGTTACAACCTGGGAAGGTATTAGCACCCAGATTGTCCGTCGTACTCGACGGGATCCATGCTTAAAAGATTTGTGTTTGAAGGGGTAGTGTCAGTGCAATTTGTGTATCAAATCTGGAAAAGAATGCAAGTGTCAGTGTAAAAGAAATGTGAAGTGAGATATGTAAAGTGTCAGTGTAGGAACAAGAATGAAGTGCTCAAGACTATGAGGCTTAGAAATGATGCTGGAAGAGGGGGGAATATACAGAGACTTTTGTTCGATAACTGTTAAGTTATGCCTATGTATCCTCTCGTGCAATGAGGAAGTCAGAACACCGTAGTTCGACTCAAAGAGACTGAGAGATAAATTGACTTGTGAACTGCTTACTTGTCTATGCTCAAGTGTATGACCTGTCTGGCTCAAGTGCAAACTGTCTTGCATTAGACGGAAGAAGCAAGTTCTCGCTTGTGAGTGAATGAGGTGAGAAAAGAATCCCGGAGGAGACGATTATTGTTTGTTTTTGGTGTTTTCAATCTTTTATTGCTTTTGACAGTTTGTCATAGGACAATGAGCTTAAGACTAAACCAAGGGGTTAGTAAACTCATCACATATTCCCTCTGATTAAGGGTAATGAGAATACCTTAAGTATGAAGTCATTTCACACTTAATCACCCTGATGTAGGATTAAGATCATTAACCTACTTGCATTTATTTAGATGTTTTTGTTGTTTTTGTTTAGTGTTAACTAATGAGATTAAGCCATAATCAAAATGGATTTTAGTTAATGATAAGATTAAGAAGTGAATTTTATGGTTTGTAAGACAAACTTGAGGGGGACTTGTCCATTAACACTAGGGTTAGTCCTTCTTAACCAATTAAGGAAGAATTAGAACCCTAATGCAAGGCCCAAGTTACAAGCTTGATGTCTTAGTGATTATTTGATGGATTGATTAAAGGATTTAAACACATTAAGGGTTTAACACTTAGTCCTTGATTAAGAGATGAGGAGAGAAGACTCAAAGATGACACAAAGGTAAAACTAATGGGGGACTAATCAAAACCTAATTGTGATCATGCTTGGTTGTTCCTAGGGTTAATGAGGTTTATAAGAAGATCTTCAGAGAAACCACCAGGAAGGGAGCAAATGAAAGGAGCAAAGAGAAGCAAAACAACTTGCTTCACTTAAGAAGACAAGTTGCTTGAAGGAAGAAAGTAAGAGATGAACATGAATGAGCAAGCTCACTCTAATACACATAAGGAAAGTATGAAAGAGATGAAAAGAGATTGTGAGAAGTGAAGGCAAATTCACTTCTCAAGCAACTTACCACCTGAAAAGTTAGCTCAAGAAATGAAATGCAATGCAAATGAGATGAAATGCCATGGTGCAACACCAAAACCAGAAGCATAAACATGATGTTAATGATGCTAAGGGATGATGCAAACATGAGGCAAGACATGAGAATGATCATACAAGCATGCGGATGCAAATGAGGCATGCTTTGGACCATGAATGTACATGAAAGGTTTTGAAATGCAATGGACATATAACATGGCAAATGAAAGATGCAATGATAAAAAATGATTCTAATATGTCCTAAGATGTATTATGAATCATATGTATGCACAAAATGTCATGGCAAGTCATTGGATGCAAGCAAATGAAGGATGGATGCAAAAGGAAGCACAAATTAGGGTTTATGATCAACACACAAAGCAAAATTCAAAATCAGAAGAAAATATCATGATAAAAAATTGAAAATGCAATCAAAGATACCCTAAACCTATACAAGCTCACTGCCCAAAGAAGAGGATCCAACTCTTAACCTAGTGAAAGTTATGAATTTCCTAAGATTGCTAGGGTTTTGGGGTACCTCAACAAGAAAAATGCAAAACAAATTGAAAATGCAAGATCAAATCAAACCAATTTTATCCTATAAACTACATGCCATGTAGGATGCAATGCAAGAAGAATCATCATCCAACTCTCAAGGGTTAGGCAGAATGAAATTTTTGAAGATTGAACCAAAATATTGCCTAAAAATGAAATTAATTCCAATGAAAATGATCAAAAGGCATCAAGAACGAAAAAGAAATTTGGTTTGAGAGTTGGAAAATGTTTCTAAATGTTTCTAAATGCTATGTGAATTTTTGTGTGATTTTTAAATACCTAAATGCATTTTTAATTAATTAATTTTCATTAACTAATTAAAAATAAACATTTAAATGATTTAAAAATAATTTTTTATACAAAAAAATGAAAATAAAAATATTTTTGTGTTTTAAAAATTAATGAAATATTTGACAAAAATTTTCATAATTTTTAAATGATTTTTGCTATTTTTTAAAATTCGTACAAATAAATGTAAAACAAATGAAAATAAAATGAAATTAAATAGAAAAAAGAGAAAGTCAACCAGATCAAGGGCTGTGGTTCAAACTGGGACGCGCGGGAATTGACCTGGCGCGCAAACGAACGGTCCAAATTCAAACTTGCCTAATTATGATTAAACCCTAATCAGAAGCCCTAATGACTTTCTTAATGACCGGAACAATGTTCCGGTCATCTTCTCCGACAAGCTGTTCATGCTATCTCACTCCCTACGCATCAAAACTTCACCAAAATATCTAGATTCAATCCTTAAACATCACTAAACCTAAACCCACCCCAAAAATCATTTATTTTCACTGAATCAGAAGAATCAAACCAAAACTCATTTCACGGGCAAAGTTTCAAAACAAGCATACATGGCCATTTTTCATTCATTTTCAAAATAAATCACATCATGATAATCAGTGAAGCATAAGGAAGCATTTAGAAACTAAAAATGGGAGTTCTGGAAAAATAAATGCCATGGCTACCTGAGCTTGAGCTTTCGAAACAAGGACTTTCTGGCCAGCTCTTTGCTTCCAACAAGCTCCACTGATCCTCCTCAGAAGCTTTTGACACTTAGCTGGAGTTTATATGACCTCTAGAAGAAGTTTGCAGAAGCTCAGGTCAAGGGAGTGTTGAAATCGTATTTTTGATTATGGTGGTTTCAGGGACAAGTGAGGGGTCAGGGATGATCAGTGGAACATGCTGAGAGATTCTATGAAGTTTGTTTTAGTGTTTGTGTCTTGTGTAATGAGTTTCGAATGGAAATGCATAAGAGGTGAAAACTTGGAGCTATGGCTTGGAGGATGTTTCCGGCTTGTGTGTCTGTTGTGTTGAGTTCCTTTTGGTCCACTTATCACATTTGGATGGGTCAGAGAAGTTGGTGTGGCACTGTGGGATTGGTATGAGTGTTTTTGCATAAAGTCCAAGTTAGGTGTACTTGAGGTATGGGCAAGTGTGAGGCTGTGATAGGGGCATGGTTTGGCTCAGCTGAGTTTAGGGAGAGCCATGGAAATGGATTAGAAGCAATGCAGTAAGTGGATTAGGGTTTGTCATAGGTTTTGCAACTTTGTGACTTCTTGGCCCTTTTGTGATTACTTGAAGCACAAATCATGGAAATGGACAAACTCTTGGTGCATTCTGAATTTTAGGCATTGGTTTATGTTTGTTCAAAGGTTAGAAATCCATTTGAAGTCACAATTTTCCTTGGCAAGAGGTTTTGCAACTTTGCCTAATTGGTACAAAACTTGAAATTATGTGATTTTCCCCAATTTGACAAGCCATAACTTTTGATCCAAAATGAATTAGAATGAGTTCTTGTACTTTTTGAAAAGGGAATGATCCATTCTACAACTTTCATGACCAAAGTTTTCCCATTTGAAGCATTTTTGAAACAAAAAGAAAGGGTTGAAAAAGTTTCCCAAAATGGCAAGTTTCCATTACAAGTCATTTTCCCAAAAAGGCAACTTTGCAAATGGCTTGAAATTCTTCAATTTTGTGAACTTCTAACACCTTCCATGATCAAATAAAGATCATACACATTCAAAATGATGATGAACACCCTTTGGTTGGGTCATTGGGGGCCTCAGATGCCCTGATTTTACACTGACTTGCTCAAGAAGTCAACTCTTGATTAGATGCCTTCCCCATGGAATTTCTTCATGAAAATTGATATGCATGATCCTTATAACATATAGAGACCAATAGAAACAAGAATGACCAAAAAAATTGGATTTATGGCCTGTGAAACCAAAACCCTAATTCTAGGTTATTTGTGCAGTTAAACCTGGCTCTGCTTCCATGCCATTTCCAGTTCTTGTGATTCTTTGACTTCTTTGATCCTGTGAGGATATAACATGATGCTTGAACATACATGGACCCCTTTGAAGTGATTGATGACCTTTGGAGTGGCTCAAATGGCTCTTGGATTGCTCAGATCACAAACCCTAGATGCAGATGACTTAGAAGCAATGCAGTGAATCAAAAATGTAATATGAGAGGTTATGATTGACTTTATGCATATGAGGATATCACAAGCCATGGTGTGAATGTGTGAGGGCAAATTTGGGGTGTTTACAGCTGCCCCTATTCAAGCATGAGTTAGCTGTGTAGGATGTAAGCAACGGCTTAACAGGCAAACAAGATTACTTGTGGTTGAATACCAAAGACAGTCCAAAATTTGCACTCACAGAATGAAGAAGAAAAGGGATATAGATTAAAAGAAAATAAAGTATGATTATAAAGTGCGGGCGACAGAGGACGACCGTCGAGCAGAGGACGACTGTTGGGGATGAAGCAATGACGGGGACGACCGCTATGCTGGGGAGAATGCAGGAAATAAAGCAATGACGGGGACGGCCGACAAGCTGGGGATATAAGAGATTATGATGGGGACGGCCATCAAGTAAAGTTGTAAGACTCTCTGGGGATTATGAAATAAGCATGATGAAGGACGATCATCAAGAGGTGAAGGACGATCACCTAGCAGGGTACGGCTGCTTTGTTGAGGATAAGATGAGGGACGGTCATCTAAGGTGAAGGACGATCACCCAGCAGGGTACGGCTGCCGAAAGCATCACGACATAGGAAGAATGTCGGATAAAAAGGTCGATGATGGGGACGGCCATCGGATAGGCATGATGAAGGACGATCATCAAGAGGTGAAGGACGATCACCTAGCAGGGTACGACTGCTCTCAGGGTTTATCATGACATAGGACGAATGTCAGATAAAGACCAACGATGGGGACGGCCATCGGATAAAATGATGAAGGACGATCATCAGGAGGTGAAGGACGATCACCTAGCAGGGGACGACTGCTAAAAATATCACGACATAGGACGAATGTCGGGTAAGAAGGGGTTCTAATGAATAGAGACTCCACTGGGAATGATGAAGGACGATCATCAAAAAGGTGAAGGAAGATCACCTGGAAGGGTACGGCTGCCGAAAGGTATCATGACATAGGACGAATGCCAGATAAGAAGAGAAGTTTTGCTGGGGACTTCGCTGGGGAATAGTAAACACGGACGAGTGTCTAAATTCAAGAAGATATAAGTGTTTGATGCGGTGTATAGATCAAAGATGCGGACGAGCATCCTCAAGACTTATGATACGGACGAGTATTAGTAGAAACAAACGCTTGACGCATATTCAGAGACGATGATACGGACGAGTACCAACTGGTTAACAAAGAACACGGACGAGTGCCGATCCTGAGGGGACTCTTCTAGGGAATGATAGACACAGATGAGTGTCTAAATTCTAAAAAGAGGTAAAAGTATCCGACATTGTGTATGGATTAAAGATGCGGACGAACATCCTTAAGACTACGATACGGACGAGTATCAGTAGAAACAAACGCTTGACGCATGCCCAGAGATGATGATACGGACGAGTATCAACTGGTTAACAAAGAACACGGACGAGTGTTGAATCTGAGGGGATTTACAAGATATGGACGAGTATCTGTAAAAAGTAATAAGTGATGAGTGAGATATAGACGAGTGTCCAATCTGCTGGGGAGGGTGACACGGACGAGTGTCAAAAGAGAAAGTGTATAAATTATGAACTGGAGTGTAATCCGTGGGGATAGGATGACACGGACGGGTGTCAGGGAGAGTGTATTATAAACAAGTATTTGATTCACAGAGTGTTTAGGTAACTATGCTGGGGAAGGTGACACAGACGGGTGTCAAGAAGTATCTGTAAGTGTAAAAGGAATGTTTTGATATTCTGCCGGGGAATTTGGGGAAGTTTTCTGTGTATCGTTGATGGATTGTCAGTATTTACAAGTGTTCAGTTCGACACATGGCTTATGATTATGCAATATGTTTGATTTTTGCCGTAATGCTCCGTATTAGACGAAATGCTACGCTTTGTGGTGAAAATATGATGCGAATGCTATGATTATGCAAAGGTAGCGATCCGGGATTCGGATCCCGCTGTTGTGAAGATCTATGGCTGATCTGCTTGAAGTGGACATCCCAGCTGGGGATGAGATCATTGGTAGATCTGATAAGATGTATCTGCATGGGAAAACAGATCACTGATAGACCCATCTCGGTAATGGGGGACCCAGCTGGGGTTTGTAGAAGCTTTCTTCACTCTGTTGTGATTTCTTCATGCGTTGCTCTTCTGGATAGAGGCTAACACTCTGTGGGGAGATGGTTCCCTGGCTTTTGTACTTGGCTGAGGAGGAATAATAAATGGCAACTCAGCTGGGGGGAAAGCACCTCCGGTGCTAATTAGGAGATAGACTGAGTAGATGAATATCTGCCAGCCTGTGGGGTGAAGCTTTCATGCCCTATGTTGTGCTTTGAATACCTGAAATCCTGAAAAGACAGAGAAACGCACAAGTAATCCCGAGGTATCCCTTACCAGATTCCATCATAATAGTTTAGACACTCCCGGGAGTAAGTATATTTCCTGCAAGCACGTATTTTTTAGAAGAGAAGCATCTGCACTTGTGCAATTAATATCTTAATGACATCGGACATTTTGCAAGTAAAAGAATACGAGACAGTGTGCGACTGAAAATCTGATTTTATTAATTTGCGTGCCCTGAATAGGCAAGATACAGTCAAAGAAACAGATCCCCTGAAATGAGGAGATTGTTACAAAATGAAAAACAAAGAGGTGCTGGCAATGTTGATGACGCTTCGGGGAGCTTTCCTTTTGCTATGACTCGTATGACATTTGACGTTCTTCTCGTCTTGCTTTCTGAAGAAGGCTGATTCTGACCGACGCTCGAACCTTTCAAAACTTACCAAGTTGTAAGAGATACAGACGAATTCAGAATGCAGTTGTTCACTTATTCCCTTATTTTGCATGGATCGCCCTTTCGGGTTTTCAATCCATCGGGATACCCATTTTTGCCCGAGTTGTCCAATGCGGCTTTTCAACTCAGCGGGTGTACATTTTTTATTTATTTCCCTTATTTTTGCCCGAGTCTCTTATTCTGTTTTTGACTCGCCGGGATGCCCTATTTTTGCCTGGACTTACATTCTGTTTTTATGTCCAGCGGGTCATTTTTATGCGAAGTTTTTTTTAACTGCATCTGAATTCACAGGGGACAGGAAGTCTTCACCATCCATAGTACTGAGCATCAGTGCTCCACCAGAGAAAACTTTCTTCACTACGAATGGCCCTTCATAGTTCGGAGTCCACTTGCCCCTGTGGTCTGTATGAGGAGGGAGGAGTCTTTTCAGCACAAGATCCCCTACTTGGTATTCTCGGAGCCTGACTTTATGATCGAAGGCTTTCTTCATTCTTTTCTGATACAGCTGCCCATGGCAAATGGCAGCCAACCTCTTCTCTTCAATCAGATTCATTTGTTCGTATCGGGACCGGACCCATTCTGCTTCATTCAACTTAACATCCATCAGTACCCGCAGAGAGGGTAATTCAACTTCAACAGGTAGGACTGCCTCCATACCATACACAAGCTGATACGGTGTTGCCCCAGTGGACGTTCTGATTGACGTTCGGTACCCATGTAAGGCAAATAGTAGCATTTCATGCCAGTCTTTGTAAGTAACCACCATCTTTTGCACAATCTTCTTGATATTCTTGTTAGCTGCCTCAACAGCGCCATTCATCTTTGGCCTGTAAGGAGAAGAATTGTGGTGTTGGATCTTGAAGTCCCGGCATAGTTCTGCCATCATTTTGTTGTTCAAGTTGGAACCATTGTCAGTAATGATTCGTTCGGGCACTCCGTACCGGCAGATGATATCTCTCTTTAGAAATCAGGCTACCACTTGCCTTGTAACATTTGCATACGAAGCTGCTTCAACCCACTTGGTAAAATAGTCAATGGCTACCAGGATGAATCTGTGGCCATTTGAAGCAGTTGGTTCAATCTTTCCAATCATATCGATGCCCCACATGGCAAAGGGCCAAGGTGAAGACATCACATTCAGAGGATTCGGAGGCACATGCACTTTATCCGCATATATCTGGCATTTATGGCACTTTCTGGCATAGGCACAACAGTCTGCATCCATTGTGATCCAGTAGTAGCCTGATCTTAACAACTTTTTAGCCATGGCATGCCCTCCAGCATGGGTACCAAAGGATCCTTCGTGCACCTCGTGCATCAACAAGTCTGCTTCTGTCCTATCAACGCATCTGAGGAGTACCATATCAAAGTTTCTCTTGTACAGGGAACCATCAGTATTCAGAAAGAAACTACCAGCTAGCCTTCTTAATGTCTTCTTATCATTGGAAGATGCCCCAGTTGGGTATGTTTGATCCTCCAAGAAGCACTTAATGTCATGGAACCAAGGCTTATCATCTTTTACAACGTCCGCTGTAAATACATATACTGGTCAGTCAAGTCTGGATACTGAAATCCGAGGTACGAAGTTGGCAGCTTGAACTTTGATCATGGACGAAATGGTAGCCAGAGCATCTGCAAACTGATTCTCGTCCCGAGGGATATACTCAAGCTTGACCATTGTGAAGAAAGTCAATAACCTTCTTGTATAGTCCCGATAAGGTATCAGATGATCCTGGTGGGTGTACCATTTGTCGTTGGTTTGATTAACTACCAGAGCTGAATCTCCGAATACCGTCAAAGTATTGATCCTGAGGTCAATGGCTTCCTCAAGACCCATAATACAAGCTTCATATTCAGCTTCGTTGTTAGTGCAGTTAAAGGTGATCTTTGCCGAGAAAGGCATGTGAACCCCCTTAGGTGTAATGAGTACTGCACCAACACCACGACCACTCATATTAACAGCCCCATCAAACATCATAGTCCATTCTTCTTCCGGGTCAGGCCCTTCAGTGTGAACAGGCTCTTCATGATCTTTTGCTTTTATGAACATGATGTCTTCATCAAGGAAGTCAAATCTCATAGGCTGGTAATCATCAATAGGTTGCTCAACAAGATAATCAGACAGTACACTGCCCTTGATGGCTTTTTGAGATGTGTACTGGATGTCATATTCTGTGAGGATCATTTGCCATCTTGCAACCCGTCCGGTAAGAGCTGGCTTCTCAAAAATGTACTTAACTGGGTCCATCTTTGAAATCAACAAGGTAGTGTGGGTCAACATATACTGCCTTAGTCGGCGAGCAGCCCACGCTAAAGCACAACAAGTTTTCTCGAGCAGTGAATAACGTTGTTCACAGTCGGTAAACTTTTTGCTTAGGTAGTATATTGCATACTCTTTTCGACCAGACTCGTCATGCTGGCCCAGCACACACCCCATTGACTCTTCTAATACTGTCAAGTACATTATTAGAGGTCTTCCTTCAACTGGAGGCATAAGGATCGGAGGCTCTTGTAAGTATTCCTTGATTTTGTCAAAAGCCCTCTGGCAGTCTTCGTTCCACCTGACCGTTTGTTCTTTTCTTAACAACTTGAACAAAGGTTCACAAGTTGCTGTAAGGTGAGATATGAACAGTGAAATGTAGTTCAATCTACCTAGAAACCCCCGAACCTCTTTTTCTGACTTCGGTGCAGGCATTTCTTGAATGGCTTTGACTTTGTCAGGGTCAACTTCAATCCCTTTCTCACTCACAATAAATCCCAGCAGCTTACCGGATCGCACCCCGAACGTGCATTTGTTAGGGTTTAACTTCAGTTGGTACTTCCTCAGCCGCTTGAATAGCTTCAATAGGTTCACCAGGTGGTCTTCTTCTGTGAGGGACTTGGCAATCATGTCATCCACATAACATTCAATTTCTTTATGGATCATGTCGTGGAATAATGTTACCATAGCCCGTTGATAAGTTGCACCAGCATTCTTCAGTCCGAACGACATCACCTTATAACAGAGCGTGCCCCAGGGTGTGATTAAAGTTGTCTTCTCCATGTCTTCAGGTGACATCTTGATCTGATTGTATCCCGAAAATCCATCCATGAAGGAGAACACCGAGAACTGAGCCGTATTATCAACCAATACATCAATGTGAGGTAAAGGGAAATCATCTTTCGGGTTGGCTCTGTTCAGGTCCCGGTAGTCCACACACATCCTCACCTTGCCGTCTTTCTTAGGCACAGGTACAATATTAGCAACCCACGGCGGATAACTAGTCACAGCAAGGAAACCGGCGTCCCACTGCTTTTGCACCTCTTCCTTTATCTTCATTGCCATATCTGGGCGAGTACGGCGCAACTTCTGTTTTATTGGCGGGCAGTCTTCTTTTAAAGGCAGCTTGTGCATGACAATATCGGTGTCCAACCCTGGCATATCCTGATAAGACCAAGCAAACACATCCACATACTCCCGAAGCATATCAATCAGTTGCTCTTTCACTGAATCTTGTAGGCAGGCCCCGATCTTAACTTCTTTCACATCTTCTTCCGTACCAAGATTAACTGTTTCAACCTCCTCCTGATGAGGGGTGATAACCTTCTCCTCTTGCCTTAACAACCTGGCTAGCTCTTCAGGAAGCTCATAATCTTCTTCAACCCCTTTATCAGCTTGATTGATTGGATTGTCAAAGTCATACGAAGCCATAGCAGTGTTGTTGTCGGTGCAATCTGGAAGGCACTCTCTGCAAGGGTTTAGATTGGTTCATTTTAGTGATCAATTTTAATCTTGTTTTAGAAAAAAGTGAAATGAAGTTATCATTTTGGAAAACATTGCCATTTTATTTTTGTACAAAAAGAAAAATGAAAAACAGTGAGCGGAAAAGAAAAAGACTCATTTGCAAAAGATGTCCGATATTCATTGATTAATCCATTTGTACAAAATTACAAGATTTGTACAAAATTACAAGATAGCCCGATTACAAAATGAGTCTTGTCATCTTGGGCAAGATGCAAGACTTGATGCATGCTTAAAAATACAGGAAATAATAATTACTCTGCAGGAGTAACCCTTATAATTTCCTGGGAAGACCAGTTAAGGACTTGGCTCCCTGGGATCCTTGGACGTATCCAGCTCTCCAGGTTGCGGTCGCTTTCCTCCTCGTCTTCCAAGTTGTTCACAGCATCCGGGGTGAGCATTCCCCCGCTGACAAAATTGGGCTTCTTAGCAGCCTCTGATTGATCTTGCTGAGTTGGTCTGTAACCCAACCCAAATCTGTCCTCTTTCTTCTCTACGGGCAGCAGCTTGCCCCAGCCTTGGGCAGTACCCTCTTCAACAACCTTCTGGGCTTGCTGATAAGACTACATGGAGGTTCCCAGTACAGCGGATGCTTCATTAATGTTCAGGGCCTCAAACCCCTGGCTCATAGTTTCATGGATTTCTCCATCCATCTCAATGTACCTGTACGTAGCCAGATGACTAACAAAGATATCTTCTTCCCCACAGATGGTGATGATCTGGCCTTCCCACTCGAATTTCAGCTTCTGGTGAAGGGTAGACGTAACAGCGCCAGCGGCATGAATCCAGGGTCTACCCAACAAACAGCTGTAGGTCGGCTGAATGTCCATCACATAGAAGGTAATTTTGAAGGTCTGCGGGCCAATCATCACAGGTAGATCAATCTCCCCAAGCACTGATCTTTTAGAGCCATCAAATGCTCTCACCACCAAATTACTCGGACGCAGTGCCAAGCCATCATACTCCAGCTTTACCAAGGCTTTCTTTGGTAGAACATTGAGTGAAGACCCAGTGTCTACCAGTACATGGGATAGAACAGCACCCTTGCATTCTAGAGTGATGTGTAAAACCTTGTTGTGGTTACGTCCCTCAGTTGTTAAGTCAGCATTGGTGAAGCCCAGTCCATGACTGGTATTGACATTTGCCACCACAGTTTCTAGTTGGTTAACAGTAATCTCCTCTGGCATGTATGCTGCGTGCAAGACTTTTAGTAATGCGTTCCTGTGAGCTTCAGAACACATTAACAGGGATAATATGGAGATCTTTGAGGGAGTTTGGCGAAGCTGATCCACCACCTTGTAATCACTTCTCTTTATGATTCTCATGAACTCGTCTACATCTTGCTCAAAAGATGTCTTCTGAGTTTCCTTGATAGCTGGCTCTTCAAGCACCACACTCTTTCCTTTTGCTTTAGCAGCAGCTTCTGCTTCAGCATTAGGTCTTTGTACTTGTGAGGCAAAAAGGCGTCCGCTTCTGATGAAGCCTCCGCCTCCCCCAACATTGTCAATCTGTGGAGAAGAGGTTGAAGAATCCAAAGTGATTCTCTCCCCGTTGCAGTAGAGGTCAGAGCCATAATGCCAAGGTATGGCATTACTGCTTTCATATGGAACTGGTCCAGGCACCGTGATGGTAACTGGACTGACTGCAGCAGAGGAGGGTGCTGAAATGGTGTGCGGATCGTAGTAAATTGTAACTGGTGATCTGGCAAGAAGTGCCACTGCCTGTTGTTGAAAGTTGTTGTTTGGGGGAACATCTGATGGATCATAGTAAATGGTGACTGTGGAGATATCTTCATTAATTACTGCTGGTGTTGTAGAAGACTCTGCTGAATAAATGGATGCTGACGTTGTAGAAGAAAGGGGTGTTGACATCTGATTTGTTGAAGTGACGGATGAAGCCATTGTGGATGATATTGATGAATCTGTTGGAATGATTGTTGCTGCTGTTGTAGAAGAAACAAGAAGTGTTTTCAAAGGGATTGCCGGATTTGTAGGCGCCGTTGTTGAGATCTGAAGGATACCATCCTTGATAAGACTATCTATGTCGCCTCTCAAATTATCACACCCGTTGACCGCAATGTTGCAATACCCACATCCGAGTTCACACCCGGGAAACACCTGGCACTCTAGAAGCTGAGCTTTGATTTTGACCAGAGGTGTTCGAATTTGTGCAACACTGGTGACCAGAGTAGATGGCATGTCTTCCTCGATAGCATTAATCCTCGGCCCACAATGATTGGGCATAGGATTTCTGTTGACATTCGGAGGAGGTGCGAAGTTGAGGGCTTTAGAATCTACCAGATCTTGAACCTTCATTTGCAAAGCCCTGCATTTCTCAGTATTGTGGCCCGGTGCATTGGAATGGAAAGCACACCTGGCGTTGACATCGTAATTCTTAGGGAGATTGGTGGGATCTGGTGGTGCCAATGTCCTTAGCTCAACCAAGTTAAGTTTCAGGAGTTGTGGCAATAAGGCAGCATAAGGCATAGGGATAGGATCAATCACCCTATTTGCCTGCGACGGTCTTTGTTGAAAGGGCCTTTGCTGATTTCTGTTATTGTTGTTGTATGTTCTCTGTGGCGGATACTGAACTTCCTGCTGATAATGTGGTTGTTGTTGTTGATATGATGGTTGCTGAATCGGAGCTGGAATTGTGACAGCTGCTACTAATCTATGGATGTACTGAGGTCTGCCCCTGTTGGCATGAATGGCATTTGTCTCATCGGTCCTTAGAGGTCCCACAAAAGGCTTCCTGGGATTACTGGACGAACTTGCACCATTATCAGAAATCTTACCCATTTTTAAAAGGCTTTCAATCCTTTCCCCAGCTATAACCACGTCTGCAAAGCTGGTAGAAGAAAAGGCAGCCAATCTATCAATGTATGTCCCTTGTAGAGTATTCATGAACATGTCGGCCATTTCTCTTTCCGACATGGGTGGTTGGACAGCAGCAGCAAGCTGTCTCCACGTTTGGGCATATTCCCTGAAGCTTTCTCTGGAGGATTGAGACATTCCCATTAGGAGGGTCCTGTTAGGAGCCATATCCAGATTGTATTGGTACTGCCTGATGAAGGCTTCAGCTAAGTCCTTCCAGCATCTGATAGTAGCCCTGGTCAAGTGTGAATACCACTCTCTTGAAGCCCCAGTCAAACTGTCTTCAAAATAGAACATCCACAGCTTTTCGTCCATAGTGTATGCTTTAAGTCTTCCCAGAAAAGACTGCAGGTGAGTTCGTGGACAGGAGGTTCCATTGTATTTCTCGAAGCACGGGGGTTTGAACTTGTGGGGAATTCTTACCCCGTCTACTAACCCCATATCCATTACATCAAAACCCAGGGAATTTTGAGACTCCAGAGATCTCAACTTTTCAGAAATTTCATCAAACCTCCTATCATAGACTTCATCCCCAGCTCCCATGACAGTGAATTGCTCCTCTTGGGGGTCTTCTTGTAAGATCCTTCCCCCAGTGGTATTTCCTTGCACATTACCCGGGATGTTGACTTTCGGATGTAGATGAGGCCCAAATACTGGTGGATTAACATGAGGCTGACCCCTTTCATTGTTACTTGTTCCTCCAGTTCCCAGATGGGGTTCTTCGGGAGTTTGTCTTTCTACCAATGCCCTCAACCTTTCTTGACTTTGGGCCAAGCCATTCATTACTTCCATGAATTGAGTCATTTGGTTTCTCATCTCCAGCCTTTCATTAGCCATCTAGGTTCTGACCTCTGTTAGGTCTTGCTGTACTTGATCCATTTGGATACCAGGAAGGTTGTTGCGAGTAGGATACCGGTGCGGACGGTTGAGAGGGAACACCCGGCGGTGAGCAATAATTCCTGAATCACAACAGAGTTAGAAAACAAACAAAATAACAGCAAACCTACAAAACAAAACAAAAGTTAGTATGCAATGCAGTATGCTTATTTATTTTCCAAGGTATCCGGCTTGGTTCTTGGTTTCGACCTTTCCAGACCTCGAGGAAGATGCCTTGATGTTGCTTGAGAGAAAGAAAACCAATGGAAACAAACTAAACAAATATATTACAAATGGTGCATAACACATAGTTTGTTTTTTACAACACATGCCTCTGAGGGGTCAAAATACAACATAAAAGAAAAGTACATCAAATGAAAGCAGCAACAAACAAAAAGTCAGACATCAAGTCCAAACTCATCCTCCTTAACCTCCTTCAGAAGTGCCTCAGTCACCAGACCAGCTGGATGCTCTGTAATAGTCCTGATGAGGAGGTTTCTGGTGGCAATAGCAATGGCCAGCTTCTTGTGCCTGTCTTGGTCCTTTGATCTCTTCAATCCAGCCCTAAGCTTCAATTCTGAAATCTCCTTCTGGGCTGCCAGCAAAGCTTCCTGTTGTTTCTTTTCATTGGCCTCCAACTGCTCAATCCGGGCTTGAGTTCTCTTATCTTCTTGTGTACGGGCTTCAGTGATCCTGACCCACCTAGCCTGACTCTCTTGCAAATAGAGCTCAGTCCTAGCCTTCTGAATTTTGGCCTCTTTACAGGCATTCTTCAATATTTGCTCCCCAGCTCTTGATTTCTTGATGTAGTCCTCTGATTTCTCAATCTTGGCCAGATGCTCCACCCTAAGCTTTTCCAACCTCTCAATGTCCAGACGACCATCACTCCTCTCCCAGAGGGTCTTCTTCAGAGCTTGAGACAGACTCTCATTCCTTTCCTTCAGTCTCTCAAATTCTTCCAGGCTGACAGTGGCTGCTGGCTGTACTGTAGAAGGCCCAGGGGTGTCCTCAATGGTGAAGGGCAATCCAGTGATCTGAGCTTTGGCATGGGACCATTCATAGTACTGGGCTGAAGCAACATTATTACACATCCCAAGAATAGCCACCCCCTTTGTCTGGATGTTGTCCCAAGCCCATGATGCTTGTCTGACAACAGCTTGGTTAGGCTTTATCTCACAATACAGGGTCTCAGCTAAATCCTGCACTCTAGGTGGGTGGACCAATGCATAGCCTAGTTGTCTCTTAAGAAGCAAAGGATTGTAGTTGATGCAAACCTTTACTCCTACCAGAGGTACATTTGGGTACTGCCCACAGCTAGTGATGATGTCCTTGCCCTTGGTGCTCTGGGTGCACCATCTGATGTCATCTGAAGTCAAAGCAATAAGTCTCTTAGCCCAATTCTTCTGTTGATGAGGATTCAGGAAGGCATCAGTCTTAGGTAAGTGTTTGAGCAGCCAAGTGTGAAATAGAGGAGCACAACATCTCACCAACTTTCCTCTTTGTTTCTCATTCCTCTGGTGAATGGAATAATAGAAATCTCCCAGCAGGGTGGGTACTGGGTTCCTCAAAAGGAAGAGATGAATGGAATTCTTGCTGATAAACTTGGGCTCATCTGCAAATAGTATAACCCCATATATGTTGAGGGCTAACAATGCACAGACTGCCCTCCATTCTCCCAAAGAGGCCTTCAGGATGGCCTGAGAAACCAAGAAATCCAAGTGCAAACCAGGGACCCCAGCCTTTGTTGTCATATTCTGCTCAATCAAGATAGGCTCCAGGTATAGTGCTTTTGCCACTTCTCCATTGCTGGGAGAAGTCGTCTCTGGGTTGAAGGGGACACCACCCCTGACAAGTACTCCAATCAATGATGAGAACTCCTCCAAAAGAGGTCCTAGCTGAAAATTCTGGAATGTGAAGCACCTCAAAGGAGGGTCATAAAACTGTAGGCAGGTGTGGATCATACTCCTCTGAGAAGGGTCCAGGTCCATAACCATATCAAGGATGCCTCCATAATGCTCTCTGAATAATGGGATGTGGTCTGGAGTGATAAGTGCCTGGACCTGCCTGATACCAGTCAACACAGGCTCAAAGAAATGGTATGAAATGTTGCTTTTCCTGGGAGTGGCCATGAGTGCTGATGAAGAGCTGAAGACAAGTGTTGATGAAGATTAAGATCAATACTGGAGATGAGCCACTGATAGGCTAGTGCTGGTGATGATGAAAATAACTGAAGCAAATAGCTGATGAACAGGGGTCTATGCTGATGAAGGGGTCAAAACCAAGCCAAATATGATGTGGATACCCTGAAAGACAAATAAGCAAATGTTAAATGACGCAATGATGATGTATGCAAATGATATGCAAGGGTTTGTGATCAAGCTGGATCTGAGTATCTGTCTTGATATATAAAGTCCATGTATGTTCAAGAAGTCCAGATGAAGGTTTAGAAGTCCAGTAACCAAGGTAGGGGACTCAAATAAAGAGTCACATGTCCAGGGTTAAATCACAAGAATTGTCCAAAATGAGGTACTCTTAATCAAACAAGTAATAGGGAATGATGTGGCCAATGGTACCTACAATCCTGTAAACAGTCCAACCCCCTCACAGGTAGTGTTCTAAAACAAGGATCCTCAGACTTGGATCAGTTATGAGAAGTGTAAACACTTCTAACCCGGAGGTACAATGTTTACAATAACCATAAAAGATCCTCCTCTAATTCACCTCAGTTTCTGAAGGTCATAATAAAGGTCATCCAGACTTAGCAGGCTTCCCAGATAGCCCTAGCACTACAGGAAATCTGTAGCACAGAGTTCTCAAGAAGAAACCCATATCTGAACCATGTTTCATATTCCCGCACCAGACCAAAATGGAATGGGAAAGAATATGAACCACTCTAGCCTAGGTATCACTCAGGTCCCAGGTATAGGACCTTAAACTCTCAATGAAATCCCACCCACCAAGACAGAAGAACAGATCCAGCAATGATAATGACAGTATGAAATATGAAAAACTGTAAAGAAAGCAATAAATAAAGCTGTACATAAAGCAATAAATAAAGCAACTATATAAACACAATTAGCACATAACACCCCAGTAAACACAAATCAAACAAGCGCTAGGAGGAACCCACAAAAAGAACCAGAAGCCCTGGTTACAGTATAAGGGTCCCCAGCAGAGTCGCCAAGCTGTCGCTCCCACCAAAATGACACCTGGTCAGAAGGGGTACAGACGCGAACGGTCGGCGAAAGAGGAAGAGAGAACACACAAGGGTGAACTCAGGAAGACAAGAGTCGCCAGCTAGGCATTTTTATCCCGGAGGAAAGGTAATGCTGCATAAACCTAAGAAAGATATGGATAAGATGGTTGCGAACCAGAGAGACTGAGAAAGGGGGTTGGTTACAACCTGGGAAGGTATTAGCACCCAGATTGTCCGTCGTACTCGACGGGATCCACGCTTAAAAGATTTGTGTTTAAAGGGGTAGTGTCAGTGCAATTTGTGTATCAAAGCTGGAAAAGAATGCAAGTGTCAGTGTAAAAGAAATGTGAAGTGAGATATGTAAAGTGTCAGTGTAGGAACAAGAATGAAGTGCTCAAGACTATGAGGCTTAGAAATGATGCTGGAAGAGGGGGGAATATACAGAGACTTTTGTTCGATAACTGTTAAGTTATGCCTACGTATCCTCTCGTGCAATGAGGAAGTCAGAACACCGTAGTTCGACTCAAAGAGACTGAGAGATAAATTGACTTGTGAACTGCTTACTTGTCTATGCTCAAGTGTATGACCTGTCTGGCTCAAGTGCAAACTGTCTTGCATTAGACGGAAGAAGCAAGTTCTCGCTTGTGAGTGAATGAGGTGAGAAAAGAATCCCGGAGGAGACGATTATTGTTTGTTTTTGGTGTTTTCAATCTTTTATTGCTTTTGACAGTTTGTCATAGGACAATGAGCTTAAGACTAAACCAAGGGGTTAGTAAACTCATCACATACTCCCTCTGATTAAGGGTAATGAGAATACCTTAAGTATGAAGTCATTTCACACTTAATCACCCTGATGTAGGATTAAGATCATTAACCTACTTGCATTTATTTAGATGTTTTTGTTGTTTTTGTTTAGTGTTAACTAATGAGATTAAGCCATAATCAAAATGGATTTTAGTTAATGATAAGATTAAGAAGTGAATTTTATGGTTTGTAAGACAAACTTGAGGGGGACTTGTCCATTAACACTAGGGTTAGTCCTTCTTAACCAATTAAGGAAGAATTAGAACCCTAATGCAAGGCCCAAGTTACAAGCTTGATGTCTTAGTGATTATTTGATGGATTGATTAAAGGATTTAAACACATTAAGGGTTTAACACTTAGGATTAAAGTTATACACTCCACCCTAATAGAAGGATGCAGGCATAAGCTTAATCACAAAGCCTTAAGACCTTTAGGGTTTAGTCCTTGATTAAGAGATGAGGAGAGAAGACTCAAAGATGACACAAAGGTAAAACTAATGGGGGACTAATCAAACCCTAATTGTGATCATGCTTGGTTGTTCCTAGGGTTAATGAGGTTTATAAGAAGATCTTCAGAGAAACCACCAGGAAGGGAGCAGGTGAAAGGAGCAAAGAGAAGCAAAACAACTTGCTTCACTTAAGAAGACAAGTTGCTTGAAGGAAGAAAGTAAGAGATGAACATGAATGAGCAAGCTCACTCTAATACACATAAGGAAAGTATGAAAGAGATGAAAATAGATTGTGAGTAGTGAAGGCAAATTCACTTCTCAAGCAACTTACCACCTGAAAAGTTAGCTCATGAAATGAAATGCAATGCAAATGAGATGCAATGCCATGGTGAAACCCCTAAACCAGAAGCATAAACATGATGTTAATGATGCTAAGGGATGATGCAAACATGAGGCAAGACATGAGAATGATCATACAAGCATGAGGGTGCAAATGAGGCATGCTTTGGACCATGAATGTACATGAAAGGTTATGAAATGCAATGGACATATAACATGTAAAATGAAAGATGCAATGATCAAACATGATTCTAATATGTCCTAAGATGTATTATGAATCATATATATGCACAAAATGTCATGGCAAGTCATTGGATGCAAGCAAATGAAGGATGGATGCAAAAGGAAGCACAAATTAGGGTTTATGATCAACACACAAAGCAAAATTCAAAATCAGAAGCAAATGTCATGATAAAAAATTGAAAATGCAATCAAAGATACCCTAAACCTATACAAGCTCACTGCCCAAAGAAGAGGATCCAACTCTTAACCTAGTGAAAGTTATGAATTTCCTAAGATTGCTAGGGTTTTGGGGTACCTCAACAAGAAAAATGCAAAACAAATTGAAAATGCAAGATCAAATCAAACCAATTTTATCCTATAAACTACATGCCATGTAGGATGCAATGCAAGAAGAATCATCATCCAACTCTCAAGGGTTAGGCAGAATGAAATTTTTGAAGATTGAACCAAAATATTGCCTAAAAATGAAATTAATTCCAATGAAAATGATCAAAAGGCATCAAGAACGAAAAAGAAATTTGGTTTGAGAGTTGAACAATGTTTCTAAATGTTTCTAAATGCTATGTGAATTTTTGTGTGATTTTTAAATACCTAAATGCATTTTTAATTAATTAATTTTCATTAACTAATTAAAAATAAACATTTAAATGATTTAAAAATAATTTTTTATGCAAAAAAATGAAAATAAAAATATTTTTGTGTTTTAAAAATTAATGAAATCTTTGACAAAAATTTTCATAATTTTTAAATGATTTTTGCTATTTTTTAAAATTCGTACAAATAAATGTAAAACAAATGAAAATAAAATGAAATTAAATAGAAAAAAGAAAAAGTCAACCAGATCAAGGGCTGTGGTTCAAACTGGGACGCGCGGGAATTGACCTGGCGCGCAAACGAACGGTCCAAATTCAAACTTGCCTAATTATGATTAAACCCTAATCAGAAGCCCTAATGACTTTCAGATGACCGGAACAGTGTTCCGGTCATCTTCTCCGGCAAGCTGTTCATGCTATCTCACTCCCTACGCATCAAAACTTCACCAAAATCTCCAGATTCAATCCTTAAACATCACTAAACCTAAACCCCACCCCAAAAATCATTTATTTTCACTGAATCAGAAGAATCAAACCAAAACTCATTTCACGGGCAAAGTTTCAGAACAAGCATACATGGCCATTTTTCATTCATTTTCAAAATAAATCACATCATGATAATCAGTGAAGCATAAGGAAGCATTTAGAAACTAAAAATGGGAGTTCTGGAAAAATAAATGCCATGGCTACCTGAGCTTGAGCTTTCGAAACAGGGACTTTCTGGCCAGCTCTTTGCTTCCAACAAGCTCCACTGATCCTCCTCAGAAGCTTTTAACACTTAGCTGGAGTTTATATGACCTCTAGAAGAAGTTTGCAGAAGCTCAAGTCAAGGGAGTGTTGAAATTGTATTTTTGATTATGGTGGTTTCAGGGACAAGTGAGGGGTCAGGGATGATCAGTGGAACATGCTGAGAGATTCTATGAAGTTTGTTTTAGTGTTTGTGTCTTGTGTAATGAGTTTCGAATGGAAATGCATAAGAGGTGAAAACTTGGAGCTATGGCTTGGAGGATGTTTCAGGCTTGTGTGTCTGTTGTGTTGAGTTCCTTTTGGTCCACTTATCACATTTGGATGGGTCAGAGAAGTTGGTGTGGCACTGTGGGATTGGTATGGGTGTTTTTGCATAAAGTCCAAGTTAGGTGTACTTGAGGTATGGGCAAGTGTGAGGCTGTGATAGGGGCATGGTTTGGCTCAGCTGAGTTTAGGGAGAGCCATAGAAATGGATTAGAAGCAATGCAGCAAGTGGATTAGGGTTTGTCATAGGTTTTGCAACTTTGTGACTTCTTGGCCCTTTTGTGATTACTTGAAGCACAAATCATGGAAATGGACAAACTCTTGGTGCATTCTGAATTTTAGGCATTGGTTTATGTTTGTGCAAAGGTTAGAAATCCATTTGAAGTCACAATTTGCCTTGGCAAGAGGTTTTGCAACTTTGCCTAATTGGTACAAAACTTGAAATTATGTGATTTTCCCCAACTTTGACAAGCCATAACTTTTGATCCAAAATGAATTAGAATGAGTTCTTGTACTTTTTGAAAAGGGAATGATCCATTCTACAACTTTCATGACCAAAGTTTTCCCATTTGAAGCATTTTTGAAACAAAAATAAAGGGTTGAAAAAGTTTCCCAAAATGGCAAGTTTCCATTACAAGTCATTTTCCCAAAAAGGAAACTTTGCAAATGGCTTGAAATTCTTCAATTTTGTGAACTTCTAACACCTTCCATGATCAAATAAAGATCATACACATTCAAAATGATGATGAACACCCTTTGGTTGGGTCATTGGGGGCCTCAGATGCCCTGATTTTACACTGACTTGCTCAAGAAGTCAACTCTTGATTAGATGCCTTCCCCATGGAATTTCTTCATGAAAATTGATATGCATGATCCTTATAACATATAGAGACCAATAGAAACAAGAATGACCAAAAAAATTGGAGTTATGGCCTGTGAAACCAAAACCCTAATTCTAGGTTATCTCTGCAGTTAAACCTAGCTCTGCTTCCATGCCATTTCCAGTTCTTGTGATTCTTTGACTTCTTTGATCCTGTGAGGATATAACATGATGCTTGAACATACATGGACCCCTTTGAAGTGATTGATGACCTTTGGAGTGGCTCAAATGGCTCTTGGATTGCTCAGATCACAAACCCTAGATGCAGATGACTTAGAAGCAATGCAGTGAATCAAAAATATAATATGAGAGGTTATGATTGACTTTATGTATATGAGGATATCACAAGACATGGTGTGAATGTGTGAGGGCAAATTTGGGGTGTTTACAATGTGGTCTTGTGATTGTCGAATGCAATCACATTTGTGTATGAGCTCACTTAGTCGAAACTAATCCCTTTAGATGTGTCTTTCCAAGAGTGGAGGATTATATAGAAAGTTCCTCGGGAATGAATGCAATATTAATTGTCATGTTTGATTCTCATGTGTAGTATGAATGGAGCCTACAGGTAAAGAGACTTGTGGTGGGGTACGACCCATGAAAAGTGACAATTATGGATAATGTTTCATGTGGATCCGAATCCATTTCACATGTCAAGTAAATACAAGGATTTGTGACTCATGCCGACTCTTAGACATAAGAAAGGATGAAAAAAGGGGATGTCTTGATGAGTTTTCTGATTAGTGATGGTTTGAGTTATTGAACTCAAGTAACATATTTCCAAATAGTGTAAAGTTGTTAAATAAAGTATTGCCCCTTCCCTTTTGACTTGATTTAGGATTGATTAGATCCTTGTAGAGACGAGTGAACCCATAAGATAGGGTAAATAATTGAGATTATCATCTCATCCCATTATTGTTGTTGTTTTTCAGGTATTGTTGCAGGTTTAGTTTACTAGTGGAGATAGGCTTGAATATTTTAAGAGAAGCTTAGTTTATGGCATTCCAATGTGTATCTTGTAATATGTATAATGAAGGATAGTTGTACTTAGATCTTAGATTTATTGTTTTGGCGGTTTCCATATCTTGTACCATATGTTATTTTATCACTTTTAGAAATGGTCAAGTATGTAAATTATGTCAATAGGCATTTATGACAGTGTCTATATTAGATAATAATAATTGTATGGTATTATTCTAGATTTATAATATACATGGTATTACAGTCGAAAACCTGACAAAAGTCACATTCAGTGTTTCAATTGTCAGAAGTATGGTCACTACTCTAGTGATTATCCTGAAAAACAAAAGAACCAAGAAAATGATGCAGAGTTTGCAAAGCATGAAGAAGAAGAGATGTTGTTAATGGTCATAGAAAGAGATAAAGAAAGATTCCAAGATCAATGGTGCATGGACTCAGGATTTTCATCACACGTGACTGGTAGGAAAGATTGGTTTGTCAACATAAAACAGACAATGAAGAACATGGTGAAATTTACAAATGATAATACTCTAGCATCTGAAGGTATTGGTGATGTTCTGATTATGAGGAAAGATGGAAAAGGTTAGTAACTTACAATGTATTGTACATGCCAGGCATGCAGAGTAATTTTCTCAACATAGGACAGTTAGTTAAAGAGAACTATAAAATGTCGATTGAAGACACAATGATGAGAGTTCTCGACTCAGGTGGAAGGTTAATCTTAAAGGCACCTATGTCTCAAAATAAAACCTTCAGGGTTGAACTTAGTGTGATGGATCACAAGTTCCTTGCAACTGCAGCTAGCAGGGATGAATGGATATGGAACTACAGACTTGGCCATCTCAACTTTAAGAACATCAGAGATATCAAAAGAAGAAATATGGTTTTAGGGTTACTAGAAATTGACATTCCAAATGAAGCGTGTGAGGAATGTGTGCAGGAAAAACAACACAAGAACAACTTCAGCAAGGATGCATGAAGTAAGTCGGAGGAAATTTTTGAAATCATATACTCTAGTGTATGTGGTCCTGTCCAGGTGGATTCTATTGAAGGTAACAAATACTATGTCACATTCATAAATGATTACAGTAGAAAACTGTGAACTTACATGATCAAGAAGAATAATGAAGTGATTAAGGTATTTGCCAAGTTTAAATCTATGGTCGAAAGACAAAATGGTCCAAAGCTCAAAATTCCTAGGATTGATGGTGGAGAATATGTGTCGAAAGACTTCGACACATTATGTGAGAAAAATGGATTGTGCATGAGGTGGTGCTACCCTACACTCCACAACAGAATGGAACTGCATAAAGGAAGACTATAACCATCATGAATATGGTGATAAGTATGTTGAAAGGAAAGATATATCCAAAGACTTATGGGGATAAGCTATGTCGACTGCAACATATATTTTGAACAGACGTCCAACGAAAAGGCTAGAAGGAATCACACCAGAAGAATGTTGGTCTAGTGTCCAACCTAGCTTGACTCATCTGAAGGTATTTGGATCTATAACACATAGACATGTGTCAGATCCGTTAAGAAGAAAACTTTATGACAAGTCAAGTCAAATGATCCTAATAGGATATCATTCAACTAGTGCATACAAGTTGTTCGACCCAGTGTACAAGAAAGTAGTGATAAACAGGGATGTAATCATATATGTGCTTAATTAATGGGATTGAATTGAAAATGTAAAGACGGATTCATTGATAATCTTATGTGAAGAACCAAAAATGAATTCGAAAGAGAAGTTTGATAAGAAGAAGTCAAAAGTCAAGCGAGCACAAGCACACCTCAAAGAATAAGACACTCGCCTGCAAGGTTACAAGATGTGTGATTACATTAAATGATGAGGTCGATGTTGGAGACTAGCATGTACACTATGCTTTATATGCAAATTTCAAACCAGTCAATGCAGCTGAGGCATTTTTAGAATTCAAGTGGAAGAAAACAATGAATAAGGAACGGAAGTCCATCAAAGTCAACAATACTTGGTAACTTGTCAAACTGCCTTAAGACAAAAATGGAAATCGATGTGATGTGGGTATACAAGGTGAATTTTAATCTCAAAGGAGAAGTATCTTGACGCAAGGAAAGACTTGTAACAAAAGGATTTCTTCTAAAAGAAGGAATCAGCTTCGACGAAGTTTTTGCACTTATTGCTAGGATCGAAACAACCAGGTTGGTTGTTGGTCTAATAAACATGAACAACTAGCACATATGTCAGATGGATGTAAAATGTGAATTTTTGAATGACCCCTTAGATGAAGAATTTTACATTGAACAACCAGCTGGGTTTGTGAAACAAGGTGAAGAAAGCAAGGTATACATGTTGTATAAAGCTTATAGACATAAGAAAGCTCCAATAGCTTGGAATAAGAAGATATATAACTTTCTAAGGGAAAAGGAATTTATGAAGTGCACAACTGAGCATGGAGTTTATGCAAGAAGAAGCAATAGTGAATTGCTTATACTAGTCTTTATGTCGATGATCTATTGATAACAGGAAGTTGCATGAAGGAGATCAAAGATTTTAAATATGACATAAGTGAAGAGTTTGCAATGTCATACTTGGGAAATATCTCATACTTCTCTGGTATTAAGTTCTACAGTATTAGTAGAGGCTTGATGATGCACAAAAGAAAATATGCAGGTGAAATACTCAAGAGATTTGAGATGCAATATTGCAACCCAACTTCGACTCTAGTTGAGCACATATTGCAACTATCGAAAGACACAAATGAAGATAATGTTTCCTCATGCTTCATATGTGGGACTCGCCACACGTTTCATTTGAGAAATCACATTGTGCTTTGCTTGAGGAAATCACTGAATTTTAGAATGTCAATACGCCAAAATTAAACTCATCTAAGACATTTCTTGGGAGCCCAATGGGATGTGGTCACATGAATGGGATGGAGATCCTCCCAACGGGGCTTGGATATTCCACCCATAATCTACCTTATTTATCATACATGGAATAACAATGGAAGGATTTCAATAAAGGAGGAAAAACCTTTTCCCAGTTGTTGCTCCCGAGATTTTCATCCTAGTACAAATGCGAAAGTGACGCAGAAAGGGTAGAGGATTCGGGAAAATGGTTGGAGAAGAAGAGGTTGAGAAGATTGAAGGAAAACGGATTAAAGAAGAAATGAAGAATGGAGAAGTTGTCAGAGATGAAGATGGAGGTTGAAGAGGTTATGAGAAGAATGGAGAAGGAGAAAATGTGTGGGAGAGATTGAAGAAGGTTCGGATTGAAGGAGGTTATGGGGGAACCGAAAAAATGATGGAGGTTGAGATTCTGACTTATAGCAATGAATCAGAAATTCTTCTGGAACTTTCCCAGGTGAATTCAGTTATGAATTCAGTTACAATTCAGTTATGTATTTTTTAGAAACTCTGTTATGGATTGGTGTTAGAGTTTTTTGATGGATTGCGATTGAACTTTGTTTTTATTTATTTATTTTTATCATTGCAATGCAGATGGAGGATTAAGACTTGCTAGTGAACAGGAAGAGAGGCAAATAAGGTTGGAGGAAGAAGCAAGAGAGGCAGCATGGAGGGCAGAACAAGATAGGATTGAAGCTTTGCAGAAGGTTGAAGAGCAGAGGCTAGCTAGGGAAGAAGAGAAAAAAGATTGCTTTTAGAAGAGGAGAGGAGGAAACAAGCTGCTAAACAAAAGCTTTTAGAACTGGAACAAAAAATTGCCAGGAGGCAGGCTAAAGCAGCCAAAGGTTATAATAATGCTCCAGTTGTTGTGGATGAGAAAATAACTGGAAATGCGAATGAAAGAGATGCATCTAGGGCTACATATGTAGGTGATTGGGAGGATAGTGAGAGGATGGTTGATAGGATATTAACTTCGGCATCTTCTGATTCATCGAGTGTGAATAGGCCATTGGAGATTGGTTCTAGGTCTCATTTTTTGAGAGATTTGTCTTCCACCTTCGTTGATAGAGGTAAACCAGTTAATTTATGGATATGAGATGGATATGAGAGCTTGAATAGACCGACATTCTATTCACAGGATCAAGAGAATAGTCACAACAGTCCCCATAGAGACTCGTCCATCGGTGGAAAGCCATTTATGAGGAAAGAACATAATAGTGGTGCTGGATTAATACCTTCGAGGACATACTATAAAGGAGGGATTTCAGAGGCTCATTTAGATGAATATGCTCATGTTAAAGCCCCGAAGTGGAACCAATCTGCAGATGTAGATCATGTTGGCAGAAATACAGACGTGCATTCTGATTTTAATGAAAATTTTGTTGAAAGATTTGATGGTAATTGGTGAAGTGATGTCAGTTTAGGAGAGGTCTCTTTTTTTTCCTGAGTTTTCTTCTTTTTTTTGTAACTGTAACTGAAATCTCCTCTTTTGTAACTGAATTTTATCAGTTTTGTAACAAACTTTTCTTGTGATTTTCTAGTTTATGTATGTAACCTTTTCCTTTTGTATGTAACTGATTCTTTCTTCTGATAAACATGGCTAGTCACCACTGCTGCCCTTTACCTTTTGCTATATGGTAATGAGTACCATTTCAAATAAAAAATGGACTTTATTTGGAGATATGGACCAAAATAAATAATCACAAATTAGCGTTGGATTTAGATTTTAGAAAATGGGCTTTGGGATTAATAACCACTTTAATGTAGATTAACAATTGAATATCAGTTCAAAAATAGGAGAAAATCGAATTCAATAATGGACTTTGAAATTAAATTTTAAACCATATGTAACACCCCAAAATTTGCCCTCATATTTATTACCTTAATTCGCTCGGACTTTCATTCATCAGCATCGAGTTTTTAAATCAAGAGATCGAAGCATGGGTATTACGATTTGGCAGAACTGGGTTTCACAATGATCGAGGTATATTCAATAGAACTGGATTCTCATGTTTTTCATTGAGCGATGAAGTGAGAGATTAAAGTTGTGAAGAATGATCATCTTGAATTTCTTCTTCTTCAAGCTACTATAGTTCCTTTTCTTAAAAGATGACCAAGGTTTTGAATCATAGTTCGGTTATCTGCATCTCTCACAAGATCGAGATTTCATTCTATGGTGTATGGAGTGAATTAGTGTTTTTTCACTGACTCTCCTCCAGTATTAGGATTTTCGCCCATGGTGCTTCAAACAAGGATTATTGGATTATGACTTTCATATTAAGTTATTTCCTTGTGGTTGGGCTTGTGGAAACTAATCATTCGAGGTCTTACATAACAAAGGCATTTTGGTAGTCGTGGCATGAAAGATTTCATTGTGGATGCATAAGGAAATCAAGACATGGTGGTCCACCCATTTGCTTGCTGCGTGATGTAAGGTTATGAAGAATTGGAAGTATAGTTGAAGCTTCATGGAGAATTTAAGTTTAATATGGATCCAAAAATAGGATTTGAATTTAAGATGTTGAAGAGGGAATTAAGTTAAGTTGCAAAGTCAAATTGGTTTCAAGAATAATAAAAAAAAAGGGGGGGGGGAGGTTCAAGTCGAATTCCAAATTCAAAAGTTCAAATTCTACATTGTTGTTATGGAAAAATTGAGATTGGCATAAGGAGTTTCTAAGTTTTTATAAGCTGCTCCTATTACCTCTTGGAAATGCTTCTATTAACTCTTGGAAATTATCTGTTTTGTTTGAAACTAAATTTATTTCACGGGCATATCTCCTTTGACCACTTACAAGTTGTCGAGTTGCATTCAATTAACTTTGTAAATGCATTATCCTTGGTGGTGTTTCATTTACTAGGTGGAGATTATCAGATTATTTGCAGATTATATATTCTAATAAATTTCATTCAAAAATGCGTTATCCTTGGTGGTGTTTCACTTACTAGGTGAAGATTATCAGATTATTTGCAGATTATATATTCTAAATAGAAGATTCACAATGGCATTGTTGTGTAAATTGAGAAGCATAATCAGGTCCATAACATGATCAGTTTCAAAAAGTGGAATATATTAGAAAAATCAATAGGCAAACCGAAAAGGATTCTATAATACAAAATGATTTTTTACACCAGAATGATGACAACAGAAATCTCTAACGAAATTAACACAAGAATGGTAAACTTCGTCAACTCGAAGTTACTCCGCATACTGAATTATCAACAGTTTCAAGGACCATCGTCTTCAAGACTCCATCATCAATTTTCCGTGTCACTCCAACATGCTCTAATCTCTCTCTCAAAACTTCGAATGGAGGAAGCGGCGACTTCAAACTCTCCGCAGCAACATACAGCAAAATAGACTAAGTCAGTTCATAAATAAGTCAGTTACAACATACTTTTCACCAGAAAAAATCTCAAAATATTATAGAAGAAAAAATGCAGAGCTTTCAAATTAAATTGATCAGAAAAATTCATTAAGAAAAATCCCATAACCGAATTCAGTTAGAGATCTAACAAACTTTAACAGAAAGTTAACCGAATTGCTAAGGAGATTTACCTCTAGTTATCTTCTATAAAAGAGGATCAATCTCTCTGCATCAAAGAGAGAACCTCAACTGAACCAATCTTTCAGGGTTTATTTCTTCAATCTTCAATCATGAGACTCACGAACTTTCACCATTTTTCATCAATCTCGTTGCAATTCGAAACACATAAAGAAATTGCAGCAATCTCTCACAATCTCGCAGCTCCTTCTTCGTTCTTTATCAATATCAAACTCCAATCCAATATTCGGCATTCAACCAATCGATCGAAAGAGAATTAGATCCCTGCAAAATCAAGAACGACATTCAACAATAATCAGCATAACCGCAAGACTCAGATCACAGAAACAGAATGAAGAAAGAGAAGGGAACCAGACTCGTATCTGCAATAATCATTGCTCATGTGACCAAATCGAATTCGTAGAAAGATGAAGAAGAAGATTCGTGATAACAAATCACAGTTCGGAGCAGAAAAAGAGATTCGAGTTTACCGAACATATCCAACCTGTGTCCTTATCCTCATCATCATTCAACATATCGTCACCACCAACTCAAGGATCGAGTCTCGCAAACCTTCATCGTCCTCGTCCATCTCTCTGTGTTGAAGATCTTCATTGATTCTTGAATCTTTCCTGCAAGTCGTCAACAGCAACAATCACAAGGCTCATCGGTAACAACCTCAAGATGTCTGTACAGAAACTGAAAAAGCAGCAAGAATCAAAATGGCATCATGCGTAAAGAAGAATAATGAAATGGAATGTACCAAGATCAACACATCTTGAGGCGTCTCCACCCTCGTTCTTTAATCGACATCTTCGTCGGTCACAAGGTATTTTCCGAGGATTTGCTTATGGACTTGGATTATTTTTATGCCTCGATTATTGTGTTTTCACTTTGTGATGTAATATCTTAGAACTTGTATGCTTGTATAGTTCCTATAATTAGGATAGAAAAGATAAAACGAATCGATAGAAAACCAAAATCTCAAAAATGAAATAAATAAGATACTCGATCCAACGTCGAGTAAATTTTCAAATAAATAAATAAAGTTGCATGTGACTTTAGGATTCCTCGATTACCATCGTTCCACTCCATTATACCAAAAGCAAGCCTTGTATGTTGCACACCATAAGTTGTGCGTCTCAGCACCATGCAACCGACCCACCCGATCCATCGTTTCATCCCATTTACGTTTCATATACATTTTTACCCACCATGACTTAAGAGGACCATATTGTTCATTATTGCTTTTTGTACTTGTATTTCTAGTTTAATATCTCTTAGGTAGATTTAATCTTCCAAACCTCACTAACCATAGGTCACCATTAAACTCAATTAACTTAGGGTAAGTCTAGTTTCCCTTAGAGTTTTCCTTTTGCAACTTGAGTCTCCCTTCTCATCTTTAAGAAAATCAAAAACACTTAATAAAGGAAAATGTGTACAATGCGCCACGAGCCTTAAGCTATACGGGAAATGACTAGTGGAGGTCTCCTTCATTCTTATAGGATGCTTTACAAACGTTCCATTGGGGGCGATCTTGGAAAGTATTCGCTCCTGTGTCATAGTCTTTAGTGTTGTACATACAATAAACACAAACTCAAAACACTTCTTCTAAAAGACAACAAACCAAGACATCACGTCTTCTCTTCTCATCTCATACTCTTTGCGGACGAATGTGACTTGTCTCGACAGTTCAAACAGCGATACGGTAAACACCCTCGAGTCAGAGCCGGTAACACCTGAGCTAGAGCTATGGCAACGTCATCCTAAAAATCACAAACAAGTTTCAGCCTTAGTTAGACGAACTACGGCGACTCTGATCCTCATTTTCCCGATGAGGTACGTAGGCATTGGGGTAGGGCCCATTCAAGCACAATCTTTCTTTTTCCTTACATTTTCCCCCTTTATTTCCATCTTTCTTTCCAATTCCATTTCTCATTCCCATTCCATTCCAAATAGCCATTCTTTTATTCAAACAGCATATTATTTCTCACCCTTTGAAAACAGACTTACAAGCGTGGATCCCGTCGGGTACGGTAGACGGATTGGGGTGCTAATACCTTCCCAATTTGTAACCGACTTCCGGACCCAAATCTTTGGTTCACAAGGCCTCGTCCTTTTCCTTCTTCCTTAGGTTTGTGAAACATTACCTTTCCCGTTCCTTTGGGATAAAAATGTCTGGCTGGCGACTCTAACCTTTCCGCGCCACTTTCGCGTTTGTACTAGGATGAAAATCCCGGGAGCGACACCATAGAATTTGGTTTTAAATTTAGGACATGAAACAGTTATTAATACGAAAGTGGTCATTGGTTAGAAAGAAGAGAACTTGTATCTTGAATTCCAAGATGAACCTTCCTCACGCCTTGTATATTAGACACACTTGAATAATCAAATATACCTGATCTCAAATCAAACTTCAAATCTAATCAGACTGGCATACTTAATAGGCTCTTGAGTTTAATCCCTAATTCGATTCACCTGCATCACCAATGACTTAGAGAATGGCCATGCTTTTATCATAGTGTGGATCCATAATGTGATCTCTTTCATACTAACCTACTGCTATGTAAATTACTTCCATATGATATTTAAACTTGAGGACCACTGATCTCTTCAACATGAATCCCTAAGTCACCCTGAATGCACACTGATGTAGAAAGCACCCTGAGATGTTGAAAGGAATTGAACCCTTAATTCACATCAAATATAGTTAAACACCTTGATGATGAATAATCATCGTGAATGAAATCCTCGAGGATCACTGAATCAGGGAAATAAACCCTAATTAAATGGAAAGAGCACAATAGGATGAAATTGTTAATAACCTCATAACCAATATTTTGAATTCATCAGATAACCATACATAGGACGCAAGGCCCTAATTCCATGATCCCTGAAACAAACTCCAGTGAAGTAGAAACCACAAACCCATGGAATAATCTGATTCTCATTAGGGCATTAATCCCATGCCTTAGAAACTCAATGAAATGCATGATTGCAAATGATATGACCTAATGAGAAATGCAAATGAAATGTGAAGCGATAAGCCAGTTAAAGAATAAATAAGAGGGAAAATTTTAAGGTATTACAGCTGCCCCTATTCAATCATCTGCGAGCCTGAACGAATAATTGCAACAGCTTTTAGACGTTCAAGGTATGAAGTGATTGAATACTCGAATAAAACTTGGAAATTTGCACACTGTGGGTAATAAAATATGTTGGGAAGAATGCCATCCTCGAATGACAACTCACAAAAGATCCTCTGATTAAGCATTAAAACCATTCCCGAATGGAAACACAATGGTATACCGGCCTCATTTGATAACCAGAAATGCAAAGACTGACCTCAGACAAACTTTGCAAAAAGAGACAAATTGACCTCAATCAATAAGCTCAAAATGGTCTATAATCCTCGAATGATAGCCACAACAAACACAAACAAGACCAACCTCAGGAGGACTTGAAGAAAAGAATATCATCCTAGAATGACAATTCTCAAAAGATCCACGGATCTAACACGAAACCATCCTCAAATGGAGACGCAATGGTATACCGGCCTCAGGCGGTAACCAGAAACACAAAGACTAACCTCAGACAGACTTTGCAAAAGAGACAAACTGACCTCAATCAATAAGCTCAAAATGGTCTATCATCCTCGAATGATAGCCACAACAAACACAAACAAGACCAACCTCGGAAGGACTTGAAGAAAAGAATGCCATCCTCATATTACAATTCTCAAAAGATCCTCGGATCTAACACGAAACCATCCTCGAATGGAGACGCACTGGTATACCGGCCTCAGGCGATAACCAGAAACACAAAGACTGACCTCAGAACTCAAGATATGGCAAGTCAAAGTTGGGAAAAATCTTGTAATTTTCAAGTTTAGGCCAAAGAGGGAAATGTGCAAAAGTGAATTTCAGGCCTCTATGTGACTTATAATTCACTCAAATGCATCATGGCATGATCAAACAACATCTCAAAGGCAGATTTGAGCTTTGAACCAAGGGATTTCATGACTTATTTCTCAAGAAATCACAAAGTTGCAAAATTGCAAAACCCATGCAAACTCATGATCCAAGCCATACAACTCATAACAATTGATCCTATGGTTCTCCTTGAAGCTAGCTGAAGCAGCTCAAGCCCTCAAATCAGTTCTGCCATGGCCCATACCTCAAGTACACAACATTTGACTTTTTGGCCAATTGAACCATACCAATCCCACAGTACATAGCAACTCTTCTGATTCATTCCATTTGTTTATGAAAAGCCTATGGATCATAAAAGAGGACTCACAAGAGCTTAGAAGGACCACACACTCAGTTTGCACAAAAATCCCCAAAAATTTCCACTCTTCGATTTTCCCAATTCAGCCATCAAACTTCACAAATTCCTTCACCAATCAACCACACATCATTCATAGAACAAGAATCAACCATTAAAATGGCCTGAAACATCACATATCAAAACCTCAATTTCTACCATATCAGAACTGGACCTCTCAAACCAGCCACTTTCAAAGCATTACAAGCATTCCATTAGCCTTAGGAGGTTCAAAGGAGGCCATTTGCACAAGAGGGAGGCTCTGAAAGCTCATATTTGCAGGTCACCAGCTCAGGTATACTCAAGAACTTTTTGTCTTAAAGCTTTAATTTCTTGTCATAGAATGAAAATGCATGTCCTAGGGATCACATAGATGTCTTTAGAATTGAAAATGATGAAGAAATGATCATGTTATGTGCTTCTGAAATTTTGCCTGTGTTTTTGATTTGCTTCGATTCAGCTTGTTCTTGTGTTATAAATTGTGTTTGATGACTGATTTGAGTTCCTTAGAGTGTGGGGATGGATTTTGGGCAGGTTAGAGGTCTTGTACTGGCCTAGGGAAGAAGTTGTGTGTTTGGACTCGCTGGAGAAAATGACCGGAGCACTGTTCCGGTCATCTGAAAGTGATTAGAGTTTGAGGGTGATTAGGGTTCCTAGATTAAACGTAGGCCATTGGATCTTGATTAAATTAGGAAGTGGACGGTCTAGATAATTCATTAGCCCTAATTTTAATTAATTAAAACAAATTACAATTAATTAGCTCAGATTAAATAGGAGTCATTGGATTGCGCGCGTTTAACAAGTTTAAATCTAAACCCTAGGATCTACATACCCCCAGTCAAGCTGACTTGCGCCCTTAGCCCTTGATCTTGCTTCCATGCAATCTGGGCCTTTCATTTGGATTACTTTTCATTTTATTTTTATTTATTTCATTTTGTTTTCTTTTATTTATTAAAAATAGTAAAACATTTTTAAAAATTCTTATTTTTTACACTTTCACTCTAATTAATTTTAAAAACCCAAAAACATTTTTATTTTCATTTTTTGCATTAAAAATTTATTTTTAAATCATTTAATTATATTATTTAATTAATTCATTCATTTTAATTAATTAAAAATACTTTTGGGTATTTAAAAATAACCAAAAAAAAAAATCATGAAGCATCCTTGAACATTATAATCAATTTACAAACTCATTTCACTAATTTATTTTAGGTTTTGATTCTATTTTGAGAATTAAATTTGAATTAGGGTTTTCAAAATCCCTTTTTTTCACAACCTAACTTCTAAAATTCACTTCTGACTAATAAAAATGAGTTTGTACTTGGCTATTTTTGCATCTTTTACATGTTGCATCTAGTATCTAGGACATTTAAAGCATATTTTTGCATTGCATTTTCAATTTGATATACATTTTTCCTTGAGAGGTATCCAAAACCCTAGCTTAACTTAGAAAAACCATAACTTGACTTTGGTATAGCTTCTGACCTCCATCTTTGGGGAGTGTTCTTTGTATGTTTAGGGTTTGTTTGGTTGCAATTTCAAATTTTTATCATGTGTTTTGCTTCTGTGTTGATCATGGACATCTCATGCATTCTAAAAACCCTAATTTGCCATGTATACTTGCATTCATCTTTGCATATCCTCATCACATGAACTTGTCATGACATGTCATGCATTTGTATGTCATCTTAGATACCTTAGGTCATGTGAGAACATTGTTTGATCATTGTTACATTCCTTTGGTATGCTTTGTATGCATTACATCTTATGTATGTTCATGTATTTTCAAGCTTCTAACATGTTTGTTTTTGCATCCAACACTTGTATGATCATACATATGCATTGTACATGACTTTGCATCCTTTCATAACACATTTTCATCATGCGTTCTCTTCTGGTTAGGATCATTGCACCTTCATTTGTTCAATTTCATCTTATTTCATACCTTATGCATTCATACTAACCCTTTCAGGTGCTTCAGGTAAGTTGATTAGGATGTGGATGTGCATCCACATCCAACCTCTTCTTATCCTTTCATATGCATCTTTACTTGTCTTTGAAGTGAATTTTATTCACTTGTGTTTCTCTCTTTCTCTTATCCCATTCTTAGGTTACTTAACTTCTTCAGGAAGTAAGTAATCTATTCTCATATCTCCTTCTCTTTTCATCTGCTTCTCCTTCCTTGGTGGCCAATCTGAAGACTTTCTTTATGCCTCACAAACCATAGGAACTACCAAGCATGATAACTTTAGGGTTGTGAATAGTCCCCCTTAGTTTTTACCTTTTGAGTCTCCTTGAGTCTTTGCTTCTCATCTCAATAACAAAGGCTAAACAGTTAAAGTTTTGGGGCTCTGTATTAGGGTTATGCATGTATGCTTATCTTAGTATGGAGTGTATAATTGTGATACTTGGTGTTAAACTTGTAAGTTGTTTTCGCCTTCTAATCAAAACACCTAATAATTATCAAGACTTAAGCTTGTAACTTGGGCCTTATATTAGGGTTACATCTCTGCCTTTGGGTCAGAGGGACTAACCCTAGTGTTTAATGGACAAGTCCCCCTCAGGTTTAGTCTTACAAATATAAAATTCACTTCTTAATCTAATCTCTAATTAAAATCCACTTTAATAAAGGTTTGTTATATAATGATTTTAATCCCTGGGCATGGATTAAGTTGTAGTATCTTCCTCATCTTAAGTGTCTTCATCTATCATCCTTCTCTTAGGATGGTGTAATGAGTTCACTAATCCCTGATTAGAGATTAAACACATTACTTAACACAAAACAAAAATCCAAAAAAAACTTAATAATTACAAGTAGGTTAATGATCTTAATCCTGTATCATTAGGGTAATTAAGTTGAGATATTCATCTCACACTTGAGTAGACTCATTATCCCTAATCAGGGGTAATATAATGAGTTTACGATCCTTGATTAAGGCTTAAGCTCATTATCCTATGCAAAACACCAAAAACAAATAAAAAAACTGAAAACATTAAAACAAACAATAAATGTCTCCTCCGGGATTCTTTTCTCATCACACTCACTCTGAAAACGAGAACTCGCTTCTTCCGTCTAATGCAAGACAGTTAGCACTTGAGCCAGACGAGTCATACACTTGAGCATAGACAAGCAAGCAGTTCACACCAAAACACCAAGTCTCTTTGAGTCGAACTACGGTGTTTTGACTTCCTCATTGCACGAGAGGATACGTAGGCATAACTTAACGGTTATCGAACAAAAGTCCCCAGGTCTCCCCCCTCTTTTCTTTCCTAGCTTTCTTTTCTTAACCTCAGTTTGAACTCCTGTTCTTTTTGCACTGTCACTTTGTACATCCATCTCTTTTATACACAGTCAACACGTACACTTCCCCCTTTTAAACACAATTAGGTAAGCGTGGATCCCGTCGAGTACGACAGACGATCTGGGTGATAATACCTTCCCAGGTCGTAACCAACCCCCTTACCCAGTCTCTTTGGTTCGCAACCGTCTTATCCACTTCTTTCTAGGTTTATGCAGCATTACATTTCCTTCGGGATAAAAATGCCTAGCTGGCGACTCTATTCAACCTTCACCATCCGACCGTTCTCGTCGACAGTTCGTGTTTGCACCGGGATGAAAGTCCGAGGAGCGACAAATCTCTGTAACACTCTTTCTACCCCATCACAATTATAGTACAATTTAATCAAATATCAGAGTAAAACTCGTGAAAGGATATCACATTCTTCATAACTCAAACATCATAAGCAATCATAATGAGTCTTGTCTCTTAACGCGGGTTATAAAATCATGAACAATTTAAGCAAAAGCCTTTTCAAACAACTACGCAACGGAAAATAAAACATCATATTTCATTAAAAGAAAACCTCATAGTTTAATCCAAAACATCATGTAAATCTCAGTAAAATCAAAAGAACAACATTTTAATTCAAGTAAACTAAATAACGCAATATTCTCAAGCGAAACCCATCCTGATGTTATTAGACACAGAGCAGGACTCTACTTCTAACTAACAACGACAAACCCATTAACACTGAGTTAAACGTACACCGAGCTAACCTTAAGTATCTTCATGATGGCATAATAGACCATCACAAAAGGCAGGCAGGGTGAGTAAATTCACATTCAATAAACTAATATAAAAATGAGAATTTATAAACATGTATCACAAAACATAATCAATGATCATGGAAACTTTTTACACAACTTCAAATACATCACATCACAATCACAAACTCAATGCAATTCATGCTATGTCAGTTAGAATGAAATGCAAACTCTTAATATGCATGTGGTACCGAATCATACTCATGGATGGACACTAGGCCATCAACCCTCCACAAGGGAGCACATCATAACATCATATCACTTCAAATCTGCAGAATGGGATTGAAGCTACCAACGAACCGAAGTCCCCTCATAAATCATGCCATAAATGCAAGATGCAATATACACGCATCATCATCAAAACATCATAAGCATTGCATCCGCATTCATCATCATTCATCACATTACTCACTTATTTAACCTCTTGCTCTACATCATGTCATCATAACTCATAAACTCTTAAACCTCTTAAATTCATCATACATCATTTTATCACCAATGTCTTACTCATATAACATCTAAACACATCACACAACATCACTAAAATATCATAACAACCTAAAACAATAAAGTACATAAATTACCTAATTTTTTAGAGTTAAATAAATTTTCAAAACATGTCAGGTCTCGCTAAGTGAGCTGACCCCCTCGCTAAGCGACTAACTCACAGGTTTTTAATTTCTAAAGTTCTTGCTTGCTCGCTAAGCGAGCTTCGTGATTTCTCCAAAAATTCTACGATTTTAGAATCGCCCTTCTGCGATAAAACTCATCAAAACCAGTCTTTCAGCAAGAACATAGCAGGAAATCATGATCATACTCAATATTACTCATAATATCATCATACACATCATATAACATCATTATATTCATCAAAATTATCATCATAAAGTAATTCTTCAACAAAACCCCACAACCCTATAACTCTACCTCAAAACCCCAAACTCTATCTCTATATTACAATACCGAACTAAAAATACTCCCCATACCTTAGGTTTCGTAATCCTTTCGATAAATTCTCGAAAAATCTCTCCAACCTACAAGTCCTAGCCTTTCTTCCTCATAGTTCCTCTTCCTTTCTCTCCAAAAGTGCGATCGTTCCAAGTAATCGTACAAACCAACTTTACTCTTTTGTCACTCTTACCCCTAGGACCTATTTAATCTTCCCCCATAATACCTTCACTAATCCTCTACCAAAAGACCACATTACCCTTATCTTCTAATTCTTCTTATTATATTTAACTAATCTCAAATAATTAAATAAACCCACTATACTTAATATCCTAATATTATTAAAATATTAAGTCACCCTCATAACCCCATAAAACATCAAATCCTCAAATAATTCATAAAAATTCACAACAAACACGTCAATTAAATCAAAATCGAATTTAGGGTGTTACAACTCTCTCCCACTTAAGAATTTTTGTCCTCGAAAATGTAGCTGAAGCAAACAGCATCAAATACGATTCCTTCATCTGATCTTCACATTCCCAAGTCCAACTATCACTAGCTGGTCCTCCCCACAATAACTTCACTCAGGCGATCTCTTTGCCTCTTAATCGCTTTATTTCTCTGCCCTTTATCCGTACTAGCGAAACTTCCACAGTTAGATTATCTCTTACTCGAACATCATCCATCTGAATCACATGCGACAGATCTGCAACGTACTTCCTCAGCTGTGACACATGAAACGCATCATGCAAATTTGCAAGTGACGATGGTAATTCAATCCTGTATGCCACCTCCCAGGCCCTTTTCAAAATCTTATACGGTCCAATGAAACACGGAGTGAGATTTTTGGACTTCAAAGCTTTCCCGACACTAGTCACTAGAGTAACCCTCAAGAACACATGATCTCCGTCTTGAAATTCAAGTGCTTTCCTCCTCTTATCATGATAAATCTTATGACGACTTTGCGAAGCCTTCATTCTCTCTTGAATTATCTTAATCTTTTCAGTCGTCTCCTTCATAATCTCAGGTCTAAGCACAGGACCCTCGCCTGATTCATACCAACACAATGGAGTCCTACATTCTCTCCCACACAATTCTTCATACGGAGCCATACCAATGCTTGCATGAAAACTATTGTTATACGTAAACTCGATCAACGACAAATGACTATCCCACACACCTCCATGATCCAACACACAAGCCCTCAGTAAGTCCTCTAAATATTGGATAGTTCGTTCTGTCTGACCGTCCATCAGTGGATGATAAGCCGAACTCATCCTCAACTTGGTTCCAAAGCATCTTGTAAACTCTTCTAAAATCTCGATGTAAATTGAGGATCTCTATTTGACACAATACTCGAAGGTATCCCATGCAACCTCACAATCTCAGTAATATACATTTATGCTAGTTTCGACATGGAATGATTAATCTTCATCGGTAAGAAATGTGCCGATTTAGTTAATCAATCAACAATCACCCAAATGGAATCATTTCCCTTCACCGTATTCGGTAAACCTGTCACAAAATCCATGGAAATGCTATCCCATTTTCATTCCAGAATACTCAACGGTTGCATCATACCTAAAGGATTTTGATGTTCAACCTTCGATTTTTGGCAAACCAAACAAGCATACACAAACTCTGCAACATCTCTCTTCATACCCGACCACCAAAACAATTTCTGCAAGTCATGACACATTTTAGTAGCACTAGGATGAATACACAACCTACTTCGATGTCTTTCTTCTAGAATACTCTTCTTCAAATCTGGATTATCAGGAACACACACACAATCTCGGAACCTCATCATACCATTTTCATCAATTTGGAACTCTCCTTTGTTACCTTGGTTAATCAAGGTCATTTGATCAACCAACTTCAAATTTGATTGTTGTCCTAGACAAATCTCTTCCATAATATCATTAGTCAATATCAGCATACCCAACTTCACACTCTCAGATGTAGTTTCACATAACAAACTCATGTCTCTAAAATGCTCAATCATTTCAAGTTCTTTCACCATCATCATTGACATATGCAAAGTCTTCCTACTCAAAGAATTTGCAACCACGTTAGCCTTACCGGGGTGGTAACTCAAATAAAAATCAAAGTCTTTCAACATCTCTAACCATCTTCTTTGCCTCATGTTTAGTTCATTCTAATCAAATAAGTATTTTAAACTTGTATGTTCTCCGAACACCTCAAATCTCGATCCAAACAGATAGTGTCTCCAAATCTTTAACACGAATACCACAACTGCCAACTCTAGGTCATGGGTAGGATAATTCCTCTTGTGAATACGTAGATGTCTAGAAGTATAGGCAACCACTTGACCATTCTGCACCAACACACCACCAATACCCATCTTTAAAGCATCACAGTACACCACAAAATATTCATTTGGATTCAGCAAAATCAATACCGGAGCAGTCATTAACCTCTTCTTTAATTCAACAAAACTCTTCTCACACAGAACATCCCAAACATAAGTCTAACCCTTTCAAGTCAACTGAGTCAGAGGCAATGCCAACTTAGAAAATCCCTTTATAAACTTTTGGTAATAACCGACCAAACCAAGAAAACTTCTGACCTCAGTAGCAGACTTTGGAGTGCCCCACTTTAACACAACATCAATCTTCGAAGGATCAACTAAAATTCCACCACTAGAAATCACATGGCCAAGGAAACTCACTTCCTTCAACCAGAACTCCCACTTTGACAACTTAGCATAAAGTTTCTTTTCTCTCAATAGTTGTAATACAATCCTCTGGTGTCCTTCATGTTCTTCTTCTGACTATGAATAAATTAGGATGTCATCAATAAAAAACACCACGAACTTATCCAAATACTCATGAAAGGTTCGGTTCATATAGTCCATGAATACATCAGGTGTATTGAATACACCAAAAGGCATCATAGTATACTCATAGTGACCATACCCTGTCCTGAAAGTTGTCTTCGAAATATCATTTGCCATAACTCGAATCTGATGATAACCTGACCTCAAATCAATCTTACTAAAAACGCGAGCTCCTACTAAATGATCCATCAAATCATCAATTCTCGGAAGTGGATATTTAATTTTTTATAGTCATCTTATTCGATTGTCGATAATCCACACACAACCTCGTGCTACCATCTTGTTTCTTATCTAACAACATTGGAGCACCCCACAGAGAAACACTCAGACGAACAAATTTCTTCTCAAGAAGTTCTTCATGTTGTTTCTTCAACTCACTCAATTCTGAAGCTGACATCCTATACGGAGCCATCGACACTGGACTAGTACCTGGTACCAAATCTATAACAAACTCTACCTCACGCTCTGGAGACAAATCACTAATGTCATCCGAAAACACATTAGGAAATTCTCGGACAACAGGTAACTCAACACTAACCTGTTCACGGTCAACTTGTAACGCCGCAAACAAATCAAACACATGAGCTTCATCCTCTAGCAGTTCATCTACTTCTTTTGCGGATAAAAACATCATCTCCCCATAATCACCAAACTCTAGAAACTCCACCATATTTTCATAACAATTGATATGCACAAAGTTGAACTCCATCCAGTTCATACCAAGCACAACATCCATATGGCATAAGGGTAAACATACCAAATCCATCAATAAATCCTTACCATAAATGGTCAAAGGACATTTCAAACACACACGGTTAGTCGTAACTGAACTGTCTGTAGGCATCTCGATCAACATAATACCATTCATAACAGTCAAAGGAAAACTCAACCTAGTCGCACACTCAAGCGAAATAAACGAATGAGTAGCACCAGTATCAATTACATCATTAGTAAAACAAGTACCTCGAATCAAGTTATCCTTCTTCTGAGCTTCTGAGCCACTCAAGGCGAACACTCTACTAGTAGTTCAAGCAGTATTAACAACCTTCTTTGGTTTCTGACACTGAGTACTAATATGTCCCTCTTCACCACAATTGAAACAAGTTGGTCCTACATTTCGACAATCGTCCTTCATATGACCCCTCTTACCACATTTTTAGAATCTTATCACAGTAGTGGTGTACACGTCAGATTTATGACCCGCTTCTCCACACTTATAGAACTTGAGAGGAGTGGAACCCATTCCCTTACTTAGCTTCTTCCCATCAGTAACCTTTGGCTTCCATTTGTCATTTGGAGTCGCATAAGGTTTCCCACAACTGGCCCTTGTCTTTCTTCTCACTCACCTACTTATAGTGAGAAGATCGAGCTCGACTATCCTCATCATAAATCTTACTATTGTCTACCAGTTCAGCATACCTGCGGATCTGCTGACACCCAATCGCTTGCTTGATCTCTGGTCTCAACCCATTCCCAAACTTCAAACACTTAGACAACTCAGCATCATCACGGTTGTAGTGAGGAAAAAACTTCACTAACCTCTCAAACTTGGCAGCATACTCTGCCACTGTCATGTTCCCTTGTTTCAACTCTAAGAACTCAACCTCTTTTTTTCCACGGGTGTCTTCAGGAAAGTACTTACTCAGAAATTACCTCCTAACACAATCTAAGTTATCACAGCCCTCACTCCTTCCATTCTCTGACGGTTATTATCCCACCAATCCTCAACCTCTTCATCCAGCATATGGGTACCAAATTTCACCTTCTGAGTATCGGAGCACACCATAGTCCTAAAAATCTTCTCAATCGCCTTAAGCCACTTATGCGCATTCTCCGGTTCATGAATACCCTCAAACTTAGGCGGATTATTCCTCTGAAATACCCCCAAGGCATGACACTCATCACAAACATTGTTCTCCATTGTAGCTTGAGCAAGAGCAACCACCTCATCCACAAGAGCATGATTTGCAACCATTCTACAAATCACCAACAACATTAGAAAAACAACTCAACCACAATACACTCATACTCAAAAACTAACACGACTGACAACGACACGACACGACCGAATAGACCGACTTGCTCTGATACCACTAATGTAACACCCTTTCTACCCCATCACAATTATAATACAATTTAATCAAATATCAGAGTAAAACTCATGAAAGGATATCACATTCTTCTTAACTCAAACTTCATCAGAAATCATATTGAGTCTTGTCCCGTAACACGGGTTATAAAATCATGAACAATTATAAAAAAACCTTTTCAACAACTATGCAGCGGAAAATAAAACATCATATTTCATTAAAAGAAAACCTCATAGTTTAATCCAAAACATCATGTAAATCTCAGTAAAATCAAAAGAAAAACATTTTAATTCAAGTAAACAAAATAACGCAATGTTGTCAAGCAAAACTCATCCCAATGTTACTGGACACAGAGCAGGACTCCACTTCTAACTAACAACGACAAACTCACTAACTCCGAGCTAAACGTGCAGCGAGCTAAGCTTGAGTATCTGCAAGATGGCATAATAGAACATCACAAAAGGCAGGCAAGGTGAGTAAATTCACATTCAATAAAGTAATATAAAAATGAGAATTTAGAAACATGTATCACAAAACATAATTAATCATCATGGAAACTCTTTACACAACTTCAAATACTTCACATCACAATCACAAACTCAATGCAATTCATGCTATGTCAGTTAGAATGAAATGCAAACTCTTAATATGCATGTGGTACCGAATCATACTCATGGATGGACACTGGGCCATCAACCCTCCACAAGGGAGCATATCATAACATCATATCACTTCAATCCGGACAATAAGATTGAAGCTACCAACAAACCAAAGTCCCTTCATAAATCATGCCATGAATGTAAGATGCAATATACACACATCATCGTTAAAATATCATAAGCATTGCATCTGCATTCATCATCATTCATCACATTACTCACTCATTTAACCTCTTGCTCTACATCATGTCATCATAAATCATAAACTCTTAAACCTCTTAAATTCATCATACATCATTTTATCACCAATGTCTTACTCATATAGCCTCTTAACACATCACACAACATCATTAAAACATCATAACAACCTAAAACAATAAAGCACATCAATTACCTAATTTTTTAGAATTAAATAAATTTTCATAACATGTTAGGTCTCGCTTAGCGAGCTGACCCCTTCGCTAAGCGACTAACTCACGAGATTTTGATTTCTAAAGTTCTTGCTTGCTCGCTAAGCGAGCTTCGCGATTTCTCCAAAATTTCTGCGATTCCAGAATCGCCCTTCTGCGATAAAACTCATCAAAACCAGTCTTTCAGCAATAACATAGTTGGAAATCATGATCATACTCAATATTACTCATAATATCATTATACACATCATATAACATCATTATATCTATCAAAATCATCAGAAAATCATCATCATAAAGTAATTCATCAACAAAACCCACAACCCTAAATCTCTACCTCAAAACCCCCAAATTCTATCTCTACATTACAATACCAAACGAAAAATACTCCCCATACCTTAGGTTTCGTAATGCTTTCAATAAATTCTCAAAAAATCTTTCCAACCTTCAAGTCCTAGCCTTTCTTCCTTAGATCTCATCTTCCTTTCTCTCCAAAAGTGCAATCATTCCAAATGATCGTACAAACCAACTTTACTCTTTTGTCACTCTTGCCCCTAGGACCTCTTTAGTCTTCCCCCAAAATACCCTCACTAATCCTCTACCAAAATACCATCTTACACTTATTCTCTAATTCTTCTTATTTTATTTAATTAATCTCAAATAATTAAATAAACCCACAATACTTAATATCCTAATATTATAAAATATTAAGTCACCCTCATAACCCCACAAAACATCAAATCCTCAAATAATTCATAAAAATTCACAACCAACACATCAATTAAATCAGAATCAACTTTGGGTGTTAAAATATTCGCATCACACGCTTGATCGTTATCACACGGACAACTACCCCTCTGAAACTCACAGTATAGTTGGACCTAGTCGTGGACCATGCGCCTGCATATCTTGGCCACATGCCCTTATAAATACCCTCCTCCCTTGGAGGGTCAGGTTTTCAATTCTATCTTACCCAATTCTACACTTTTCTAACGCTTTTGTCTTGCTCTCATCCTCTCATTGAAACTTACTAGAGCATCGAAGTACTTTGAATGTACCTCACCAACTCTCCTACAACTGTTGTTGTTGCCCTTGCTGAAGGCCATGGGGATTTGTCCAGAACATTTTTGTACAGTGGCACCGTCTGTGATAACTCTTCTCCCCCATCTTTCTTGAAAAAAGATCCCATCTTTTCAACCCAAGATCGAATCTTTCAAACTTTTTTCATCTTCACGGCTACTCAGCTCAACGATGTCACCAACAACCCTATCATTATCCTCCTCAACAATGGTGATAACCTCTCTCATCATGGAACTGTTGTCCATGAAACAAATAACTTTGATGGACGATCTAACTCCCTGTCTTCCAACAATCTGAAGCCTACCCCGTTCCTCAGGGGGATCACGTGTTCGAGTCAACTCCCATCCATCAGGATGCTGATGCCAACACCACCGCTCTAATCACTGCCTTCAACAATGCCAATATGGCCCTCTTCCAACGGAATGAGTGATTATAGATGTTAGAAGATGATCGTCGTTCTCTTTCCCCCACGCAGGGACAACATCAAAGGGATACCCGCAACCTTTATCCTCAACCACGATATCCTCCTTAGAGATACAAGAAGGGCGATGTAAAAAACCTTTCCCCTCGAAAGGATTGACAAGAGCCAGAGAAGTCACGCCCGAAGAAGACAAAGAGGCGCAAACGTTCTCCGCCCCGAAAAGACCGTCATTCTCTAGACAAAAGTAAGGAAAAGAGCACCAAAAGATCCAGATACGTAGACTGTCATAGGTAATCTCCTAGGTGTAACAGAAGCCATGGTCGTAGCAGATCCCCTTACCTCACGTCAGACAACAATGACGACAAGGAAAACCATAATCCCTTATGTCATGAGATCATGGACACTTGCATTCCACGCGGGCTAGAGAAACTATCTCCCTTAGCTGTATACTACGAGACTACTGACCCTGATGATCACATATAAAACATAGAAGTTATGCTCCACTACCACAACATAGGGGGAGCTATCAAATGTAAGTTTTTCCCCATCCCTTTGAGGAAAGGGGCTATGACTTGGTACAAGCATCTCCCCCTGGATCCATCACGTCTTGGAGAAACTTCAAGAATACGTTTACGAGGCACTTCACTGCGTCTAGACAACACCCCAAATCTGAGGTTACGCTCGAGGGAATTGTCCAAGGAAATGAAGAGCCTATGCACGACTATACTGACATGTTCAACAAAGAAGCTGTGGAGATGCACACCACCGACCGCATGAATAGGTACCTCCTCGAGAAAGGCTTGCACCCCAACAGCGAATTCTGCAGGGCCGTGGAGATTGAAACCCCTCGCTCCCTTGTAGAACTTATTCACAAATCATATGCCTCAATTCAGTACGAGGAGAATAAGGTCTCATATAAGACCAGAGATTCCAAGAACCAAGATAATTCGAGGGGCCCGAAGCAGAAACATGATCCTGAGGCTCCCCAACTTGAGAAACAAAGAGATGACTGCACGCGTGACACAATAAAGGTCCTAATGGTTGCTTCACCGAATACACACTATTAATAACTCCTCGCGAGAAAATTCTCTCCATTGTATCAGCAGGGAGTTCAAACAAGGAGGAGTCCGCTTCCCATATCAGTCCGCCTCAAAGAAAAACACCAACAAAAGAAAATATTTTCGGTTCCATCGCAGCCACGGGCATATCACCGAGAACTGTATTCACCTTAAAGATGCCATCGATGATCCTCATCAAGGAAGGGCACCTGAAGAAGTACATAAAACATGGAGATTCTCGACACGAGGAATCCAAAAAGGTAGAAGAAGTTTCCGGAGAGGTTGCTCCCCTGCAGGTCGCATTATCTGTCTCTCACCTAGAGGATTTCTTCATCCCCAGATACTTCGACAACCTGGGGTACTTTGCAACACATAGTAAATGGGAGAACTTTTCCTCGTCCGTGCTCATTTCAGGCGGAGGTTATAACAAGCTGACGGTCGGCTCAATCAGAAGGAAACTAGAACATCTTGAAGATTCCATTCCGAGTCAACTGTCTTCTCTCAAAAGAGTCTGAGAAAAGTTTCAGACCATTACCTTTTACATGGAAGAACTCATATGAGGCTCCCCCAACTCCCACATACCTTTGCTGATTAGGGCAAAGATGGAAAAGACAGATGTCCAGAGGATTCTCTTCGATCAGGGTAACTTTGTCGACATCATGTACACTTCCCTCTTTCGAGCACTACAACTCGACCAAAAGACCTTGTTGCCTACGTGGGATCTGAATTGCAGGGATTCAACATAAGAACTGCCAATCCCTGGGGATACGTAGAACTCATGGTCACATTCGGGGAAGGGGATGCTTCTAAAGCAATCAAGACTCACTTCCTCAAGTGAAACCAATGAATGGACAATCTACATATATGGAGCTTCGAGCACGACGAGTAATGGAGCGATCATCATCCTCAAAAACGAAAAGGGCCTCATGATCGAAGTATCCCTAATCTTGTCTTTCCCAACTTCGAATAACCAGGTCGAGTACGAGGTTATCCTCGCTGAACTACGATTGGCCAAAGACCTTGGCGCAAATGTAAACATCCCAAATTTTCCCTCACTTTTTATCACACCATGGCTTGTGATCTTTCATTTTTTTCATTTACATAAGCATTACATCTCATATTGCATATTTGTTGCACTGCATAATTCCATTTCATCTGCATCCAGGGTTTGTGATCTAAGCAATCCAAGAATCAATATAAGCCATCCCAAGGGTCTTAAAGCTATCCAAGAGGGTCCATGTGTGTTATGATCATATTATGCTCCCCAAAGTTCATGAAAGTCAAAGGATCATAAGAATTGGCAAAGGCATGGAAGCAGAGCTAGGGTTTTCCTACACAGATGACAAAAATTAGGGTTTTGGTTTTAGAGGCCTTAACTCCAAATTTTTTGGCCATTCTTGTTTCTAATGTTCTTAATATTTTATAAGTATCATGTGTACCAAGTTTGATGAAGATACTCATTGTGGAAGTCATCTGATCATTGGGTAACTTCTTGAGCAAGTTAAGTCAAAATCAGGGCATCTGAGGCCCCCAACAAGGGAACCAAATGATCATTTTCATCAAATTGAAGTTCTATAATCTTTATTTGATCTTAGAAGTGGTTGGAAGTTCACAAGATTGAATAATTTTGAGCCAATTGCAAACTTGCCATTTTTGGAAATGACTTGAAATGCAAACTTTCCATTTTGGGAAAGATTTTCAACATCCGCTTTCATGACCAAAAATGCTTCAAATGAAAAATTATTGGACATGAAAGTTGAAGATTAGGTCTTTCCCTTTTCAAAAAGTACAAGAACATGTCTTGATTCATCCTAGAACTCAATATATGGCCTTTCAAAGTTGGCAAAAATCACATAATTTTCATGTTCATGTCAAAGAGGGCTTTATGCAATTTTGAGTTTCAAGCTTCTAAGTGACCTCTAATCCACTCAATTATGTCACAACATGTTAAAGAAACTTGCCAAAATCAGAATTAGCCCAAGGATTGAAGCATTTCATGGCTTGGTTCACAAGAAACATCAAAGTTGGAAAATTGCATAAACATTGACATCTCTTCATCCAAGCATTACAGATGCCTTTCTTTGATCCAAGGGCCCTCCATGAAACATGCTGAGGCAATCTATGCTCAGAATCCCCTGCTGCATTGACCCATACCTCAAGTACACATAAGTTGACATTTTTGCATTTCCTCCCATACCAATCAAACTGAGCCACCACCCACTCTCTAACCAATCACAACCTCTTATGCAAACCCTAAGGACCTCATTCCATAACACATTCAAGCCTGAAACATTGGAGAGCTCAGAATTCACAAAATTGTCAAAAACCTTCCCTTCTTCGAAACTCAAAACACAACCATCAAACTTCAAAAGAAACTTCACTAATCATCTTCAAATCACTCATAGAACACAAAACACCCCTCACCATGGCCTGAAACCCCCCAAATCAGAAATACAATTTCTGCAAAACTAGAACCAAACACTTCAAAACAGCCATCATAAACTTGTTCTAAGCATCACATCATCCTCAGGGGGTCCATTGAAGTTGATTTGCACAAGAGAGGAGGCCAGAAAGCTAAAAACTGCAAAGCTTCATCTCAGGTATACCTCAAGAACATTTTTTCCAGAACTTGCTATTTAAGTTAAAATATCAATCTTCATGTTCCCCTGATCACTTTGATATGTTTGGTTTCAAAAATGGTTGAGAAATGAGCATGTATGGTCGTTCTGAAACTTTGCCCGTAAAAATGTTTTGATTCGATTTGCTTGATTTCTGAGATATAAATGATGTTTGATGAGTGATTTTTCTTGAATAATGTATGGGGAGTGTTTCTGGGCAACTAATTTGGGTTGGGTGGCCTGTAGAGAGACTTAGGGTTTTTGAGTGGCCGGAGAAGATGACCGGAGCTCCCCTCCGGTCACCTGAAAGTGATTAGCCCTAATTAGGGTTTAATCTCCAGATGCGTTGTGGACCCTTGGATTGTGTTTAGTTTAGGAGATTGAGTGGCCCCGATTGCTCCATTAATTTTAATTCAGTTTAATTAGTTTAAATTAGGATTAAATAATAAATTAAATCAGAATCAATCCTGACCCTTGGATAGCGCGCGCAGTCAACATCCCCCCTAGGTTTAAATATGGACCACTGGATCTGATTACTTCCCATTTTTATTCATTTTATTTTCATTTTAATTCATTTCTTTTGCATAATTTATTAAAAATACCAAAACACTTTCAAAAAATATGAAACTTTGCATTCTGGTTTTAAATATGTTTCTCAACCTGAAAATGATTTTTATTTTATTTTTTGCATTTAAAAAGTATTTTTAAAATATTTAAATGTTATTTTTAATTAATTAAAGTATTTTAATTAATTAAAAATGCATGTAGGTTTCTAAAAATCACCAAAAAATCATGAACCATTCCAATGTATTTAGGAACATTTTCAAACTCTTCATACAAATTTATTTTAAGGTTTGATCATAATTTCACAATTTTCTTTGAATTAGGATTCTTTAAAAATCACATTTTTTAACCCTAACTTTGAAAAATCATTTCTTCCTAACCAAGAAGGGTTTGAACTTAATTATTATTGCATTGTTTCACATATTGCATTGTTTCAAATTGATTTGCATTTTTCTTTGAGAATCACCCAAAAAACCTAGAAAACTTAGAAAAATCATAACTTTCAATAGGATAAGCTTCTGACCTTCTCCTTTGGGGTGTGACCTTGTATAGGTTTAGGGTTTGTTTGAGCTTGATTTCAATTTTTTATCATGTTGTATGCTTCTGTTTTATCCATTTGCATCTCATACATTCATGTAACCCTAATTTCTCATGTTCATTTGCATTCACCTTGCATATTCATGATCATGTGAACTTGCCATGACATTTCAACATTCATATGTCATCTTAGACATCTTAGGGAATGTTAGAACATTTCTTGATCATTCCTTCATTCATTTTCCATGTCTTTCATTCATTTCATTTCATAAACATCCATGTGTTTTCAAGCTTCCAAGCATGCTTTCATGACATCCCATCTTTGTATGATCATTCATGTGTACATTGTATGATATTGCATCCTCTCACATGCCATTTGCATTGCATAATCACTTATGACTTTGGTCTTTGCATCTCATTTCCATTTTTTCCTTTATGCTTTATGTCTTAAGCATTCATGCTAACACTTTCAGGTACTTTTGGTAAGTTTTGGGAGGTGGATTTGCCTTCACTTCCCACTTCTTCTTATCTTATTCATATGCATCTACATGTATTTGAAGTGAACATGTTCACTTATGTTCCATCCTTCTTACTTTCTTTCCTTCAAGTTACTTATCTTCTTCATGAAGTAAGTAACTTGTTCTTCTTTCCCCTTCTCTTTTTATCTGCTTCTTCCATTGGTGGCCTTGAAGATACTTCTCTCTTAAGCCTAACAAGCCATAGGATATCCAAGCATGATAACTTTTAGGGTTGTGAATAGTCCCCCTAGTATTTTACATTTTAGTCTCCTTGAGTCTCTTTTCTCAACTCAATAATCAGAGACTAAACTCTTAAAGTTTTAGGACTTTGGAATTAGGGTTATGCCTGCATCCTTCTCTTAGGATGGAGTGTATAACTTCACTCCTAAGTGTTAAGCATTTAATTTGTTTAAACCTCTTAATCAAGTCACATTAATAATCATTAAGGCTTTATCTTGTAACTTGGGCCTTACATTAGGGCTCTATCTCTTCCTTATGGTTAAGAGGGACTAACCCTAGTGTTTAATGGACAAGTCCCCCTCAAGTTGTCTTACAAACCATAAAATCCACTTCTTAATCTCACCCTTTAATTAAAATCCATTTAATAAAGGCTTGTTATATAATGAATTTAGTCCCTAACCATGGATTAAGTTGAGGTATCTTCCTCGGCTTAAGTGTTCTCATTTATTATCCTTCTATTAGGATGGTGTAATGAGTCAACTAATCTGTGATTAGAGATTAAACTCATTACTTAAAATTAAAAAAAAACCCAAAAAAACATCTAATTAATCACAATTAGGTTAGTGATCTTAATCCTACATAATCATGGTAATTAAGTTGAGATGATTATCTCATACTTAAGTATGCTCATTATCCCTAATCAGGGAGGATATAATGAGTTTACAAGCCCTTGATTTAGGCTTAAGCTCATTAACTTATGCAAAACATCAAAAACAATAAAAAAACTGAAAACAAAAAAACAAACAATAATCGTCTCCTTCGGGATTCTTTTCTCATCACACTCATTCATAAACGGGAACTTGCTTCTTCCATCTAATGCAAGACAGTTAGCACTCGAGCTAGACGAGTCATACACTTGAGCATAGATAAGTAAGGAGTTCACAGTCAGATTTTATTTTCAATCTCTTTGAGTCGAACTACGGTGTTCTGACTTCCTCATTGCATGGGAGGATATGTAAGCATAACTTAACAGTTATCGAACAAAAGTCTCTTTGTCTTCCCCCTCTTTCAGCATTCTTTTCTAAGCCTCAGTTCCTGAGCATTCACCCTTTTGCACTGACACATGTACATTCATTCTTTATCTTTTGCACACAGATAGCACATACACCTAACCCTTTTAAACACAATCTCTTAAGCGTGGATCCCGTTGAGTATGACGGACAATCTGGGTGCTAATTCCTTCCCAGATTGTAACCAACCCCCTTTCTCAATTTCTCTGGTTCGCAACCGTCTTATCCATCTCTTTCCAGGTTTATGCAGCATTACCTTTCCTTCGGGATAAAAATGCCTAGCTGGAGACTCTATTCATTTCACCTTCATTTCTCCTTTCGCCGACCGTTCGCGTCTGCACCGGGATGCAAATCTTCGGGAGCGGCAGCTTGGCGACTCTGCTGGGGATACTTATCTTGCAACCAGGGCTTCTGGTTCTTTTTGTGGGTTTCTCCTAGCGCTTGTTTGATTTGTGTTTATGGGGTTGTTAAGTGCTACTTGTGCTTTTTGTTTATTGCTTTATTTATTGCTTTCTGTACAGCTTTATTTATTGCTTTCATTTACTGTTTTACTGCATTCCATATTACTGTCATCATATCATTGTGCTGGATCTTTTGTTTGCCTTGGTGGGAGGGATATTCAGTGAGTAAGGTTCCATACCGGGAGCCTGAGTGACACATAGGATAGAGTGGATTCATATTCTTTCCCATTCCATTTTGGTCTGGTGCGGGAATATGAAACACGGTTTAGACATGGGTTTCTTCTTGAGAACTCTGTGATACGGATTTCCTGTAGTACTAGGGCTATCTGGGAAGCCTGCTAAGTCCGGATGACCTTTTTTATGACCTTCAGCATCTGAGGTGAATTAGAGGAGGATCCTTTATGATTAATGTAAACACTGTACCTCCTGGTTAGAAGTGTTTACACTTCTCATAACTGATCCAAGTCTGAGGATCCTTGTTCTAGAACAATACCTGTGAGGGGGTTGGGATGTTTACAGGTTTGCAGGAACCCTTGGCCTTATCATACCCTGTTACCAGTTTTGTTTTAAGATTGCATCATTTTGGACTGATTCTATGAAACCATGAACTTGTGACTCTTTATTTGAGTCCCCCACCTGGTTACTGGTTCTCTAGCCTTCGTCCGGACTTATGAACACACATGGACCTTATCAAGGCAGATAACAAATCCAGAACTTGATCACAAACCCTTGCATATCATTTTGCATACACCATTTTGCATCATTTTAACATTTGTCTATTTGTTTTACAGGGTATCCATATCTTATTTGGTTTTGGTTTTTACTGTTCATCTTCATCAGATATATTCATCAGCCATCCTCATTAGAGGTTCTCTTCAGCACCTTCATCAGTTGCCTTCACCAGTATTTCCCCTCAGTCTTCTTCATCAGCATCCATTGTCAGCATGGACCCGTCCAGGAAGAGCAACATTACCTATCATTTCTTTGAGCCCACTCTGGCAGGCATCAGGCAGATTCAGACACTCATCACTCCTGATCATGTCCCTTTATTCAGGGAACATTATGGTGGCATTATGGTGGCATTATGGACATGATCATGGACTTGGATGCATCACAGAGGAGTATGATCCACACTTGCCTTCAGTTCTATGACCCTCCTCTCAGATGCTTTACCTTTCCAGACTTTCAGTTGGACCCTTTGTTAGAGGAGTTTTCCATGTTGTTGGGTGTTCCCATCAGGAGAGGGATTCCTTTCAACCCTGAGATGACTGCTCCCAAGAATGAAGATATAGCTAAGGCTCTGTATTTGGAAATCACCCTCATTGATCAGAATATGACTACTAAGACTGGAATCCCAGGCCTCCATTTGGACTTCTTGATTACTCAGGCCACCAGTCATGCTGCAGCAGGGAAGTGGGACACTGTTTGTGCTCTCTTGGCCCTTAGCATATATGGTATCATCTTGTTTGCAGACGAGCCTAAGTTTGTAAGCAAGAATGATATCCATCTCTTCTTGCTGAAGAATCCAGTTTCCACCTTGCTAGGGGATTTCTACTACATAGTGCATCAAAGGAATGAGAAGCAGAGGGGAAGATTAGTCAGATGTTGTGCACCTCTCTTCTACTGCTGGTTATTGAGACACTTGCCAAAGAAATAAGTTTTCTTGAATCCTCATCAGTCAAGAAACCGGGCTAAGAGAATGATTTCCCTTACATCATAGGACATCAGGTGGTGCACTCAGAGCACCAAGGGCAGAGACATAATCACCAATTGTGGGCAGTATCCCAATGTACCCCTTATTGGAGTGAAGGGTTGCATCAACTACAATCCTTTGATGTTCAAGAGGCAATTAGGGTATGCCTTGGTGCATCCACCACGAGAGCAGGACTTATCAGAAACCCTTTACTGTGATATTCAGCTTAACCATGCCATTGCCCGACAAGCAGCTTGGGCTTGGGACAACATTCAGACAAAAGGGACTGCCATTCTTGGCAAGTGCAACAATATAGCTTCAGCTCAATATCTTTATTGGTCACATATCAGAGGAAAAATCACCTGCATGCCATTCACCTTAGAGGATGTGCCTGGACCATCAGCAGTAGAGCCTGCAGTTACAGTCAGTTTAGAGGAGTTTGAGAAGTTGAAGGAAAGGAATACTCAACTTTCTGAAGCCCTAAAGAAGACCCTCTGGGAGAGGAATGATAGTTGTCTGGAAAATGAGAGGTTAGAGAAGTTCTGGATCGAGCATATGACCAAGATTGAGAAGATATATGATTACATCAGAAGGGCTAGAGCAGGGGAGTTAGTGTTGAAGAATGCTTGCAAGGAAGCCAAGATTCAGAAGGCCAAAGCTTAGCACTACTTGGAAGAGAGTCAAGCTAGATGGATCAGAATTACTGAGGCTCGTTCACGGGAAGACCAGAAGACCCAGGCTAGGATAGAGCAGTTGGAAGCTAATGAGAAGAAGAATAAGGGAGCCTTGTTAGCAGCACAGAAAGAAATCTCTGAGTTGAAACTCCGGGCGGGGTTGAAGAGATCAAAAGACCAAGACAAGTATAAGAAGTTGACAAATGCTATTGCCACCAGGAACCTTCTTATCAGGACCATCACAGAGCATCCAGTTGGTCCAGTGACTGATGCTCTCCTGAAAGAAGTCAGAGAGAATGACTATGAGTTGGATGTTTGATTTCTTTGTATTTGTACTTCATTTTGTTTGTACTTTTGTTGGTTTTGTTGTATTTTGACCCATCATGGGAACTTGTTGTAATCATGAACTATGTATCTTTACGTTTTTGTAATATATGGTTTGTGTGTTATTCTGTGGGTTACATTTCTCTTCAACATCGTCATTCCTCGAGGTCTGGAAGGTCAAAACCAAAAAAACCAAACCGGATACCCTTGGAAGACAAATAGACATCCTGCATTGCATACTAACCTCATTCTATGTTTTGTAGGTATTTTTGTTGTTGTTTTCTCACTTTGTTGTGGTTTCAGGAAACATTGCTCGTAGGAGAGTTTTCCCCATCAACAGAGTTCACCGGTATCATACAAGAAACAACCTTCCGAGCTTACAGATGGACCAGGTTCAGCAAGATCTGACTGACGTGAGAACCCAGATGGTTAATGAAAGAACTGAAATGAGGGCTCAGATGAACCAATTCATGGCAGTAATGACTAGGTTGGCCCAAAGCATAGAAAGATTAAGAGAGTTGGTCGAGTGGCAAACTCCTGAAGAAAACCACCCAGGTACAGGGGGTACCAGCAACAATGATCATGTACAACCCCGTACTGATCCCCCGGAGTTTGGACCTCACCTTAACCCTAACATTAATGCTATCAGGAATACCCAGGGTAATGCTGGAGGGCGTGCCTTGCAAGAGGACCCTCATGAGGAACAATTCACTGTGGTTAGGGCAGGAGATGAAGTCTATGATCGTCAGCTGGACGAGATAGCAGAAAGGTTGAGATCTCTGGAGTCTCAAAACTCCTTAGGGTTTGATGTTATGGATATGGGGCTAGTGGAGGGAGTTAGAATTCCTCACAAATTCAAACCTCCCTGCTTCGAAAGATATAATGGAACATCTTGACCTCGCACCCATCTTCAATCCTTTCTGGGAAGATTAAAGTCTTACACTATGGATTAAAAGCTATGGATGTTTTATTTTGAGGATAGCTTTATCGGGGCATCCCGTGAGTGGTACTCTCATCTGACTAGGGCAACAATCAGAAATTGGAAAGATTTGGCCGAGGCTTTCATTCACCAATACCAATACAATCTAGACATGGATCATAACATAACACTTCTAATGGGTATGTCACAATCCTCCAGGGAAAGCTTCAGAGAGTATGCTTAGAGATGAAGGAAATTAGCTGCTGCCGTTCAACCTCTTATGTCGGAAAGAGAAATGGTAGATATGTTTATGAACACCCTCCAAGGGACATACATTGATAGGTTGGCTGCTTTCTCTTCCATTAGCTTTGCAGATGTGGTCATAGCTGGAGAAAGGATTGAGAGTTTATTAAAAATGGGAAAGATTTTTGATAACGGTGCCAACTCTAGCAGCATAAGGAAACCATTTGCAGGGCCTCAAAGGTCGGGTGAAACCAATTCTGTACACATGGGCAGAGGAAGGCCCCAATATATGTCAAGATCAATTGCCGCTGTCACAATTCCCACTCCACAACCTCAACAACAATACACTCCGCAACCACAACATTTCCCTCAGCAACATCATTTTCCTCAACAAAGGTCCTACAACAACAACAACAACCAACAACAACGTCCTTTCCAACAAAGGCCATCTCAAGTCAACAGGGTAATTGATCCTATACCAATTCCCTATGCCACTTTGTTACCACAACTTTTGAAGCTTAATCTTGTTGAATTAAGGACTCTGGCTCCACCAGATCCTCAAAACCTTCCGAGAAATTACGACGTCAACGCCAGAAATGCCTTCCATTCCAATGAACCTGGCCACACAACCGAAAAGTGCAGAGCCTTGAACATGAAGGTCCAAGATTTAGTTGATTTGAAGGCTTTAAATTTTGCAACTCCTCCTAACGTCACAAATAATCCTATGCCCAGTCACGGTGGGCCCAAGATAAATGCAATTGAGGAGGATCAACCCATGAATTTAATCGAAGATACTGCAAGCATTCAAACACCTCTGGCAGAGGTTAAAGTTCAACTTTTAAAATGCTAGGTGTTCCCAAGTTGTGAGGCCTGCTGTGAATCTTGCAAAGTTTCCACCAATGGTTTTGCAAGCTTAAAAAGTGGCATCAATGGCCTTATCAAAGAAGGTATCATGCAGATAACCTCAATGGTTTCTACAACATCAGCAATTCCTCTTACAACAACAACAAGCACTCCTATTACAACTTCAAAAACAATTGTTCCGACAGACTCGTCTACAATGTCAACAATCATCTCTTCCATCACTTCAACAAATGTTAGTTCAACCGCGTCCGCTTCTACAACTACAACAACCATTAACAACGACATCTCCACAGTCACTATATACTACGACCCGACATTGGTCCCCGATTCCAACAATTTTCAACAACAATCTCAATAACAACCCAGCTTCAGTCTTTCACCATCACCATCAGTTAGAAGTCCAGTCACCATATATTATGATCCGTAGACAATAACAGTTCCCACTTCCGCTGTAGTCAGTCTAGTCACCATCATGGTACCTGGACCCATTCCATATGAAAAAGATAATGATGTACCATGGCACTATAGTTCAGACCTCTACTGCAACGGGGAAAGATTCCTTCTTGATTCTTCAACTCATACACCACGGGTCGATAATGTCGGGGGAGGCGAAGGCTTCACTCAAAGCGGACGTCTTTTCGCGTCACAAATTCCAAGATTTAATGTTGAGGCAGAGGCTGCTGCCAAAGCTAAAGGCAAAAATGTGGTGCCTGAAGAACCAACTTTGAAAGAAGCTCATAAAACATCCTTTGATTAGGATGTGGATGAATTTATGAGGATAATCAAGAGAAGCGACTACAAGGTTGTGTATCAGCTCCACCAGACTCCTTCCAAGATCTCCATTCTATCATTGATGTTGTGTTCCGAAGCTCATCGGGATGCATTACTTAAAGTCTTGCACGCGGCCTACGTGCCTGAGGAGATCACGGTAAATCAGCTTGAGACAGTGGTGTCTAATGTTAATACTAGTCACGGACTAGGCTTCACCAACGCTGATTTGACTACGGAAGGTCGTCATCATAATAAAGCTTTGCACATCACTCTGGAGTGTAAAGGGTCTGTGCTTTCACATGTTCTAGTTAACACTGGGTCCTCACTCAATGTCTTGCCAAAGAAAGCCCTTGTTAAGCTTGAATATGACGGTATAGATCTCCGACCAAGCAATCTGGTGGTCTGAGCTTTTGATGGTTCCAAGAGATCTGTTCTTAGAGAGGTGGAGCTTCCTGTGATAATTGGCCCCCGGGTCTTTCAAACTACTTTCTACATGATGGACATTCAGCCAGCCTACAGCTATTTGTTGGGTCGACCATGGATTCACGCCGCTGGCGCAGTTACGTCGACCCTTCACCAGAAATTAAAATACGAGTGGGAAGGGCAAATTATCACAATCTGTGGTGAAGGGGATATTTTTGTTAGCCATCTGGCCACCTAAAAATACATTGAGATGGATGGTGAAATCCACGAGACCATGAGCCAAGGCTTCGAAGCACTGAACGTTAATGAGGCGACAACTGAAGTATTTGCTGCATCCCAGGAGGATAGGATGGGTACTTCAATTGTCTCCTACCAACAAGCTCGGAAGGTTGTTGAAGATGGAAACGCCCAAGGTTGGGGCAAGCTGCTACCGGTGGAGAAGAAGGAAGACAGATTTGGTTTGGGTTACAAACCATTCCGACAAGATCAAGTAGAAGCTGCTAAGGAGCCCAAGTTCGTAAGTGGGGGAATGTTGACCCCAGATGTTGTCAATAACGTGGAAGACGAGGCTGAAAGCGAACTCAACCTGGAGAGCTGGATTCGTCCAAGGATCCCGGGCCAACAAGTCCTTAACTGGTCTTCCCAGGAAATTATAAGGGTTACTCCTGCAGAGTAATTATTATTTCCTGCTTTAGCATGCATCAAGTCCTGCATCTTGCCCAAGGTGTCAGGACTCATTTTGTAATAAGGCCATATTTGTATTTTGTGCAAATGGAATATCAATGAACAATGGACATCTTTTGCAAACAATTTTCTTTTTCGCTCATTGTCTTTTCATTTTTGTTATTTTTCGCACAAAACAATAAATGGCAATGTTTTCAAAATAATAATTTCAATTTCACTTTTTTCTAAAACAAGATTAAAATTAATTACTAAAGAGAACAAATATCAACCCTTGCAGAGATAATCCTCCAGATTGCACCGACAACAGCACTGCTATGACCTTGTATGACTTCGACAATCCAATAAATCAAGAAGATGAAGGGGTTGATGAAGACTATGAGTTTCCTGAAGAGTTGGCCAGGTTGTTGAGGCAAGAAGAGAAAGTGATTACTCCTCATCAGGAGGAAATCGAATCTGTTAATCTTGGTACCGAGGAAGATTTGAAAGAAGTGGAGATTGGGGCTAGTCTGCAAGCTCCAGTAAAAGATCAGCTTATCGGCATGCTTCGGGAATACGTCGACGTCTTTGTTTGGTCCTATCAAGACATGCCAGGTCTAGATACAGATATTGTCATGCACAGGCTACCCTTGAAAGAAGATTGTCCTCCAGTCAAACAAAAGTTGTGCCGCACTCGCCCAGATATGGCCATGAAGATTAAGGAAGAAGTACAAAAACAGTGGGACGCCGGTTTCCTTGCTATGACTAGTTACCCACCGTGGGTAGCTAACATTGTACCTGTGCCTAAGAAGGATGGCAAGGTGCGTATGTGTGTGAATTACCGAGACCTGAACAGAGCTAGCCCGAAGAATGATTTCCCATTACCTTACATTGATGTATTGGTCGACAACACAGCTCAGTTCTCGGTATTTTCTTTCATGGACGGGTTTTCTGGATACAATCAGATCAAGATGTCACCCGAAGACATGGAGAAAACAACTTTCATCACACCTTGGGGCACATTCTGTTACAAGGTAATGCCGTTTGGACTAAATAATGTCGGTGCAACGTATCAACGGGCTATGGTAACATTATTCCACGATATGATCCACAAAGAAATCGAATGCTATGTGGATGATATGATTGTCAAGTCCCTTACTGAAGAAGATCATCTGGTGAATCTGTTGAAGTTGTTTAAGCTTCTGAGGAAGTATCAGCTAAATTTGAACCCCAACAAATGCACATTCAGGGTACGTTCCAGTAAGCTGCTGGATTTAATCGTAAGTGAAAAGGGAATTGAGGTTGATCCCGACAAAGTCAAAGCTATTCAGGAAATGCATGCGCCTAGGACTGAGAAAGAAGTTTGAGGGTTCTTAGGTAGATTGAACTACATCTCAAGGTTCATATCTCACCTCACTGCAATCTGTGAACCCCTTTTCAAACTGTTAAGAAAGGAACAAATAGTCAGGTGGAATGACGATTGTCAGAAAGCTTTTGACAAGATCAAGGAGTACCTGCAAGAACCTCCAATTCTCATGCCCCCAATCGAAGGAAGACCTCTGATAATGTACCTGACAGTATTAGAAGGGTCAATGGGGTGTGTGTTGGGCCAGCATGACGAGTCTGGTCGAAAAGAGTATGCAATATACTACCTAAGCAAAACGTTTACCGACTATGAACAATGTTATTCACTGCTCGAGAAAACTTGTTGTGCTTTAGCGTGGGCTGCTCGCCGACTAAGACAGTACATGCTGACTCACACTACCATGTTGATTTCAAAGATGGACCCCGTCAAGTACATATTTGAGAAGCCAGCACTTACCGGAAGGGTTGCAAGATGGCAAATGATTCTAACAGAGTATGACATTCAATACACCTCCCAAAAGGCCATCAAAGGCAGTGTGTTGTCTGACTATCTGGCTGAGCAACCCATTGATGATTACCAGCCCATGAGATTTGACTTCCCTGATGAAGACATCATGTACTTAAAAGCAAAAGATTGTGAAGAGCCAGTTCACACTGAAGGGCCTGACCCAGAAGAAGAATGGACTATGATGTTTGACGGGGCTGTCAATGAATGGTCGTGAAGTTAGTGCAGTGCTCATTACACCCAAAGGAGTTCATATGCCTTTCTCGACAAAACTCACATTTGCATGCACTAACAATGAAGTAGAATACGAAGCATGTATCATGGGTCTTGAGGAAGCCATTGACCTCAGGATCAAAACCTTGAATGTATTCAGAGATTCGGCTTTGGTAATCAACCAGACCAACGGCAAATGGTACACTCATTAGGAGCATCTGATTCCATACCGTGATTATACAAGGAAATTATTGAATTTCTTCACAAAGGTCAAACTTGAATATTTCCCTCGAGATGAGAATCCATTTGCAGACGCTTTAGCTATCATTTCCTCCATGATCAAAGTTCAAACTGCCAATTATGTGCCTCGGATTTTGGTATCCAGACTGGACAGACCGGCATATGTATTTTCTGTGGACACTGCTAGTGACAACAAGCCTTGGTTCCACGACATCAAATGCTTTTTGGAGAATCATACATACCCACCTGGGGCATCATCAAATGATAAGAAGACATTAAGAAGGTTGGCCGGCAATTTCTTCCTCAATGCTGATGGTTCACTATACAAGCGAAATTTTGACATGGTCCTGCTCAGATGTGTTGACAAGAAGGAAGAAGACCTACTGATGCACGAAGTACACGAAGGTTCTTTCGGTACCCATGCCGGAGGACATGCAATGGCAAAGAAGTTGCTAAGATCAGGTTACTACTGGATCCCAATGGATGCAGACTGTTGTGCATATGCCAGAAAATACCACAAGTGTCAGATTTACGCAGATAAAGTGCATGTGCCTCCAAATACTTTGAAAGTAATGTCTTCACCTTGGCCCTTTACCATGTGGGGCATTGACATGATTGGAAAGATTGAACCGACTGCTTCAAATGGTCATAGATTCATCCTGGTATCCATTGATTACTTCACCAAATGGGTTGAAGCAGCTTCGTATGCAAACGTCACCAGACAAGTGGTAGCCAGATTTCTGAAAAGAGACATCATTTGTCGATATGGAGTTCCCGAGCGAATCATTATTGATAATGGTTCCAATTTGAACAACAAGATGATGGAAGAACTGTGTCGGGACTTCAAAATCCAACATCACAACTCTTCTCCTTACAGGCCAAAGATGAATGGCGTTGTTGAGGCGGCCAACAAGAACATTAAGAAGATTGTGCAGAAGATGGTAGTTACCTATCAAGATTGGCATGAGATGCTACCATTTGCTTTGCATAGGTATCAAACCTCAATCAGGACGTCCACTGGGGCAACGCCTTATCAGCTTGTGTACGGTATGGAAGTTGTCCTACCTGTTGAAGTTGAGCTACCCTCCTTACGGGTAATGATGGATGTGAAGCTGGATGAAGCAGAATGGGTACGGTCTCGGTACAATCAACTGAATCTGATTGAAGAGAAAAGGTTAACTGCCATATGTCATGGACAGTTATATCAGAAGCGAATGAAGAAAGCCTTCAATCAGAAAGTCAGACCTCGGGAATACCAAGTGGGAGAGCTTATTCAGAAGAGAATCCTTCCTCCTCATACAGACCACATGGGCAAGTGGACACCAAACTATGAAGGTCCCTACGTAATAACCAAAGTTTTCTCAGGTGGAGCACTGATGCTCGCAACCATGGATGGTGAAGACTTCCCGTCTCCTGTGAATTCAGATGCAGTTAAAAAATACTTCGCATAAAATGACCCGCTGGACATAAAAATAGAATGTAAGTCCAGGCAAAAATAGGGCATCCCGGCGAGTCAAAAACAGAATAAAAGATTCGGGCAAAAATAAGGGGAAAATAATAAAAAAATGTACACCCGCTGAGTTAAAAAGCCGCATTGGACAGCTCAGGCAAAAATAGGTATCCCGGTGGATTGAAAACCCGAAAGGGCGATCCACGCAAAATTAGGGAATAAGCGAACAACTGCATTCTAAATTCGTCTGTATCATTCACAACATGGCAAGCTTCGAAAGGACAAAGCATCAGTCAAAATCGGCCTTCTTCAAAAAGCAAGATAAGAAGAACGTCAAGGTCATACAGGTCATAGCAAAGGAAGCTCACTGGAGCGTCATCTTCAACATTGCCAACACTCTTTATTTCCTCAATTTTACAACAATCTCCACATTCCAAGGGATTCGCTTCTTTGACTGTACTTGCCAATTCAGGGCACCCAAATTAATAAAATTAGAGTTTTCAGCCACACTTTGTTTTGTACATTTTTGTTTCGTTTGCAAAATGTCCAATGTTCATAATACTACACTTGCATAAAACAAATGAGCCATTTTTAATAAATGCTTGCAGGAAATACATTACTTTCAGGTAAATCTAACTCCTATGACGGAATCCGGTTAAGGATACCTCAGGACACTTGTGCGTTTTCCTTTGGCTTTATAGGTTGCAGGTACTCAAGACAGACAATCTTTCGCAATAGGGGGCATATCAAGCATTGAATCCCCGGCATACTACTTCCCAGAAGTTATCTCCTCCCCGAGCTGGACCTCCCGAGCAGTGCCTGACAAGTATTTCATAACAAAGTGATCAAAGAACCTTCCATTCCCCACAGAGATACCAGATTTCTCTCATCCTCGGCGGAGTTGGTAGAATTGATTCCTCACAGAGTTACCTCCCCAGTAGGGCAGTACCTGAAGCACATCCTCAGCTGAGTTACTAGAACTTCCTCATCCCCATTAAGGAATTCTCCCTCCAGATAGATCTACCAATGATTTATTTCCCTAAGCAGAGTTACCCCTCCGGACAGATCCATCAATGATCTCTTCCCCCAGCCGAGTTATTCCTCCAAACAGATAGACCAGAGATCATTATCCCCGCAGGATCCGAATCTCGGATCGAGTTTCTCATTTGCATAATCATAGCATTTGCATCATATCCACCGAAATAAGTGTAGCATTCTGTTTAATACGGAGCATTACGACAAAAATCAAATATTTGCATGATCACAAGCCAGGTTCGAGCCAGTCACTTGCAAATACCATCAATATTGCATCAGCAATATACGAAACTCATATCCTGTGCAGATAAAAGCCAAAGCATCCCTTTTTCACTCTCAAAACACCAGATACTTGTTCATAACATACTCTTTTCCACACTCGCTCGTGTCATCTTATCCCCCGCACTCTCAAAATACATATATTTGTTCACCAGTAGTACATATTCTTTTTGACACTCGTCCGTGTCATACTTCCCCAGCAAGTCAAACACTCATCCGTGTCTCTTGCTCAATCTTTTTGACACTCGTCTATGTCCTGCACATACTTCACCAACAGATCAACGCACATACTTATACAGAAGTCCTTGATACTCGTTTGTATCTTGTAGATATCACCTCCCCAGCAGGTCAACACTCGTCTATGTTCCTTGCTTAACCGATTGATACTCGTCTGTATCATCATCCTTAAACACGCTTCAGCATTTGTTTCTACCGATACTCGTCCGTATCATGATCCTAAGGATGCTCGTCCTCATATTTAATCTATACACACCGTCAAACACTTATATCATTTATTCTTGAAGGTGTAAACACTCGTCCGTGTTTACCGTTCCCCAGTAAGTCGTCAACAAAATAACTTTCTTTTATCCGACATTCGTCCTATGTCGTGATTCTTTCGGCAGCCGTCCCCTGCCAGGTGATCGTCCTTCACCTTTTGATGACTGTCCCTCATCCTTTTCCCTAGTGGAATCCCCATTGTTGGAAACTTCTATCCGACATTCGTCCTATGTCGTGATATTTTTAGCAGTCATCCCATGCTAGGAGATCGTCCTTCACCTTTTTATGACCGTCCCTCATCATTTACCTGATGGTCGTCCCCATCGTTGATCTTGTTATCCGACATTCGTCATATGTCACGATATTCCCCAAGAGCAGTCGTACCCTGCTAGGTGATCGTCCTTCACCTCTTGATGATCATCCTTCATCATGCTTATCCTATGGCCTTCCCTATCGTTGACCTTTTCTATCCGGCATTCGTCCTATGTCGTGATATTTTCAACAGCCGTCCCCTGCTAGGTGATCGTCCTTCACCTTTGATGACAATCCCTCATCATTATTTCATTTATTCTTTAACCCGAGGGTCGTCCCCATCGTTGTTTACTTTACTTTCCAAGCCTGATGGGCGTTCCCATCTATGCTTGCCTAAATCCCCAGAGAATTTTATTACTTGATGGCCGTCCCCATCGTGATCTCTTTATTTCCCCAGCTTGTCGGTCGTCCCCGTCATTGCTTTGCTTCCCATTTTTTACCCTCATCAGTCGTACTCTGCTCGATGATCGTCCTCCATCGCTTTCATTTTATAATCATACTATACTACCGTTTACAATTTATATCCCTTTTCTTATTCTCCCAAGCGAGTGCAAATTTCGGACTGTCTTTGGCATTCAACCACAAGTTATCTTGTTTGTCTGATAAGCCAGGCGCTTACATCCTGCACAGCTAACTCATGCTTGAATAGGGGCAGTTGTAAACACCCCAAATTTTCCCTCACTTTTTATCACACCATGGCTTGTGATCTTTCATTTTTTTCATTTACATAAGCATTACATCTCATATTGCATATTTGTTGCACTGCATAATTCCATTTCATCTGCATCCAGGGTTTGTGATCTGAGCAATCCAAGAATCAATATGAGCCATCCCAAGGGTCTTAAAGCTATCCAAGAGGGTCCATGTGTGTTCTATGATCATATTATGCTCCCCAAAGTTCATGAAAGTTAAAGGATCACAAGAATTGGCAAAGGCATGGAAGCAGAGCTAGGGTTTTCCTGCACATATGACCAAAATTAGGGTTTTGGTTTCAGAGGCCTTAACTCCAAAATTTTTGGCCATTCTTGTTTCTAATGTTCTTAATAAGTTATAAGGATCATGTGTACCAAGTTTAATAAAGAGACTCATTGTGGAAGTCATTTGATCATTGGGTAACTTCTTGAGCAAGTTAAGTCAAAATCAGGGCATCTGAGGCCCCCAACAAGGGAACCAAAGGATAATTTTCATCAAATTGAAGTTCTATGATCTTTATTTGATCTTAGAAGTGGTTGGAAGTTCACAAGATTGAAGAATTTTGAGCCAATTGCAAACTTGCCATTTTTGGAAATGACTTGAAATGCAAACTTTCCATTTTGGGAAAGATTTTCAACCTCCTCTTTCATGACCAAAAATGCTTCAAATGAAAAATTATTGGACATGAAAGTTGAAGATTAGGTATTTCCCTTTTCAAAAAGTACAAGAACATGTCTTGATTCATCCTAGAACTCAAGATATAGACTTTCAAAGTTGGCAAAAATCACATAATTTTCATGTTCATGTCAAAGAGGGATTTATGCAATTTTGAGTTACAAGCTTCTAAGTGACCTCTAATCCACTCAATTATGTCACAACATGTTAAAGCAACTTGCCAAAATCAGAATTGGCCCAAGGATTGAAGCATTTCATGGCTTGGTTCACAAGAAACATCAAAGTTGGAAATTTGCATAAACATTGACATCTCTTCATCCAAGCATTACATCTGCCTTTCTTTGATCCAAGGGCCCTCAAAGAAGCATGCTGAGGCAATCTATGCTCAGAATCACCTGCTGCATTGACCCATACCTCAAGTACACATAAGTTGACATTTTTGCATTTCCTCCCATACCAATCAAACTGAGCCACCACCCACTCTCTAACCAATCACAACCTCTTATGCAAACCCTAAGGACCTCATTCCATAACACATTCAAGCCTAAAACATTGGAGAGCTCAGAATTCAAAAAATTGTCAAAAACCTTCCCTTCTTCGAAACTCAAAACACAACCATCAAATTACAAAAGAAACTTCACAAATCATCTTCAAATCACTCATAGAACACAAAACACCCCTCACCATGGCCTAAAACCCCCAAATCAGAAATACGATTTCTGCAAAACCAGAACCAAATAATTCAAAAAAGCCATCATAAACTTTTTCTAAGCATCACATCATCCTCAGGGGGTCCATTGAAGTTGATTTGCACAAGGGAGGAGGGCAGAAAGCACAAAACTGCAAAGCTTCATCTCAGGTATACCTCAAGAACATTTTTTCCACTACTTGCTATTTAAGTTAAAATATCAATCTTCATGTTCCCCTGATCACTCTGATATGTTTGGTTTCGAAAATGGTTGAGAAATGAGCATGTATGGTCGTTCTGAAACTTTGCCCGTAAAAATGTTTTGATTCGATTTGCTTGATTTCTAAGATATAAATGATGTTTGATGAGTGATTTTGCTTGAATAATGTATGAGGAGTGTTTCTGGGCAACTAATTTGGGTTGGGGTGGCCTGTAGAGAGACTTAGGGTTTTGAGTGGCCGGAGAAGATGACTGGAGCTTCCCTCCGGTCACCTGAAAGTGATTAGCCCTAATTAGGGTTTAATCTCCAGATGCGTTGTGGACCCTAGGATTGTGTTTAGTTTAGGAGATTGAGTGGCCCAGATTGCTCCATTAATTTTAATTCAGTTTAATTATTTTAAATTAGGATTAATTAATAAATTAAATCATAATCAATCCTGACCCTTGGATAGCACGCGCAGTCAACATCCCCCCTAGGTTTAAATCTGGACCACTGGATCTGATTACTTCCCATTTTTATTCATTTTATTTTCATTTTAATTCATTTCTTTTGCATAATTTATTAAAAATACCAAAACACTTTCAAAAAATATGAAACTTTGCATTCTGGTTTTAAATATTTTTCTCAACCTGAAAATGAATTTTATTTTATTTTTTGCATTTAAAAAGTATTTTTAAAATATTTAAATGTTATTTTTAATTAATTAAAGTATTTTAATTAATTAAAAATGCATTTAGGTTTCTAAAAATCACCAAAAATATCATGAACCATTCCAATGCATTTAGGAACATTTTCAAACTCTTCATACAAATTTCTTTTTAGGTTTGATCATAATTTCACAATTTTCTTTGAATTAGGGTTCTTTAAAAATCACATTTTTTAACCCTAACTTTGAAAAATCATTTCTACCTAACCAAGAAGGATTTGAACTTGATTCTTTTTGCATTGTTCACATATGGCATGTAGTTTCTAGATTATTTTCCTCATGAATTTATCTTGAATTTTCAAATTGATTTGCATTTTTCTTTGAGAATCACCCAAAAAACCTAACAAACTTAGAAAAATCATAACTTTCAATAGGATTAGCTTCTGACCTTCTCCTTTGGGGTGTGACCTTGTATAGGTTTAGGATTTGTTTAAGCTTGATTTAAATTTTTTATCATATTGTATGCTTCTGTTTTATCCATTTGCATCTCATACATCTATGTAACCCTAATTTCTCATGTTCATTTGCATTCACCTTGCATATTCATGATCATGTGAACTTGCCATGACATTTCAAGCATTCATATGTCATCTTAGACATCTTAGGGCATGTTAGAACATTGCTTTATCATTACTTCATTCATTTTCCATGTCTTGCATTCATATCATTTCATAAACATCCATGTGTTTGCAAGCTTCCAAGCATGCTTTTATGACATCCCATCTTTGTATGATCATTCATGTGTACATTGTATGACATTGCATCCTCTCACATGCCATTTGCATTGCATAATCACTTCTGACTTTGGTCTTTGCATCTCATTTCCATTCTTTCCTTTATGTTTTATGTTTTAAGCATTCATGCTAACACTTTCAGGTACTTTTGGTAAGTTTTTGGAGGTCGATTTGCCTTCACTTCCCACTTCTTCTTATCTTATTCATATGCATTTACATGTCTTTAAAGTGAAATTGTTCACTTATTTTCCATCCTTCTTACTTTCTTTCCTTCATGTTACTTATCTTCTTCATGAAGTAAGTAACTTGTTCTTCTTTCCCCTTCTCTTTTCATCTGCTTCTTCCATTGGTGGCCTTGAAGATCCTTCTCTCTTAAGCCTAACAAGCCATAGGATATACAAGCATGATAACTTTTAGGGTTGTGAATAGTCCCCCTAGTATTTTACCTTTGAGTCTCCTTGAGTCTCTTTTCTCATCTCAATAATCAGAGACTAAACTCTTAAAGTTTTAGGACTTTAGAATTAGGGTTATGCCTGCATCCTTCTCTTAGGATGGAATGTATAACTTCAATCCTAAGTGATAAACCTTTAATTTGTTTAAACCTCTTAATCAAGTCACATTAATAATCATTAAGACTTTATCTTGAAACTTGGGCCTTACATTAGGGTTCTATCTCTTCCTTATGGTTAAGAGGGACTAACCCTAATGTTTAATGGACAAGTCCCCCTCAAGTTGTCTTACAAACCATAAAATCCACTTCTTAATCTCACCCTTTAATTAAAATCCATTTAATAAAGGCTTGTTATATAATGAATTTAGTCCCTAACCATGGATTAAGTTGAGGTATCTTCCTCAGCTTAAGTGTTCTCATCTATTATCCTTCTATTAGGATTGTGTAATGAGTCCATTAATATGTGATTAGAGATTAAACTCATTACTTAACATTAAACAAAAAAACCCAAAAAAACATCTAATTAATCACAAGTAGGTTAATGATCTTAATCCTACATCATCATGGTAATTAAGTTGAGATGCTTATCTCATACTTAAGTATGCTCATTATCCCTAATCAGGGAGGATATAATGAGTTTACAAGCCCTTGATTTAGGCTTAAGCTTATTAACTTATGCAAAACATCAAAAACAATAACAAAACTGAAAACACAAAAACAAACAATAATCGTCTCCTTCGGGATTCTTTTCTCATCACACTCATTCATAAACAGGAACTTGCTTCTTCCATCTAATGCAAGACAGTTAGCACTCGAGCCAGACGAGTCATACACTTGAGCATAGATAAGTAAGCAGTTCACAGTCAGATTTTATTTTCAGTCTCTTTGAGTCGAACTACGGTGTTCTGACTTCCTCATTGCACGGGAGGATACATAGGCATAACTTAACAATTATCGAACAAAAGTCTCTTTGTCTTCCCCATCTTTCAGTATTCTTTTCTAAGCCTCGGTTCCTGAGCATTCACCCTTTTGCACTGACACCAGTACATTCATTCTTTAGCTTTTGCACACAGATAGCACATACACCTACCCCTTTTAAACGCAATCTCTTAAGCGTGGACCCCGTTGAGTACGACGGACAATATGGGTGCTAATACCATCCCAGATTGTAACCAACCCCCTTTCTCAGTTTCTCTGGTTCGCAACCGTCTTATCCATCTCTTTCCAGGTTTATGCAGCATTACCTTTCCTTCGAGATAAAACTGCCTAGATGGCGACTCTATTCATTTCTCCTTTGACCGACCGTTCGCGTCTGCACCGGGATGCAAATCTTCGGGAGCGACAGCAAAGAAACTCAAAATTTTCACGGACTCCCAACTTGTAGCCTCACAGGTCAAAGGTGAATACCAAACCAAAAATGACCATCTGATCGAATATTTATCCCCGGTCAAAGAAAAATTGGCACAATTCACGTCTTGGGAAGTTCAACATATTCCCTGTGAGAAGAATTCTCGCCCATATGTCATCTCTAAACTAGACAATACGAGGAAGAAAGGAGGAAATAAATTCGTAATCCAAGAAATGCTCCCACAGACAAGCATAGAGAGGGTAGCTGAGATGCTCGACATCAATGTCATTGGCGATGGCGACTGTTGGATGACCCCTGTCTACATATACCTCACAATGGGTAGCTACCCCCGGATGGCAAGGAGGCCGTCACCATCAAATGAAGGGCATGCTCCTACATTCTAGTCGACAACAAGTTTTACATAAGGGGAATCTTTATTCTCCTTCTGAAGTGTCTCAAAGAGGATAAAGTCCACAACATCCTCCAAGAGATACACGACGACATGAAAGCCCAACACCTCTAAGGAATATCCTTGGCCCGTAAGGCCTTGAGATCAGGATATTACTGGCCAACCATACAGAACGACGCCAAAGAGCATATAAATAATTGTGATAAGTACCAGCATCATGGGGATATGCACCTGGCACCTCCTGGTGTGCTCAAGACTCTGTCGTCCCCATGGCCCTTCGCTCAATGAGGAATGGACATCCTCGGCCCCTTCACAATAGGTTCCTATGAAAATAAATATTTTATTGTGGTCGTCAATTACTTCACCAAGTGGATAGACGCTGAAGCTCTGACCAAAATCACCGCTTTTAACATATTGCATTTTTACAAAAGGAATGTACTGGCTAGATTCAGCGTACCCCAAGCCTTGATAACAAACAATGGCACACAATTCACCGATGGAAATTTCCAAGATTCCGTCACAAAAATGGGCACCAAGAAACACTTCACATCCGTCGAGCATCCTCAAACCAACGGACAGGCTAAGGCTACTAACACAGTCATAATGTGAGGCCTTAGATGAAGACTGGGCGAAGCAAAGAAAAGATGGGTCGAAGAGCTCCATAACGTGCTCTGGGCCTACAAGACAACTCCATATTCAACCACTAGGGAAACCCCTTTTCACATGGCATATGGAACAGAGGTAATCATCCCTATGGAAATCAAAGAACCTTTAAGGCGGACAGAAGCCCCTCTAGGAGAAGAGCTTAACGATGAAGCGTTGAGAGAAGAACTCGATCTGGTCGAAGAAATCTTAACAGGGGAAACTCTTCACGAAGCATCACTGAAACAAAAGATAACGCTACGCCACAATGCCAAGGTCATCAAACGAGAATTCCAAGTGGGTAGTCTCTTCCTGTGTAGGAATAAAAAAGATTCACGTGAGGGCAAGCTCGCCGCAAACTGGGAAGGCCCGTATTGGGTCAAATAAAAAAATAGGCACATGAGCCTACTACCTAGAACACCTAAACATAGAACCATTTTCGAGACCATGAAATGTTAAAAAGCTTAAATAATATTACAATTAACACCTGCTAAGGCGTGGGAGTAGATGTCGATGAACTCATCCCACAACAAGGGGGAAGACGCTTGGCCACGGGGATGTACCTTGGTATAAGTATGACCCTCAAACAAAACGAAGGCAAACTTATGCCCATGTAACAGGAAGATGTTGTGCCTGACCAGGATACATCAATCGAGCTTCGTCGTTTCCATACCGGCATTGAAGGACCCCCAGCTCGTGATGGGAAAGGTCCAGGCCCTGAGGGACCAGGAGCTCGACCGAGTTCCAAGCCCTTTTAGCTAGTGAAAACACCTTTCGCTTCTTGACAAGTTCCATACATTGGTCGAGCTTCTCAAAAACGTGTCGAGCAAAAATATTGTACGAATTACTTATATATTTCAAGCATGCATATTTTTTTCAATCAAATAAAATGGAAACGCTCAAATAAGATCAATAATAATAATATTAAAAGTCGACCACTAGGTCAGAATAGTCATACATTACATCAAATGGGGGCTAAGCCCCATAAATAAAATACATCAAAATGGGCATAGCCCCAAAAACATCAAACAAAATGACGCGCAGGACAACAAAAGGTAAAGGCACGCAGGCCCAAGTTTCACTCCTTGTCCGCTGGAGGGATCACTTTTCCATTCTCCATATGGTGTAACGGCCACTTTTAGTCAACGACCAAATCCATGCCAAGGTTTTTCACATTCACCTGTTGTAATACCCATATCTAAAAGTCATACATCTAAGCATATTTTTTATACATAATTTAAGTTTGGTATTGAAATACAACAAGTTCTTAGTAACACATTGTATAAATATAGCCACTACAACATAAGGTACTAGCAAAAGGCTATAAATAGTACAAAATGTTCACAAAATAAAAAGTCTAAGAACTAGATCCGAAGATCTCAAAAGTCCACAATGGAATAAGCCATCAAACAAGTAAAGATAATCAAGTCTCCTTATCCTTACCCTTTGCAGAACCTGAAGTACCTGAAATAACAACATCAACATGGGGTGAGATAACATATCTCAGTGAGTTCCCTATCTTATATTTCTCTCGGCTATAAGGGTTCGATTCCAAAAGTCTCAAAGTTTTAGCTATTTCAGCATAAGGGACCAGAATTAATTGGAACTAAGATCCTTACATACCCTCAATTCATAGAAATGAAACATCTACCTCAAGTCTTTACGGATGCTTCACGTGGGACTAAGAATAACCCACCTCAAGGCTTACTCAAGATTTTATGGATTATTTGATATAACACTCTCCTTGATCTTTACAGATGCTTCCCGTGGGACAAAAGGTAATCCACCTTAAGACTTACTCAAGATCAACGCCTATCTAGTGTAGCACTCACCTCAATTCTTTACATACACTTTACGTGGGACTAAAGACAACCCACTTCAAGGCTTACTCAAGACCTTACGGAAGACTCGTAGCCTACACGCCTCGAATCAACACTCGCGTCAATACAACTGGTATCTCAAGTCCTTACGGATGCTCTTGTGAAACACAAGGTAACCACAATGAGACTTATACAAGACTTTACTGAGGACCTAAAGCAATGTACAGCTCAATTCACACTAGCCTAAAGGAGTCTTAGATACCTCATAAGTTATACCTTTATTACTAAATTTGGCTCACAATTCCCTAAATTAACATTTTAAACGTATAATTGAAAAGTCGGCAAAAGTCGGGTAAAAATAATCTTTTTCAGCATCATGTAAAAGTACATAATTTTAGCTTTCAATCGATATAAAGAACACTGAAATCGGATAACCGAGTAAAAAGATATGGATTTTCAAAGTTTGGAAATAAAATATTTTCTTCCATACTTATAGTGTTAACCGGTTAACGCATATGGTTAACCGATTAACCAAACCAAAATAGAGGCAGAGGCAAAATTCTCAGAAGCGTTAACCGGTTAACATATTCGGTTAACCGATTAACCAAACTCAGACATTAGCAAATGCGTAAAACTCATGACAGTAACACCCAAAATCCAACTAAAACATTTCTAAACATCAAAACAACATTCCAACAATGTTCCTACACCTAGAGGTAACATACACAAGCATTTATATCGATTTCTAACCGTTTAATCTACCGATTTTAGGATTTTTTTCATGAAATTTCCCTAAAACTCATAAACCTAAAAACTCTACCAAAACCAAAAGGAAAAGTTTCTAGCTATGAACCCACCTCTAGCAAGAAGATTGGAGAAGATTGAATGCTGAAGTGAATGGGTGGAAGCAACAAGATTAAGAGTCCTCTTCTTATTCTTCAAAACTTCTTCTTCTTCTTTCCTCTCTTCCTTTCTCTCTTCTCCTTCTTTCTCTATTTCTATTTTTGTACAAAACAAAAGAAATAAGACTTATGTCTTAAAGGAAAACATAAATTTTCCTACCGACGGGTCTAAATAGAGAGTATCCAAAAATGTCTCTTAATCCAACATTTTATAAAACCTCTGATTCAGCTAATATTATTTAATAAAATAAAATCCTGCTTAATTACTCTATTTAATTCATTTAAAATTTCTTAGAGTAATCCGGAACAATATTAATATCAAATAATATTATTCAGAGTATTAAATAAATTACGGGGTATTACATCCTCCCCCCTTAAATAGAAATTCGTCCTCGAATTTAAAAGATTACCTGAACAGGTGAGGATATCATCCCCAAATCTTTGATTCCAATTCCCACGTAGCATCTCCCGGATGCGTCTCATCCCATTGCACTTTAACAAGTGGTATCTCTTTGTTTCTTAAAACCTTGAGTTCTCTTCCAACAATACGGCACGGTTGGGGTTCAAAAGTTAAATACGCTTCTATCTCGATAGAATCCGGAAGAATTGGCTGAAGAGGATCATGAATAAACCTACGGAGTTGAGATACATGGAAAACATCATGCATTTCCGATAGAGAGGGTGGTAAGTGTCGCTCCCCCGAAAAGACACCTGCTCAGATAGGGTGCAGACGCGAACGGTCGGCGAAAGGAGAAATTAAGTGAAGATGAATAGAGTCGCCAGCTAGGCATTTTTATCCCGAAGGAAAGGTAATGCTGCATAAACCTACGAAAAGATGGATAAGACGGTTGCGAACCAGAGAAATTGAGAAAGGGGGTTGGTTACAACCTGGGAAGGTATTAGCACCCAGATTGTCCGTCTTACTCGACGGGATCCACGCTTAAAAGATTGTGTTTAAAGGGGTAGTGTATGTGCTATCTGTGTGCAAAAGCTGGAAAGCATATACAAGTGTCAGTGCAAAAAGAGTGAATGCTCAGGAACTGAGGCTTAAAAGAGAATGCTGAAAGAGGGGGAAGACAAAAAGACTTTTGTTCGATAACAGTTAAGTTATGCCTACGTATCCTCTCGTGCAATGAGGAAGTCAGAACACCATAGTTCGACTCAAAGAGACTTAGATGATTTGTTGTGAACTGCTTACTTGTCTATGCTCAAGTGTGTGACTCGTCTGGCTCGAGTGCTAACTGTCTTGCATTAGACGGAAGAAGCGAGTTCTCGTTTTCAGAATGAATGTGATGAGAAAAGAATCCCGGAGGAGACGTTTATTGTTAGTTTTTTGTATTTTTAGTTTTGTTATTGTTTTATTGTGTTTTGCATAAGTTAATGAGCTTAAGCCTAAATCAAGGGCTTGTAAACTCATTATATCCTCCCTTGATTAGGGATAATGAGAATACTTAAGTACGAGATAAGAATCTCAACTTAATTGCCATGATGATGTAGGATTAAGATCATTAACCTACTTGTGATTATTTAGATGTTTTTTGGTTTCTGTTTCGTGTTAAGTAATGAGTTTAATCTCTAATCATAGACTAGTGAACTCATTGCATCATCCTAATAGAAGGATAATAGATGAGAAACACTTAAGCTGAGGAAGATACCTCAACTTAATCCATGGTTAGGGATTAAATTCATTATATAACAAAGCCTTTATTAAGTGGATTGTAATTAAGGGATGAGATTAAGAAGTGGATTTTAAGTTTGTAAGACATCTTGAGGGGGACTTGTCCATTAAACACTAGGGTTAGTCCTTCTTAACCATAAAGGAAGAATTAGAACCCTAATGTAAGGCCCAAGTTACAAGATGAAGTCTTAGTGATTATTAAGATGAATTGATTAAGAGGTTTAAACAAATTAAGGGTTTAACACTTAGGATTAAAGTTATACACTCCATCCTAAGATAAGGATACAGGCCTAACCCTAATTCCAAAGTCCTAAAACCTTAAAGGTTTAGTCTCTAATGATGGGATGAGAAGAGAGACACAAAGAAGACTCAAAGAGAAAATACTAAAGGGAAACTAATAAGTCCTAGAGAGTATTCATGCTTGGAGTTCCTAGGGTTTGTGAGGCTTAAGAGAAGAAGTCTTCAAGGAAGCCACCAAGGAGAAGCAAGATAGGAAAGAGATGAGATGAGAAGAGAAAGAAAGGAAGAGAAACACAAGTGAGCAAGCTCACTCAAGGACAAGTAAAAATGCAGCAAGGATGCAATGTGAAGGTATGAGAAGAGGTGGGAGGTGAAGGCAAATCCACTTCCCAAACAACTTACCATTAACCTGAAAAGTTAGCACAAGATGCATAAGGAAAGAAATGAAATGAAACAATGCATATGCAAGGGCAAAGACCAAGACCAGAAGCATACACGTGATGTAAATGATGATATTATATGATGCAAAGACATACAAGATGCATATGTGTGATCATACAAGAGAATGAATGCAAATGAAGCATGTAGGAAGCATGTAAATACATGGATATTTATGAAATGAAATGGATGCAAAGCATAGAAAATGTATGGATAAATGATTAAGAAATGTCTCAAGATGTCTAAGATGGCATACAAATTCTTAGAATGGCATGGAAATTTCATATGTTCATGCAATGCAATGTAAGATGCAAGAAAAGATGCGAAATTAGGGTTACATGGAAGGATGAGATGCAAAGGGTCACAACAGAAGCATATGACATGATAAAAAATTGCAAATGAGCTCAAACAAACCCTAATCCCATATGATATCACACCCCAAAGGAGAAGGTATAACTCTTAACTTATTGAAAGTTATGATTTTTCTAAGTTTGCTAGGGTTTTTGGGTGCTTTAAAAGGAAAAATGCAAGTCAAATTGAAAATGCAAGATAAATTCATGCCAAACATATCCTAGATACTACATGATATGTGTAAAACAATGCAAAAAGAACCATCTTCAAACACTTCATGGTTAGGTAGAAAATATTTTTCAAAGATTAGGGTTTAAAAATGTGATTTTATGAATCCTAAATTCAAAGAAAATTGTCAAGTTATGATCAAAACCAAAAAGAAATTTGTATGAAGGGTTTGAAAATGTTTCTAAATGTGTTAAGATGCAACATGATTTTTTTGGTAATTTTTAGAAACCTAAATGCTATTTTAATTAAATAATTTCCATTAATTAATTAAAATAAAAATTTAAATATTTTAAAAATACTTTTTAAATGCAAAAAATAAAATAAAAATTATTTCTGGATGAGAAAAATATTTGAAACTAAAATGCAGAAAATGAAATTTTTAAAATGATTTTTTCTATTTTAAATCAATTATGCAAGAAAATACAAGAAAAATGAATTAAAAATGCAATTAAATAGAAGTATGCAAGATCAAGGGCTGAGGTTCAAAAGGAAAAGGAGGGAATTGACTGCGCGCCAGATCCAAGGGTCAGCATTCAAACTGGATTTTTTTAATTAATTATGATTAATTAAATTAATTAAAAGGATTAGGGTTTAATGAATTCATCTGGACCGTCCAGCACGCGCGCGAAAGCTTCATCCAACGGCTCACATTCAAACTGGCATTAAACACAAGATTAGCCCTAATCTGAACCCTAACAACTTTTAGGCGATCGGAGCAAGCTCCGGTCGTCTTCTCCGGTGAACCAATTCTCTTATCTTCTTCCCTAGGCCAAATCAAACCCTCTAAATCTCCATAAACAATCCCCTAACCTTCCTAAGCATGAATCTACCCTCAAAACACATTTATTTCACATGAACAAGGAGAATCGAATCAAAATGGAAAACACATCAAAAATTTCAGAAGCTCAGTACATGCCCAAAACTCAACCATTTTCAAAACAAACTACATCATGGTGATCAAGAGAGCTCATAGATTCATTTAGAAACTAAAAATGCAAGTTCTGGAAAAAAGTTTGAAGATGACTACCTGAGCTGGAGCTTTGCAACCTGGTACTTTCTGGACCTCTCCCTTGTGAAAATCCACTCCATTGAACTCATTAATGATGTTGAGAAGCTTTGCAAGAGTTTATATGGCTTGGTTTGTGAGTTTTGGTTCTGTGGAGGCAGAAATCGTGTTTCTGATTCTTGAGGTTTTAGGCTTGTTTAATGGTTGGGAAATGATCTTGAGGATGTATGGAGATGATTGGTGAAGTTTGTTTGAAGTTTTGTTGGCTGAGCAGAGAGATTCGAAGAGCTCAAGGTTTGGGGTGTTTTTGGGATTCTTGAGTTGTGATAAGTTTCAGGCTCCAAGACTATCTGAAAAGGGCTCCATGAGGCATGTATGTAAAGTCTTGATTGGTCTAGAGAGTTGTTGTGGCTCAGTGTGATTTGTATGGGAGGTTTTGCAAAAAGTCAAAAGTTATTGTACCTCAAGCATGGGTCATGGCAGAAGCTGTTTCTTGGGGTGTCTGGCCTCATCATGAATCAAGGGTGGCCATGGGATAGGTTTGATGCAGCTGGATGGCTTGGAGGGAAAGATTCAAGTGGTTTTGCAACTTTTGCATTTTGCCCCCTTTGAGTTATCTTGTGATGCAAGGCATGAAATGTTGTGGTTCCTTGGGAAATTCTGATCCAAATGAGTTTCACTATGATGGTATGATGTTTAGAGATGCATTAGAGGTCAAGAAATGGCTTGGCATGAAAAATTGCAAAATTCCCTCTTTGGCATGAAAGTGAAAATTATGTGATTTTTGCCAACTTTGCAAGGCCATACCTTGAGTTATAGGGAGAATTAGATCAAGTTCTTATAGTTTTTGGAAAGGGGAGGACAAAATCTACAAATTTCATGTCCAAAGATTTTTCATTTGAAGCATTTTTGGTCATGAAAGAATAGGTTGAAGTTCCTTCCCAAAATGGAAAGTTTCCATTACAAGTCATTTCCAAAAATAGCAAGTTTGCATTTGGCTCAAAATTCTTCAATCTTGTGAACTTCCAACCTCTTCTAAGATCAAATAAAGATCATATAATTTCAATTTGATGAAAATACCCTTTTAGTTCCATTGTTGGGGGCCTCATATGCCCTGATTTTGACTTAACTTGCTCAAGAAGTTACCCAATGAACAAATGACTTCCACAATGAATTTCTTTATCAAACTTGGTACACATGATCCTTATAACACCTTAAGAACATTAGAAACAAGAATGGCCCAAAAATTTGGAGTTGAAGCCCCTGAAACCAAAACCCTAATTTTGGTCATCTGTGCAGTGAAAACCCTAGCTCTGCTCCCATGCTTTTCCAATTCTTGTGATTTCTTGCCTTCCTTGAACTTTGAGAGGCACAATATGATGATAGAACACACATGGACCCTCTTGGAACACTTTGAGGCCTTTGGGGTGGCTCAGATGGATTCTTGGATTGCTCAGATCACAAACCCTAGATGCAGATGAATTTGAACTATGCAGATGAAACAAAAATGCAATATGAGATGGTATGCTTATGTTAATGCAAACATGAAAGATCACAAGCCATGGTGTGATAAAGAGTGAGGAAAAATTTGGGGTGTTTAGAGCTTCCCCTATTCAAGCATGAGTTAGTTGTGCAAGGTGTAAGCGTCGGGCTTAACAGACAAGCAAGATAACTTGTGGTTGAATACCAATGACAGTCCAAAATTTGCACTCGCTGGATAGAAGAAGAAAAGGGATATAAATTGTAAAAGATGGTATAGCATGATTATTAAATGAAGGCGATGGAGGACGACCATCGAGCAGAGGACGACTGCTGGAGATAAAGTGGTAAGTAAAGCAATGACGGGGACGACCGACATGCTGGGGGGATAAAGGGATCATGATGGGGACGGCCATCAAGCTTGGAAAGTAAAGTAAACAACGATGGGGACGACCATCGGTTCAAAGAATAAATGAAATAAATGATGAGGGACAGTAATCAAATGTGAAGGACGATCACCTAGCAGGGGACGGCTGCTCTTTATCACGACATAGGATGAATGTCAGATATAAAAGGTCAACGATGGGGACGGCCATCGGATAAGCATGATGAAGGACGATAATCAAGAGGTGAAGGATGATCACCTAGCAGGGTACGGCTGCTCTCGGGGTTTATCACGACATAGGACGAATGTCAGATAACAAGATCAACGATGGGGATGGCCATCGGATAAAAATGATGAAGGACGATCATCAGGAGGTGAAGGACGATCACCTACCAGGGGACGGCTGCTCTTTATCATGACATATGACGAATGCCGGATAGAAAAGTTCCAATAATGGAGATTCCACTGGGGAAAGGGATAAGGGACGGTCATCCAAAGGTGAAGGACGATCACCTGGCAGGGGACGGCTACCGAAAGTATCACGACATAGGACGAATGTCGGATAGAAGAAAAGTTGTTATGTTGGTGACTTAATGGGGAACGGTAAACACGGACGAGTGTTCACGCTCAAGAATAAAAAGTATAAGTGTTTGACGCTGTGTATAGATTAAAGATGCGGACGAGCATCCTTAGGACCATGATACAGACGAGTATCGGTAGAAACAAACGCTGACGCGTGTTCAGAGATGATGATACGGACGAGTACCTACTAGTTAACAAAGAACACGGACGAGGGTCAAATCTGTTTGAAGAGTGATATATAAAAAGGATATGGACGAGTATCAGAGACTTCTGTTTAAGCATGAATGAGTATTGATTTGTTGGTGAAGTATGAGCAAGACACGGTCGAGTGTTCAACTTGCTGGGGAATGTACGACACGGACGAGTGTCGAAAGGAAATATGTATAAGTTATGAACAAATATTTGTATGTGAGATTGCAAAAGGTGTTCTGGCGACCTGTAGGGATAGGATGACACGGACGGGTGTTGAAAAGAGTGTGTTATGAACAAGTGTTTGGTTCACAACAAGTGTTTTGGCAATCATGTTGGGGGTGTATGACACGGACGAGTGTCAAAAGAGCATGTATATCTATATTTGAGAGTGCAAAGAAGATGCTTTTGCTTATATCTGCGGGGAATAATACGACACAGACGAGTGTCGAAAAGGGTATATATGAACAGCCATTGGTGTTGGAGAGTGCAAAGGGGACGCTTTGGCTTATATTTGCAGGGGAGGTGGGTTTTTATATATATTGCTGATGGTAATTGCAGGTGACTGGCTTGAACCTAGCTTGTGATTATGCAAATGTTTGATTTTTGCCGTAATGCTTCGTATTAGACTGAATGTTACGCTTATTTTGTGAATATGGTGCAAATTCTATGATTATGCAAAAGAGAAACCGATCCAGGATTCGGATCCCGCTGAAGAAAAGATCTCTGGCTGATTTGCTTGGAGGGATATCCCAGTTGGGGAAGAGATCATTGGTAGATCTGTTTAGATATAGCTCTGCTTGGGGAAATAGATCGTTGATAGACCTATCCGTAAGGAGAATTCAGCTGGGTAGAAGGAAACTTTCGTCACTTTGTTGTGTAAGAGTTTCAGGCATTGCTCCTCTGGGGAGAAGCTGGAAACTCTGTGGGGAGATATGCTGGGGATGCTCCTGTTGAGTAGACCTGTGCTGGGGATGAGGAAGCTTTGACAACTCCGTTGGGGAAAAGTATTCCAAATATTGCTTGGGGAGGAGGTATGATGGGGAAGTGATGCTTGGCATGCCCCATGTTGCGTATTGAATATCTGCAACATGTTAAGACAAAGAAACGCACAAGTATCCCGAGGTATCCTTTACCGGATTCCTTCATAGGAGTTAGATATTCCTGGAAGTAATATATTTCCTGCAAGCATTTATTAAAAATGGCTCATTTGTTTAATGCAAGTACTTATTATGAATATTGGACATTTTGCAAATGAACAAAAATGTACAAAACGAGATGTGACTGAAAACTCTGATTTTATTAATCTGGGTGCCCTGAATTGGAAAATACAGTCAAAGAAACAAATCCCCTGGAATGAGGAGATTGCTATAAATTGAGAAAAGTAAAAATGCTGGCAATATTGACGACGCTCCATTGAGCTTCCTTTGCTATGACCTGTATGACCTTGATGTTCTTCTCATCTTGCTTTCTGAAGAAGGTTGATTCTGACTGATGCATTATCCTTTCGAAGCTTACCATGTTGTGAGTGATACAGAAGAATTCAGAGTGCAGTTGTTCGCTTATTCCCTGATTTTGCATGGATCTCCCTTTCGGGTTTTCAATCCACCGGGATACCCATTTTTGCCTGAGCTGTCCAATGCGGCTTTTTAACTCAGCGGGCGTACATTTTTAATTTTCCCTTATTTTTGTCCGAGTCTTTTATTCTGTTTTTGACTCGCCGGGATACCCTATTTTTGCCTGGACTTACATTCTGTTTTTATGTCCAGCGGGTCTTTTTATGCGAAGTATTTTTTAACTGCATCTGAATTCACAAGGGATAGGAAATCTTCGCCATCCATAATAGTGAGCATCAGTGCTCCACCAGAGAAAACCTTCTTTACTATGAATGGACCATCGTAATTTGGAGTCCATTTTCCCCTGTGGTCTGTATGAGGAGGAAAAAGTCTTTTCAGCACAAGATCTCCCACTTGGTATTCCCGAAGCCTGACTTTCTGATCGAAGGCTTTCTTCATCCTTTTTTGATATAACTGCATATGACAGATAGTGGCTAATCTCTTTTCTTCGATCATATTTAGTTGATTATACCGAGAACGGACCCATTCTGCTTCGTCTAGCTTTACATCCATCATTACCCGTAAGGAAGGTAGCTCAACTTCAACAGGTAGGACGGCTTCCATACCATACACAAGTTGATAAGGTGTTGCCCCAGTAGATGTTCTGATCAAGGTTCGATACCCATGCAAGGTAAATGGTAGCATTTCATGCCAGTCTTTGTAAGTGACCACCATCTTCTGCACAATCTTCTTGATGTTTTTGTTAGCTGCCTCTACAGCGCCATTCATCTTTGGCCTGTAAGGAGAAGAGTTGTGATGTTGGATTTTGAAGTCCCGACACAGTTTTGCCATCATTTTGTTGTTCAAATTGGAACCATTGTCAGTAATGATTCGCTCGGGTACTCCATATCGACAGATGATGTCTCTTTTCAGAAATCTGACTACCACTTGTCTGGTGATGTTTGCATACGAAGCTGCTTCAACCCATTTAGTGAAGTAATTAATGGCTACCAGGATGAATCTGTGGCCATTTGAAGTAGTCGGTTCAATCTTCCCAATCATGTCAATGCCCCACATGGCAAAGGGCCAAGGTGAAGACATCACATTCAAAGGATTCAGAGGCACATGCACCTTATCTGCATAGATCTGGCATTTATGGCACTTTCTGGCATAGGCACAACAATCTGTATCCATTGTGATCCAGTAGTAACCTGATCTTAATAATTTCTTAGCCATTGCATGTCCTCTAGAATGGGTACCTAAAGATCCTTCATGCACCTCGGGGCATCAGCAAGTCTGCTTCTTCCTTATCAACACATCTGAGCAGTACCATGTCAAAGTTTCGCTTGTATAATGAACCATCAGCATTAAGGAAGAAACTACCAGCCAGCCTTCTTAAGGTCTTCTTATCATTCGATGATGCCCCAAGTAGGTATGTTTGATCCTCCAAGAAGCATTTGATATCATGGAACCAAGGCTTGTCATCTTTAGCAATGTCCACGGAGAATACGTATGCTGGTCGGTCTAGTCTGGATACCGAAATCTGAGGCACATAATTGGCGACCTGTACTTTGATCATGGATGAAATGGTAGCCAAAGCGTCTGCAAACTGATTATCATATCGAGGGATGTATTCAAGCTTAATTGTTGTGAAAAAGGTCAACAATCTCCTCGTATAGTCACGGTAGGGAATCAGATGCTCTTGGTGAGTGTACCATTTGCTATTGGTCTGATTGATTACCAAAGTTGAATCTCTGAATACATTCAATGTCTTGATCCTGAGGTCAATGGCTTCCTCAAGACCCATGATACAGGCTTAGTATTCTTCTTCGTTGTTAGTTCATGCAAAGGTGAGTTTTACCGAGAAAGGCATATGAACTCCTTTAGGTGTAATGAGCACTGCCCCAACTCCACGGCCATTCATATTGACAGCCCCATCAAACATCATAGTCCATTCCTCTTCTGGGTCAAGCCCTTCAGTGTGAACAGGCTCTTCATGATCTTTTGCTTTTAAGTACATGATGTCTTCATCAGGGAAGTCAAATCTCATGGGCTAGTAATCATCAATGGGTTACTCTGCTAGATAGTCAGACATTACACTGCCATTGATGGCCTTTTGATAGGTGTACTGAATGTCATATTCTGTCAGAATCATTTTCCATCTTGCAACCCTGCCAATAAGTGTTGGCTTCTCAAATATGTACTTGACGGGGTCCATCTTTAAAATCAACAAAGTAGTGTGAGTCAACATATACTGTCTCAGTCGGCGAGCAGCCCACGCTAAAGCACAGCAAGTTTTCTCGAGCAGTGAATAACGTTGTTCATAGTCGGTAAACTTTTTGCTTAGGTAGTATATTTCATACTCTTTTCGACCAGAATCGTCATGCTGGCCCAGCACACACCCCATTGATCCTTCTAATACTGTCAGGTACATTATTAGAGGTCTTCCTTCAACTGGAGGCATAAGAATCGGAGGTTCTTGTAGGTACTCCTTGATCTTTTCAAAAGCCTTTTGACAATCTTCGTTCCACCTGACCGTTTGTTCCTTTCTTAACAATTTGAACAGGGGCTCACAGGTTGCAGTAAGATGAGATATGAACCTTGATATGTAGTTCAATCTACCTAAGAACCCCCGAACTTCCTTTTCAGTCCTAGGCGTAGGCATCTCCTGAATGGCCTTAACTTTGTCAGGATCAACTTCAATTCCCTTTTCACTTACGATAAATCCTAGCAGCTTACCAGAACGTACCCCGAATGTGCATTTGTTGGGGTTCAACTTCAGCTGGTACTTTCTCAGACGCTTGAACAACTTCAGCAGATTTACCAGATGATCTTCTTTAGTGAGAGACTTGGCAATCATGTCATCCACGTAGCATTCAATTTCTTCGTGGATCATGTCGTGGAATAATGTCACCATAGCCCGTTGATAAGTGGCATCGGCATTCTTCAGTCCAAAGGGAATTACCTTGTAACAAAATGTGCCCCACGGTGTGATGAAAGTTGTTTTCTCCATGTCTTCGGGTGACATTCTGATCTGATTATACCCGGAAAACCCATCCATGAAAGAAAATACCGAGAACTGAGTTGTGTTGTCGACCAATACATCAATGTGAGGTAATGGGAAATCATCCTTTGGGCTAGCTCTGTTCAGATCCCGGTAATCCACACACATACGTACTTTTCCATCCTTCTTAGGCACTGGCACAATGTTAGCGACCCACGGCGAGTAACTAGTTACAGCAAGGAAACCGGCGTCCCACTTTTTTTGTACTTCTTCTTTAATCTTTATGGCCATATCTGTGCGAGTACAGCGTAGCTTTTGCTTCACTGGAGGGCAATCTTCTTTCAAAGGTAGCTTGTGCATAACAATATCCGTATCTAGACATGGAATGTCTTGATAGGACCAAGCAAAGACGTCGACGTATTCTCGAAGCATGTCAATGAGCTGTTCTTTTACTGAAGCTTGCAGACCGGCCCCAATCTTCACTTCTTTCAAATCCTCTTTGGTACCAAGATTCACTGTTTCAACCTCCTCCTGATGAGGAGTGATCACTTTCTCTTCTTGCCTCAACAACCTGGCTAACTCTTCAGGTAACTCATAGTCTTCTTCAACCCCTTCATCAGCTTGATTAATTGGATTGTCAAAGTCATACAAGGTCATAGCAGTGTTGTTGTCGATGCAATCTGGAGGGTAATCTCTGCAAGGGTTGAGATTTGTTCGTTTTAGTGATCAATTTTAATCTTGTTTAGAAAAAGTGAAAATGAAGTTATTATTTTAAAAACATTGCCATTTTATTGTTTTGTACAAAAGTGAAAAATGAAAAGACAGTGAGCAAAAAAGAGACTTGTTTGCAAAAGATGTCTGATATTCATTGATAATCCATTTGCACAAAATTACAATATGGCCCTATTACAAAATGAGTCCTGACACCTTGGGCAAGATGCAGGACTTGATGCATGCTGAAAAAAATCAGGAAATAATAATTACTCTGCAAGAGTAACCCTTATAATTTCCTGGAAAGACCAGTTAAGGACTTGGTGCCCCGGGATCCTTGGACGTATCCAGCTCTCTAGGTTGAGGCCGCTTTCCGCCTCGTCTTCCAGGTTGTTAACAACATCTGAGGTGAGCATCCCCCCACTGATGAACTTGGGCTCTTTAGCAGCCTCTGCTTGATCTTGTCGGAATGGTTTGTAACCCAAACCGAATTTGTCATCCTTCTTCTCCAGCGGCAGCAGCTTGCCCCAGCCTTGGGCATTTCCATCTTCAATAACCTTTCGGGCTTGCTGATAGGAGACAATTGATGTACCCATCCTATCCTCCTGGGATGCAGCAAATACTTCAATTTTCGCCTCATTGATGTTCAGAGCCTCGAACCCTTGGCTCATAATTTCATGGATTTCACCATCCATCTTAATGTATTTGTATGTAGCCAGATGGCTAACAAAGATGTCCTCTTCACCACGATGGTGATAATCTGTCATTCCCACTCATATTTCAATTTCTGGTGAAGGGTCGATGTAACTGTGCCAGCGGCGTGAATCCATGGTCGACCTAACAAACAGTTGTAGGTCGGCTGAATGTCCATCACATAGAAAGTAGTCTTAAAGACCTGCGGACCGATTATCACATGCAGTTCCACCTCTCCAAGAACAGACCTCTTGGAACCATCAAAAGCCCTGACCACCAGATTGCTTGGTCGGAGAGCTATACCATCATATTCGAGTTTGGCAAGAGCTTTCTTCGGCAAGACATTGAGTGAAGACCCAGTGTCCACAAAAACATGAGAAAGTACAGCTCCTTTGCACTCCAGGGTGATGTGTAAAGCTTTGTTGTGGAGACGTCCTTCCGTTGTTAAGTCGGCATTGGTGAAACCTAGCCCATGGCTAGTATTGACATTAGACACCACTGTCTCAAGCTGATTCACTGTGATCTCTTCTGGCACGTAGGCAGCATGCAGAACTTTGTAGTGCATCCCGATGAGCTTCGGAACACAACAGCAGGGATAATATAGAGATCTTAGAAGGAGTCTGGTGGAGCTGATCCACAACTTTTTAGTCACTTCTTTTAATTATCCTCATAAATACATCCACATCCTGATCAAAGGATGATTTATGAGTCTCTTTTGGTTCAGATTCTTCAGGTATCACATTTTTCCCTTTGGCTTTGGCAGCAGCATCTACCTCAGTATTGGTTCTTGGAGCTTGTGATGCGAAGAGGCGTCCACTTCGGGTGAAGCCTCTGCCTCCCCCGACATTATCCACTTGGGGAGTGGGAACTGAAGAATCAAGAAGGACTTTTTCCCCATTGCAGTAAAGGTCAGCACCATAATGCCATGGTACAGCATTGTCTTTATCATATGGAATAGGCCCTGGCACCGTGATGGTGACTGGGCTTACTGCAGCAGAGGTTGGGACCGTTATTGTCTGTGGATCATAGAAGATGGTGACAGGACTTTTTATGGATGTTGGTGGTGATGAATTGAATCTTGATTGTTGCTGAAACTGTTGCTGAGATGGTTGAAAGTTGCTGGAGTTTGGGACCGTTGTAGGGTCATAATAAATAGTAACTGTGGAGACGTTGTTGTTGGTGGTTGCTGAAGTTGTAGAAGGAGATGAAATGGAACTGTTGTTTGTTGAAGTGAAGGAAGAAATGGTTGCTGAAGTTGTAGACGAGTCAGTAGAAACAATTGTTGTTGCAGTTGTAGGAGAATCATTTGTCTTTGCACAAGGAGTTGCTGGTGTTGTAGAAGTTGTTGTGGTTATTTGCAGAATGCCCTCTTTAATCAGGCTATTGATGCCATTCCTCAAGCTTGCACACCCGTTCTCGGAAACTTTGCAAGATTCACAACAGGCCTCACAACCTGGAAACACTTGGCGTTTCAAAAGCTGAGCTTTAACCTCTGCCAGAGGTGTCTGAATACTTGCAGTATCTTCAATTGAAATCATGGGTGAACCTTCCTCTATAGCATTGATCCTTGGCCCACTGTGGCTTGGCATAGGATTTTTCATGACATTGGGAGGTGGTGCAAAGTTCAGGGCCTTTAAATCTACCAGATCTTGGACCTTCATATGCAGAGCCCTGCATTTTTCCGTGGAGTGACCAGGTGCATTATAATGAAAAGGACACCTAGCGTTGACATCGTAATTTCTTGGAAGTTTCTGAGGATCAGGTGGAGCCAATGTCCTCAACTTAACCAAATTGAGCTTTAGGAGTTGTGGCAGCGATGTGCCATATGGCATTGGAATAGGGTAAGTCACCCTGTTGATCTGAGATGGGCACTGTTGAAAAGGGTGTTGTTGTTGATTGTTGTTATTATTGTTGTAGGATCTCTATTGAGGGAACTGTGGCTGTTAAGGAAAATGTTGTGGTTGTTGAGTATATTGAGGAGGTGGAGTAGGGATAGTGACGGCGGCAACTGATCTTGGCAGATATTGGGGTCTCCCTCTCCCCATGTGTACAGAGTTTGTTTCACCAGATCTACGGGGCCCAGCAAATGGTTTCCTTACACTGCTTTAACTGGCACCGTTGTCGGAGATCTTTCCCATCTTCAGTAAGCTCTCAATTCTTTCCCCAACTATCACCACGTCTGCAAAGCTGGTGGAAGAAAATGCAGTCAATCTGTCAATATAGGTACCCTGGAGAGTATTCATGAACACGTCTGCCATCTCCCTTTCTGACATCGGGGGTTGAACGACAACAGCTAATTGCCTCCACCTTTGGGCATACTCTCTAAAACTTTCACGGGAAGACTGTGACATTCCCATCAGAAGGGTTCTGTTTGGGGCCATGTCCAGATTATACTGATACTGACGAATGAAAGCTTCAGCCAAGTCTTTCCAATTTCTCACTGTGGCTCTGGTTAAATGGGAGTACCATTCTCGGGATGCCCATGTCAAGCTATCCTCAAAGTAAAACATCCACAGTTTCTCATCCATGGTGTAGGCTTTCAATCTCCCCAGGAAAGACTGAAGATGGGTACGTGGGCAGGATGTGCCATTGTATCTTTCAAAACAAGGAGGTTTGAACTTGTGAGGAATTCTAACCCCTTCCACCAATCCCATGTCCATGACATAAAAACCCAGAGAGTTTTGGGATTCAAGAGACCTTAGCTTCTCTGCAATTTCATCCAACCGACGGTCTTAGACTTCGTCTCCAGCCCCAACCACAGTAAATTGTTCTTCTTGAGGGTCTTCCTGCAAAATCCTTCCTCCAGTAGTGTTACCTTGGGTGTTTCTTATAACATTGATGTCTGGGTTCAGGTGAGGTCCAAACTCTGGGGGATCAGTATGAAGTTGTACGTGATTGTTGTTACTGGTACCCCCGTACCTGGATGGTGTTCCTCCTGAGTTTGTCGCTCAACCAACTCCCTCAGTCTCTCCTGACTCTGAGCCAAACCAGTCATCACTGTCATAAATTGATTCATTTGGGCCCTCATCTCTGTCCTCTCATTGGCCATCCGGGCTCTCACTTCAGTCAAGTCTTGTTGAACCTGATCCATTTGTAATCCCGGAAGGTTGTTTCTTGTCGGATACCGGTGCACTCTATTGACAGGGAACACTCTTCTACGAGCAATGTTTCCTGAAACCACAACAAAGTGAGAAACAACAAAACAAAAACCTACAAAACAAAGAAAAGATGTTAGTATGCAATGCAGGATGCCTATTTGTCTTCCAAGGGTATCCGGTTTGGTTCTTTGGTTTTGACCCTTCCAGACCTCGAGGAAATGCTGATGTTGCAGAGAGATTTAAACCCACACAATAATACAAACCATATATTACAAAAATTTGAAAATACATAGTTTGATTACAATAAAGTTCCCATGATGGGTCAAAATATATCAACAAAATCAAAAGTACCAACAGAAGAAAATGCAAATACAAGGAAATCAAACATCCAGTCCAAAGTCATCCTCCCTGACTTCTTTCAGGAGAGCCTCAGTCACTGGACCTATTGGGTGTTTTGTGATAGTCTTGATGAGGAGGTTCTTGGTGGAAATGGCATTGGTCAACTTCTTGTGCTTATCCTGATCCTTTGACCTCTTCAACCCCGCCCTGAGTTTTAACACAGAGATCTCCTTTTGTGCTGCTAATAATGTTGCCTGATGCTTCTTCTCACTAGCCTCCAATTGCTCTATCTTAGCTTGAGTTCTTTGATCTTCTTGTGCACGAGCCTCAGTGATCCTGATCCACCTAGCCTGGCTCTCTTCTAAGTAATGCTCTGCCCTAGCCTTCTGAGTCTTTGCTTCCTTGCAAGCATTCTTCAGTACTAACTCCCCTGCTCTAGCCTTTCTGATGTAGTCATCTGTCTTCTCAATCTTGGTCAAGTGCTCAATTCGGAGCTTCTCTAACATTTTATTATCTAGACGGCTGTCATTCCTCTCCCAGAGGGTCTTCTTCAAGGCTTCAGAGAGCTGAGTATTCCTTTCCTTCAACTTCTCAAACTCCTCTAAACTGACAGTAACTGCAGGCTCCACTGTTGAAGGTCTAGGTACATCCTCTAAGGTGAATGGCATCCGGGTGATCTTTCCCCTGGTACGAGACCAGTCAAGATACTGTGCTGAAGCTATGTTGTTGCACTTGCCAAGGATAGTTGTTCCCCTAGTCTGAATGTTGTCCCAAGCCCAGGCAGCTTGTCTAACAATAGTAGAGTTGTGTTGGTTGTCACAATAGAGGGTCTCTATTAAGTCTTGCCCTCTTGGGGGATGAATCAAAGCATACCCTAATTGCCTCTTGAAAAGCAAAGGGTTGTAGTTGATGCAACCTCTTACTCCAATCAAAGGCACATTGGGATATTGCCCACAGCTGGTAATGATATTTTTGCCCTTGGTGCTCTGAGTGCACCATCTGATGTCTTCTAATGTAAGGGCAATCAATCTCTTGGCCCAGTTCCTTGGCTGATGAGGATTCAGAAAAGTGTCTGACTTCGGAAAATGTCTTAGCAACCAACAGTAGAAGAGGGGAGCACAACATCTGACCAATCTTCCCCTTTGCTTCTCATTCCTTTGGTGCACTGAGTAGTAGAAGTCTCCAAGCAAGGTAGGGACTGGGTTCCTCAACAAGAACAAGTGAATAACATTCTTGCTTACAAACTTTGGCTCGTCTGCAAACAAGATAACTCCATATATGCTGAGGGCTAAGAGTGCACAAACAGTTTCCCACTTCCCTACTGCAGCATGCAGGGTGGCCTGAGAGATCAAGAAATCCAAGTGAAGGCATGGGATTCCATCCTTGGTGGTCATACTCTGATCAATGAGGGTAGGCTCCAAGTGCAAGGCCTTAGCTATATCTTCATTCTTGGGAGAAACCATCTCAGGGTTGAAAGGAATCCCTCTCCTGATAGGGACACCTAACAACATGGAAAATTCTTCTAGCAAAGGTCCCAACTGAAAATCAGGGAAAGTGAAACATCTGAGAGGAGGATCATAGAACTGCAAGCAAGTATGGATCATGCTCCTCTAGGATGCATCCAGGTCTATGATCATGTCCAATATGCCTCCATAATGTTCCCTGAATAATGGGATATGATCAGGAGTGATGAGAGACTGGATCTGTCTGATGCCTGTCAGAGTGGGCTCAAAGAAATGGTATGTGATGTTGCTCTTTCTGGAAGTGTCCATGCTGACAATGGATGTTGGTGAAGCCACTGAAAAAGATGCTGAAGGAGGGTCTCTGATGAAGACAGCTGATGGAGAGAACTGGTAAGAATCTCTGGTGAAAATGTTGGTGAAAATAACTGAAGCAGAACAGGTCAAAACAAAACCAAAGATAAGAAGGTGGATACCCTGTAAAACAAATAGGCAAATGTTAAATGATGCAAAATGATGTATGCAGAATGATATGCAAAGGGTTTGTGATCAAGTGATGGATCTGTTATTTGCCTTGATAGGGTCCATGTGTGTTCATAAGTCCGGATGGAGGCTTAGAAAACCAGTAACCGGGTGGGGGACTCAAATAAAGAGTCACAAATCCAGGGTTTCACAAGAACTATCCAAAATAATACAACCTTAACAAATATAGTAACAAGGTATGATGAGGCCAAGGGTTCCTGCAAACCTGTAAACATCCCAACCCCCTCACATGTATTGTTCTAGAACAAGGATCCTCAGGCTTTGATCAGTTATGAGAAGTATAAATACTTCTAACCCGGAGGTACAGTGTTTACAATAAATCATAAATGATCCTCCTCTAATTCACCTCAGATGCTGAAGGTCATAAAAAGGTCATCCAGACTTAGCAGGATTCCCAGATAGCCCTAGTATTACAGGAAATCCGTAGCACAGAGTTCTCAAGAAGAAACCCATGTCTGAACCGTGTTTCATATTCCCGCACCAGACCGGAATGGAATGGGAAAGAATATGAAGCCACTCTAGCCTATGTGTCACTCAGGTCCCCGGTATGGAACCTTAATCACTCAAAAATCCCTCCCACCAAGGTAAATACAGATCCAACACCAATGATATGATAATAACAGTATGAAATGCATAAAACTGTAAATGAAAGCAATAAATAAAGTTGTACAGAAAGCAATAAATAAAACAATAAATAAAAAAGCATAAGTAGCACATAACACCCCCGTAACACACAAATCAAACAAGCGTTAGGAGGAACCCACAAAAAGAACCAGAAGCCCTGGTTGCAATATAAGGGTCCCCAGCAGAGTCGCCAAGCTGTCGCTCCCCCAAAAAGACACCTGGTCAGATAGAGTGCAGACGTGAACGGTCGGCGAAAGGAGAAATGAAGTGAAGATGAATAGAGTTGCCAGCTAGGCATTTTTATCCCGAAGGAAAGGTAATGCTGCATAAACCTAATAAAATATGGATAAGACGGTTGTGGACCAGAGAAACTGAGAAAGGGGGTTAGTTACAACCTGGGAAGGTATTAGCACCTAGATTGTCCGTCGTACTCGACGGGATCCACACTTAAAAGATTGTGTTTAAAGGGGTAGTGTATGTGCTATCTGTGTGCAAATGCTGGAAAGAATATACAAGTGTCAGTGCAAAAAGAGTGAATGCTCAGGAACTGAGGCTTAAAAGAGAATGCTGAAAGAGGGGGAAGACAAAGAGACTTTTGTTCGATAACAGTTAAGTTATGCCTACGTATCCTCTCGTGCAATGAGGAAGTCAGAACACCGTAGTTCGACTCAAAGAGACTTAGATGATTTGTTGTGAACTGCTTACTTGTCTATGCTCAAGTGTGTGACTCGTCTGGCTCGAGTGCTAACTGTCTTGCATTAGACGGAAGAAGCGAGTTCTTGTTTTCAGAATGAGTGTGATGAGAAAAGAATCCCGGAGGAGACGTTTATTATTTGTTTTTTGTGTTTTCAGTTTTGTTATTGTTTTTTTGTGTTTTGCATAAGTTAATGAGCTTAAGCCTAAATCAAAGGCTTGTAAACTCATTATATCCTCCCTTGATTAGGGATAATGAGAATACTTAAGTACGAGATAAGCATCTCAACTTAATTTCCATGATGATGTAGGATTAAGATCATTAACCTATTTGTGATTATTTAGATGTTTTTTGGTTTCTATTTAGTGTTAAGTAATGAGTTTAATCTTTAATCACAGACTAGTGAACTCATTACATCATCCTAATAGAAGGATAATAGATGAGAAACACTTAAGTTGAGGAAGATACCTCAACTTAATCCATGGTTAGGGATTAAATTCATTATATAACAAAGCCTTTATTAAGTGGATTTTAATTAAGGGATGAGATTAAGAAGTGGATTTTAAGTTTGTAAGACATCTTGAGGGGGACTTGTCCATTAAACACTAGGGTTAGTCCTTCTTAACCATAAAGGAAGAATTAGAACCCTAATGTAAGGCCAAAGTTACAAGATGAAGTCTTAGTGATTATTAAGATGAATTGATTAATAATTTTAAACAAATTAAGGGTTTAACACTTAGGATTAAAGTTATACACTCCATCCTAAGATAAGGATACAGGCCTAACCCTAATTCCAAAGTCCTAAAACCTTAAAGGTTTAGTCTCTAATGATGGGATGAGAAGAGAGACACAAAGAAGACTCAAAGAGAAAAGACTAAAGGTAAACTAATAAGTCCTAGAGAGTTATCATGCTTGGAAGTCCTAGGGTTTGTGAGGCTTAAGAGAAGAAGTCTTCAAGGGAGCCACCAAGGAGAAGCAAGATAGGAAAGAGATGAGATGAGAAGAGAAAGAAAGGAAGAGAAACACAAGTGAGCAAGCTCACTCAAGGAAAAGTAAAAATGCAGCAAGGATGCAATGTGAAGGTATGAGAAGAGGTGGGAGGTGAAGGCAAATCCACTTCCCAAACAACTTACCATTAACCTGAAAAGTTAACACAAGATGCATAAGGAAAGAAATGAAATGAAACAATGCATATGCAAGGGCAAAGACCAAGACCAGAAGCATACACATGATGTAAATGATGATATGATATGATGCAAAGACATACAAGATGAATTTGTGTGATCATACAAGAGAATGAATGCAAATGAAGCATGTAGGAAGCATGTAAATACATGGATGTTTATGAAATGAAATGGATGCAAAGCATAGTAAATATATGGTTAAATGATCAAGAAATGTCTCAAGATGTCTAAGATGGCATACAAATGCTTAGAATGGCATGGCAAGTTCATATGTTCATGCAATGCAATGTAAGATGCAAGAAAAGATGCAAAATTAGGGTTACATGAAAGGATGAGATTCAAAGGGTCGCAACAGAAGCATATGACATGATAAAAAATTGAAAATGAGCTCAAACAAACCCTAATCCCATATGATATCACACCCCAAAGGAGAAGGTATAACTCTTAACCTATTGAAAGTTATGATTTTTCTAAGTTTGCTAGGGTTTTTGGGTGCTTCAAAAGGAAAAATGCAAATCAAATTGAAAATGCAAGATAAATTCATGCCAAAAATATCCTAGATACTACATGATATGTGTAAAACAATGCAAAAAGAACCATCTTCAAACCCTTAATGGTTAGGCAGAAAATATTTTTCAAATGTTAGGGTTTAAAAATGTGATTTTATGAACCCTAAATTCAAAGAAAATTGTCAAGTTATGATCAAAACCAAAAAGAAATTTGTATGAAGGGTTTGAAAATGTTTCTAAATGTGTTAAGATGCAACATGATTTTTTTGGTAATTTTTAGAAACCTAAATGCTATTTTAATTAATTAATTTCCATTAATTAATTAAAATAAAAATTTAAATATTTTAAAAATACTTTTTAAATGCAAAAATAAAAATAAAAATTATTTCTGGATGAGAAAAATATTTGAAACTAAAATGCAGAAAATGAATTTTTTAAAATGATTTTTGCTATTTTAAATAAATTATGCAAGAAAATACAAGAAAAATGAATTAAAAATGCAATTAAATGGAAGTATGCAAGATCAAGGGCTGAGGTTCAAAAGGAAAATGAGGGAATTGACTGCGCGCCAGATCCAAGGGTCAGCATTCAAACTAGCTTTTTTAAATTAATTATGATTAATTAAATTAATTAAAAGGATTATGGTTTAATGAATTCATCTGGACCGTCCAGCACGCGCGCGAAAGCTTCATCCAACGGCTCACATTCAAACTGTCATTAAAAACAAGATTAGCCCTAATCTGAACCCTAACAACTTTAAGGCGTCCGGAGCAAGCTCCGGTCGTCTTCTCCGGTGAACCAATTCTCTGATCTTCTTCCCTAGGCCAAATCAAACCCTCTAAATCTCCAGAAACAATCCCCTAACCTTCCTAAGCATGAATCTACCCTCAAAACACATTTATTTCACATGAACAAGGAGAATCGAATCAAAACGGAAAACACATCAAAAATTTCAGAAGCTCAGTACATGCCCAAAACTCAACCATTTTCAAAACAAACTACATCATGGTGATCAGGAGAGCTCATAGATTCATTTAGAAATAAAAAATGCAAGTTCTGGAAAAAAGTTTGAAGATGACTACCTGAGCTGGAGCTTTACAACCTGGTACTTTCTGGACCTCTCCCTTGTGCAAATCCACTCCAATGAACTCCTTGATGATGTTGAGAAGCTTTGTAAGAGTTTATATGGCTTGGTTTGTGAGTTTTGGTTCTGTGGAGGCAGAAATTGTGTTTCTGATTCTTGAGGTTTTAGGCTTGTTTAATGGTTGGGAAATGATCTTGAGGATGTATGGAGATGATTGGTGAAGTTTGTTTGAAGTTTTGTTGGCTGAGCAAAGAGATTCGAAGAGCTCAAGGTTTGGGGTGTTTTTGGGATTCTTGAGTTGTGATAAGTTTCAAGCTCCAAGACTATCTGAAAAGGGCTCCATGAGGCATGTATGTAAAGTCTTGATTGGTCTAGAGAGTTGTTGTGGCTCAGTGTGATTGGTATGAGAGGTTTTGCAAAAAGTCAAAAGTTGTTGTACCTCAAGCATGGGTCATGGCAGAAGTTGTTTCTTGGGGTGTCTGGCCTCAGCATGAATCAAGGGTGGCCATGGGATAGGTTTGATGCAGCTGGATGGCTTGGAGGGAAAGATTCAAGTGGTTTTGCAACTTTTTGCATTTTGCCCCCTTTGAGTTATCTTGTGATGCAAGGCATGAAATATTGTGGTTCCTTGGGCAATTCTGATCCAAATGAGTTTCACTACGATGGTATGATGTTTAGAGATGCATTAGAGGTCAAGAAATGGCTTGGCATGAGAAATTGCAAAATTCCCTCTTTGGCATGAAAGTGAAAATTATGTGATTTTTGCCAACTTTGCAAGGCCATATCTTGAGTTCTAGGGAGAATTAGATCAAGTTCTTGTAGTTTTTGGAAAGGGGAGGACAAAATCTACAACTTTCATGTCCAAAGATTTTTCATTTGAAGCATTTTTGGTCATGAAAGAATAGGTTGACGTTCCTTCCCAAAATGGAAAGTTTCCATTACAAGTCATTTCCAAAAATAGCAAGTTTGCATTTGGCTCAAAACTCTTCAATCTTGTGAACTTCCAACCTCTTCTAAGATCAAATAAAGATCATATAACTTCAATTTGATTAAAATACCCTTTTGGTTCCATTGTTGGGGGCCTCAGATGCCCTGATTTTGACTTAACTTGCTCAAGAAGTTACCCAATGAATAGATGACTTCCACAATGAATTTCTTCATCAAACTTGGTACACATGATCCTTATAACATCTTAAGAACATTAGAAACAAGAATGGCCCAAAAATTTGGAGTTGACGCCTCTGAAACCAAAACCCTAATTTTGGTCATCTGTGCAGTGAAAACCCTAGCTCTGCTCCCATGCTTTTCACGTTCTTGTGATTTCTTGCCTTCCTTGAACTTTGAGAGGCACAATATGATGATAGAACACACATGGACCCTCTTGGAACACTTTGAGGCCTTTGGGGTGGCTCAGATGGATTCTTGGATTGCTCAGATCACAAACCCTATATGCAGATGAATTTGAACTATGCAGATGAAACAAAAATGCAATATGAGATGGTATTCTTATGTTAATGCAAACATGAAAGATCATAAACCATGGTGTGTTAAAGAGCGAGGGAAAATTTGGGGTGTTTACAGCTGCCCCTATTCAAGCATGAGTTAGTTGTGTAGGGTGTAAGCGTCTGGCTTAACAGATAAGCAAGATAACTTGTGGTTGAATACCAATGACAGTCCAAAATTTGCACTTTCTGGATAGAAGAAGAAAAGGGATATAAATTGTAAAAGATGGTATAGAATGATTATCAAATGAAGGCGATGGAGGACGACCATCGAGCAGAGGACGACTGTTGGAGATAAAGTGGTAAGTAAAGCAATGACGGGGACGACCGACATGCTGGGGGGATAAAGGGATCATGATGGGGACGGCCATCAAGCTTGGAAAGTAAAGTAAACAACGATGGGGACGGCCATCGGTTCAAAGAATAAATGAAATAAATGATGAGGGACGGTCATCAAAGGTGAAGGACGATCACCTAGCAGGGGATGGCTGCTCTTTATCACGACATAGGTGTAACACGGTGGGAGAACTGACTTTAGTTATGTTGCGGATAGCAAGAGTCGCCACCGACTTTTATTTTATCCAAAGGAAAGGGCATAAAAGAACAGGAAAGACCTTAAAAGATTTTTGGGTTCGGGGGGTAGGTTATGTAAAGGGAAGGTGTTAGCACTCTTTACATCCATGGTTATCCATGGGCTCTTAGTTACTTAGCTCACTTTAAATTGTTTTGAGAAAATGTAGTGTGTGGTTAAAAAATTTCTTAAGTACTTTATAATGATCCTTGTATGGATATATATAAAGACTTTGTTTTAAAAATTTGTTTGAAAGTATGAAGTATTTATGAAATGTTTTGAAGGAGTGAGCAAGTACTTAAGAGGAACCTACCCTAATTTGAATCTTTTCTGTTCTTAAATGTTCTTTCAATGGTAAGACTATCCCTATTATTAAGGAATAGGTAGTCATTACCTTGGATGTTGTATGGGACATGTGAAGGGTCATCTGTGTTTAGGCAACTGTAAGGTGTCTTAGCAATACGAAGGGACTTATCATCTTTTATTTGAAAGGGACAAGATCATTTACGAAGGCAACATCGAAGGGACTTGATCTTATAATATTGAAAGGGACTAGATGATCTGTTCATGAGAAGGGACTTTGCTTTTTAGACACCTTACTTGACCATTTAGTTTAGGCAACATGAGAGGTAACCCTTAAGGAAGTGAGATGGCGATCAAAGATCGACTTACGTGTGTGCGTGTACAAATTCAAATATTTATCTTATAATTAGTGATCTAAGTTAATTTTAAAGCAAACATGTTATCACTCCCTATTTTACTAACCATAGCAATATATTTATAAATAAACAATAAGAGCTACAACTATTACATGGCTTTTACAGTTACATTATAATAAAAACAATTTAAATAATAATTATATAATAAAATGATAAGTATAAACAATAAAAAAGGTTAGTGATAATTATAAGAAGAAAAGGTTAGTAATAATATACAAAATATATATATAATTTAATTAAGTATTTTTAGATTTAAATAAACAACTTTAAAGAATTTTTGAGATGAAAATAAGATGATATGAATAATAATAATAAACCATATAATAATTATTTAAAAAGAAAATATTATTAATTATTTTAATTAGATATTAGAAAAGTTTAATTAATTTTAATATTTAAAGATTAGGGTTAGGAATTTTAAAGAAAATAGAATTAGGGTTTATAATTTAAATTACAATATTAATTTAACTATTTACAAAAATAAATATATAATAATAATATATACATATTTTAATTAAAAAAACTAAGATTAAAATTTTTAGAAAATAAATTAGAGATCCCTTTTAGAAAAATATGAAGTTAATATATATATATATATATATATATATATATATATATATATATATATATATATATATATATATATATATATATATATATATATATATTTACATATGATTATTTAAATATATTTTCTTATAAGAAATATAATTTATATTAAATATAAAACAAAACAATAAATAAAATAATGAGAAATTGAATGAAAAAACAAAACTTACCTGGGGTTGGGATTCGAACCCAAGCCCTAGCAATGACACTTAGCTGTTTCTGCATCAAACATTAAATCAAAATATCCAGAAACATTACAAACATCATCATGAACAATAATATACAATCAAATTTCATTTATATTGCTTGTATCATTGAAATCGAAAAATCAAATTTCAAGCTAAAGATGAAATCAATTTATGCATTTTAATGAGTTTTGGATGATGTAATGCATTGGGATAACATCAAGGATGATCAAGGAAGAGATTGCAACCTTCAAAACACTTTGATATAGCCTGCAAAATAGAATCCGAATTATGAATTTTTTATGAAAATTTGAAGTATTGTTCTTACTCTTGGAAGCAGCCAAATTCCCTCCTTTTGTGTTGTGATCTCTTCATGTATATATAGTGAGTGTAATTAGATCAAAAAAATCATATCCTACTTTGGACTTTTGGATCACTTGAGATTTAAAAAGATATGCTTTCAAATATTGAAAAAAAATTGATATCTTCTTACTATTTTTGGTTGATATGATCTTATATGATTTCAATCATCTCTAAATGCCCTTTAAGAATTTCTAGAACAAAAATCAAATCAAATATTGAGAAAAAAATTGATATCTTCTTACTATTTTTTATTGATCTGATCTTATATGATTTCAATCATCTTTAAATGACCTTTATGACTTTCTAGAACAAAAATCATATCAAATATTGAGGCTTTTATATTTTATTTTGATTTAAAATGATTTCAATCATCTCTAAATGGCCTTTAAGAATTTCTAGAACAAAAATCAAATCAAATATTGAGACTTTTATATTTTATTTTGATTTAAAATGATTCTTAATGTATAAAATCATAATAAATAAAATAAAATGAATAAAAATTTGAATAAATTATTTTTAATTCGTGCATGATGTCATGGTAGTGTTTGGATCATAAAAAAGCAAGCCCATTTGGTGAATTATGGTTTTAAGACCCCATTTGCTTCATAAACCTCTCAAAATTTTCCCAACTTTTCAAGGGCACAAATCCCTCAATTTTAATGCTATGAATGTGTTCTTGGACATTTTGGAAAGCTTAAAGAGTCCTCTAACCAACCTCTTTGGTCTCATGTCCATATCTTTTACCATTCTCAAGTTATGCTCTTTGGAAGTTGTTGACTTTTTGTTGACTTTTAAAAGGACCTATAATGTCTTAGCTCATACCTTCCAAATGAAGCATTTTTGGGCTTGGCTTGTGAGACACAAAGTTGTAGAGAATTCAATTTCCTTAAAAATGAGCTTTGGATGGAAAAAATTTGATGAAGCATGTGAAAGTTATGGCTGGTCAAAGTTCAGTTGACTTTTCCTATGAAAACCCTAATTTAGAAACTCCTGATTCTTGATGATCTGAAATCTCCTTGATGAATCATGATCAATCCTTGATCAAAGGATGAATTTTACCTCATATACTTGATGTTGGCAAAAAATCATGAAGTTTGACTTTGGTTTGACCACAGTTGACCTCAGTTTGACTTTTTAACTACTTTGACTGATTTTTACCTATCTGATCATCTGACTGAGCAAATCTTTTGGGAAAGTCTTGAAACTTGACATGGGGATTCTTGAACACATATAGGATGCTATGAAGCTAACTTGAAGTTTTGGAAGTCCACTTAGCCTGATGAAAGTCAAAACCCTAGTTTAAGATGCATTACTTAGGAGGATGCATTGTCTGAGGGAATTGTCAAACTTTCTGACTAATTGTGAACTTTGTGAACCTTGTGAACCTCTTAGTACACAATGTCTTATATTGGGGAGGGAAAATTTTGGGGTGCAACAATAGGACGAATGTCGGATAGAAAAGGTCGACGATGGGGACGACCATCGGATAAGCATGATGAAGGACGATCATCAAGAGGTGAAGGACGATCACCTAGCAGGGTACGGCTGCTCTCGGGGTTTATCACGACATAGTACGAATTTAGAATAATAAGATCAATGATGGGGACGACCATCAGATAAAAATGATGAAGGACGATCATCAGGAGGTGAATGACGATCACCTAGCAGGGGACGGCTGCTCTTTATCATGACATATGACGAATGCCAGATAGAAAAGTTCCAATAATGGAGATTCCACTGGGGAAAGGGATGAGGGACGGTCATAAAATCTTGTCTTCATTCACCTCCGACCAACATAACGGTGTTCTACACTTCCTTCCGTATAAAGCCTCATACGGAGTCAGTCCGATGCTCGCATGGTAACTATTATTCTAAGAGAATTCTATCAACGGCAAGAATTCCTTCCAATTTCCTTTACTCTCCAAAACATATGCCCTTAACATATCTTCCATCATTTTGATCATACGCTCTGTCTGACCATCTGTTTGAGGATGATTAGAAGTACTCAAATGCAAATTCGTACCCATGGCTTTTTGGAACACTTTCCAAAATCTAAAAGTGAAACTCAGATCTCTATCTGACACAATACTAGAAGGGACACCATGCAATCTCACAATTTCCGCAATAAACAACCTTGCAAGGTGACTTGCCTTGTACGTAGTCTTAACGGCTAAGAAATGTGCAGATTTCGTTAACCGATCCACAATCACCCAAACAGAGTCATAACCACCTTGAGTACTCGGTAAACCCACTGCAAAGTCCATAGAAATACCATCCCACTTCCAAATTGGGATGTCCAAAGGTTGCAACAATCCACCCGGTCTTTGGTGCTCAATTTTCACTTGTTGACACACCGTACATTCAGACACAAATACCACAATGTCCTTTTTCATTCCGGACCACCAACACTCTTTCTTCAAGTCTTGATACATCTTCGAAGAACCCGGATGTATCATAAAAGAACCCTTATAGGCTTCCTCTAAAATCTTTCTCTTCAACACATCATCATTTGGGATGCAAACTCTTTGGTTGAATAGGATAATCCCATCCAATGCTCTCACAAAACCTGGTTGGAGTAACAAACCTTGCAACTTCTCGTCTAGAACTTGAGCTTGTTGAATCTCATTCCTCAAGGTAGAATTGATATTCAAATTTCCCATAATTACACCACTTGGAGTCCAAACAAACTGAAGATTAAGGTCTCAGAACTTTTCCAACAGTGCATATTCCAACACCATCAACTCGGCACTATGAATAACTTTTCTACTCAAAGAATTTTCCACTTTATTCGCTTTTCCTGGATGGTACTTCAATTCAAGGTCATAATATTTCAAATACTCCATCCATCTTCTTTGTCTCATATTTAATTCCTTCTGATCAAAGAGGTACTCCAAGCTCTTATGATCACTGAACATCTCAAAACGCACGTCATACAGATAGTGCCACTAAACTTTCAAAGTAAACATTACATCCGCTAGTTCCAAATTATGAAGTGGATAATTCTTCTCATTAACTCTCAACTATCTAGAAGCATAAGCTACAACTTGGCCTTCTTTCATAAGAACACCTCCTAATCCCATCTTATAAGCATCGCAAAACACTTCATAAGATTTGTTAGGATCGGGAATGATTAAAACTGGAGCAGTTGTCAATTTCTCTTTCAACCACACGAAACTTTGCTCACAACTAGAATCCCATTCATAAGCAAAGTCCTTTCTTGTAAGCTTAGTTAATGGAAACACCATCTGAGAAAAACCTTTAATGAACCTTCTATAGTAATCTGCCAAGCCTAAGAAACTTCTCACTTCTGAAACATTCTTTGGTCTCTCCCAATTAATCACGAATTCAATCTTTGATGGATCCACTTCTAGAACTCCCTGAGATAAAACATGTCCAAGAAACTTGACTTCTGACATCATGAACTCACACTTGCTAAACTTGGCAAAGAGTTGCTTCTCTTGCAGTACTGATAGAACAATCCTTAAATGTTCTTCGTGCTCTTGTGGAGTACGAGAATAGATAAGAATGTCATCGATAAAGATCACCACGAACTGATCCAAGTAATATTGAAATATCTTATTCTTGTAGTCCATAAAAAAAGTTGGAGCATTCGTCACACCGAAAGGCATCACTAAGTATTCATAATGACCATAACGGGTTCTAAACACAGTCTTAGGAACATCAGAACATCAGAACTTTTCACACGAATCTGGTGATAGCCCGACCTCAGATCAATCTTCGAGAACACATAGGTTCCTTTCAATTGATCTAGGAGATTGTCTATCTTTGGCAAGGGATATTCATTCTTGATAGTAACCTTATTCAACTTACGGTAATCAATACACAACCGCATTCCACCGTCCTTCTTCTTTACCAACAAAACAGGAGCTCCCCACGGTGAAACACTTGGTCTTACAAAATGCTTTGCCATCAAATCCTCTAATTGATTCTTCAATTCTTTCAACTCGAGCGGTGCCATCCGATAAGGGGAAACAGATATAGGGGTCGTTCCCGGTATCAGATCAACTGAGAATTCTACTTCCCTCACTGGAGGTAAGGAAGTGACATCCTCAGGGAAGACATCAGGAAATTCACAAACTATCGGAATATTCAAAACCTGCTGGCCATTAATCTCCTCTTTAGTAAGGACAAGCAAAGCATACTAATCTTGTTTAAACAGAAAATTTACCATCCCAATCGTACCTTCTAAGATCGTTGTCAAAACATCTTTCAGAGGCGATTCAACAGATGGAATAAGGATCAACTTCTCTTCACATCCAATAAACACAGAATTGGCAGACAACCAGTCCATTCCCAGGATAACATCAACTTTCTTAAAAGGCGGACAAATAAGATCAATTTGAAAAACCCTACCATCCACGGACAAGGTACAATTCTCACACCTAAGGGGTATCTCACAATTTCATCCATAGCGGTAGTAACCACCATCGGAGGAAACAAAGGAAATACTCACAACCCAAGTCGATTCACACAACTAGTAGATACAAAAGAATGTGTAGCCCCACAATCAAATAAAACAAGACAAGGATGATTGTTAACAAGACAAGTACCTGCGATGAGGGAGTTGTCGGCTTTAGTCTTCCTAGCATCCATAGTGTAAACTCTCGCTTGAACTTGATTCCTTCTTTGTGGACAATCTCTAGCAACATGCCCTTCCTCTTGACAATGGAAACAAATTACACAATTCTAATCACATCTTCCATAATGATTTTTGTGGCACCTGGAGCACGCAGAAGGAGTACTAGATCTAGGACTCAACACCTATTTCCCTTTGAAGGGTTGAGGCCTCAACCTAAAAGATTGATTGGCTCTTCCTCAATCACTTTGAACCGCTCTTCCAACACTAGCTTTGATTTGTACTTTCATCAAACTATGTTCGGCGACATAGCACTGCCTTAACAACTCAGAATAGGTAGTGAACTCCCTTTGAGAGACACTATGAGAGATTTCGACCCTCAAACCAAACAAGAACTGGTCAATCTTCCATCTTTCATCTGGAGCATACATAGCCTGCTTAGAATAGGCCACCATGTCTTCGAACTTCTCGGCATAACTGGACACGGTCATGCTCCCTTGTCTAAGCTATTGGAATTCAAATTCTTTTTGGGTTCTCAAGGAACTCGGAAAGTACTTCTCCATAAAAATTTCCTTAAATTGTTGCCACACTTTTGGAATTTCTTGCACCGTCATAAGATTTGAAGCACTTTCCCACCACCTCGCAGCAGGACCTTTTAGTAAATGTGACGTAAAAGTCACCTTGTCTTCTTCACCACAAATCACAATCTGGAAAATTCTCTCCATTCCGATTACCCATTCATGTGCCTTAACCGGATCTAATCCACCATGAAACTCCTGAAGGTTTATGCGGAAGAAGACTCAGAATGTTCCACCACCAGTTTCAGGAGAAACCACATGAGGATGAAGACCCCCATTCATTTGGTGCATCATTTCCTGCATAAACTGATGTTGTTGTTGCATCTGTTGCATTAATTGGAACATAGGAGCATTCCCTTCACCACCCGCTTGATCGTTACCAGGAGGAGTGACACTGGGTCGAGCACGAGTTCCACGCCTATTGGCCATATTCCTAAATGTCATCAAAACAAGATTAAGTTGATCAGGCTCAATACCATAAACATAACATTTAGTCCTACAACGATATTACGTGTATGAATGGAACGAAACACTTATAATATTCCAAGGCTAGGTCGAGGATATGACCTGCTCTGATACCAACTGTAATGCCCATATATAAAAGACATACATCAAAGCATATTTTTTATACATAATTTAAGTTTGGTATTTAAATACAACAAGTTCTTAGTAACACATTGTATAAATATAGCCACTACAACATAAGGTACTAGCAAAAGGCTATAAATAGTACAAAATGTTCACAAAATAAAAAGTCTAAGAACTAGATCCAAAGATATCAAAAGTCCACAGCGGAAGAAGCCATCAAACAAGCAAAGATAATCAAGTTGCCTTGTCCTTACCCTTTGCGGAACCTGAAGTACCTGAAATAACAACATCAACATGGGGTGAGATAAAACATCTCAGTGAGTTCCCTATATTAGAGTTCTCTCGGCTCTAAGGGTTCGATTCCAAAAATCTCAAAGTTTTAGATATTTCAGCACAAGGGACCGAAATCAATTGGAACTAAGATCCTTACATACCCTTAATTCATAGAAATGAAACATCTACCTCAAGTCTTTACGGACACTTCACGTGGGACTAAGGACGACCCACCTCAAGGCTTACTCAAGACCTTACGAAGGATTCTATATAACACTCTCCTCGATCTTTACGGATGCTTCCCGTGGGACTAAAGGTAACCCACCTCAAGACTTACTCAAGATCAACACCTATCTAGTGTAGCACTCGCCTCAAGTCTTTACGGACACTTCACGTGGGACTAAAGACAACCTACCTTAAGGCTTACTCAAGAACTTACGGAGGACTCGTAGCCTACACGCCTCGAATCAACACTCGCGTCAATACAACCGGTACCTCAAGTCCTTACGGGTGCTCTTGAGAAACACAAGGTAACCATAATGAGACTTATACAAGACTTTACTGAGGACATAAAGGAATGTACTACTCACTTCACACTAGCCTAACGGAGTCTTAGATACCTCATAAGTCATACCTTTATTACTACCTTTGGCTCACAATTCCCTAAATTAACATTTTTACCATATAATCGAAAAGTCGGGTAAAAATAATCTTTTTCAGCATCATGTGAAAGTACATAATTTTAGCTTTCAATCGATATAAAGAACACTGAAATCGGATAACCGAGTAAAAATTATGGATTTTCAAAGTTTGGAAATAAAATATTTTCTCCCATACTTACAGTGTTAACCAGTTAACGCATATGGTTAAGCGGTTAACCAAACCAAAACAGAGGCAGAGGCAAAATTCTCAGAAGCGTTAACCGGTTAATGTATTCGGTTAACCGAATTCAGACAGCAGCAAATGTGTAAAACTCAAGACATTAACACCCAAAATCCAACTAAAAGATTTCTAAACATCGAAACAACATTCCAATAATGTTCCTACACCTAGAGGCAACATACACAATCATTTATATCGATTTCTAACCGTTTAATCTATCGATTCTAGTATTTTTTTCATGAAATTTCCCATAAACTCCTATAACCCTAAAAATTCTACCAAAACCAAAAGGAAACTTTTCTAGCTATGAACTCACCTCTAGCAAGAAGATTGGAGAAGATTGAATGTTGAAATGAATGGGTGGAAGCAACAAGATTAGGAGTATTCTTCTTCAAAACATTTTCTTCTTCTTTCCTCTCTTCCTTTCTCTCTTCTCATTCTTTCTCTATTTCTATTTTTGTACAAAACAAAAGAAATAAGACTTATGTCTTAAAGTAAAACATATCTTTTCCTTCCGACCGGTCTAAATTGAGAGTAATCCCGCTTGATTACTCTATTTAATTCCGTTAAAATTTCTTAGAGTAATCCGGAACAATATTAATATCAAATAATATTATTCAGAGAATTAAATAAATTACGGGGTATTACACCTGCTCCACAGTATTGTAGAAACTAAAGGATGCCATTGATAGGTTGTATTGCCCCAACAGCCGAATTAGGTCCACCAGCTTTGCCCGAAACTTCAGGGTCTGTTCATTCTCATTCCCCTCCTCCGTGAGCTCCGTTATCTTCTCCAACTTCGCCACCTTCTCCTTCAGCTTCTCGTTTTCTACCACCGCGTTGTTTCGCTCGATAGTCATCTCATTATAATACTTCAAGATATGAACATCGTTTTCATATTCAGACTGAATCTTGAGCACCTTGGTGTGGAGAGAAACATTGTCTCTCTCCAGGTCTTAGTTGGATTGCTTGAGCTTGTTATAATCCTTCATAGAACAAGTGTTGGCATTGTTAAGGGCCAGTCAAGCTCCTAGTATCCTCATCATACTAGTAGCGTCCCGACACATTTGTTCCCTTCTCTCTGCATGACCTTGGGACAAGATGGCCGCAACATCCGTCTTAGGAACGACCACCGACTCCCCAATGTCAAATAACTTTGGCTGAGATTGGCAAGAGGGTAATTTGAAAGTTCCACCTGAGGACCTCATCGTGGTCACACTCGCAGCTGTGGTGGAGTCTAGGTGATCAACCTTATTTTTCTTGGACTTCTCAGGAGTATCTGCAGGCGTGCTCCACGGTGAAGCTAAAGTGGACCCTAGGTAATTGTCTATTTTGGCTTGATCTTTCACGGCCTTGACCCTGGTCATCGGCCCCCTTTTTTCAGATTTTCCCGGTTAGCCTTGACGAGGTACTCCCGTATTTCATCCATCTAGTTTGCACGACAAAAAATAAGTTAGATACAATCTACAAATTCAAGACAAAGTTAATAAAATTAAAAATGCCCCTTGGGAGCTTCATCGCGACATTTTTTTTCGAGCAACTCAGAAGGGCCTTGGTACTGATCATCCTAGGTTGCATGGTCGGTGTCCCATCATCCTTCAGAAGTATATGGTCGTCAACATCAACGAGCTCGGTCGGGCAGAAGCTCGCAATAAAGTTTATGAGGTTGTGATAGGCCCCCGTATCATCAACACTTAAGTCTCCCGCTTTGTTATGTGGTGGTTGCTTTCATGCTTGAAATGGTATTCCACCCACTCCAATGGGAATTGGGACACCAGTTTCTCCTTGCCATCCACAACCTCTTTATAATAGAAGGAGTCTTTGGCCACTTGTGTGCACGGATGGATGACGTAGAATCATTCCTTGAAGTCGTGGACAAACTCCAAGTAATCCTTGAAAAGCCTGCCTGATTGCTTAAATGACACCCATTTGTGTCGACCTTCATGGGATTTCCTTTGCAGATGGAAGACCCTGGAAAATAAGCTAACTGTCACACCTATCTCCAGGTAAAGACACACGAATTCAAATGCCCAGATGATCAGCCTAGGATGTGTGACCAACGTCTCATCATCCTTCAGAATTATTTGGTCATCAGCATCAACAAGCTCGGCCAGGAAGAAGCTCGCAACAAAGTTTATGAGGTTGTGATAGGCCTCTATATCATCAACACTTAATTCTCCCTCTTCATTATGTAGTGGTCGCTTCCATGATCGAAATGTCATTCCACCCACTCCAAGGGGAATTGGGACACCAGTTTCTCCTCGCCATCCACAACCTCTTTATAATAGAGGGAGTCCTTGGCCACTTGCATGCACGGATGGATGACATAGAATCGTTCCTTGAAGTCAATGATAGACTCCAAGTAATCCTTGAAAAGCCTGATTGGTTGCTTAAATGACACCCAGTTGTATCGACCTTCATGGGATTTCTTTTGCAGATGGGAGACCTTGGAAAATAAGTTAATCGTCGCACCTATCTCCAAGTAATGACACACGAGCTCAAATTCCCCGATGAACGCAATACATTGGGATGAAACTGGGAAGGCGCGAGCTTTAGGTGCATGAAAACCGCTCCTTGAAAGACAGTAAAGGGCAAGTGATACCCAGCTTCCTGAGAAGCAAACTCATACATGGGGAACCTCAAGCCATTGAAATGTGAGCATATTCAGTGCTCGGGCTTAGGGGGAAATCACCCTCCAGTTGGAAACATCCCCCGCCTTTCGTCTTTCCACCTGGTTCCACGCGTCTGAATTATCTATGGTGAACATTGAGGTTGATTCTTAGGGTTCGGCCATAACCCACGACCTATCTCCTACGAGGACATCCATGGAACTTGAGATATCAACGCGAGAGGTGCAATCTTACAGCCCATGATCTATATTTTTGACCTTTCACCTGAAAAACAGAGGAAAATAAGTGAATTTGACGAGCTCAAATCCGCCCTTCTACCGCAAGTCAAGTGAAAGGGCGATGTTAAGGCTGAGGACGTGTCCTCGACTCAATCCTTTATTTATAATAGGGTTGCAAGGAATCAACCTCGACATAGAGAAATGGTCCTCGCACAAGAAATTGTCCTCGCTTTTGATCATATATGACTTAACGTGGAAAAGCCCCTATATACATTTTTTACCCTCGACAAAGGCCTAATATCCAACAACAAATATGAAAGTTTCCTAACAAGTATCCTACAAATATCTAAACATCATCTCCTACACTAACCCTAATCTTCTTCCTAACATTCATATGTCATTCATCTTCTTCATGAAATTTCTATAAATTCATGAAGAATCATGAATGTTCTTCATTTTTTTGTAGAAAATAAGAATAAAGGGGATGAAAACATACCCTGATCCATTGGAGAAGATGAAGATTGATGAAGTTGAGGAAGAACTTGAAGAAGATGAGATAAATTCGGTAGGGACAGAGTTACAGAGCAGAAAATCCGGTGAAGGGAGGAATTTACATGAGATAACACAAATGAACCCAAGTTACCCCCTTTATAATACTATTGCCCGCATGGAGAAACGCAAAAGACATTCATCATTACCTTAGCCCAGTTTCCCTAGGCCTTAACTAGGAAATTAATGCGTCGTCACACGTGTCAGCTGGATACCAACCATTTCACCTTCCCATGGCTAAACTGAGTATTCCAAAGGCAACACTTTGACTTCCCCCGCACACTCATGCCCGACATCTGAAAGCTTTGTTTCAAACGACCTCCTGATCACGAACTTTTGGCGCCTCTTTTGTCGACCACATTTGAATGTCCCTACAAGATACTATCAGGTTATCTTAAGTCATTTCCCTACAAACAAGAGCAACGACTTAGGGGCTCCTGTTCTGGACTGAACTGGCAGATGCCCAACCATTGGAAAAGGCCCAACCCATTCCATATTTAGGCACAACCCAATTAGGAATATAGCCGTTAGAATTATAGTCGTTGGGGATCTCCCCCAACCCTACTTGACCGTTATCATGCGACCAACTGCCCCTCTGAAACTCACAGGATAGTTGGACTCAGTCGTGGACCACCCGACCACATATCTCGGCCACATGCCCTTATAAACACCTTCCTCCCTTGGAGGGTCAGGTATTCAATTCTATCTTACACAATTCTACATTTTTCTAATGCTTTTGTATTGCTTTCATCCTCCCATTGAAACTTACTTGAGTTTCGGAGTACCTTGCAGGTACCCCACCACTTCTCCTACAACTATTGTTGTTGCCCCTGCTGAAAGCCACAAGGATCTCCTACAACTGTTGTTATTGCCCCTGCTGAAATCCACAAGGATTTGTCTGAAACATTTATGTACTATATATATATATATATATATATATATATATATATATATATATATATATCACTTGTAACCCTAAAAATCTAATTCATGAATTACAATTGTATATTTGTAAATGTATGCACGTTTGGCCAAACAATGTAAAGAAATGTTATTTTTTATTTTTAATTATTACATATGAAACATTATGCATATTCATAAGAAATGTTGAATATCAGTAAAATTTGTTGTGAAATTTTTTAGGATTGTTGTAAAATTAAATAAAACAATAGAGATATCAAAGAAAGAAAGAGAATGGAGAAACTAATATTGTATTATCTTCTTCCAAAAGTACATTTTACATTGTAATGTGCATCATATTTATAAGACCTAAGGGAGATAGAAAATCAAAGCCATTAAGAATGAATAGGAAGAGGAAATGAAGAATAGGAATGGACATTCACTAATATTATTATTCATAACACTCCCCCTTGGATGTCCATTGAGGATATGTGTCACACCCCAAATTTTACCCCTAATTTACATTCACCGCATTTAAAAGACATTCATTCCAAAATCCATTTTTTTCTTATTCATTTAAATTCAATTTTCATGCACGGCATATTTAAATTCAAAATTTCAATCCCATTTTTTTTTCAAACTCATAACCACCTTTCAAATTTCATTCTATATTCAAGTGCCAAATAAATTTCCTTCAGGATTCATGATACAAGTCATTTCCTTTGCAAATCCCAAATTTATTTTCTAAGTTCTAAGTCATTTTCAATTCCAAATTTAATTCTTAATTTCTAAGTCACTTTCAATTCTAAGTTTAATTCCTAGTTTCTAAGTCACTTCTACTTCCAAGTTTTTATTTTCAATCCCAAATTTCAATTTCAATTTCCATTTCCAAGTCACTTTAATTCCTAGTTTCTAAATCATTTCCATTTCCAAGTTGTAATTCAAAGTTTAAATTCTGAATTCTTCTTCAAGTTCCAATTTAATTTCCAAATTTCCTACTCTAAATACACATTCATGTTTCACCGTATTTTCAATTCAAGTTTCAATTCCCTTTTAATTCCAATAACCATTCAAAAAAATTTAATTCAATTTCAACTCCAAGTGTTGTGATAATTTAAGATTTCAAGTCAAGATCAATTCTCATTCTTAATCCAAGTTTGAGCTTTACAAATTCAAGTTTTTTATACAATTAGTGTTCATGTTATGTCTAAAAGTGGTGGTCACGCTCCAAGTTCTTTGTTTCAGGTCCTCATGTCATCTCCAAAAGGGACCTTACTTTAGGTCTTGCTCCCTAAGCAATCCTCCTCCAATTTGAGCTCAAGAATTGTGTACATGAAAATAAATGAAGTAAGATTAGTAAAGATAGCAACAGGTTTCGTTCATCACATCAATTCAATTTTCTTAAAGAAGAAGAAAAGAAAAAATCATTCACCTATATGCATCATGTCCATGTCATATGTAAACACATATCTTCATAATCATGATAAGGCAGGTTCAACCAAACATCTCATTCGATTTCACGATCTAAACATAAAAATTTCAGCATGATCATACAAAGTCATTAAAATCCAATTTTAACCTATTACATTCATGGCAAATTCCATTCCACTTGTCTGCATTTTATCATTCATCATGTAACACGCATTGCATAGAAAATACATTAATTTATGTCATTTTTATCATGCTCATATTCATCTCACAACATTCATCATAAGTTTTTACATACATAAGGTTGGGTTTTTACGCAAAACCAGTGGGACCACAAACATACAAACAAACAAAAATTCACAAAAAAAACCACAGACCTGCTACAACTTTCGTACCACCACCTTGTCTCACAAACAAACTTTTTTTCAAAGAAACCACATCCCTGTTATAGCAGGACCGCATACCACTACAACACTACAAACATAATTCAGACATTATCCCCTCTCCTCAAACCCTTCAGCAACGAGTTTTCATAATACAAAATTCAAATTCTCAAAACCCTAATTTGATCCTATATAAGGCCATTCATTATCAGTGAAAAAAGAAAAAACAAATATCAAGATAGAAGCCACCTAAAACACACACAAAAAACCAGAACAAGACCTAACCGCAAGAAATAAGCAACAAAAGACCTAGCCACCAAGAATACAAACACAGAAAAACCAACACAAAGAAAACCTGAGGCAAAGCAAAATTTTGAATAAAAAATTATCAAAATTGAACTTTTCACGGGAACAAATCAACTTTAAACACTTGCTCCTCTTTTCATCTTCATCACCCTTACAACATCACTACCCTCACCTCCTAACACCAAGCCACCCTCAAAACCGCACCTCACAACTTCTCCAATAACCACAAATCAGCCACCGCTAAGCTTCATATTTTTTCAAAAGTCTCCGTACACCGCCACCGTGTAAAACTCTTAATCGTGAACAAACGACTCTGCATAACCACAAATCGTAAACCAACTGTGAAACAGCTACAACCATCAGGAACTTTCACGGGACACGACTCTAAGCTTCCAACATCCATTTCACAACACTGTTCAACATCAACAACAACAACAACTTGAGATGGGAAGAACAGAAGCGCTGCGAAACTTGAAACAGAGATAAATACGAGCAGACCACCATCACTGACCAACTCATCACCATAAACTACGTCTTCTTGAAAAACTCATCAATCGAACTTGGACCATTTTTCAAACAGAACGTCAACAACACCGTAGTAACACTTTCAGAGAGAAGAAGGAAAAGAAAGTTTCATAAGAAAGAAGAAGAAGATAACGAGCATAAGAAGGAGGGAGAGGAGTCACGCTTACCTGAAGGGGAGACTTCCGTTGCGGCTTCGTCGGAATCTCACCGGAATAGCTCTGGTTATGTAAGTGATTAACTTTATTTTTTGTTACCACTTTGCTCCCTGTTGTCGCTCCCGAAGATTTGCATCCCGGTGCAAACGCGAACGGTCGACAAAAAGACAAATGAAAGTGAAGTGAATAGAGTCGCCAGCTAGTCATTTTTATCCCGAAGGAAAGGTAATGCTGCATAACCCTAGAAAAGGATGGATAAGACGGTTGCGAACCATAGAAATTGAGAAAGGGGGTTGGTTACAACCTGGGAAGGTATTAGCACCAAGATTGTACGTCGTACTCGACGAGATCCACGCTTAAAAGATTGTGTTTAAAGGGGTAGGTATATATGTGCTATCTGTGTGCAAAAGCTAAGAAAATAAAGTACATGTGTCAGTGCAAAAGGTGAATTGCTCAGGAACTGAGGCTTTTAAAGAATGCTGAAAGAGGGGGAAGACACAGAGACTTTTGTTCGATAACTGTTAAGTTATGCCTATGTATCCTCTCGTGCAATGAGGAAGTCAGAACACCGTAGTTCGACTCAAAGAGAGTGAAAAATAAATTGACTGTGAACTGCTTGCTTGTCTATGCTCAAGTGTATGACTCGTCTGGCTCGAGTGCTAACTGTCTTGCATTAGACGGAAGAAGCAAGTTCTCGATTGTGAATGCGAGTGATGAGAAAAGAATCCCAAAGGAGACGATTATTGTTTGTTTTTGGATTTTTAGTTTTGTTATTGTTTTTGGTGTTTTGCATAGGATAATGAACTTAAGCATAAATCAAGGATTGTAAACTCATTATATCCTCCCTGATTAGGGATAATGAGCCTACTTAAGTATGAGATAAGCATCTCAACTTAATTACCATGATGATATAGGATTAAGATCATTAACCTACTTGTGATTATTTAGATGTTTTTGGGTTTTTGTTTAGTGTTAAGTAATGAGTTTAATCTCTGATCACAGATTAGTGAGCTCATTACACCATCCTAATAGAAGGATAATAGATGAGAACACTTAAGCTGAGGAAGATACCTCAAATTAATCCATGGTTAGGGATTAAATTCATTATATAACAAGCCTTTATTAATTGGATTTTAATTAAGGGATGAGATCAAGAAGTTTATTTTATGGTTTGTAAGACAACTTGAGGGGGACTTGCCCATTAAACACTAGGGTTAGTCCCTCTTAACCATAAGGAAGAGATAGAACCCTAATGTAAGGCCCAAGTTACAAGATAAAGTCTTGGTGATTATTAATGTGTTTTGATTAAGAGGTTTAAACAAATTAAAGGTTTAACACTTAGGATTAAAGTTATACACTTCATCCTAAGAGAAGGATGCAGGCATAACCCTAATTCCAAAGTCCTAAAACTTTATGAGTTTAGTCTCTGATTATTGAGATGAGAAGAGAGACTCAAGGAGACTCAAAGGTAAAAGACTAAGGGGGGCTATACACAACCCTAAAATTTATCATGCTTGTATATCCTATGGTTTGTTAGGCTTAAGAGAAAAGATCTTCAAGGCCACCAATGGAAGAAGCAGATGAAAAGAGAAGGAGAAAGAAGAACAAGTTACTTACTTCCTAAAGAAGACAAGTAACTTGAAGGAAACAAAGTAAGAAAAATGGAACATAAGTGAACAAGTTCACTTCAAAGACATGTTAAAATGCATATGAGTGAGATAAGAAGAGGTGAGAGGTGAAGGCAAATCCACCTCCCAAATAACTTACCAAAAGATCCTGAAAAGTTAGTATGAATGCATAAGACATAAAGCATAAAGAAATAAAATGAAATGAGATGCAAGGACCAAAGTCAGAAGTGATTATGCAATGCAAATGGAATATAAGATGATGCAAAGTCATACAATGTGCATATGTATGTTCATACAAAGATGAGATGTCATGAAGGCGTGCTTAGAAGTTTGAAAACACATGGATGTTTATGAAATGTAATGAATGCAAGACATGTCAAATGAATTAAGAAATGATCAAGAAATGTTCTAACATGTCCTAAGATGTCTAAGATGACATATGAATGCTTGAAATGTCATGGCAAGTTCACATGATGGTGAATATGCAAGGTGAATGCAAATGAACATGAGAAATTAGGGTTTTATGAACATATGAGATGCAAATGAACAAAACAGAAGCATATAACATGATAAAAAATTGAAACTAAGCTCAATAAAACCCTAAACCCATATTAGGTCATGTTACACCCCAAAATTTTCCCTCACAATACAAGACTTTGTGTGCTAAGAAGGTTCACAAGGTTCACAAGATTCATAACACTTACAAGACCTTTCATGAGGTTCATGAAGTCTACAAGTCACTTCATGAAGGTTCACAAGGTTCACAAGATTCACAATGCTTACAAGACCTTTTATGAGGTTCAGGAAGTCTACAAGTCACTTTATGAAGTTCACAAGGTTCAAAAGGTTCACAATACCTCCCATGAGGTTCACAAGACATTTTATGATGGTTCACAAGGTTCACAAAAGTTCACAAATGGTCAGAAGTTTGACAATTCCCTCAGACAATGCACTTCCTAAGCAGTGCATCCAAAACTAGGGTTTTGACTTTAATCAGGCTAAATGGACTTCCAAGACTTCAAGTGAGCTTCATAACATCTTATATGTGTTTAAGAATCCCCATGACAAGTTTCAAGACTTTTCTCAAAAGTTTCTTCAGTCAGATGATCAGATAAGTCAAAATCAGTCAAAGCAGTTAAAAAGTCAAACTAAGGTCAACTGTGGTCAAATCAAAGTCAAACTTCATGATTTTTTGCCAACATCAAGTATATGAAGTAAAATTCATCATTTGATCAAGGGTTGATCATGATTCATCAAGGAGATTTCAGATCATCAAGAATCAGGAGTTTCTAAATTAGGGTTTCCTTAGTAAAAGTCAACTGAACTTTGACCAGCCATAACTTTCACATGCTTCATCACCAAGTCTCCATTCAAAGCTCATTTTGAAGGAAATTTAATTCTCTACAACTTTGTGTCTCACAAGCCAAGCCCAAAAATGCTTCATTTGAAAGGTATGAGCTAAGACATTATAGGTCCTTTTGAAAGTCAACAAAAAGTCAACAACTTCAAAAGGGCATAACTTGAGATTGGTAAATGATATGGACATGAAACCAGTGGGGTTGGTTAGAGGACTCTTCAAGCTTTCCAAAATGTCCAAGAACACCCTCATAGCATTAAAATTGAAGGATATGTTCCCTTGCAAAGTTGGGAAATTTTGGGTTGGTTTATGATAAAAATGGAGGTCTAAAACCAATTTCTTCCAAATGGGCTTGCCAAATGATGACCCAATCCATACAACAACTTCATGCACGACCCAAACCATTAAAAATCAGATTTTTTATTATTTTATTTTTATTTATTTTGATTTAATTCATTAAAAATCATTTTAAATAAAAATAAAATATGAAAATGTAAGATTTGAATTGGATCAAGCTTCTAGAAAATCATAAATTTGATTAAAATTGAAGTGGAAAGAAATCATGAGGATTAGCCAAAAATAGCAAGTGTTCATACAAGAATATTTGATTTTTAAGGCATGATCATTTTGAATCTTTTCATATCAAATTTTCCACACAATGACTTAATTTTTTGACCTAAATTCATTCTCCTATAAGTACTTAACATAACCCTAATGCAAGAGACGAATTTACACAGCCTCAAGAGTAAGTTCACAATTTCAAAAAACCTCTCAAAACTCACATTCGGATTCATTGATATAAGGTGTTTGAAGGTAATCTAAAGACATAACAATGTTCCTTGGACATCCATGAAGCAATACCAATGCTTGTTTGCATCAAGAACCTCTCCATTCGCATAATCCGATTCAAAACATTCTTCACATTTTAATTTTTCGATTCTGGTTATTGAATGGTTTTTAATGAATTTTGATTGATCAATCTTGTTTGTGTGATAGTATAGATGCTTTCTGGACAAAAACATTGTAGCTTCGTGACCTAAATCACAAACGGCCATTGTTAGGGTTTCACCTTTGAATTTAGGGTTTTATGATTTACTGAATTTAAATGAATTTGAAGGACATAATATGATTGTATGGACTGTGAGGATCATGTTTCATTGATCAATTTGTAGAAATTGTACTGTTTTGCTATTATTTGAAATTCGTAGGTTTGTGTCCGCAGGAAAATTCGCAGGTATTTCCCTAGATAATTTCGCAGGAAAACCTGCGAATTCAATGAAGAAGATGAAGTGGGCTTGGCGCGCGTTCTGAAGTTTAAATATTGTTTTAATATTTTATTATATTGATGTTAACTTATTTCACAAATGCAGCAGTGGTCTGATGGTAAAGGGTACGCGTGTATTGTGTGAGGACCTTGGTTCGAGTCCTGGCTGCAGCGTTTTTTCATATTTTTCCTTTTAAATGCTGAACTTAAAATATAATGATTGATAATGCATATATTATCAGGTTCGCTCACCCAGCAGGATTGGTCATGTGTATGTTTGTTTGCCTAAGAGGTCCTAGGTTCGATTCTATCCCCCAGGCCTTTTATTTTCTTGTTATTTTTCATGATTTTCCAGGATATAGCACAAAACCAATTGGCCTCATTCCTCTATCACACATGCGTGGCTGGTCTGGTGGTGTGTTTTGTTGCTGGCAAGCTGAATGTCCTGGGTTCAAATCCCAGCCAGGTAAGTTCTTTTTACCACTTTTTCTGTTTTAATTTGTTTAATTGATTTGTTTAATTGTTTTCTTATTATTAATTAAAAAATAATAATGCATATATATATATATATTTAAATAATTCTAAAATAACACTTATATTTTCTAAAATTCTAAAAAATTTATTTTCTTAATTCAAAAACTAGTTTTTATTTATTTATTATACATATGTATATATTTATTAAACCAATATTGTATATTAAGCATAAACCCTAAAAATATATTTTTCAAAACCCTAAATTTCTCTTATTTCAAAATTAATTATATTTTACAATTTGTTTAAATCTTATTTAAAATAATTAAAATTTTGTAAATATAATCACAATTACTCTTTTTTTTTATGTAAATATTTCTATAATTTGTTTAGAATCTAAATTTTATATATAAATAATTTTTAAATATGTGTTTAGAAATAATTGAATCTATGATAATTTAATGTTGTAATTATAATATGTTTAAAAATAATTTAATAATTTGTATATAAGTTAAAATGTTATAATAATTGTTCATATTTTCTTTTATTTCTAAATAATTGTCCATATTAAAATTTAATTCTTTTGTTTATTATTATTATTAATCATGCTTATTACTAATCCATTTATTTTTAAATTATGCTTATTATTATTATTTCACTAACCTTATTTATTTTAATTATTATTATTACTAACCCCTATTATATTTATTATTGCTTATTTATTTATTTTACTTATTATTTATATTTTGTTTATTTATTTATTTTTGCTATTTATTTAAATTGCTTCATTATTATGTAAATGCTCCTGGATGTAATTTTTGTAAATATTTCAATTGTTTAATTTTCATGCCATGGTTAGTAAAATAGGGAGTGTAAACATGTATTATATTTAAAAATTGAATTTAGATCACTTAATTTAAAAGATAAATATAATATCAAACACTCACACACGTAAGTCGATCTTTGATCGCCATCTCACTTTCTAGGGTTGCCTCTCAATGTTGCCTAATCATAAGGTCAAGTAGGGTGTATAAAGCAAAGGTCCCTTAAAAGAAAATTCATCTAGTCCCTTCATAATTAAAGATCAAGTCCCTTAATGGTTTCCTTTCAATATGATCTTGTCCCTTTCGAATAATGATGACAGACCCTCCAAAATGCTTAATACACCCTACAGTTGCCTTCATTAAACAGATGTCCCTTCATATGTCCCTCACATCCAAGGTAATGACTACCTATTCCTCAATAATAGGGATAGTCTTACCATTTAAAGGATAAAGAACAGAAAAGACTTAAACTTTAGGGTAGGCTCCTCATAGTTACTTGCTCACTATTTCAAAACAATTTCAAATACTTCACAAATTTCAAACAATTTTCAAACACAAGTTTTTTACGCATCCGTACATGGATCATTATTAAACTCTTATGAAAAAATTTTCACACACTTCACATTTCAAAAAAAACATTTTAAAGTGAGCTAAGTAACTAAGAGCCCATGGATAACCATGGATGTAAAGGGTGCTAACACCTTCCCTTTACATAACCTACCCCCCGGACCCAAAAATCTTTTAAAAGGTCTTTCCTGTTCTTTTATGCCTTTCCTTTGGATAAAATAAAAGTCGGTGGCGACTCTTGCTATCTGCAACATAACTAAAGTCAGTTCTCCCACCGTGTTACAGAACTGGCGACTCTGCTGGGGATTTAATAAAAGAGGGGTACCCTTAGGAATTAGATCACTTTAAATTGTTTGCCTTGTTTGCTTTATATTATCTTGTTGGGGTGCTCTTATGTGTGAAAGGTCCTAACCCGGATCTAGTGTACCTTAGGTAAATGGCAATAGACCAAGGAAACTGTACGGCGTATACCGATATGGTTGATCTGGTGGCCATAGTTAGTGTGACTTCTTGGTTGGTGCTTATGTTCCTTAAGTCAAGTTGAGGATAATATGAGGCTGCCATATGTTGTCAATGCACTAACTAACTTTTAGAACCCTAGTTAACTCATCTTGGCCTTTAGAAAGTAGTGAGGTAACCGGCTTTGGTGCAGACTGAAGTTGGTTGACACTCGATACTACACTCATTGAGATCTTAAACTTGGAGGGTTTTGGTTGGCAAGTAAGTTGCCTTCTGATCAACCACCCTTGTGAAGGATCAATGATATTGAGATCCCTTAGAACCTGGTTACTTTATAGGACAGGATGAACCAACTAACTTCAGGGGAGGGTACTCACCTTTGAACCTCATGCAAGCCTTTAAACCTAGGGCTATTGTGTGACTTGCTTGTGTGTGCCACATGTTTGTGATTGAGCATAACATCATGACATCATCATGCATCATAAGCATAGCATTTTCACTAACCATTTCAAGGACCAAGGGATTTATCTTTGTTCTTTGTTGTAGGTCATGGCTTCAGCTCGTAGAAACACCATCAGGATCAACTTTGTAGGGATACCTATCAAGCTTAAAGAGTTGGTTTCTCAAGTGTCTGATCACTCCCAGTTCATCAAGAGACATGGTCACCTATTGGATCTAGTCACTTCAGGGTTCAATGAAGACATGATGAGTGTTCTGTTTCAGTTCTTTGACCCTAAGCACCATTGCTTTACATTCCCCGACTACCAACTGGTTCCAACCATGGAAGAGTTCTCTAAACTTCTGGGTATACCTGTTCTTGATCAAAGACCCTTCACAGGCTTGGAGAAGGAACTTAAACCAGAAATTATTGCTGCAGCTCTACATCTGAAGAAGTCTTACATTGTTCTAGAAACGAGAAGTGGAGTCAAGGTTATTCTTGCTAAGGTGTTGATAGAGAAGGCTCAAATGTTCTTGAAGGCCATGAGTCATGATGCTTTTGAGGAGATCTTAGCCTTGCTGATATATGGCTTAGTATTGTTCCCCAATCCAGATCAGTTCATAGATGTTCATGCCATCAACATTTTTCTGAGTCACAATCCAGTGCCTACATTGCTTGGAGACATATTACATTCTCTTCATACCCGTACTACAAGGGCAAGAGGAACTTTGATGTGCTGCATACCTTTGCTTTCTAGGTGGTTTATTTCTCACTTTCCTCGCTCAGTAATGAAGAATGAGCAAGGGTTCAGATGGTCCAAGAGGATCATGTCACTTTCTCACTCAGATATCCATTGGTGCTCCAGATCTATGGAGAATGTCACCATCATTGACCGTTGTGGGGAGTTTCCTAATGTGCCACTTCTAGGCATAAGAGGAGGCATCACCTACAACCCCTCTCTAGCTTTACGACAGTTTGGTTACGCTCGGAGTGATGGTCCACATGACATGTTGATTCAGGGCATTGTATTTGACTACGACAACGATCTTCAAGGTTACCGTCAGAGATTCATACGAGCCTGGGGGAAAGTAAACAGGGTTGACAGCAAGACACTGGAGCCTAAGTACACTATTCCTATGGAAGCTTATCTCAGATGGGTGCAATCTCGTGCTCAGACTCTCATGATGCCATATCCTGCTATCCTGCCAGTTACCATGGAACATGTTGCTGAAGGAGATACTGCTTATACCATCCTTCACCCAGACATGCCTACTGACATGGAAAACTTGCAGAGATCTTGGATCCAGTTGAAGGAGCAAAGGGATACTTTTGAGGCTCATTACAAAACAAGCCAAGAAAGAATCCTGGAACTAACAAAGCAACTTCACGAGGAACGGAATCTCAACTCATACCTCAACACAAAGAGGAAACGTCCATGGGAGACTTAAAACCCCATCTTTTGTACTTATTTCATTTCATGTTTTTGTAAGCCCAAGAGGCAAAACAAAGTTATTACTAATAAAAGTTTACCTTCTTGTTTGTCTAAGCAAATTTAAATCCTGCGGTCCTTGAAAACATTGCATATGCATTCACATATCATTTCATTGCATCACAGGTTTATAATTGTGCACAGGTTTCTCATCTTCTCGCTGTTTATTTCAGCAATGGCTCTTGAACAATCAGTTAAGGATCTCCAGGCACAGAATGCACAGTTCCAAGAGCTGATCCTGAACCTATCCAAGGGGCAGGATGAATTGAAGACACTGCTGGCCAAGAAGACTAAGAAGACTAGAAGGTCAGGTGGCCTGCTCAACATGGGAAGAAGGTTCAGAGGTCCTGTCAAGACCAAAGAACAGGTTGAAGACTATGAATCTGAGGAATCTGAAAAAGAGGGAGGCAGTCTCCACAACACTATGGGGGACTCTGATTTTGAGGCTAATTATTACCATGATCCTAATGAGGACAAATTCAAGATGCTGGTGGATAGGATGGATGCTATGGAGTTGCAGAAATATTCTGGGCTAGATTTTGAAGATTTGAGTCTGATATCTGGGGTTGTTATACCCATTGGTTTCAAGGTTCCTACCTTCGTTGTTTATGATGGGGTCTCTTGTCCCAAGCTGCATCTGAGGTCTTATGTCAGAAGAATTCAACCTCACACTGCTGACAAGAAGTTGTGGATCCACTTTTTTCAAGAGAGCTTATCTGGAGCTCAGTTGGAGTGGTATTATCAATTGGAGAGTGTCAACATCAGGGATTGGAATGATCTTGCTGAAGCTTTCTATAAGCAGTATCAATACAATGCTGACTTAGCTCCCACTCGCATGCAGTTGCAAAGCATGTCCATGGGTGCCAAAGAAAGTTTTAAGGAGTATGCTCAGAAATGGAGAGACTTAGCTGGAAGAGTTCAACCCCCTTTGACTGACAGGGAATTGGTTGATATGTTCATGTGTACATTGAATGGCCCGTTTTACAGTCATCTCATTGGAAGCTCATCATCTGGCTTCACTGAGTTGATCATGACAGGAGAGCGAGTGGAAAATGGTATAAAGAATGGCAAGATCCAGGTGGGTACTTCTTCATCAGGTGCTGCAAAGAAGCCTCCCACTGGGAAGAAAGAATCCAATGTTGTTTATGGTCAACCTGATCGTAATAGAAGGCATCAGTCTGTTAGTGCAGTGCACATCTCAAATCCAACTCCTGCAACAACAGAGCAGCCACATGGCAACCAACAGAGGGCTAGAAGGCAGTTCACGAAGATCAACATGTCACTGGCTCAGGCATTGCAACACTTATTAAAGGCTGAACTCATTACTCTGAAAGAGGCTCCTCAGAATCCTAATGTTGCCTCACCCAGGTACAATCCCAATGCACGATGTGCATATCATTCAAACTGTCAGGGTCATGATACTAATAACTGCTGGGTCTTGAAGAACAAAATTCAAGATATGATTGAGGCTGGAGAGATTGAGTTTGACCCTCCGGGTACTCCAAATGTGATTACTGCTCCCATGCCAAATCACGAGAAGATTGTCAATGCCATTGATGAAGATTTACATATCCATTCAGTTGCGGAGTTGACCACACCATTGTCTGTCATTAGAAAGAAGTTAGTACAAGCTGGTTTCTTTTCGGGTTGTCGTGAAGATTGTGTCTATTGTGAGTATAATCCAGATAAGTGTTGGAGGTTGAAGGACGGGATTCAGCGTCTCATGAATAATTACACTATAGTGTTTGAAAGGAGACCACCTTCTGTGGAGAGTATGGTGGAGCATATTACTAGAGGTAAGAAGGTTGAAGAGGTTGATATGGTTGACAAAGTACCGGTAAGAATCACTTCAAAGAGACCTATTAAAATCACCCATCAGGGTCCAATCAAGATTACTGCTGAAGGCCCTGTGAAAGTTGTTGCTGAAGCCAGAGTGGCTCCTTTGATCATTACTACTCCTGGTCCTATTCCATATACATCTGATAAAGCTGTGCCTTGGCACTATGGGTCTGATGTTTACATCCATGGTGTTAAGCAGGAGCCCTTAGCTGATGTGCCTGTTGATATTGATAATATTGCTGGATCAAGTAAGATCACGCGAAGTGGAAGAGTCTTCTCTCCTCCAGTGACTTCCAAGAATGCAGTTACTCCTGCTGCTACCTCTACCACTGATGCTCGGGGCAAGGGTCCTGTTATTGAGCCTATATCTGCTGATGTGCCAGCTGCTGATGATCTTGCTAAGCAGATGGAAGAAGTATTGAAAATCATTCGCAAGAGTGATTATGACATTGTTGATCAGTTGGGGCATACTCCCTCAAAGATCTCTATGTTGTCCTTGTTGTTATGTTCTGAAGCTCATGCCAAAGCATTGATCAAGTTTCTGAAGACTGCTCATGTGCCCAATGCCATTTCTGTTGACCAGTTTGAGAATTGTGTTGCTCACCTGACCTATGATAATGGGTTAGGATTTTCTGATGCTGATTTGACTCCTGCCAAGAGGGATCATAATAGGGCCTTGCATATCTCAATTGAACGCAGGGGCACTATCCTGTCACATGTATTGATAGACAATGGTTCCTCTCTAAATGTGTTGCCCAAGGAAGTCCTGGATAAGCTAAGTCCTGAAGATGCTGTGCTGAAGCCCAGTAATATTGTGGTGAAGGCTTTTGATGGTTCTAGAAGAGTAGTGCATGGGGAAATTGATCTTCCAATCAAAGTTGGGTCTCAGGTTTTTAATGATACATTTTATGTGATGGATATTCGTCCTTCGTACTCTTGTCTGCTTGGTCGTCCCTGGATCCATGGGGCAGGTGCTGTAACCTCTACATTACATCAGAAGCTAAGATATCCGGTGGAAGGAAAGGTTGTTACCGTCTATGGAGAAGAAGAATACTTTGTCAGCCATGTAAACACTTTCAAGTATCTGGAAATGGAAGGTGAATACATTGAAACTCCGTGTCAGACATTTGAAGTGGTTCCCTGGATTGTTAATGATTATGTAGCTCCTCCTGTTGCGAAGAAAGTTCTTGTGGTCACCAGAAAACCTCCAACAATGGCAATGGCCTCCCTCAATGATGTTAGGGCTGTGGTAGATGAAGGTGGTTGTACTATTTGGGGTCAGCTTCCTGATATCCCATACAAGTCTGACAAATTTGGTTTGGGTTTCAGTGCAGAGTTCCAGAAGGCTGTTCGTCGTGCTCGTGTTGTTCGTATCACCAATCAAGGGGTTATGAAAGATCAGATCAATGTTGTGGGAGACTATGATGAAGACTACAACTTGGATGTTTGGATTTTTCCTACTGTGGGTGTTGGACTCAATAATTGGAAAGCTGAAGATGTTATCCCTATCTCCTTTAGTCAGGAGTAAATACTATTACTGTGTTGTTGCTTTTAAGTTTGTAATTTCTTAAACAATTGAACTCTTAAGCCTTGTGCCTTACCCGGGGCACAAAGGTGTGCTTGTTACGGGCTGTCATTTCATTTGCATACTTCATTCAATAAAATCAGTGGACGTTTCGTTTTAGTAAATATTGTGTTCCTTGTCTTTCTTTTATTCTTGTTTTATCAGCTATGTGTTCTTACACACACCCACATCGCTAAAATGCAGATCCTCATCCACTCTGGATCCTGTTGATAACAGTTCTACTATTGCCAATTATAATTTCGAGAATCCGATCTATCAAACTGAAGACGGAAATGAGGACGATTGTGAAGTACCTGTAGAGCTTTCTAGGTTGTTACAACAAGAAGAGAAAGCCATACAGCCACATGAAGAGCCAGTCGAAGTTGTGAATCTGGGAACTGAGGAAAACAGGAAAGAGGTCAAGATAGGGGCTGATTTAGAGGATAGTGTCAAGAGCAGACTGGTTCAGATGTTACGTGACTATGTGGAGATCTTTGCTTGGTCTTATGAAGATATGTCAGGGTTGGATACAGACATTGTGGTTCACCGTTTACCAGTAAAAGAAGATTGTCGTCCAAAGAAGCAGAAGGTTCGTCGTATGCGTCCTGAGATGTCAGAAAAGATCAAAGCAGAGGTAATGAAATAGTTCAATGCAGGGTTCTTAGCAGTGACTTCTTATCCTCTGTGGGTTGCAAATGTGGTGCCGGTACCTAAGAAAGATGGTAAGGTACGTATGTGTGTGGACTACAGAGATTTGAACAAGGCTAGCCCCAAAGATGATTTTCCACTTCCTCATATTGATGTTCTGGTAGACAACACTGCTCAGCATAAGTTATTCTCTTTTATGGACGGTTTCTCTGGTTACAATCAGATCAAGATGGCACCTGAAGATATGGAGAAGACAACCTTTGTTACACAGTGGGGCACCTTTTGTTATAAAGTGATGCCATTTGGTTTGAAGAATGTAGGGGCAACATATCAGCGTGCTATGGTGGCTTTGTTTCATGATATGATTCATCATGAGATAGAGGTATATGTGGATGATATGATAGCCAGATCCCAGAATGAAGAGTAACATCTTGATCATCTACACAAATTGTGTGAGAGGTTGAAGAAATACAAGTTGAGATTGAATCCAAATAAGTGTACTTTTGGAGTTAGATCTGGAAAGCTCCTGGGTTTTATTGTCAGTGGAAAAGGTATTGAAGTGGATCCTGCAAAAGTGAAAGCTATACGAGAGATGCCAGCTCCCCGTACTGAGAAGGAGGTTAGAGGTTTCTTGGGAAGATTGAATTACATTTCAAGATTTATTTCCCAATTGACTGCCATCTGTGAGCCAATCTTCAAGTTGTTGAAGAAAGATCAGGTGATGGAATGGAATGATGAGTGCCAGACTGCCTTTGATGAAATCAAGAGATATCTGCTAGAACCACCAATTTTGATGCCACCAGTTGATGGAAGACCCTTAATTATGTACTTAACAGTATTAGACAACTCAATGGGGTGTGTGTTGGGGCAACATGACGAGTCTGGTCGAAAAGAGCAGGCAATATACTACCTTAGCAAAAAGTTTACCGACTGTGAAACAAGATACTCACTGCTCGAGAAAACTTGCTGCGCTTTGGCATGGGCTGCTCGCCGACTAAGACAGTATATGTTGACTCATACTACCTTATTGATTTCAAAGATGGATCCAATCAAGTACATATTTGAGAAACCTGCTCTCTCCGGAAGAATTGCAAGATGGCAAATGATCTTGACAGAATATGACATACAGTACACTACTCAGAAGGCCATCAAAGGAAGTGTTGTTGCTGATCATTTGGCTCATCAAGCAGTGGATGATTACCAGTCAATGAGTTTTGAGTTCCCCGATGAAGACATTATGATTATTACCAAAGAACCTGGACAATATGACGGACCTGAACAAGGATCCCGATGGACTATGGTTTTTGATGGTGCCTCTAATGCACTTGGTAATGGTGTTGGTGTTGTGATTAGTTCCCCTGAAGGTTGCCATACCCCGATTACTGCAAGATTGTGTTTCTATTGTACCAATAACATGGCTGAGTATGAGGCATGTATCCTGGGTATTAAAGCTGCTATTGATATGAAGATTCAGTTCCTTGATGTGTATGGAGATTCAGCCCTGGTAGTAAGTCAGATTAAAGGAGATTGGGATACCAAGCATGATAACCTCATTCCTTACAGAGAGCATGTGTTGTATTTGATCCCACATTTCAAAGAGATTACCTTTGGACATATTCCACGAAGAGAGAATCAGTTGGCAGATGCATTGGCCACCATGGCATCCATGTTTGAGATCAGCTGGGATGATGAAGCTCCTAAGATTACTATTGATAGATTTAAAAAGCCTGCATACTGCAATGAGATTGACACAGAAGGGGCAGAGGAGAAGCCTTGGTTCTATGAAGTGAAAAGATATCTTGAAGCTCAGGAGTTCCCTGAAGGGGCATCTGTCAAAGATAGGAAGTTCCTGAGAAGGTTTTCTGCTAAGTTCTTTTTGAGTAATGGGATTTTGTACAAGCGCAATCATGATTCAACTATGCTTTGTTGTGTGGATAAGAAGGAAGCTACAGAAATTATGGAAGATATGCATGATGGGACCTTTGGCACTCATTCTAGTGGTCATACTATGGCAAAGAAGATATTGAGAGCAGGTTACTATTGGTCTACCATGGAAGCTGATTGCCATCAACACTCCAGAACATGTCACAAGTGTCAGATTTATGCTGATAAAATCCATGTACCTCCATCACCATTGAATGTGTTGACTGCTCCTTGGCCCTTTGCCATGTGGGGCATTGATATGATTGGTGAAATCAAGCCTACTGCTTCTAATGGGCATCGTTTCATCCTGGTTGCTATTGATTACTTCACAAAGTGGGTGGAGGCAGCTTCATTTGCATCTGTTACCAAGAATGTTGTGGCTCGATTCATTAAGAATAATCTCATATGTAGGTATGGCATCCCTGAAAGGATTATTACTGACAATGGCTCTAATCTGAACAACACTATGATTACTGATCTCTGTACGCAGTTCAAGATTAAGCATCATAACTCTTCTCCGTATTGTCCGAAGATGAATGGGGCAGTTGAAGCTGCTAATAAGAACATTAAGAAGATTGTACAGAAGATGAATATGACTTACAAGGATTGGCACGAGATGTTACCATTTGCTCTTCATGGTTATCGTACCAAAATACGTACTTCAACAGGGGCAACCCCATTCTCCTTAGTCTATGGTATGGAAGCAGTTCTGCCCATTGAAGTCTAGATTCCCTCTTTAAGAATTATGAAGGATGCAGACTTGGATGAAAATGAGTGGATTCAGACTCGACTTGACCAGATAAATTTGATTGATGAGAAGAGGTTAGCAGCAGTTTGTCATGGCCAGATGTACCAGAAGCGAATGATCAAAGCTTTTAACAAGAAGGTTAAGCCAAAGGTATATCAGGCCGGTGACTTGGTAATCAAGCGTATCATATTACCACAGGGTGATCCTAGGGGCAAGTGGACTCCAACATATGAAGGACCATTTGTAGTCAAGACAGTGTTCTCAGGAGGTGCCATGATACTTACTACTATGGATGGTGAAGACTTCCCACAGCCTGTAAACGCAGACATAGTTAAAAAATACTACGCATAAAAAGAGACCCACTAGGTTGACAGGCCTAGGCAAAAATAAGGGCATCCCGGCAAACCAAAAGGGTTTGGGCAAAAATTAGGGATATATATAAAAAGATGTACACCCGGCAAGTTGAAAACCTGAAAAGGCAGCTTGGGCAAAAAAGGGTATCCCGTTGGATTGAAAACCTGAAAGGGCAATCCAGGCAAAAGTTAGGGATTAAAGCGTATGACTATGTCTCGTTTGGATCACCCATGAAAACTGCAACCAGTTATACTACTCATGTAAGCTCGAACAGATAAAGCTCAATCCAATCATTCCCGTCTGTTGCACCCCAAAATTTGCCCTCACAATACAAGACTTTGTGTTCTATGAAGGTTCACAAGGTTCACAAGTTTCCCAACACTTACAAGACCTTTCATGAGGTTCATGAAGTCTACAAGTCACTTCTTGAAGTTTCACAAGGTTCACAAGTTCCACAATGTTTACATAACCTTTCATGAGGTTCATGAAGTATACAAGTCACTTTATGAGGTTCACAAGGTTCACAAGATTCACAATGTTTACATAACCTTTCATGAGGTTCATGAAGTATACAAGTCACTTTATGAGGTTCACAAGGTTCACAAGATTCACAATGTTTACATAACCTTTCATGAGGTTCATGAAGTATACAAGTCACTTTATGAGGTTCACAAGGTTCACAATACCTCCCATGAGATTCACAAGACATTTTATGATGGTTCACAAGGTTCACAAAAGTTCACAATTGGTCAGAAGAGTTGACAATTCCCTCAGACAATGCACCTCCTAAGCAGTGCATCCAAAACTAGGGTTTTCACTTTAATCAGGCTAAATGGACTTCCAAGACTTCAAGTGAGCTTCATAACATCTTATATGTGTGTAAGAACCCCCATGACAAGTTTCAAGACTTTTCTTAGAAGTTTGCTCAGTCAGATGATCAGATAAGTCAAAATCAGTCAAAGTAGTTAAAAAGTCAAACTGAGGTCAACTGTGGTCAAACCAAAGTCAAACTTCATGATTTTTTGCCAACATCAAGTATATGAAGTAAATTTCATCATTTGATCAAGGGTTGATCATGATTCATCAAGAAGATTTCAGATCATCAAGAATCAGGAGTTTCTAAATTAGGGTTTTCTCAGTAAAAGTCAACTGAACTTTGACCAGCCATAACTTTCACATGCTTCATCACCAAGTCTCCACTCAAAGCTCATTTTGAAGGAAATTGAATTCTCTACAACTTTGATCTTGAAAGTCAAGCCCAAAAATGCTTCATTTGGAAGATATAAGCTAAGACATTATAGGTCATTTCAAAAGTCAACAAAAAGTCAACAACTTCAAAAGGGCATAACTTGAGATTGGTAAATGATATGGACATGAAACCAGTGGGGTTGTTTAGAGGACTCTTCAAGCTTTCCAAAATTTCCAAGAACACCCTCATACCTTTAAAATTGAGGGAGATATGCCCTTGCAAAGTTGGGAAATTTTGTGATGGTTTATGTTGAAAATGGAGGTTTAAAACCACTTCTTCCCAAATGGGCTTGTCAAATTGTGATCCAATCCATACCATATCATCATGCACGACCTAATTGATAAAAAATCAGAATTTTTATTATTTTATTTTTATTTATTTTGATTTAATTCATAAAAAATCATTTTAAATAAATATAAAATATGAAAATATATTATTTGATGAAGATTGAGCTTCTAGAATCTCTTCAATGCTGATTTGAATCAAAAGGGAAGGAAATCATGAGATTGGTACAAAAATAGCAAGCCTTCATGAACAAATATTTGAATTTTAAACCATGATCTTTTTCAATCTTCAAATATCAAAATCTCCACACAACAATTGAATTTTCTTAACCTAATTCATCCACATATAAGTACTGAACTCATTGACATTGCCCATTCACGATTTTGCAGCCCCTAAGTGTAAGTTCAAAACCTCAAAAATCCATCCAAAACTCATATTCGGATTCTTCAATCCAGGGCACTAGAAGGTAAAATAAGAACATGGAGAGCTTCACTAGACATCACTGATCATAAATCATCATTCATATGCATCCAAATCGTGCTATAATGATGAACCCGTGGCTTGTTTATCCTTGAAAATTATTTTTTCGATTCTAATCTTTTATGCATTGTTAATGAATTTTGTTTGAGTTTTTGTGTTTGTGAGGTTCCAAGGATCGATTCTGGACAAGAAACTTGAAGTTTCGTGACCTAATGGACAAACGGCCATAGTTAGGGTTTAGAGTTCAAAAATGGGGTTATTCGATTCACACAATTTAAATGCATTCTCTGGACATAATTGAATTGTACAGGTTGTAAGAAACTCAAAGATGTCTTTGATTTGGTAAAATGATGCTGTTTGATAGTAGTTTGAAAAACGCAGGTTGTGTGCGTATGAAAATTCGCAGGTATACTCATAGCAAATTTCGCAGGTAATTTGGCCAGTCTCAAGGAAGAAGAAGATCTCTTCCCGCGCGTGTTTAAATTCAAATATTTAGCATTATATTTGATGAATTGTTTGTTGTTTGTTTATCACCACAGACTGTGTGGTCCAGTGGAAAGCCATGCGCATGTTTGACTATAGGGCCAGGGTTCAAATCCTGCCTTGTACCACTATTTTGTTATTTTTTCAGGATAATAAGAAGACTTAATATATTATGGTTTATTGTCATTCTATTACCAGAAGGGCTCTCCCAGCCAGGTGGTAATGCGCGCGTATGAATAGCTATGAGGTCCTGGGTTCAACACCACCCCAGGCCTTTTTGCTTTCCTTTATTTTCCTGATTATTTTCAGATGATGAACAAAATGAATTGAAGCTATTTTCTTATCACCCACGCATGGTTGGTCTAGTGGAAGGTTTTGATGCTTGCAGGCAGAATGACCTGGGTTCAAACCCAGCCAAGGTAAGTTCTTATTTTTACCACTTTTTCTATTTTCTTTAATTAATTAGTTTAATTGTTTCATATTCTTAATAAAAAATAAATTATGTATTGTATATATATATGTTCAAACATCTAAAATAGCTTTTTATTTTCTAAAATTCTAAACCTTTTATTTCTTTCTAAAGTCAAAAATTATTTTCTTTATTATATATGTAAATATAATATATGCATGTTAATTAGAATAATTTTGTATATTATAAATTAAACCCTAAAAATATTTTTCTAACAAAACCCTAATTTATTTTCTAATAACTTATTAAAAACCTAATTTTTATTTTATAATTTTTGTACATATTTATTTAGCATAACTAATTTTAGTAAATATACATATAATCAAACTTTTCTTCTTGTTATAATATGTCTAAAAAATAAATTAATAATTTGTATATAAATTAAAATATTATTATAATTATTTAATTGTCCATATTCTTAAATAATTGTTTATAATCTAACTTTTGTTTATTATTTTAATTTTTGTTCTTATCATATTTTTTTGTTAATTCAATTTATTTTGATTTCTATTATTATTATTAACCATATTATTACTAACTTTTTGCTTATTATAATTTTACTAACCTTTATTTAATCTTTTATTATTATTACTAACCCTTATTATTGCTTATTTATTTATTTTTCACCTATTATTTATATTTTTGCTTCTATATTTATTTTGCTATTTATATCTAATTTGCTTATTATTAATTATTTTGTAATTGCTCCTTGGTGTAAAATTTGTAATATTAAATTTATTTAATTTTATGCTATGGTTAGTAATTTAGGGAGTGCAAATACGTATTCTATTTAAAAATTAATTTAGATCGCTTTAATCATAAGATAATTAATATTGAACACTCACACACGTAAGTCGATTTTTAAATCGCCATCTCACATTCCTAAGGTTAGCCCTCAATGTTGCCTACTAATAAGGTCAAGTGGGGTGTATAAAGCAAGTCCCTTAAAAGAAAAAATCATCAAGTCCCTAATGGTTGCCTTTAAAGATCAAGTCCCTTCGAATAATGATGATAGTCCCTCCAGAATGCTTAATACACCTCACAGTTGCCTTCATAAACAGATGTCCCTCTCATGTCCCTTACATCCAAGGTGATGACTACCTACTCCTTAATAGTAGGGATAGTCTTACCAATTAAAGGATAAAGAACAAGAAAGACTTAAAACTTTAGGGTAGGTTCCTCTTATGTACTTGCTCACTTCATTCAAAACTTTTCAAACTTTCCACAATTTCAAACAAATTTTCAAAAACAAGTTTTTACGCATCCGTACATGGATCATTATTAACTATTATGAAAATTTTTCTATTCACACACTACACTTTCAAAAACAATTCAAAAGTGAGCTAAGTAACTAAGAGCCCATGGATAACCATGGATGTAAAGGGTGCTAACACCTTCCCTTTACATAACCTACCCCCCGGACCCAAAAATATCTCTTAAGGTCTTTCCTGTTCTTTTATGCCTTTCCTTTGGATAAAATAAAAGTCGGTGGCGACTCTTGCTATCCGCAACATAACTAAAAGTCAGTTCTCCCACCGTGTTACAGAACTGGCGACTCTGCTGGGGACTTAATTTTAAGAGGGGTACCCTTAGGAATTAAGATCACTTTAAATTGTTTGCCTTGTTTGCTTTGTATTATCTTGTTGGGGTGCTCTTATGTGTGAAAGGTCCTAACCCGGATCTAGTGTACCTTAGGTAAATGGCAATAGACCAAGGAAACTGTACGACGTATATCGATACGGTTGATCTGGTGGCCATAGTTAGTGTGACTTCTTGGTTGGTGCTTATGTTCCTTAAGTAAAGTTGAGGATAATATGAGGCTGCCATATGTTGTCAATGCACTAACTAACTTTTAGAACCCTAGTTATCCCATCTTGGCCTTTAGAAAGTAGTGAGGTAACCGGCTTTGGTGCAGACTGAAGTTGGTTGACACTCGATACTACGCTCATTGAGATCTTAAACTTGGAGGGTTTTGGTTGGCAAGTAAGTTGCCTTCTGAACAACCACCCTTGTGAAGGATCAATGATATTGAGATCCCTTAGAACCTGGTTACTTTTGTAGGACAGGATGAACCATCTAACTTCAGGGGAGGGTATTTACCTTTGAACCGCATGCAAGCCTTTAAACCTAGGGCTATTGTGTGACTTGCTTGTGTGTGCCACATGTTTGTGATTGAGCATAACATCATGACATCATCATGCATCATAAGCATATCATTTTCACTAACCATTTCAAGGACCAAGGGATTTATCTTTGTTCCTTGTTGCAGGTCATGGCTTCTGCTCGTAGAAACACCATCAGGATCAACTTTGTGGGGATACTTCCCAAGCTTAAAGAGTTGGTTTCTCAAGTGTCAGATCACTCCCAGTTCAACAAGAGACATGGTCACCTATTGGATCTAGTCACTTCAGGGTTCAATGATGACATGATGAGTGTTCTGTTTCAGTTCTTTGACCCTAAGCACCATTGCTTTACATTCCCCGACTATCAGCTGGTTCCAACAATGGAAGAGTTTTCTAAACTTCTGGGTATACCTGTTCTTGATCAAAGACCCTTCACAGGTTTGGAGAAGGAGCTTAAACCAGAGGTTATTGCTACAGCTCTACATCTGAAGAAGTCTGACATTGTTCTAGAAACGAGAAGCGGAGTTAAGGGTATTCTTGCCAAGGTATTAATGGATAAAGCTCAAATGTTCTTGAAGGCCATGAGCTATGATGCTTTTGAGGAGATCTTAGCCTTGCTGATTTATGGCTTAGTGTTGTTCCCCAATCCAGATCAGTTCATAGATGTTCATGCCATCAACATATTTCTGAGTCACAATCCAGTGCCTACATTGCTTGGAGACATACTACACTCTCTTCATACCCGTACTACAAGGGCAAGAGGAACTTTGATGTGCTGCATACCTTTGCTATCTAGGTGGTTTATTTCTCACCTTCCTCGCTCAGTAATGAAGAATGAGCAAGGGTTCAGATGGTCCAAGAGGATCATGTCACTCTCGCATTCAGATATTCATTGGTGTTCCAGATCTATGGAGAACGTTACTATCATTGACCGTTGTGGGGAGTTTCCTAATGTGCCACTTCTAGGCATAAGAGGAGGCATCACCTACAACCCTTCACTAGCTTTACGACAGTTTGGTTACGCTCGGAGTGACGGTCCACATGACATGTTAATCCAGGGCATTGTGTTTGACTACGACAACGATCTTCAAGGTTACCGTCAGAGATTCATACAAGCCTGGGGAAAAGTAAACAGGGTTGACAGCAAGACACTGGAGCCTAAGTACACTATTCCTATGGAGGCTTATCTCAGATGGGTGCGATCTCGTGCTCAGACTCTCATGATGCCATATCCTGCTATCCTGCCAGTTACCATGGAACCTGTTGCTGAAGGAGACACAGCTTATACCATCCTTCACCCAGACATGCCTACTGATATGGAAGACTTGCAGAGATCATGGATCCAACTGAAGGAGCAAAGGGATACTTTCGAGGCTCATTACAAAGCAAGCCAAGAAAAAATCCTAGAGCTAACAAAGCAACTTCACGAGGAACGGAACCTCAACTCATACCTCAACACAAAGAGGAAACGTCCATGGGAGACTTAAAACCCCATCTTTTGTACTTATTTCATTTCATTTTTTGTAAGCCTAAAAGGCAAAACAAATTTATTACTAATAAAAAGTTACTTTCTTGTTTGTTTAAGCAAATTTAAATCCTGCGGTCCTTGAAAACATTGCATATGCATTCTCATATCATTGCATCACAGGTTTATAATTGTGCACAGGTTTCTCATCTTCTCGCTGTTTATTTCAGCAATGGCTCTTGAACAATCAGTTAAGGATCTCCAGGCACAAAATGCACAGTTCCAAGAGCTGATCCTGAACCTATCCAAGGGGCAGGATGAATTGAAGACACTGCTGGCCAAGAAGACTAAGAAGACTAGAAGGTCTGCTGGCCTGCTCAACATGGGAAGGAGGTTCAAAGGGCCTGTCAAGACAAAAGAACAGGTTGAAGACTATGAATCTGAGGAATCTGAGAAAGAGATAGGCAGTCTCCACCATACAATGGGGGACTCTGATTCTGAGGCTAATTACTACCATGAGCCTAATGAAGACAAATTCAGGATGCTGGTGGATAGGATGGATGCCATGGAGTTGCAGAAATCATCTGGGCTGGATTTTGAGGATTTGAGTCTGATATCTGGGGTTGTGATACCCATTGGTTTCAAGGTTCCTACCTTTGTTGTTTATGATGGGGTCTCCTGTCCCAAGTTGCATTTGAGGTCTTATGTCAGAAGGATCCAACCTCACACTGCTGACAAGAAGTTGTGGATCCACTTTTTTCAAGAGAGCTTATCTGGAGCTCAGTTGGAGTGGTATTATCAGTTGGAGAGTGTCAACATCAGAGACTGGAATGATCTTGCTGAAGCTTTCTATAAGCAGTACCAATATAATGCTGACTTAGCCCCCACTCGCATGCAGCTTCAGAGCATGTCTATGGGTGCCAAAGAAAGTTTTAAAGAGTATGCTCAGAAGTGGAGAGACTTAGCTGGAAGAGTTCAACCCCCTTTGACTGACAGGGAATTGGTTGACATGTTCATGTGTACGCTGAATGGTCCGTTTTACAGTCATCTCATTGGAAGCTCATCATCTGGCTTCACTGAGTTGATCATGACAGGAGAGCGAGTAGAGAATGGTATAAATAATGGCAAGATCCATGTGGGTACTTCTTCCTCAGGTGCTGCAAAGAAGCCTCCCACTGGGAAGAAAGAATCCAATGCTGTTTATGGTCAGCCTGATCGTAATAGAAGGCATCAGTCTGTTAGTGCAGTTCACATCTCAAATCCAACTCCTGTAACAACAGAGCAGCCTCAGGGCAACCAACAGAGGGCTAGAAGACAGTTCACGAAGATCAACATGTCAATGGCTCAGGCATTGCAACATTTGTTGAAGGCTGAACTTATTACTTTGAAAGAGGCTCCTCAGAATCCCAATGTTACCTCTCCCAGGTACAATCCCAATGCACGATGTGCATATCATTCAAACTGTCAGGGTCATGATACTAATAACTGCTGGATCTTGAAGAACAAAATTCAAGATATGATTGATGCTGGAGAAATTGAGTTTGACCCTCCAGGTACTCCAAATGTGATTACAGCTCCAATGCCAAATCACGAGAAGACTTTCAATGCCATTGATGAAGATCTACATGTCTATTCAGTTATGGAGTTGACCACACCATTGTCTGTTATCAAAAAGAAGTTAGTACAAGCTGCGATCTTTCCAGGTTGTCGTGAAGATTGTTTGTATTGTACCTATAAGCCAGATAGTTGCTTCATATTGAGAGATGGAATTCAACGTCTCATGGATAAGTATACTATAGTGTTTGAAAGAAGGCCATCTTCTGTAGAAAGCATGGTGGATCATCTGACTCAAGGTAGGAAGATTGAAGAGGTTGATATGGTTGACAAATTACCGGTAAGAATCACTTCAAAGAGACCTGTTAAAATCACTCATCAGGGTCCAATCAAGATTACTGCTGAAGGTCCTGTGAAGGTTGTTGCTGAAGCCAGAGTGGCTCCTTTGATCATTACTACTCCTGGTCCTATTCCCTATACATCTGATAAAGTTGTGCCTTGGCACTATGGGTCTGATGTTTACATCCATGGTGTCAAGCAGGAGCCTTTACCTGATGTGCCTGTTTACATTGATAATATTGCTGGATCTAGCAAGATCACTCGTAGTGGAAGAGTCTTCTCTCCTCCAGTTGCTTCTAAAAATGCAGTTACTCCTGCTGCTACCTCCACCACTGATGCTCGGGGCAAAGGTCCTGTTATTGAGCCTGTATCTACTGATGTGCCAGCTGCTGATGATCTCTCTAAGCAGATGGAAGAAGTATTGAAAATCATTCGCAAGAGTGATTATGACATTGTTGATCAATTGGGGCATACTCCCTCAAAGATTTCTATGTTGTCCTTGTTTCTGTGTTCTGAGGCCCATGCCAAGTCCTTGATCAAGTTTCTGAAGACTGCTCATGTGCCCAATGCCATTTCTGTTGATCAGTTTGAGAGTTGTGTTGCCCACCTGACCTATGATAATGGGTTAGGGTTTTCTGATGCTGATTTGACCCCTGCCAAGAGGGATCATAACAGGGCCTTGCATATTTCAATTGAATGCAGGGGCACTACCCTGTCACATGTGCTGATAGACAATGGTTCCTCTCTGAATGTGTTGCCCAAGGAAGTCCTGAATAAGCTGAGTCCTGAAGATGCTGTGCTGAAGCCCAGTAATATTGTGGTAAAGGCTTTTGATGGTTCTAGAAGAGTAGTGCATGGGGAAATTGATATTCCAATCAAAGTTGGCTCTCAGGTGTTTACTGCTACATTTTATGTGATGGATATTCGTCCTTCGTACTCTTGTCTGCTTGGTCGTCCCTGGATCCATGGGGCAGGTGCTGTAACCTCTACATTACACCAAAAGTTGAAATATCCGGTGAATGGAAAAGTTGTTACTGTCTATGGAGAAGAAGAATACTTTGTCAGCCATGTAAACACTTTCAAGTATCTGGAAGTGGAAGGTGAATACATTGAAACTCCATGTCAGACATTTGAAGTGGTTCCCTGGGTTGTTAATGATCATGTAGCTCCTCCTGTTGTGAAGAAAGTTCCTGTGGTCACCAGAAAACCTCCAACAATGGCAATGGCCTCCCTCAATGATGCTAGAGCTGTGGTGGATGAAGGTGGTTGTACTATTTGGGGTCAGCTTCCTGATATCCCATACAAGTCTGACAAGTTTGGTTTGGGTTTCACTGCAGAGTCCCAGAAGGTTGTTCGTCGTGCTCGTGCTGTTCATATCACTAATCAAGGGGTTATGAAAGATCAGATCAATGCTGTGGGAGACTATGATGACGACTACAACTTGGATGCTTGGATTTTTCCTACTGTGGGTGCTGGACTCAATAATTGGAAAGCTGAAGATGTTATCCCTATCTCCTTTAGTCAGGAGTAAATACTATTACTGTGTTGTTGCTTTTAAGTTTGTAATTTCTTGAAAAATAAAAACTTTCAAGCCATGTGCCTTACCCGGGGCATAATGGTGTGCTTGTTACGGGTTGTCATTTCATTTGCATACTTCATTCAATAAAATCAGTGGACATTTCGTTTTCGTAAATATTGCGTTCCTTATCTTTCTTTTATTTTATTTTTGCTTTATCAGCTATGTGTTCTTACACACACCCACATCACTAAAATGCAGATCCTCATCCACTCTGGATCCTGTTGATAACAGTTCTACTATTGCCAATTATGATTTCGAGAATCCGATCTATCAAACTGAAGACGGAAATGAGGACGATTGTGAAATACCTGTAGAGCTTGCTAGGTTGTTACAACAAGAAGAGAAAGCTATACAGCCACATGAAGAGCCAGTCGAAGTTGTGAATCTGGGAACTGAAGAAAACAGGAAAGAAGTCAAGATAGGGGCTGATTTAGAGGACAGTGTCAAGAGCAGGTTGATTCAGATGTTACGTGACTATGTGGAGATCTTTGCTTGGTCTTATGAAGATATGCCAGGGTTGGATACAGACATTGTGGTTCACCGTTTACCAGTGAAAGAAGATTGTCGTCCAAAGAAGCAGAAGGTTCGTCGTATGCGTCCTGAAATGTCAGAAAAAATCAAGGCAGAGGTAATGAAACAGTTCAATGCAGGGTTCTTAGCAGTGACTTCTTATCCTCAGTGGGTTGCAAATGTGGTACCGGTTCCTAAGAAAGATGGTAAGGTACGTATGTGTGTGGACTACAGAGATTTGAACAAGGCTAGCCCTAAAGATGACTTTCCACTCCCTCATATTGATATTCTGGTAGACAACACTGCTCAGCATAAGGTATTCTCTTTTATGGATGGTTTCTCTGGTTATAATCAGATCAAGATGGCACCTGAAGACATGGAGAAGACAACATTTGTGACACAATGGGGCACCTTTTGCTATAAGGTAATGCCATTTGGTTTGAAGAATGCAGGGGCAACATATCAGCGTGCTATGGTGGCTTTGTTTCATGACATGATTCATCATGAGGTAGAGGTATATGTAGATGATATGATAGCCAGGTCTCAGAATGAAGAACAACATCTTGATCATCTGCACAAGTTGTTTGAGAGGTTGAAGAAATATAAGTTGAGGTTGAACCCAAACAAGTGTACTTTTGGAGTTAGATCTGGTAAACTCCTGGGTTTCATTGTCAGTGGAAAAGGTATTGAAGTGGATCCTGCAAAAGTGAAAGTTATACGAGAGATGCCAGCTCCCCGCACTGAGAAGGAGGTTAGAGGTTTCTTGGGACGATTGAACTACATTGCAAGATTTATTTCCCAATTAACTGCCATCTGTGAGCCAATCTTCAAGTTGTTGAAGAAAGATCAGGTGATGGAATGGAATGATGAGTGCCAGACTGCCTTTGATGAAATCAAGAGATATCTGCTGGAACCTCCAATTTTGATGCCACCAGTTGATGGAAGACCCTTGATCATGTACTTAACAGTGTTAGACAACTCAATGGGGTGTGTGTTGGGACAACATGACGAGTCTGGTCGAAAAGAGCAGGCAATATACTACCTTAGCAAAAAGTTTACCGACTGTGAAACAAGATACTCACTGCTCGAGAAAACTTGCTGCGCTTTGGCATGGGCTGCTCGCCGACTAAGACAGTATATGTTGACCCATACTACCTTGTTGATTTCGAAGATGGATCCAATCAAGTACATATTTGAGAAACCTGCTCTCTCCGGAAGAATTGCAAGATGGCAAATGATCTTGACAGAATATGATATACAGTATACTACTCAGAAGGCCATTAAGGGAAGTGTTGTAGCAGATCATTTGGCTCATCAAGCAGTAGATGATTACCAGTCAATGAGTTTTGAGTTCCCTGATGAAGACATTATGATTATTACCAAAGAATCTGGACAATATGACGGACCTGAACAAGGATCCCGATGGACTATGGTTTTTGATGGTGCCTCTAATGCACTTGGTAATGGTGTTGGTGTTGTGATTAGTTCCTCTGAAGGTTGTCATACCCCAATTACTGCCAGACTTTGTTTCTATTGTACCAATAACATGGCTGAGTATGAGGCATGTATCCTGGGTATTAAAGTTGCTATTGATATGAAGATTCAGTTCCTTGATGTGTATGGAGATTCAGCCCTGGTAGTCAGTCAGATCAAAGGAGAGTGGGATACCAAACATGATAATCTCATTCCTTATAGAGAGCATGTGTTGTCTTTGATCCCACATTTCAAAGAGATTACCTTTGGACATATTCCACGAAGAGAGAATCAGTTGGCAGATGCATTGGCCACCATGGCATCTATGTTTGAGATCAGCTGGGATGATGAAGCTCCCAAGATTACTATTGATAGATTTGAAAAGCCTGCATACTGCAATGAGATTGACACTGAAAGGGAAGAGGAGAAGCCTTGGTTCTATGAAGTGAAAAGATATCTTGAAACTCAGGAGTTTCCTGAAGGGGCATCTGTCAAAGATAGGAAGTTTCTGAGGAGGTTTTTCTGCCAAGTTCTTTTTGAGTAATGGGATTCTGTACAAGTGCAATCATGATTCAATTATGCTTCGTTGTGTGGATAAGAAGGAAGCTACAGAAATTATGGAAGAGATGCATGATGGGACCTTTGGCACTCATTCTAGTGGTCATACCATGGCAAAGAAGATTTTGAGAGCAGGTTACTATTGGTCTACCATGGAAGCTGATTGCTATCAACACTCCAGAACGTGTCACAAATGTCAAATTTATGCTGATAAAGTCCATGTACCTCCATCACCATTAAATGTGTTGACTGCTCCTTGGCCTTTTGCCATGTGGGGCATTGATATGATTGGTGAGATCAAGCCCACTGCTTCTAATGGGCATCGTTTCATCCTGGTTGCTATTGATTACTTCACGAAGTGGGTAGAGGCAGCTTCATTTGCATCTGTTACCAAGAATGTTGTGGCTCGATTCATTAAGAATAATCTCATATGTAGGTATGGCATCCCTGAAAGGATTATCACTGACAATGGCTCTAATCTGAACAACACTATGATTACTGATCTCTGCACGCAGTTCAAGATTAAGCATCACAACTCTTCTCCGTATCGTCCAAAGATGAATGGGGCAGTTGAAGCTGCTAATAAGAACATTAAGAAGATTGTACAGAAGATGACTGTTACCTACAAGGATTGGCATGAGATGTTACCATTTGCTCTTCATGGTTATCGTACCACAATACGTACTTCAATAGGGGCAACCCTATTCTCCTTGGTCTATGGTATGGAAGCAGTTCTGCCCATTGAAGTTCAGATTCCCTCCTTGAGAATTATGAAGGATGCAGGCTTGGATGAAGATGAGTGGATACAGACTCGACTGGACCAGATAAATTTGATTGATGAGAAGAGGTTGACAGCAGTTTGTCATGGCCAGATGTACCAGAGGCGAATGATCAAAGCTTTTAACAAGAAGGTTAAGCCAAAGGTATATCAGGCTGGTGACTTGGTAATCAAGCGTATCATATTACCACAGGGTGATCCTAGGGGCAAGTGGACTCCAACATATGAAGGACCATTTGTAGTTAAGACAATGTTCTTAGGAGGTGCCATGATACTGACTACAATGGATGGTGAAGACTTCCCACAGCCTGTAAACGCAGACATAGTTAAAAAATACTACGCATAAAAAAGAGACCCGCTAGGTTGACAGGCCTAGGCAAAAATAAGGGCATCCCGGCAAACCAAAAGGGTTTGGGCAAAAATTAGGGATATATATAAAAAAGATGTACACCCGGCAAGTCGAAAACCTGAAAAGGCGGCTTGGGCAAAAAAGGGTATCCCGGTGGATTGAAAACCTGAAAGGGCAATCCAGGCAAAAGTTAGGGATTAAAGCGTATGACTATGTCTCGTTTAAATCACCCATAAAACTGCAACCAGTTGTGTTACTTATTCAAGCTCGAACAGATAAAGCTCAATTCAATCATTTCCGTCTCAACAGCAGAAGATGAGATACTTGAAGATAATGGCAATAGTAGAATTGAAACTCAATAGGATTGTTTTCCACATAGCTGATTTTCCTTGTTTGTAAAAACTTTATGACAAAATCCTCTTACTAGGGTTTATGTCTCTTTGTACAAACTTACCCATGTATGGGTCACTTTTGATATAAATAAATTCCATCTTTTGAATCCAGATTTACTTTTACCCTATTTTATAAGCGAAACGTCCATTGGTTGTGTTTGAATGTATGTATGCTTTTGAATATGATTAATGTTTACCAGAAATGCATGTATGCTTAATATGATTAATGTTTACCAAAAATGCATGAAAATGCAGTAATAGTATTTACTAAGGACGAACGAGGGAAAGATTTCAACGAAGCTTCGCCGGTTCATCTTTACAAGACAGTTACAAACCCTCAGTAGGGCAAATCCATCTTCATAAAGTCACATCTCCCCTGGAATTTATATCCATCTCTTTTATCCTCATACGGATATTCGGGAATTTACTTTCCAATAAGAGTACGACGAACGAAGACGGTGTAACACGGTGGGAGAACTGACTTTAGTTATGTTGCGGATAGCAAGAGTCGCCACCGACTTTTATTTTATCCAAAAGGAAAGGGTATAAAAGAACAGGAAAGACCTTAAGAGATATTTTTGGGTCCGGGGGGTAGGTTATGTAAAGGGAAGGTGTTAGCACCCTTTACATCCATGGTTATCCATGGGCTCTTAGTTACTTAGCTCACTTTTGAATTGTTTTTGAAAGTGTAGTGTGTGAATAGAAAAATTTCCATAATAGTTAATAATGATCCATGTACGGATGCGTAAAAACTTGTTTTTTTTTGAAAATTTGTTTGAAATTTGTTAAGTGTTTAAAAAATGGAGTGAGCAAGCAACTAAGAGATACCTACCCTAAAATTGTAAGTCTTTCTTGTTCTTTATCCTTTAATTGGTAAGACTATCCCTACTATTAAGGAGTAGGTAGTCATTACCTTGGATGTAAGGGACATGTGAGGGACATCTGTTTTTATGAAGGCAACTGTGGGGTGTATTAAGCATATATGAGGGACTATCATCATTATTCGAAGGGACTTGATTTATAAAGGCAACCATTAGGGACTTGATGATTTTTCTTTTAAGGGACTTGCTTTATACACCCCACTTGACCTTATTAGTAGGCAACATTGAGGGATAACCTTAGAAATGTGAGATGGCGATTAAAAATCGACTTACGTGTGTGAGTGTTCAATATTATTTATCTTTAATTAAAATGACCTAAATTAATTTTTACATAGAATACATATTTGCACTCCCTAAATTACTAACCATAGAAATTAAATAAATTCAATATTTACAAAATTACACCAAGAAGCAATTACATAATTATAATAATAAGCAAACTAAATATAAATAGCAAAATAAATATAGAAGCAAAAATATAAATAATAGGTGAAAAATAAATAAATAAGCAATAATAAGGGTTAGTAATGATAATAAATAATTAAATAAAGGTTAGTAAAAATTATAATAAGCAAAAGTTAGTAATAATATGATTAATAATAATAATAGAAATCAAAATAAATTGAATTAACAAAAATATAATAATAAACAAAAGTTAGATTATAAACAATTATTTAATAATATGAAAGAATATGGACAATTAAATAATTATAATAATATTTTAATTTATATACAAATTATTAATTTATTTTTTAGACATATTACAACAAAAAGAAAAGTTTGATTATATTTATATTTACTAAAATTAATTATACTAAATAAATATGTACAAAAAATTATAAAATAAAAATTAGGTTTTTAATAAGTTATTAGAAAATAAATTAGGGTTTTGTTAGAAAAATATTTTTAGGGTTTAATTTATAATATACATATATTTATAATTTAATCACAAGATAAAGAAAATAATTTAAGAAAATTTATATATTTTAGAATTTGGAAAATATTAAACATGCTTCATTGTTTTTAATTATTTAGAAAACATTATATATAAGACTATATTAATAAGATAATAATTAAAACAAATAAAAGAAAAAAAAAGCAAAAAGAATGTGAAAACTTACCTGACTGGGGTTTGAACCCAGGTCAGTCTATTTACCAGCAAGAAGGACCACCACCAAGCCATTATGCACGCAGGCAACAAAAGAGAGTGTGAAATTGGTTTTGTGCTTTGTCTTGGAAAATCCAGAAAAATAAAGAAAGCAGAAAGGCCTGGGGTGGTGTTGAACCCAGGACCTTTGATCATTCACATGCGCGCTTTACCGCCTGGCTGGGAGAGCCCTTCTGGTGATTGAATGGCAAGAAACCATAATATATTAAGTCTTCTTATTATCCTGAAAAATAACAAAATAATGGTACAAGGCTGGATTCGAACCCTGGCCCTATAGTCAAACATACGCCTTGCTTTCCACTGGGATAACACACCTGTTGTGATAACAAAATAACAAAAATAACATAAAATATTTTAACACAATTTGAATTTGTCCTGAGCGCGCCATCAGCATCATCTTCTTCCTCATACCTGCACTTTTTCCTGCGAAATCACTTACAACCTTTCCTGCGAATTTCTCAATGTTCCAAACCTACGAAAATGAAACTTGTACAAAACAGTAACGATTCAAGAAATTAAAGACATCAATGAGTTCCTTATGACTCATACAATCTTCCTACGTTGCTAAAATTCATTTATATGGCTTGAATCATGAAACCCTAAAATCAAGAGTGAAACCCTAACAATGGCCGCGGGTGGTATAGGTCATGAAACTTCAATCCAATTGTCCAGAATCATTCTAGGCATCAAGATAAACACATATCAGTCATCAAAAACAATTTATAATGCATATATTAACGAATTCCAGACAATTTAAATTCAAGACAAAGTTTGATTCGGGTAGAGCAATATGAGATGGTATTGATGCATATGATTGATGGTTTATGATCAGTGATGTCCAGTGAAGCTCTCCATGTTCTTATTTTACCTTCTAGTGCACTGGATTGAAGAATCCGAATATGAGTTTTGGATGGTTTTTTTTTTATTTGTGAACTTACACTTTGAGGCAACCAATTCGTGTATGAGTGATAGGGTTATGATCAGTACTTATATGAGGATCATTTAGGTCAGAAAAATTGAATGGTTGTATGGAGAATTTGATTCAAAAAGATTGAAATTGATCATTTCTTAAAAGTCAAATATTTGTTCATGAAGGCTTGCTATTTTTGGATCAATCTCATGATTTCCTTCCCTTTCAACTTCAATCAATATTTAAGATGTTCTAGAAACCAAATCTCCATTAAATAATATATTTTCATATTTTATATTTATTTAAAATGATTTTTTATGAATTAAATCAAAATAAATAAAAATAAAATAATAAAAATTCTGATTTTTAATCATTTGGGTCGTGCATGATGATATTGTATGGATTGGATCATAATTTGACAAGCCCATTTGGAGAAAATTGGTTCTAGACCTCCTTTTTCATCATAAACCATCACAAAATTTCCCAACTTTGCAAGGGCACATCTCCCTCAATTTTAATGCTATGAAGGTGTTCTTGGACATTTTGGAAAGATTGAAGAGTCCTCTAAACAACCCCACTGGTTTCATGTCCATATCATTTACCAATCTCAAGTTATGCCCTTTTGAAGTTGTTGACTTTTTGTTGACTTTTGAAATGACCTATAATGTCTTAGCTCATACCTTCCAAATGAAGCATTTTTGGGCTTGACTTGTAAGATCAAAGTTGTAGATAATTCAATTTCCTTCAAAATGAGCTTTGAGTGGAGACTTGGTGATGAAGTATGTGAAAGTTATGGCTGGTCAAAGTTCAGTTGACTTTTACTGAGGAAACCCTAATTTAGAAACTCCTGATTCTTGATGATCTGGAATCTCCTTGATGAATCATGATAAACCCTTGATCAAATGATGAATTTTACTTCATATACTTGATGTTGGCAAAAAATCATGAAGTTTGACTTTGGTTTGACCACAGTTGACCTCAGTTTGACTTTTTAACTGCATTGACTGATTTTGACTTATCTGATCATCTGACTGAGCAAACTTTTGAGAAAAGTCTTGAAACTTGTCATGGGGGTTCTTAAACACATATAAGATGTTATGAAGCTCACTTGAAGTCTTGGAAGTTCATTTAACCTGATTAAAGTCAAAACCCTAGTTTTGGATGCACTGCTTAGGAGGTGCATTGTCTGAGGGAATTGTCAACTCTTATGGCCAATTGTGAACCTTGTGAACCTTGTGAATCATCATAAAATGTCTTGTGAACCTCATGGGAGGTATTGTGAACCTTGTGAACCTTCAATAAGTAACTTGTATACTTCATGAACCTCATGAAAGGTCTTGTAAATGTTGAGAAGCTTGTGAACCTTGTGAACCTTCAAGAAGTGACTTGTAGACTTCCTGAATCTCATGAAAGGTATTTGAAAGCATTGTGAAACTTGTGAACCTTGTGAACCTTCATAAAGTAACTTGTAGACTTCATGAACCTCATGAAAGGTCTTGTAAGTGTTGGGAAACTTGTGAACCTTGTGAACCTTCATAGAACACAAAGTCTTGTATTGTGAGGGCAAATTTTGGGGTGCAACAGCTGCCCCTGTTCAATTTTCTGAAACCTGAGGGGTTAGATTGGTATGTTTGCCAGTCGTGACCTGGAAGGTTGAAGGGGATTGAACACAAAAGCCCAAAAATTTGCACTCACCAGTGCGTAGAGTGATACAGATGGCTAGTTGAATATGATTGAGTGGGCTTAAAGATGCCACTTGGAGGAAAATTCTTCAGATACATGTCTTGGAGGATGAAGCGATCCAAAATATGGAGGTATAATGATAGCTGTCAGGAGGATGGAGCAACCCTGAGGTGAAAAAGCTGTCAGGGGGATAAAGCAACCCTGAGGTAATAATATACTTCCAAGAGGATGAAGCAGTCTTGATTGATAATATGCTTCCAGGAGGATGAAGCAATCATGATGTACTAGGAGTTTTCAGGAGGATAAAGCAGTCCTGAAGTAATGATAATAGCTGTCAGGAGGATGGAGCAGTCCTGAGGTAATAAGCTGTCAGGGGGATAAAGAAACCCCTGAGGTATTTGATAATATGCTTTCAGGAGGATGAAGCAATCCTGATGTAAGAAGGTAATGATAGTTGTCAGGAGGCTGAAGCAGTCCTGATGTGTTGATATGTTTTCAGGAGGATAAAGCATTCCTGATGTATAAAAAGCTGTCAGGAGGCTGGAGCAGTCCTGAGGTAACAATAATATCTCAAGATGATAGAGCAATCTTGATGTATGAGAAGCTGTCAGGAGGCTGGAGCAGTCCTGAGGTAATAATAAATTCTCAAGAGGATGAAGCAGTCTTGAGAGGTTGATGATATGCTTTCAGGAGACTAGAGTAATCCTGATGATCATAAGTTTGTTTGCTGGATAATTAACCTGAAAACAAGGTAGCATTTGTATAATAATATTAGTTTATGCATTATGTATGCATGTATGATATGGTGCACTTAAGTAATACATTATGTATCTATGGACATGTATGTTATGGTATGATGTAAATGATGTATGTATGATATGATGCTGCCGGAAGCGTCTGGATATCTTCATATAACAACTGCTGGCCAGGGAAAATAAATCCCGATTCGTTGTTGAAGAATATGAGGACCTCGTCCCTGTCTTGTTTGATGATGAGATATACATAACCTCCCGTATGCTGGGGATGGTAAGGATGGATATAACCTCCCGTCTGCTGGGGATAGTAGGGTATAGATAACCTCCCGTCTGCTGGGGATAGTAAGGTATATATAACCTCCGTCTTCGTTTGATAGTAGAGTAGATACAACATCCCGTCTTCGTTCGTCGTACCCTTATTGGAAAGTAAATTCCCATATATCCGTATGAGGATAAAAGAGATGGATATAAATTCCAGGGGAGATGAGACTTTGTGAAGATAGATTCGTCCTACTGAGGGATTTGTAACTGTTTTGTAGAGATGAACCGGCGAAGCTTTGTTGAAATCCTTTCCCCATTCGTCTTTAGTAAATACTATTACTGCATTTTCATGCATTTCTGGTAAACGTTAATCATATAAGCATATATGCATTTCTGGTAAACATTAATCATATTCAAAAGCATACATACATTCAAACACAACCAATGGACGTTTCGCTTATGTAAATAGGGTAAAAGTAAATCTGGATTCAAAAGATGGAATTTATTTATATCAAAAGTGACCCATACACGGGTAAGTTTGTACAAGGAGACATAAACCCTAGTAAGAGGATTTTGTCATAAAGTTTTACAAAACAAAGAGAATCAGCTATGTGGGAAATAATCCTATTGAGTTTCAATTCTACTATTGCCATTCAAGTATCTCATCTTCTTGCTGTTGAGACGGAAACGATTGAATTGAGCTTTATCTGTTCGAGCTTGAATAAGTAGTACGACTGGTTGCAGTTTCATGGGTGATCCAAACGAGACATAGTCATACGCTTTAATCCCTAACTTTTGCCTGGATTGCCCTTTCAGGTTTTCAATCCACCGGGATACCCTTTTTTGCCCAAGCCGCCTTTTCAGGTTTTCGACTTGCCGGGTGTACATCTTTTTATATATATATCCCTAATTTTTGCCCAAACCCTTTTGGTTTGCCGGGATGCCCTTATTTTTGCCTAGGCCTGTCAACCTAGCGGGTCTCTTTTTATGCGTAGTATTTTTTAACTACGTCCGCGTTTACAGGCTGTGGGAAGTCTTCACCATCCATTGTAGTCAGTATCATGGCACCTCCTGAGAACACTGTCTTGACTACAAATGGTCCTTCATATGTTGGAGTCCACTTGCCCCTAGGATCACCCTGTGGTAATATGATACGCTTGATTACCAAGTCACCAGCCTGATATACCTTTGGCTTAACCTTTTTGTTAAAAGCTTTGATCATTTGCTTTTGGTACATCTGGCCATGACAAACTGCTGCCAACCTCTTCTCATCAATCAAATTTATCTGGTCCAGTCGAGTCTGAATCCACTCATCTTCGTCCAAGCCTGCATCCTTCATAATTCTCAAGGAGGGAATCTGAACTTCAATGGGCAGAACTGCTTCCATACCATAGACTAAGGAGAACGGGGTTGCCCCTGTTGAAGTACGTATTGTAGTACGATAACCATGAAGAGCAAATGGTAACATCTCATGCCAATCCTTGTAGGTAACAGTCATCTTCTGTACAATCTTCTTAATGGTCTTATTAGCAGCTTCAACTGCCCCATTCATCTTTGGACGATACGGAGAAGAGTTGTGATGCTTAATCTTGAACTGCGTGCAGAGATCAGTAATCATAGTGTTGTTCAGATTAGAGCCATTGTCAGTAATAATCCTTTCGGGGATGCCATACCTACATATGAGATTATTCTTAATGAACCGAGCCACCACATTCTTAGTAACAGATGCAAATGAAGCTGCCTCCACCCACTTCGTGAAGTAATCAATAGCAACCAGGATGAAACGATGCCCATTAGAAGCAGTAGGCTTGATCTCACCAATCATATCAATGCCCCACATGGCAAAGGGCCAAGGAGCAGTCAACACATTCAATGGTGATGGAGGTACATGGACTTTATCAGCATAAATTTGACATTTGTGACACGTTCTGGAGTGTTGATAGCAATCAGCTTCCATGGTAGACCAATAGTAACCTGCTCTCAATATCTTCTTTGCCATAGTATGACCACTAGAATGAGTGCCAAAGATCCCATCATGCATATCTTCCATAATCTCAATTGCTTCCTTCTTATCCACACAACGAAGCATAGTTGAATCATGATTGCGCTTGTACAGAATCCCATTACTCAAAAAGAACTTAGCAGAGAACCTTCTCAGAAACTTCCTATCTTTGACAGATGCCCCTTCAGGGAACTCCTGAGCTTCCAGATATCTTTTTACTTCATAGAACCAAGGCTTCTCCTCTGCCCCTTCTGTGTCAATCTCATTGCAGTATGCAGGCTTTTCAAATCTATCAATAGTAATCTTGGGAGCTTCATCATCCCAGCTGATCTCAAACATGGATGACATGGTGGCCAAAGCATCTGCCAACTGATTCTCTCTCCGTGGAATATGTCCAAAGGTAATCTCTTTGAAATGTGGGATCAAAGACAACACATACTCTCTGTAAGGAATGAGATTATCATGCTTGGTATCCCAATCTCCTTTGATCTGACTAACTACCAGGGCTGAATCTCCATACACATCAAGGAACTGAATCTTCATATCAATAGCAACTTTAATACCCAGGATACATGCCTCATACTCAGCCATGTTATTGGTACAATAGAAACAAAGTCTGGCAGTAATCGGGGTATGACAACCTTCAGGGGAACTAATCACAACACCAACACCATTACCAAGTGCATTGGAGGCACCATCAAAAACCATAGTCCATCGGGATCCTTGTTCAGGTCCGTCATATTGTCCAGGTTCTTTGGTAACAGTCATAATGTCTTCATCAGGGAACTCAAAACTCATTGACTGATAATCATCCACTGCTTGATGAGCCAAATGATCAGCAACAACACTTCCTTTGATGGCCTTCTGAGTAGTGTACTGTATGTCATATTCTGTCAAGATCATTTGCCATCTTGCAATTCTTCCGGAGAGAGCAGGTTTCTCAAATATGTACTTGATTGGATCCATTTTCGAAATCAACAAGGTAGTATGGGTCAACATATACTGTCTTAGTCGGCGAGCAGCCCATGCCAAAGCGCAGCAAGTTTTCTCGAGCAGTGAGTATCTTGTTTCATAGTCGGTAAACTTTTTGCTAAGGTAGTATATTGCCTGCTCTTTTCGACCAGACTCGTCATGTTGACCCAACACACACCCCATTGAGTTGTCTAACATTGTTAAGTACATAATCAAGGGTCTTCCATCAACTGGTGGCATCAAAATTGGAGGTTCTAGCAGATATCTCTTGATTTCATCAAAGGCAGTCTGGCACTCATCATTCCATTCCATCACCTGATCCTTCTTCAACAACTTGAAGATTGGCTCACAGATGGTAGTTAACTGGGAAATAAATCTTGCAATGTAGTTCAATCGTCCCAAGAAACCTCTAACCTCCTTCTCAGTACGGGGAGCTGGCATCTCTCGTATAGCTTTCACTTTTGCAGGATCCACTCCAATACCTTTTCCACTGACAATGAAACCCAGGAGTTTACCAGACCTAACTCCAAAAGTACACTTGTTTGGGTTCAATCTCAACTTGTATTTCTTCAACCTCTCAAACAACTTGTGCAGATGATCAAGATGTTGCTCTTCATTCTGAGACCTGGCTATCATATCATCCACATATACCTCTATCTCATGATGAATCATGTCATGAAACAAAGCCACCATAGCACGCTGATATGTTGCCCCTGCATTCTTCAAAACAAATGGCATCACCTTATAACAAAAGGTGCCCCACTGTGTAACAAAGGTTGTCTTCTCCATATCTTCAGGTGCCATCTTGATTTGATTGTAACCAGAGAAACCATCCATAAAAGAGAATACCTTATGATGAGCAGTGTTGTCTACCAGAATATCAATATGAGGAAGTGGAAAGTCATCTTTGGGGCTAGCCTTGTTCAAATCTCTATAGTCCACACACATACGCACCTTACCATCTTTCTTAGGAACTGGTACCACATTTGCAACCCACTGAGGATAAGAAGTCACTGCTAAGAACCCTGCATTGAACTGTTTCATTACCTCTGCCTTGATCTTTTCTGACATTTCAGGACGCATACGACGGACCTTCTGCTTCTTTGGACGACAATCTTCTTTCACTGGTAAACGGTGAACCACAATGTCTGTATCCAACCCTGGCATATCTTCATAAGACCAAGCAAAGATCTCCACATAGTCACGTAACATCTGAATCAATCTGCTCTTGACACTGTCCTCTAAATCAGCCCCTATCTTGACCTCTTTTCTATTTTCTTCAGTTCCCAGATTCACAACTTCGACTGGCTCTTCATGTGGCTGTATAGCTTTCTCTTCTTGTTGTAACAACCTAGCAAGCTCTACAGGTATTTCACAATCATCCTCATTTCTGTCTTCAGTTTGATAGATCGGATTCTCGAAATCATAATTGGCAATAGTAGAACTGTTATCAACAGGATCCAGAGTGGATGAGGATCTGCATTTTAGTGATGTGGGTGTGTGTAAGAACACATAGCTGATAAAACAAAAATAAAAGAAAAGAAAGACAAGGAACACAATATTTACGAAAACGAAACGTCCACTAATTTTATTGAATGAAGTATGCAAATGAAATGACAGCCCGTAACAAGCACACCATTGTGCCCCGGGTAAGGCACATGGCTTGAAAGTTTTATTGTTCAAGAAATTACAAACTTAAAAGCAACAACACAGTAATAGTATTTACTCCTGACTAAAGGAGATAGGGATAACATCTTCAGCTTTCCAATTATTGAGTCCAGCACCCACAGTAGGAAAAATCCAAGCATCCAAGTTGTAGTCTTCATCATAGTCTCCCACAGCATTGATCTGATCTTTCATGACCCCTTGATTGGTGACACGAGCAGCACGAGCACGACGAACAGCTTTCTGGGACTCTGCAGTGAAACCCAAACCAAATTTGTCAGACTTGTAAGGAATGTCAGGAAGCTGACCCCAAATAGTACAACCACCTTCATCCACCACAGCTCTAGCATCAATGAGGGAGGCCATTGCCATTGTTGGAGGTTTTCTGGTGACCACAGGAACTTTCTTCACAGCAGGAGGAGCTACATAATCATTAACAACCCAGGGAATCACTTCAAATGTCTGACACGGAGTTTCAATATATTCACCTTCCATTTCCAGATACTTGAAAGTGTTCACATGGCTGACAAAGTATTCTTCTTCTCCATAGACAGTAACAACCTTTCCATTCACCGGGTATTTCAACTTTTGGTGTAATGTAGAGGTTACATCACCTGCCCCATGGATCCAGGGACGACCAAGCAGACAAGAGTACGAAGGACGAATATCCATCACATAAAATGTAGCAGTAAAAACCTGAGAGCCAACTTTGATTGGAAGATCAATTTCTCCATGCACTACTCTTCTAGAACCATCAAAAGCCTTCACCACAATATTACTGGGCTTCAGCACAGCATCTTCAGGACTCAGCTTATTCAGGACTTCCTTGGGCAACACATTCAGAGATGAACCATTGTCTATCAGTACATGTGACAGGGTAGTGCCCCTGCATTCAATTGAAATATGCAAGGCCCTGTTATGATCCCTCTTGGCAGGGGTCAAATCAGCATCAGAAAATCCTAACCCATTATCATAGGTCAGGTGGGCAACACAACTCTCAAACTGGTCAACAGAAATGGCATTGGGCACATGTGCAGTCTTCAGAAACTTGATCAAGGACTTGGCATGAGCCTCAGAACACAGCAACAAGGACAACATAGAAATCTTTGAGGGAGTATGCCCCAATTGATCAACAATGTCATAATCACTCTTGCGAATGATTTTCAATACTTCTTCCATCTGTTTAGAGAGGTCATCAACAGCTGGCACATCAGTAGATACAGGCTCAATAACAGGACCCTTGCCTCGAGCATCAGTGGTGGAAGTAGCAGCAGGAGTAACTGCATTTTTAGAAGCAACTGGAGGAGAGAAAACTCTTCCACTACGAGTGATCTTGCTAGATCCAGCAATATTATCAATGTCAACAGGCACATCAGCTAGAGGCTCCTGCTTAACACCATGGATGTAAACATCAGACCCATAGTGCCAAGGCACAGCTTTGTCAGACGTATAAGGAATAGGACCAGGAGTAGTAATGATCAGAGGAGCCACTATGGCTTCAGCAACAACTTTCACAGGACCTTCAGCAGTAATCTTGATTGGGCCCTGATGAGTGATTTTAACAGGTCTCTTTGAAGTGATTCTTACCGGTACTTTGTCAACCATATCAACCTCTTCAATCTTCCTACCTTGAGTCAGATGATCCACCATGCTTTCTACAGAAGATGGCCTTCTTTCAAACACTATAGTGTACTTATCCATGAGACGTTGAATCCCATCTCTCAATATGAAGCAACTATCCGGCTTATAGGTACAATACAAACAATCTTCACGACAACCTGGAAAGATCCCAGCTTGTACTAACCTCTTTTTGATAACAGACAATGGTGTGGTCAACTCCATAACTGAATAGACATGTAGGTCTTCATCAATGGCATTGACAGTCTTCTCGTGATTCGGCATTGGAGCAGTAATCACATTTGGAGTACTTGGAGGATCAAACTCAATTTCTCCAGCATCAATCATATCTTGAATTTTGTTCTTCAAGATCCAGCAGTTATTAGTATCATGTCCCTGACAGTTTGAATGATATGCACATCGTGCATTGGGATTGTACCTGGGAGAGGTAACATTGGGATTCTGAGGAGCCTCTTTCAAAGTAATGAGTTCAGCTTTCAACAAATGTTGCAATGCCTGAGCCATTGACATGTTGATCTTCGTGAACTGTCTTCTAGCCCTCTGTTGGTTGCCCTGTGGCTGTTCTGTTGTTGCAGGAGTTGGATTTGAGATATGAACTGCACTAACAGACTGATGCCTTCTATTACGATCAGGCTGACCATAAACAGCATTGGATTCTTTCTTTCCAGTGGGAGGCTTCTTTGCAGCACTTGATGAAGAAGCACCCACATGGATCTTGCCATTCTTTATACCATTCTCTACTCGCTCTCCTGTCATGATCAACTCAGTGAAGCCAGATGATGAGCTTCCAATGAGATGACTGTAAAACGGACCATTCAGCGTACACATGAACATATCAACTAATTCCCTGTCAGTCAAAGGGGGTTGAACTCTTCCAGCTAAATCTCTCCACTTCTGAGCATACTCTTTAAAGCTTTCCTTGGCACCCATGGACATGCTTTGAAGCTGCATGCGAGTGGGGGCTAAGTCAGCATTGTATTGATACTGCTTATAGAAAGCTTCAGCAAGATCATTCCAGTCCCTGATGTTGACACTCTCCAACTGATAATACCACTCCAACTGAGCTCCGGATAAGCTCTCTTGAAAAAAGTGGATCCACAACTTTTTGTCAGCAGTGTGAGGTTGGATCCTTCTGACATAAGACCTCAAATGCAGCTTGGGACAAGAGACCCCATCATAAACAACAAAGGTAGGAACCTTGAAACCAATGGGTATCACAACCCTAGATATCAGACTCAAATCCTCAAAATCCAGCCCAGATGATTTCTGCAACTCCATGGCATCCATCCTATCCACCAGCATCTTGAATTTGTCTTCATTAGGCTCATGGTAGTAATTAGCCTCAGAATCAGAGTCCCCCATAGTGTGGTGAAGACTGCCTACCTCTTTCTCAGATTCCTCAGATTCATAGTCTTCAACCTGCTCCTTGGTCTTGACAGGACCCTTGAACCTTCTTCCCATGTTGAGCAGGCCAGCAGACCTTCTAGCCTTCTTAGTCTTCTTGGCCAGCAGTGCCTTCAATTCATCCTGCCCCTTGGACAGGTTCAAGATCAGCTCTTGGAACTGTGCATTCTGTGTCTGAAGATCTTTAACTGATTGTTCAAGAGCCATTGCTGAAATAAACAGCGAGAAGATGAGAAACCTGTGCACAATTATAAACCTGTGATGTAATGAAATGATATGGTAATGCATATGCAATGTTTTCAAGGACCGCAGGATTTAAATTTGCTTAGACAAACACGAAAGTAAACTTTTATTAGTAATAACTTTGTTTTGCCTTTTAGGCTTACAAAAAATGAAATGAAATAAGTACAAAAGGTGGGGTTTTAAGTCTCTCATGGACGTTTCCTCTTTGTATTGAGGTATGAGTTGAGGTTTTGTTCCTCGTGAAGTTGCTTTGTTAGTGCCAGGATTCTTTCTTGGCTTGCTTTGTAATGAGCCTCGAAAGTATCCCTTTGCTCTTTCAGTTGGATCCATGATCTCTGCAAGTCTTCCATATCAGTAGGCATGTCTGGGTGAAGGATGGTATAAGCTGTGTCTCCTTCAGCAACAGGTTCCAGGGTAACTGGTAGGACGGCAGGATATGGCATCATGAGAGTTTGAGCACGAGATCGTACCCATCTGAGATAAGCTTCCATAGGAATAGTGTACTTAGGCTCCAGTGTCTTGCTGTCAACCCTGTTTACTTTTCCCCAGGCTCGTATGAATCTCTGACGGTAACCCTGAAGATCGTTGTCGTAATCAAACACAATACCCTGAATCAACATATCATGTGGACCATCACTCCGAGCGTAACCAAACTGTCGTAAAGCTAGTGAAGGGTTGTAGGTGATGCCTCCTCTTATGCCTAGAAGTGGCACATTAGGTAACTCCCCACAACGGTCAATGATAGTAACGTTCTCCATAGATCTGGAGCACCAATGAATGTCTGAGTGAGAAAGTGACATAATCCTCTTGGACTATCTGAACCCTTGCTCATTCTTCATTACTGAGCGAGGAAGGTGAGAAATAAACCACCTAGAAAGCAAAGGTATGCAGCACATCAAAGTTCCTCTTGCCCTTGTAGTACGGGTGTGAAGAGAGTGTAGTATGTCTCCAAGCAATGTAGGCACTGGATTGTGACTCAGGAAAACGTTGATGGCATGAACGTCTATGAACTGATCTGGATTGGGGAACAATACTAAGCCATAAATTAGCAAGGCTAATATCTCCTCAAAAGCATCATGACTCATGGCCTTCAATAACATTTGAGCCTTATCCATTAATACCTTGGCAAGAATACCCTTAACTCCGCTTCTCGTCTCTAGAACAATGTCAGACTTCTTCAGATGTAGAGCTGCAGCAATAACCTCTGGTTTAAGTTCTTTCTCCAAACCTGTGAAGGGTCTTTGGTCAAGAACAGGTATACCCAGAAGTTTAGAGAATTCTTCCATTGTAGGAACCAGCTGATAATCAGGGAATGTAAAGCAATGGTGCTTAGGGTCAAAGAACTGAAACAGGACACTCATCATGTCTTCATTGAACCCTGAAGTGACTAGATCCAATAGGTGACCATGTCTCTTGATGAACTGGGAGTGATCAGACACTTGAGAAACCAAATCTTTGAGCTTAGAAGGTATGCCCACAAAGTTGATCCTGATGGTGTTTCTACGAGCAGAAGCCATGACCTGCAACAAAGAACAAAGATAAATCCTTTGGTCCTTGAAATGGTTAGTGAAAATGCTATGCTTATGATGCATGATGATGTCATGATGTTATGCTCAATCACAAACATGTGGCACACACAAGCAAGTCACACAATAGCCCTAGGTTTAAAGGCTTGCATGAGGTTCAAAGGTAAGTACCCTCCCCTGAAGTTAGTTGGTTCATCCTGTCCTACAAAAGTAACCAGGTTCTAAGGGATCTCAATATCATTGATCCTTCACAAGGGTGGTTGATCAGAAGGCAAATTACTTGCCAACCAAAACCCTCCAAGTTTAAGATCTCAATGAGTGTAGTATCGAGTGTCAACCAACTTCAGTCTGCACCAAAGCCGGTTACCTCACTACTTTTCTAAAGGCCAAGATGAGTTAACTAGGGTTCTAAAAGTTAGTTAGTGCATTGACAACATATGGCAGCCTCATATTATCCTTAACTTGACTTAAGGAACATAAGCACCAACCAAGAAGTCATACTAACTATGGCCACCAGATCAACCGTATCGATATACGTCGTACAGTTTCCTTGGTCTATTGCCATTTACCTAAGGTACACTAGATCCGGGTTAGGACCTTTCACACATAAGAGCACCCCAACAAGATAATGTAAAGCAAACAAGGCAAACAATTTAAAGTGATCTAATTCCTAAGGGTACCCCTCTTAAATTTAACTCCCCAGCAGAGTCGCCAGTTCTGTAACACGGTGGGATAACTGACTTTAGTTATGTTGCGGATAGCAAGAGTCGCCACCGACTTTTATTTTATCCAAAAGGAAAGGGTATAAAAGAACAGGAAAGACCTTAAGAGATATTTTTGGGTCCGGGGGGTAGGTTATGTAAAGGGAAGGTGTTAGCACCCTTTACATCCATGGTTATCCATGGGCTCTTAGTTACTTAGCTCACTTTTGAATTGTTTTTGAAAGTGTAGTGTGTGAATAGAAAAATTTCCATAATAGTTAATAATGATCCATGTACGGATGCGTAAAAACTTGTTTTTTTTTGAAAATTTGTTTGAAATTTGTTAAGTGTTTAAAAAATGGAGTGAGCAAGCAACTAAGAGATACCTACCCTAAAATTGTAAGTCTTTCTTGTTCTTTATCCTTTAATTGGTAAGACTATCCCTACTATTAAGGAGTAGGTAGTCATTACCTTGGATGTAAGGGACATGTGAGGGACATCTGTTTTTATGAAGGCAACTGTGGGGTGTATTAAGCATATATGAGGGACTATCATCATTATTCGAAGGGACTTGATTTATAAAGGCAACCATTAGGGACTTGATGATTTTTCTTTTAAGGGACTTGCTTTATACACCCCACTTGACCTTATTAGTAGGCAACATTGAGGGATAACCTTAGAAATGTGAGATGGCGATTAAAAATCGACTTACGTGTGTGAGTGTTCAATATTATTTATCTTTAATTAAAATGACCTAAATTAATTTTTACATAGAATACATATTTGCACTCCCTAAATTACTAACCATAGAAATTAAATAAATTTAATATTTACAAAATTACACCAAGAAGCAATTACATAATTATAATAATAAGCAAACTAAATATAAATAGCAAAATAAATATAGAAGCAAAAATATAAATAATAGGTGAAAAATAAATAAATAAGCAATAATAAGGGTTAGTAATGATAATAAATAATTAAATAAAGGTTAGTAAAAATTATAATAAGCAAAAGTTAGTAATAATATGATTAATAATAATAATAGAAATCAAAATAAATTGAATTAACAAAAATATAATAATAAACAAAAGTTAGATTATAAACAATTATTTAATAATATGAAAGAATATGGACAATTAAATAATTATAATAATATTTTAAATTATATACAAATTATTAATTTATTTTTTAGACATATTACAACAAAAAGAAAAGTTTGATTATATTTATATTTACTAAAATTAATTATACTAAATAAATATGTACAAAAAATTATAAAATAAAAATTAGGTTTTTAATAAGTTATTAGAAAATAAATTAGGGTTTTGTTAGAAAAATATTTTTAGGGTTTAATTTATAATATACATATATTTATAATTTAATCACAAGATAAAGAAAATAATTTAAGAAAATTTATATATTTTAGAATTTGGAAAATATTAAACATGCTTCATTGTTTTTAATTATTTAGAAAACATTATATATAAGACTATATTAATAAGATAATAATTAAAACAAATAAAAGAAAAAAAAAAGCAAAAAGAATGTGAAAACTTACCTGACTGGGGTTTGAACCCAGGTCAGTCTATTTACCAGCAAGAAGGACCACCACCAAGCCATTATGCACGCAGGCAACAAAAGAGAGTGTGAAATTGGTTTTGTGCTTTGTCTTGGAAAATCCAGAAAAATAAAGAAAGCAAAAAGGCCTGGGGTGGTGTTGAACCCAGGACCTTTGATCATTCACATGCGCGCTTTACCGCCTGGCTGGGAGAGCCCTTCTGGTGATTGAATGGCAAGAAACCGTAATATATTAAGTCTTCTTATTATCCTGAAAAATAACAAAATAATGGTACAAGGCTGGATTCGAACCCTGGCCCTATAGTCAAACATACGCCTTGCTTTCCACTGGGACAACACACCTGTTGTGATAACAAAATAACAAAAATAACATAAAATATTTTAACACAATTTGAATTTGTCCTGAGCGCGCCATCAGCATCATCTTCTTCCTCATACCTGCACTTTTTCCTGCGAAATCACTTACAACCTTTCCTGCGAATTTCTCAATGTTCCAAACCTACGAAAATGAAACTTGTACAAAACAGTAACGATTCAAGAAATTAAAGACATCAATGAGTTCCTTATGACTCATACAATCTTCCTACGTTGCTAAAATTCATTTATATGGCTTGAATCATGAAACCCTAAAATCAAGAGTGAAACCCTAACAATGGCCGCGGGTGGTATAGGTCATGAAACTTCAATCCAATTGTCCAGAATCATTCTAGGCATCAAGATAAACACATATCAGTCATCAAAAACAATTTATAATGCATATATTAACGAATTCGAAAAATTTAAATTCAAGACAAAGTTTGATTCGGGTAGAGCAATATGAGATGGTATTGATGCATATGATTGATGGTTTATGATCAGTGATGTCCAGTGAAGCTCTCCATGTTCTTATTTTACCTTCTAGTGCACTGGATTGAAGAATCCGAATATGAGTTTTGGATGGTTTTTTTTTTTATTTGTGAACTTACACTTTGAGGCAGCCAATTCGTGTATGAGTGATAGGGTTATGATCAGTACTTATATGAGGATCATTTAGGTCAGAAAAATTGAATGGTTGTATGGAGAATTTGATTCAAAAAGATTGAAATTGATCATGTCTTAAAAGTCAAATATTTGTTCATGAAGGCTTGCTATTTTTGGATCAATCTCATGATTTCCTTCCCTTTCAACTTCAATCAATATTTAAGATGTTCTAGAAACCAAATCTCCATTAAATAATATATTTTCATATTTTATATTTATTTAAAATGATTTTTTATGAATTAAATCAAAATAAATAAAAATAAAATAATAAAAATTCTGATTTTTAATCATTTGGGTCGTGCATGATGATATTGTATGGATTGGATCATAATTTGACAAGCCCATTTGGAGAAAATTGGTTCTAGACCTCCTTTTTCATCATAAACCATCACAAAATTTCCCAACTTTGCAAGGGCACATCTCCCTCAATTTTAATGATATGAGGGTGTTCTTGGACATTTTGGAAAGCTTGAAGAGTCCTCTAAACAACCCCACTGGTTTCATGTCCATATAATTTACCAATCTCAAGTTATGCCCTTTTGAAGTTGTTGACTTTTTGTTGACTTTTGAAATGACCTATAATGTCTTAGCTCATACCTTCCAAATGAAGCATTTTTGGGCTTGACTTGTAAGATCAAAGTTGTAGAGAATTAAATTTCCTTCAAAATGAGCTTTGAGTGGAGACTTGGTGATGAAGTATGTGAAAGTTATGGCTGGTCAAAGTTCAGTTGACTTTTACTGAGGAAACCCTAATTTAGAAACTCCTGATTCTTGATGATCTAGAATCTCCTTGATGAATCATGATCAACCCTTGATCAAATGATGAATTTTACTTCATATACTTGATGTTTGCAAAAAATCATGAAGTTTGACTTTGGTTTGACCACAGTTGACCTCAGTTTGACTTTTTAACTGCATTGACTGATTTTGACTTATCTGATCATCTGACTGAGCAAACTTTTGAGAAAAGTCTTGAAACTTGTCATGGGGGTTCTTAAACACATATAAGATGTTATGAAGCTCACTTGAAGTCTTGGAAGTTCATTTAACCTGATTAAAGTCAAAACCCTAGTTTTGGATGCACTGCTTAGGAGTTGCATTGTCTGAGGGAATTGTCAACTCTTATGGCCAATTGTGAACCTTGTGAACCTTGTGAATCATCATAAAATGTCTTGTGAACCTCATGGGAGGTATTGTGAACCTTGTGAACCTTCAAGAAGTAACTTGTAGACTTCATGAACCTCATGAAAGGTCTTGTAAATGTTGAGAAGCTTGTGAACCTTGTGAACCTTCAAGAAGTGACTTGTAGACTTCCTGAATCTCATGAAAGGTATTTGAAAGCATTGTGAAACTTGTGAACCTTGTGAACCTTCATAAAGTAACTTGTAGACTTCATGAACCTCATGAAAGGTCTTGTAAGTGTTGGGAAACTTGTGAACCTTGTGAACCTTCATAGAACACAAAGTCTTGTATTGTGAGGGCAAATTTTGGGGTGCAACAGACGGGAGGTTATGTATACCCTACTATCAAACGAAGACGGGAGGTTATGTATACCTTACTATCCCCAGCAGACGGGAGGTTATATATACCTTACTATCTCCAACAGACGGGAGGTTATGTATACCTTACTATCCCCAGCAGACGAGAGGTTATGTATAATATATTATCAAACAAGATGGGAACAAGGTCCTCATATTCTTCAACAATGAATCGGGATTTATTTTCCCTGGCCAGCAGTTGTTGTACGAAGATATCCAGATGCTTCAGGCAGTATCATATCATACATACATCATTTACATCATACTATAACATACATATCCATAGATACATAATACATTACTTAAGTGCATCATATTATACATGCATACATAGTACATAAACTAATATTATTATACAAATGCTACCTTGTTTCAGGTTATTTATCCAGCAAACAATACTTATGACTATCAGGACTGCTTTATCCTCCTGAAAACTTATCATCTCTCAAGAATGCTTCATCCTCTTGGGAACATATTACTACACCAGGAATGCTTCATCCTCCTGACAGCTCATTATTACCTCAGGGTTGCTTTATCCCCCTGACAGCTTCTTACTACATCAGGATTGTTTTATCCTCCTGAAGACTTATCATCCATCAGGACTGCTTTATCCTCCTGAAAATTCCTATTACATCAGGATTGCTTCATCCTCCTGAAAACATGTTATCAAATACCTCAGGGTTGCTAAATTCCCCTGACAGCTTCTTTACATCAGGATTGCTTCATCCTCCTGAAAACATGTTATCAAATACCTCAGGGTTGCTAAATTCCCCTGACAGCTTCTTTACCTCAGGATTGCTTCATCCTCCTGACAACTATTATCGTTATTTCAGGACTGCTTTATCCTCCTGAAAACTCCTATTACATCAGGATTGCTCCATCCTCCTGAAAGCACATCAATACCTCAGGATTGCTCCAGCCTCCTGACAGCTTCTCGTACCTCAGGATTGCTCCAGCCTCCTGACAGCTATCATTATACCTCCATATTTTGGACTGCTTCATCCTTCAAGACATGTATCTGAAGAGTTTTCCTCCAAGTGGCATCTTTAAGCCCACTCAATCATATTCAACCAACCATATCAGTTTACGCACTGGTGAGTGCAAATTTTTGGGCTTTTGTGTTTAATCCCCTTTAACCTTCCAGGTCACGACTGGCACATATACCAATCTAACCCCTCAGGTTTCAGAAAATTGAACAGGGGCAGCTGTTGCACCCCAAAATTTTCTCTCACAATACAAGACTTTGTGTTCTATGAAGGTTCACAAGGTTCACAAGTTTCCCAACACTTACAAGACCTTTCATGAGGTTCATGAAGTCTACAAGTCACTTCTTGAAGTTTCACAAGGTTCACAAGTTCCACAATGTTTACATAACCTTTCATGAGGTTCATGAAGTATACAAGTCACTTTATGAGGTTCACAAGGTTCACAAGATTCACAATGTTTACATAACCTTTCATGAGGTTCATGAAGTATACAAGTCACTTTATGAGGTTCACAAGGTTCACAAGATTCACAATGTTTACATAACCTTTCATGAGGTTCATGAAGTATACAAGTCACTTTATGAGGTTCACAAGGTTCACAAGGTTCAAAATACCTCCCATGAGATTCACAAGACATTTTATGATGGTTCACAAGGTTCACAAAAGTTCACAATTGGTCAGAAGAGTTGACAATTCCCTCAGACAATGCACCTCCTAAGCAGTGCATCCAAAACTAGGGTTTTGACTTTAATCAGGCTAAATGGACTTCCAAGACTTCAAGTGAGCTTCATAGCATCTTATATGTGTGTAAGAACCCCCATGACAAGTTTCAAGACTTTTCTTAGAAGTTTGCTCAGTCAGATGATCAGATAAGTCAAAATCAGTCAAAGCAGTTAAAAAGTCAAACTGAGGTCAACTGTGGTCAAACCAAAGTCAAACTTCATGATTTTTTTCCAACATCAAGTATATGAAGTAAATTTCATCATTTGATCAAGGGTTGATCATGATTCATCAAGAAGATTTCAGATCATCAAGAATCAGGAGTTTCTAAATTAGGGTTTTCTTAGTAAAAGTCAACTGAACTTTGACCAGCCATAACTTTCACATGCTTCATCACCAAGTCTCCACTCAAATCTCATTTTGAAGGAAATTTAATTCTCTACAACTTTTATCTTGAAAGTCAAGCCCAAAAATGCTTCATTTGGAAGATATAAGCTAAGACATTATAGGTCATTTCAAAAGTCAACAAAAAGTCAACAACTTCAAAAGGGCATAACTTGAGATTGGTAAATGATATGGACATGAAACCAGTGGGGTTGTTTAGAGGACTCTTCAAGCTTTCCAAAATGTCCAAGAACACCCTCATACCTTTAAAATTGAGGGAGATATGCCCTTGCAAAGTTGGGAAATTTTGTGATGGTTTATGTTGAAAATGGAGGTTTAAAACCACTTCTTCCCAAATGGGCTTGTCAAATTGTGATCCAATCCATACCATATCATCATGCACGACCCAATTGATAAAAAATCAGAATTTTTATTATTTTATTTTTATTTATTTTGATTTAATTCATAAAAAATCATTTTAAATAAATATAAAATATGAAAATATATTATTTGATGAAGATTGAGCTTCTAGAAACTCTTCAATGCTGATTTGAATCAAAAGGGAAGGAAATCATGAGATTGGTACAAAAATAGCAAGCCTTCATGAACAAATATTTGAATTTTAAACCATGATCTTTTTCAATCTTCAAATATCAAAATCTCCACACAACAATTGAATTTTCTTAACCTAATTCATCCACATATAAGTACTGAACTCATTGACATTGCCCATTCACGATTTTGCAGCCCCTAAGTGTAAGTTCAAAACCTCAAAAATCCGTCCAAAACTCATATTCGGATTCTTCAATCCAGGGCACTAGAAGGTAAAATAAGAACATGGAGAGCTTCACTAGACATCACTGATCATAAATCATCATTCATATGCATCCAAATCGTGCTATAATGATGAACCCGTGGCTTGTTTATCCTTGAAAATTATTTTTTCGATTCTAATCTTTTATGCATTGTTAATGAATTTTGTTTGAGTTTTTGTGTTTGTGAGGTTCCAAGGATCGATTCTGGACAAGAAACTTGAAGTTTCGTGACCTAATGGACAAACGGCCATAGTTAGGGTTTAGAGTTCAAAAATGGGGTTATTCGATTCACACAATTTAAATGCATTCTCTGGACATAATTGAATTGTACAGGTTGTAAGAAACTCAAAGATGTCTTTGATTTGGTAAAATGATGTTGTTTGATAGTAGTTTGAAAAACGCAGGTTGTGTGCGTATGAAAATCCGCAGGTATACTCATAGCAAATTTTGCAGGTAATTTGGCCAGTCTCAAGGAAGAAGAAGATCTCTTCCCGCGCGTGTTTAAATTCAAATATTTAGCATTATATTTGATGAATTGTTTGCTGTTTGTTTATCACCACAGACTGTGTGGTCCAGTGGAAAGCCATGCACATGTTTGACTATAGGGCCAGGGTTCGAATCCTGCCTTGTACCACTATTTTGTTATTTTTTCAGGATAATAAGAAGACTTAATATATTATGGTTTATTGTCATTCTATTACCAGAAGGGCTCTCCCAGCCAGGTGGTAATGCGCGCGTATGAATAGCTATGAGGTCCTGGGTTCAACACCACCTCAGGCCTTTTTGCTTTCCTTTATTTTCCTGATTATTTTCAGATGATGAACAAAATGAATTGAAGCTATTTTCTTATCACCCACGCATGGTTGGTCTAGTGGAAGGTTTTGATGCTTGCAGGCAGAATGACCTGGGTTCAAACCCAGCCAAGGTAAGTTCTTATTTTTACCACTTTTTCTATTTTCTTTAATTAATTAGTTTAATTGTTTCATATTCTTAATAAAAAATAAATTATGTATTGTATATATATATGTTCAAACATCTAAAATAGCTTTTTATTTTCTAAAATTCTAAACCTTTTATTTTTTTCTAAAGTCAAAATTTATTTTCTTTATTATATATGTAAATATAATATATGCATGTTAATTAGAATAATTTTGTATATTATAAATTAAACCCTAAAAATATTTTTCTAACAAAACCCTAATTTATTTTCTAATAACTTATTAAAAACCTAATTTTTATTTTATAATTTTTGTACATATTTATTTAGCATAACTAATTTTAGTAAATATACATATAATCAAACTTTTCTTCTTGTTATAATATGTCTAAAAAATAAATTAATAATTTGTATATAAATTAAAATATTATTATAATTATTTAATTGTCCATATTCTTAAATAATTGTTTATAATCTAACTTTTGTTTATTATTTTAATTTTTGTTCTTATCATATTTTTTTGTTAATTCAATTTATTTTGATTTCTATTATTATTATTAACCATATTATTACTAACTTTTTGCTTATTATAATTTTACTAACCTTTATTTAATCTTTTATTATTATTACTAACCCTTATTATTGCTTATTTATTTATTTTTCACCTATTATTTATATTTTTGCTTCTATATTTATTTTGCTATTTATATCTAATTTGCTTATTATTAATTATTTTGTAATTGCTCCTTGGTGTAAAATTTGTAATATTAAATTTATTTAATTTTATGCTATGGTTAGTAATTTAGGGAGTGCAAATACGTATTCTATTTAAAAATTAATTTAGATCGCTTTAATCATAAGATAATTAATATTGAACACTCACACACGTAAGTCGATTTTTAAATCGCCATCTCACATTCCTAAGGTTAGCCCTCAATGTTGCCTACTAATAAGGTCAAGTGGGGTGTATAAAGCAAGTCCCTTAAAAGAAAAAATCATCAAGTCCCTAATGGTTGCCTTTAAAGATCAAGTCCCTTCGAATAATGATGATAGTCCCTCCAGAATGCTTAATACACCTCACAATTGCCTTCATAAACAGATGTCCCTCTCATGTCCCTTACATCCAAGGTGATGACTACCTACTCCTTAATAGTAGGGATAGTCTTACCAATTAAAGGATAAAGAACAAGAAAGACTTAAAACTTTAGGGTAGGTTCCTCTTATGTACTTGCTCACTTCATTCAAAACTTTTCAAACTTTCCACAATTTCAAACAAATTTTCAAAAACAAGTTTTTACGCATCCGTACATGGATCATTATTAACTATTATGAAAATTTTTCTATTCACACACTACACTTTCAAAAACAATTCAAAAGTGAGCTAAGTAACTAAGAGCCCATGGATAACCATGGATGTAAAGGGTGCTAACACCTTCCCTTTACATAACCTACCCCCCGGACCCAAAAATATCTCTTAAGGTCTTTCCTGTTCTTTTATGCCTTTCCTTTGGATAAAATAAAAGTCGGTGGCGACTCTTGCTATCCGCAACATAACTAAAAGTCAGTTCTCCCACCGTGTTACACCGTCTCAACAGCAGAAGATGAGATATTTGAAGATAATGGCAATAGTAGAATTGAAACTCAATAGGATTATTTCCCACATAGCTGATTTTCCTTGTTTTGTAAAAACTTTATGGCAAAATCCTCTTACTAGGGTTTATGTCTCTTTGTACAAACTTGCCCATGCATGGGTCACTTTTTGATATAAATAAATTCCATCTTTTGAATCCAGATTTACTTTTACCCTATTTACATAAGCGAAACGTCCATTGGTTGTGTTTGAATGTATGTATGCTTTTGAATATGATTGATGTTTACCAGAAATGCATGTATGTTTTTTTAATATGATTGATGTTTACCAGAAATGCATGAAAAGGCAGTAATAGTATTTACTAAGGACGAACGAGGGAAGGATTTCAGCGAAGCTTCGCCGGTTCATCTCTACAAAACAGTTACAAACCCTCAGTAGGACAAATCCATCTTCATAAAGTTACATCTCCCCTGGAATTTATATCCATCTCTTTTATCCTCATACGGATATTCGGGAATTTACTTTTCAATATGGGTACGACGAACGAAGACGGGATGTTATATCTACCCTACTATCAAACGAAGACGAAGGTTATATATACCTTGCTATTCCCAGCAGACGGGAGGTTATATATACCTTGCTGTTCCCAGCAGACGGGAGGTTATATATACCTTGCTATCCCTAGCAAACAGGAGGTTATGTATACCTTATTATCAAACAAGACAGGAACAGGTTCCTTATATTCTTCAACAACGAATCGGGATTTATTTTCCCTGGCCAGCAGTTGTTATACGAAGATATCAAGACGTTTCCAGCAGCATCATATCATACATACATCATTTACATCATACCATAACATACATATCCATAGATACATAATACATTACATAGGTGCATCATATTATACATGCATACATAATACATAAGCTAATACTATCATACAGAATGCTACCTTGTTTTCAGGTTAATTCTCCAGCAAACAGACTTGTGATTATCAGGACTGCTTTATCCTCCTGAAAATTATCATCCCTCAGGGTTGCTTTATCCTCCTGAAAGCATATCATCCATCAGGACTGCTTCATCCTCCTGAAAAACTTCTACTACGTCAGGACTGCTTTATCCTCCTGACAGCTTCTTATACCTCAGGATTGCTTCATCCTCCTGAAAGCATATTATCAATCTCTCAAGACTGCTTCATCCTCTTGAAAGCATATTACTACATCAGGATTGCTTCATCCTCCTGGAAACTCCTATTACCTCAGGATTGCTTTATCCTCCTGACAGCTTCTTGTACTTCGGGATTGCTTCATCCTCTTGAAAGCATATTACTACATCAGGATTGCTTCATCCTCCTGGAAACTCCTATTACCTCAGGATTGCTTTATCCTCCTGACAGCTTCTTGTACTTCGGGATTGCTTTATCCTCCTGAAAGCACATTATTATCTCAGGACTGCTCCATCCTCCTGATAGCTACCATCATTACCTCAGGATTGCTTTATCCTCCTGACAGCTTATTATTACCTCAGGATTGCTTTATCTTCCTGACAGCTTCTTGTACCTCAGGACTGCTTCATCCTCTTGACAGCTATCATTATACCTTCATATTCTGAACTGCTTTATCCTCCAATAAATGCATCTGAAGAACTTTTCTCCAGTGGCATCTTTAAGCCCACTCAAGCATATTCAATTAGCCATCTGTATCACTCTATGCACTGGTGAGTGCAAATTTTTGGGCTTTTGTGTTCAATCCCCTTCAACCTTCCAGGTCACGACTGGCAAACATACCAGTCTAACCCCTCAGATTTCAGAAAATTGAACAGGGGCAGCTGTTGCACCCCAAAATTTGCCCTCACAATACAAGACTTTGTGTGCTAAGAAGGTTCACAAGGTTCACAAGATTCATAACACTTACAAGACCTTTCATGAGGTTCATGAAGTCTACAAGTCACTTCATGAAGGTTCACAAGGTTCACAAGATTCACAATGCTTACAAGACCTTTTATGAGGTTCAGGAAGTCTACAAGTCACTTTATGAAGTTCACAAGGTTCACAAGGTTCACAATACCTCCCATGAGCTTCACAAGACATTTTATGATGGTTCACAAGGTTCACAAAAGTTCACAAATGGTCAGAAGTTTGACAATTCCCTCAGACAATGCACCTCCTAAGCAGTGCATCCAAAACTATGGTTTTGACTTTAATCAGGATAAATGGACTTCCAAGACTTCAAGTGAGCTTAATAACATCTTATATGTGTTTAAGAATCCCCATGACAAGTTTCAAGACTTTTCTCAAAAGTTTCTTCAGTCAGATGATCAGATAAGTCAAAATTAGTCAAAGCAGTTAAAAAGTCAAACTAAGGTCAACTGTGGTCAAATCAAAGTCAAACTTCATGATTTTTTGCCAACATCAAGTATATGAAGTAAAATTCATCATTTGATCAAGGGTTGATCATGATTCATCAAGGAGATTTCAGATCATCAAGAATCAGGAGTTTCTAAATTAGGGTTTCCTTAGTAAAAGTCAACTGAACTTTGACCAGCCATAACTTTCACATGCTTCATCACCAAGTCTCCACTCAAAGCTCATTTTGAAGGAAATTGAATTCTCTACAACTTTGTGTCTCACAAGCCAAGCCCAAAAATGCTTCATTTGGAAGGTATGAGCTAAGACATTATAGGTCCTTTTGAAAGTCAACAAAAAGTCAACAACTTCAAAAGGGCATAACTTGAGATTGGTAAATTATATGTACATGAAACCAGTGGGGTTGGTTAGAAGACTCTTCAAGCTTTCCAAAATGTCCAAGAACACCCTCATAGCATTAAAATTGAAGGATATGTTCCCTTGCAAAGTTGGGAAATTTTGGGTTGGTTTATGATGAAAATGGAGGTCTAAAACCAATTTCTTCCAAATGGGCTTGCCAAATGATGACCCAATCCATACAACAACTTCATGCACGACCCAAACCATTAAAAATCAGATTTTTTATTATTTTATTTTTATTTATTTTGATTTAATTCATTAAAAATCATTTTAAATAAAAATAAAATATGAAAATGTAAGATTTGAATTGGATCAAGCTTCTAGAAAATCATAAATTTGATTAAAATTGAAGTGGAAAGAAATCATGAGGATTAGCCAAAAATAGCAAGTGTTCATACAAGAATATTTGATTTTTAAGGCATGATCATTTTGAATCTTTTCATATCAAATTTTCCACACAATGACTTAATATTTTGACCTAAATTCATTCTCCTATAAGTACTTAACATAACCCTAATGCAAGAGACGAATTTACACAGCCTCAAGAGTAAGTTCACAATTTCAAAAAACCTCTCAAAACTCACATTCGGATTCATTGATATAAGGTGTTTGAAGGTAATCTAAAGACATAGCAATGTTCCTTGGACATCCATGAAGCAATACCAATGCTTGTTTGCATCTAGAACCTCTCCATTCGCATAATCCGATTCAAAACATTCTTCACATTTTAATTTTTCGATTCTGGTTATTGAATGGTTTTTAATGAATTTTGATTGATCAATCTTGTTTGTGTGATAGTATAGATGCTTTCTGGACAAAAACATTGGAGCTTCGTGACCTAAATCACAAACGGCCATTGTTAGGGTTTCACCTTTGAATTTAGGGTTTTATGATTTACTGAATTTAAATGAATTTGAAGGACATAATATGATTGTATGGACTGTGAGGATCATGTTTCATTGATCAATTTGTAGAAATTGTACTGTTTTGCTATTATTTGAAATTCGTAGGTTTGTGTCCGCAGGAAAATTCGCAGGTATTTCCCTAGATAATTTCGCAGGAAAACCTGCGAATTCAATGAAGAAGATGAAGTGGGCTTGGCGCGCGTTCTGAAGTTTAAATATTGTTTTAATATTTTATTATATTGATGTTAACTTATTTCACAAATGCAGCAGTGGTCTGATGGTAAAGGGTACGCGTGTATTGTGTGAGGACCTTGGTTCGAGTCCTGGCTGCAGCGTTTTTTCATATTTTTCCTTTTAAATGCTGAACTTAAAATATAATGATTGATAATGCATATATTATCAGGTTCGCTCACCCAGCAGGATTGGTCATGTGTATGTTTGTTTGCCTAAGAGGTCCTGGGTTCGATTCTATCCCCCAGGCCTTTTATTTTCTTGTTATTTTTCATGATTTTCCAGGATATAGCACAAAACCAATTGGCCTCATTCCTCTATCACACATGCGTGGCTGGTCTGGTGGTGTGTTTTGTTGCTGGCAAGCTGAATGTCCTGGGTTCAAATCCCAGCCAGGTAAGTTCTTTTTACCACTTTTTCTATTTTAATTTGTTTAATTGATTTGTTTAATTGTTTTCTTATTATTAATTAAAAAATAATAATGCATATATATATATATATATATATATATATTTAAATAATTCTAAAATAACACTTATATTTTCTAAAATTCTAAAAAATTTATTTTCTTAATTCAAAAACTAGTTTTTATTTATTTATTATACATATGTATATATTTATTAAACCAATATTGTATATTAAGCATAAACCCTAAAAATATATTTTTCAAAACCCTAAATTTCTCTTATTTCAAAATTAATTATATTTTACAATTTGTTTAAATCTTATTTAAAATAATTAAAATTTTGTAAATATAATCACAATTACTCATTTTTTTTATGTAAATATTTCTATAATTTGTTTAGAATCTAAATTTTATATATAAATAATTTTTAAATATGTGTTTAGAAATAATTGAATCTATGATAATTTAATGTTGTAATTATAATATGTTTAAAAATAATTTAATAATTTGTATATAAGTTAAAATGTTATAATAATTGTTCATATTTTCTTTTATTTCTAAATAATTGTCCATATTAAAATTTAATTCTTTTGTTTATTATTATTATTAATCATGCTTATTACTAATCCATTTATTTTTAAATTATGCTTATTATTATTATTTCACTAACCTTATTTATTTTAATTATTATTATTACTAACCCCTATTATATTTATTATTGCTTATTTATTTATTTTACTTATTATTTATATTTTGTTTATTTATTTATTTTTGCTATTTATTTAAATTGCTTCATTATTATGTAAATGCTCCTGGATGTAATTTTTGTAAATATTTCAATTGTTTAATTTTCATGCCATGGTTAGTAAAATAGGGAGTGTAAACATGTATTATATTTAAAAATTGAATTTAGATCACTTAATTTAAAAGATAAATATAATATCAAACACTCACACACGTAAGTCGATCTTTGATCGCCATCTCACTTTCTAGGGTTGTCTCTCAATGTTGCCTAATCATAAGGTCAAGTAGGGTGTATAAAGCAAAGGTCCCTTAAAAGAAAAGTCATCTAGTCCCTTCATAATTAAAGATCAAGTCCCTTAATGGTTGCCTTTCAATATGATCTTGTCCCTTTCGAATAATGATGACAGACCCTCCAAAATGCTTAATACACCCTACAGTTGCCTTCATTAAACAGATGTCCCTTCATATGTCCCTCACATCCAAGGTAATGACTACCTATTCCTCAATAATAGGGATAGTCTTACCATTTAAAGGATAAAGAACAGAAAAGACTTAAACTTTAGGGTAGGTTCCTCATAGTTACTTGCTCACTATTTCAAAACAATTTCAAATACTTCACAAATTTCAAACAATTTTCAAACACAAGTTTTTTACGCATCCGTACATGGATCATTATTAAACTCTTATGAAAAAATTTTCACACACTTCACATTTCAAAAAAAACATTTTAAAGTGAGCTAAGTAACTAAGAGCCCATGGATAACCATGGATGTAAAGGGTGCTAACACCTTCCCTTTACATAACCTACCCCCCGGACCCAAAAATCTTTTAAAAGGTCTTTCCTGTTCTTTTATGCCTTTCCTTTGGATACAATAAAAGTCGGTGGCGACTCTTGCTATCCGCAACATAACTAAAGTCAGTTCTCCCACCGTGTTACAGGTCACACCCCAAAGGAGAAGGTCAGAAGCTAACCCTATTGAAAGTTATGGATTTCCTAAGTTTGCTAGGGTTTTTTGGGTGATTCTCAAGGGAAAATGCAAATCAATTTAAAAATTCAAGATAAATTCATGAGGAAAATAACCTAGGAACTAAATGCAATATGTGAAACAATGCAAAAAGAATCAAGTTTAAACTCTTCATGGTTAGGCAGAAATGATTTTTCAAAGTTAGGGTTAGAAAATGTGATTTTTAAGAAACCTATTCAAAGAAAATTGTGAAATTATGATCAAACCTAAAAAGAAATTTGTATGAAGAGTTTGGAAATGTTTCTAAATGTATTGGAATGGTTCATGATTTTTTGGTGATTTTTAGAAACCTAAATGTATTTTTAATTAATTAAAATCCATTAATTAATTAAAAATAACATTTAAATATTTTAAAAATACTTTTTAAATGAAAAAAACAAAATAAAATCATTTTTGGGTTGAGAAAAATATTTGGATTAGAAATGCAAAAGGAAATATTTTTGTGATAAGTTTCACTATTTTAAATTAAATATGTAAGAGAAATGAAGAAAAATGAAATAAAAAATGATTTAATGGAAAGTCAGAGGATCCAAAGGCCAAACTCAATGCAAAATTCAGAAGTGAATTGATGTAAATGATATGATCAAGCATGCAAACAAAAGCAACCAAATGCACATACATCCATGATTATGCAAAATGCAACATATCTTGATACAATGAAATGCAAAATGACTTAATGCAATGCAAAAGGTGTAAAAACAAAATGCAACATGATTATTACATACCTAATGATGCATGAACATAGCAACAAAATGCAAGAAATCAAGGTATACACAAAGAAACACCAAAATGCAAAATACGCGACATGCACGGAAACGCGTCGAAACGACTCGAAATGGGGGAATGAGCTACTGGAAATGGACCCAAAAATTCCCTAAAATCAATACCTAAACATGTATGACACATAGAAGCACTAGGAAGCAATATTGAGCAAGAAAATAAGCTAAAAATCCAAAAATGAACAACGTTAACCGGTTAACCAAATTGGTTAATCCGTTAACGGACCCTGGACAACACTTAAAATGGCCAAAAACGCATGTGTTAACCGGTTAACCAAATGCGTTAACCGGTTAACGCTGAACAGAAAGTGAAAAATGCTTTTGAAATAAGTGCTTTTGGCCACAATCTTCCTTCTAAAAAACCCTAACCCCCACCTAATCATACTAACACGGATTTCTACTCAATTAGGGCTTATTAACACATGCTAGAATCTATAACAAGCTACAACCTAGCTTCTAATCCATTAAACTCCACAAATTGCAAGCAAAACGTAATCAAACATAAGCAATACGAAAAGTACTTAAAGAATGTCGAAATGGCGAGATGAAGAGAATAACTTAAAGAAGAAGTGATTTAGATCACCAACCTACGAAGCGGAGAAGTGCTTCGGTGAATGTTGCAAGAATCGGAGCTTGATCGAAGAGAAAACCAAGAAAACCGCGGATTCGCAAAATAAATGCGTTCTTGATGCTTAAACCTTCACGCACTTCCGATAAGCCGAAATCCTCACAAATATCACTAGTTTCTTCTTCTACAATCAACAATAAATGGAGGTTGGAGGCTAAAGCTTTAAGATCTTCAAGTTTCAATGTGAAACTTGAAGAGGTTATTCAAAAAAAAGCTTTGGTGAAAATGGAAATTGAGGAAAAGTGAGAGAGAAAAAGTGATTGTGAAAGAGTGAAAAGTTGGAAAATTGTGGGAACCCTTTGCATTAAAGTGATTAATGAATATATAGAGGCTAGACTTGGAGCTAGGTTTGGGAATGGAATTAGGTTTGGGGCCCAAAAATTAGGTTTGGGGTCCAAAATTATGGTTTGGTAGTTAGTTAGGGTTAGGGTTGGAAAAGGAATATTCCTTGGAATATTCCTTGGAATATTCCTTGGAATGTTCCTTGGAATATTCCTTGGAACACTCTAGAAGATGGTAGAACATGGTAGAAACATCCAAGGGAAATGGAGTGGAATTGAAATGGAAAAACAAGAGGGAAAGAATGAAAGGGAATGTGGAAGGAAAGTGGAAGGAAAAGGGAAAGAAAAGGGAGAGAAAGGTGAAATTTTTCCTTTTTGGTTGGTTAGCTTGGAAGTGGTTTGGATTATTTTTGGTATATTATTTTTCTCTTGAACTCCAATGTTCGGCAATCCTCGATCGACCACACACCTCATGCAAAGGATGACGAATGATTTATTTATTTATTTTTTCAAATGAGATGCGATGATATGCGGAATGATGCAAGAATGAAGCATACACTGCTCGAGGTTGATAATAAATAAGAGGGCAAATTTTGGGGTGTTACAGCTGCCCCTATTCAATCACTGTAGACTTGAATGGATGATAGCAGTCGCTTTCAGACGTTTGAAGTATGCAGGGATTGAATACTAGAAACAACCAGAAAATTTGCACTCGGTGGAAGAGAAAAGGGAAATAAACCCAACCATCTGAACTCTGCTTGTGGAGAACTCGGATGTGAAGAGTAGTGAATTGGTGAATGCTTTTGGAATAACACTGGGAGATTGTTGATTTGCCACGCTACGGGTGGACTTTTGCTGGGATATTAATGACATGCCACACAACGGGTGGTCTTCTGAATGCTTTGCCACACTACGGGGGTCACTGCTCGCTACGGGAGACTTTTGATACCTTACCACCCTGAGGATGGACTTTCGCTCACTCTGCGGGGATACTCTGCCACACTGTGGGGCTTTGGAATTCTTGCCACACTACCGGGGCACATTGCTCAGCTACGGGAGACTTTGAAAATTCGCCACACTACAGGGGACTTCAATATTTTGCCACACTACGGGGGCTGACTGCTCACTACAGGAGACCTTGGGAATTCACCACACTACGGGGCTACATTGCTCAGCTACGGGAGACTTTGAAAATTCACCACACTACGGGGCACATTTCTCAGCTACGGGAGACCTTGAAAATTCGCCAAACTATGGGGGCACATTTCTCAGCTACGGGAGACTTTGGCGCACTACAGGAGACTTTTGCTCACTACGGGAGACATTGATTTCTTACCACACTACGGGGGCTGCTGCTCGCTACGGGAGACTTTGGCTCACTACATGAGACTTTTGCTCACTACGGGAGACTTCTGCTCACTACGAGAGACTTTGATTTCTTGCCACACTACGGGGGCTGTTGCTCGCTACGGGAGACTTTGGAAATTTTGCCACACTACGGGGGCACGTTGCTTAGCTACGGGAGACTTCTGCTCACTACGGGAGACTTTTGCTCACTACGGGAGACTTTGGCCCACTACGGGGGACTTTTGAAATTCGTCACACTACGGGGGCTGTTGCTCGCTACGGGAGATTTTGGAAATTTGCCACACTACGGGGGTTGCTGCTCGCTACGGGAGACTTTGGGTTTCTTGCCACACTATGGGGGCTGCTGCTCGCTACGGGAGACTTTGGCTCACTACAGGAGACTTTTGCTCATTACGGGAGACTTCCAGAAAATTTGCCAAACTACGGGGGACTTTGATTTCTTGCCACACTACGGGGGCTGCTGCTCACTACGAGAGACTTTGGCTCACTACAGGAGACTTTTGCTCACTACGGGAGACTTCAATGTTTTGCCACACTACGGGGGTTGCTGCTCGCTACGGGAGATTTTGGAAATTCTCCACCCGGAGGATGGACTTTGGGAATTCGCCACCCGGAGGATGGACTTTGGCAGTTCGCCACCCGGAGGATGGACTTTGGCCAGTCTGCGGCTGGACTTTAAGAATTTGCCACCCAGAGGATGGACTTTGGCCAATCTGCGATTGGACTTTGAATAAATTGCCATGCTGCGGGTGGACTTTGAGAATTTTCCACCCAGAGGATGGACTTTGGCCAATTTGCGGTTGGACTTTGGATAAATTGCCACGCTGCGGGTGGACTTTGGATAAGTTGCCACACTGCGGGTGGACTTTGGATATCAACCTTGGATTTAATACACACATGCTGAATTGTATGACATGATGCCCCATGACACTGAGGGATAAGTACAAAGGGAATTCCTGACATAAAAATAACAAACCCTTGCTGACTCTGTGGGGAATACAGATGATTGTCGATATTTTTGCTGGAGAAGAGTGTGACTAGTCTGTCTCGACTTATCACCTTGCCAAAAATAAATTGGAATATAGATTTGAAGGCCTTGCTAAGGGATGCCTCAACTGCTGGGGATTGAATCTCACCCCACGGATTTTGCTGGGGAATCGACAATTTTTCGACTTAGCTGGGGGAAGACCTGTTACGGTTCTGTTGAGGAGAACTCTCTTGTCTACCTGAATTTTACAAACTTCTGTGGGGAAGGGAATCGTTCAGCTAACTTCCGGGAATTTCTGGATTCTTGTAAGAAGTGCTCCACTACGGGAAGACGACTCTTGCTAGGGATGATCCTTATCGCTTTGTTGGGGAAGAGAAGGATTTGGTTTAAGATCTGCTGGGAAATAAGATCAAGGAAACCTGTTGAAGAAAAGTTTGACGACTTTACTGGGGATAACTTCCACGCGTCTGTTGGGGATAATGAAACTGAACCGCATCCTGCTGAGGAGGAAAGATTTCAAGTAGTCTTGTGCCAGGGATCATTCGCTTTGATTCGGGCTTTACCTTAAGAGGATTTTACAAAAGACCTGATGTCTTTAAACTCTTCAGGAGTATAATTGCGCCGGTATTCTGAACTTCCGATTATCTGTCTTTGGGAAAGAATGAATCCTCGTGCGATTGGGGTGACTTACCCCAGTATGAATCTTTGACCAATTACTCTGGGAGAGATTTTAATCTAGAGGTGATTGCCCCGGTTTGGCTGACTCTTGAGGACATTGCTTGACATAGCTGCCCCAAATTGGTTGGCTCTTACCATGACTGGTTGGGTAAGTCCTTACTCAATGGAGCTTTCTCGGAAATGTGAACTTCGACGTGACTGTCTTTCAGGAGCTTTAGACTTCTCAACTTGGAAAGCTTAAGCTTCTGGACTGAATTTCCGCTTGTGAGCTTCTATGATGCCAAATAAATGTATGCATGCAGAAAATGTTTATTCTTAGAATGAAAATTCTAATGCAACACACATGTTAATCTTGAAGTCTTTATTGAAAAGGTGTCGCAAACCTTTGTGAGCGAATCACTGGTTAAGATACGACATTATTTTTTGAAGAAATGAAAGTATGTACATGCAACACCAACAAAGATCTTTCAACACCACTCATAGGAGTCAGGAACGCGGTCTCATGGTAGTACGCTCTCAAATTAACCCTGTTTCAGTTAGGACTTTTGAGGGTTGTATCGTGGCCTGGTTCACGCTTTGTAGAAACAAAGGATATAGGCTCGAAATTATTTTTGCCCACCCATTCTTCGTGATGTTCTCCATTCCTATGTTCAGCTAATTTTCGCAAGTGTTCACCTTTCATAAGGGTTTCGTGTCGGTTGAGGAACCATTGCTACTATCGGTTCAAGCACCAATCAGGTTGTCGTTGGGAGTCAGCCACCCCTTTGTCTTTCGTGTCTGTGCCACACGACTTTGTTCTTGCTCGAGGATCTTTCTTGTGTAATCCTTTTCGTCTTTCGCTTTTGCATTATTTTGCTTATCCCTAACTTTTGCCTGGATTGATTCTTGTGAATCTTTGATTGTGAAGTCCAGCGGGATGCCCTGACTTTTGCCTAAGTCGCTTGTTTTCAAGTTTCGACTTAGCGGGCTTTTTCTTTTCTTTTTCTCTTTCGAACAAATCGTGTGACACTATTTGTCTTGATTGCTTTGTGAGGGTTGTGACTGCCTCACTCTTTGGTCGATGAAGGATAACCGTTGTAGCTTCCAGTCTTTGGACCTTTTGACTTGGATAACCATTGTGGTTTCTGGTCTTTGGACCTCTTGATTAGCATAGTGGAATGTAATGGATCCTCAAATACACTCATTTATGAAAGCCTTAATGCTTGGTCCAACTAGTTGACATCTACCCTGCCCCTGGGTTACATGTGAGGGTTTTTCATGCAAGAAGAAAACTCCTTCTTCAAGGCTCAAGGGGGTTAGCGAGGGTCTATCTCCCTTATGTCTCCAGTGTTTAGGGATTCGAAACAAATTTTGTACATCGTCAACGGGGTCTCATTCGAGAGCACACAATTAGAGATTCTTACGTTATTGATTCGTCATCCTCCCTCACAGAGTTTAAGCACGACAATTGGTATTGCAATATACACATGCAAAATTAAATTGGCAAATGAATTACTTCAAGAAAAACATGTGAGTTTTATTATTGATAACATTCAAAAGCAAATAACTTTCATACACGTATACAAATGCTTAGCAAATAAAAGAAACTACAAATGGTAATGTAGTAAAGAAGCTGAATATTGCTGTTGTTGAGGAAGTTTGACTCCGTCTGGACCTGTCAGTCTTGGATACTTTCAGTGATCAATAGCTCTTTCACAGACTTGTAATCTTCAATTTGTAGTCGTATACCCAACCATGGCAATCATACCTCTTCTTCTATTTATTCTGACTCTGACACGAGACGTCTGAAGGAAAAAGTGGACTAGGGAGTAAAGTTGTCTTATAAGGTTGCTCGGAAAGACCTGACGATCTTCTGCCTACGTATCTCCATTGATCAATGACCAATGAAGAATCAGAGCGACGTAGTTCCCCTCAATAGGGAAGACAATGCATTAGAGAAAGACGAACAAACAGTTGTCATTGCTGAGAGTATATGAATACTGATGGCTTTATTTGCTTCCTGAAGATTCCAGCTTAACGTGGACCATCTGGTAAAACAACCGTGACACCGGTTCCATTATGACCAGGCATCGGATTCTGGAGTACATTTGGGAGAGGAGCAAAATTGATCGCCTTGGAGTCAACTAGGTCCTGTACCTTATTCTGAAAAGCCCAACATTTCTCAATACTGTGCCCCTGGGCACCCGAATGGAATTCGCACCTGGCGTTAGCATCAAAATTCGAAGGTAGATTGTCCGGAGGAGGAGGTCTCATGGTACGAAGCTCGACCATGTTCAACTTTAGTAGCTCTGGGAGTAATACAGCATATGGACATGGGACAGGATCAATCTTACGGTCCCTGGCTCTCGCTCTTTGCTGAAATGGTCTTTGTACCTGTTGTTGCTGACCTTGTGGTCGTTGTTGTTGAACCTGTGGAGTAATAGTCACTGCAGCTGCTTGGTAGTAACCTTGAGAATAACTTCTGTCTCGGCCTCTGTACACAGCATTTGTCTCGCCTTCTCTTCCTCTTTGGCCGTTGCCAAAAGGCTTCTTCACACCAGAAGAACTAGCACTGCTTGCATCCTGGATCTTTCCCAATTTCAGAAAGTTTTCTATCCTTTCTCCAGCGATGACAATATCAGAAAAACCAATGGATGGGCAGGCGGTCAGACGATCCAAGTAAACACCTTGCAAGGTGCCCATAAACATGTCGGCCATTTCCCGATCGAGCAATGGAGGTTGAACCTGTGCGGCCAGCTCACGCCACCTCTGAGCATACTGCTTAAAACTTTCCTTAGGTCCTTGAGACAAGTTCTGCAACTGAGTGCGGTTTGGAGCCATGTCAATATTGTATTGATACTACTTGATAAAAGCTTCAGCTAAATCTTTCCAGCATCGGATAGAGACCCTGCTCAGCTTCATGTACCAGCTCAATGAAGCTCCAGATAGACTATCTTGGAAGAAATGCATCCAAAGTTTCTCGTCATCAGTGTGAGCTGAGATTCTTCTAAAGTATGCATGAATGTGAGTTCTAGGGCATGTGCTGCCATTGTACTTGTCAAATGATGACACCTTGAACTTAGGAGGGATTCTGACTCCTGGCACTAACTCAAGACTGGTTACATCGATGCCCAGGGAATTCTAACATTCCATGGCCTTAATCTTCTCCTCTAGCTCTTCATACCTTCGATTGTTGACCTTATTCATATTACCCATATCAGCATCCAGTAGAGTGAACTAGTCTTCCTGAGTGTCTTTATTACGGGCCGCAGTCCCATTTAGATTTGGTCCTCCGTCACGGGCAGCGTTAGGATCCACATCCTCAGTCGGTGTTCCAGCATTAGCATTCCCCCGGGGTTGCTCAACCATCAACCTGAGACGCTCTTGATTCTGATCAATGTCGGTCATCATGTCCATGAACTGATCCATCCTCTGTCGGAGCTCATTGAGATCAGTCTGCATTCGTTCAAATACGAAAGTGGCGCGGAAAAGGTAGAGTCGCCAGCCAGGCATTTTTATCTCGAAAGAACGGGAAAGGTAATGATGTACAAACCTAGGAAGAAGGAAAGGACGAGGCCTTGCGAACCAAAGATCTGGGTTTGGGAGTCGGTTACGACCTGGGAAGGTATTAGCACCCCAAATCGTCCGCCGTACCCGACGGGGTCCACGCTTGCTTGTTTTGTTTCAAAGGGTGAGAAAAAATATGTTGCTGAATAAAACTGCTACTGGGACGGGAACTGAAATGAGAAAGGAACTGGAGAAGAGAACAAAAAGAAGGGGAAAATGTAGGGAAAATAAAGAATGCGCTCGAACGGGCCCTACCCCGCTGCCTACGTACCTCATCGGGAAAATGAGGATCAGAGTCGACGTAGTTCGCCTAGCTAAGGCGAGAACTATTTTTTGTATTTTTAGGATGACGTTGCCATAGCTCTAGCTCAGGTGTTACCGGCTCTGACTCGAGGGTGTTTATCGTATCGCTATTTGAACTGTCGAGGCAAGTCGCATTCGTCCGCAAAGATTAGGAGATGAGAAGAGAAGACACGATGTCTTTGTTGGTTGTCTTTTATGAGAAGTGTTTTAGAGTTTATTGTTGGTGAAGATAGTCTCATGATTAGACTTGTACATCATGCTAGACAAGCCCACACTATTCCAAGATGGAATGAATATGAGTGCCCCATGGAATAAGACTATGCACAAGAGACTATTTCAATCCTTTATTAAGTGTCTTTTAGATTTTGTTTGAAGATGAGAGAAGAAGACTCAAATCAAAAAAAGGACAAAAAAACTAAGGGGGACTAAGACCAACCCTAAGTTATTTATTATGCACAAAAGGGAGATCCTAATAGTTAGTGAGGTTTTCTAATCCTAAAGGGCAAAAGGAAAAGAAAGAAGAAAAAGGATGCAACTTACTTCCTAACGAAGATAAGTTGATCCTAACAAAGGGGTAAATTCTACCAAACACAAATATGGAAGGAAAAAATGAATTAAAATGCATAACGAAAATGCATAAAAAATAAAGGATAGGGTGAAGGAAACTTACCTCAATCTTCCCCTCTACAAAACAAAGGTTAATGTGCATTTTCATTAAAAATAATAAAGCAAACACACAACAATTAAATCCTAATGACTTTCTTAATTCTAGAGGACTAAAAAAATGCTAAGACAAAAATACAACACCTACTACAGCCCCTAAAGTACAAACAGCTATGAAAATAATGCATAACACAAATCCGCTTTTTACAGCCAGCATGTAGCATGAAAAGGTAGGTGTAAAAAGTCAAATGCAGCATGCAAACAAACAAATAGCATACATTTTACAGCACCTATATGCAAAAACAGCTATGAAATGCAAAATCCAGATTTGATTATTTTCATTTTTTAATGCACAAACTCAATGAATAATGCACCAACTTGATCATGAACATGCATTTGAACATGGATCATCATACATAATTGAATGAACATGAGCATTTTTGAAGGATCATGCAAGAATGCATCACATGGTTGATTATGCAACAAATAATGCACAAAGTGGCACATGAACATGGCATATGAACATGCTGATCATTGATTATGAACAATGCAATGTGATAGCTCAACAAGAATGCCAAACTCAATGCAAAATTCAGAAGTGAATTGATGTAAATGATATGATCAAGCATGCAAACAAAAGTAACCAAATGCACATACATCCATGATTATGCAAAATGCAACATATCTTGATACAATGAAATGCAAAATGACTTAATGCAATGCAAAAGGTGTAAAAACAAAATGCAACATGATTATTACATACCTAATGATGCATGAACATAGCAACAAAATGCAAGAAATCAAGGTATGCACAAAGAAACACCAAAACGTATAATATGCGACATGCACGGAAATGCGTCGAAACGACTCGAAATGGGGGAATGAGCTACTGGAAATGGACCCAAAAATTCCCTAAAATCAATGCCTAAACATGTATGAAACATAGAAGCACTAGGAAGCAAGATTGAGCAAGAAAATAAGCTACAAATCCAAAAATGAACAGCGTTAACCGGTTAACCAAATTGGTTAACCCGTTAACGGACCCTGAACAACACTAAAAATGGCCAAAAACGCATGCGTTAATCGATTAACCAAATGCGTTAACCGGTTAACGCTGAACAGAAAGTGAAAAATGCTTTTGAAATAAGTGATTTTGGCCACAATCTTCCTTCTAAACAACCCTAACCCCCACCTAATCATACTAACACCAATTTCTACTCAATTAGGGCTTATTAACACATGCTAGAATCTATAACAAGCTACAACCTAGCTTCTAATCCATTAAACTCCACAAATTGCAAGCAAAACGTAACGAAAACGTAATCAAACATAAGCAATACGAAAAGCACTTAAAGAATACCGAAATGGTGAGATGAAGAGAATAAGTTAAAGAAGAAGTGATTTAGATCACCAACCTACGAAGCGGAGAAGTGCTTCGGTGAATGTTGCAAGAATCGGAGCTTGATCGAAGAGAAAACCAAGAAAACTGCGGATTCGAAAAATAAATGCGTTCTTGATGCTTGAACCTTTGCGCACTTCCGATAAGCCTAAATCCTCACAAAAATCACTAGCTTCTTATTCTACAATCCACAATCAATGGAGGTTGGAGGCTAAAGCTTTAAGATCTTCAAGTTTCAATGTGAAACTTGAAGAGCTTATTCAAAAAAAGCTTTGGTGAAAATGGAAATGGAGGAAAAGTGAGAGAGAAAAAGTGATTGTCAAAGAGTGAAAAGTTGGAAAATTGTGGGAACCCTTTGCATTGAAGTTATTAATGAATATATAGAGGCTAGGCTTGGAGCTAGGTTTGGGAATGGAATTAGGTTTGGGGACCAAAAATTAGGTTTGGGGTCCAAAATTTGTGTTTGGTAGTTGTTGCACCCCAAAATTTGCCCTCCACAAGACAAAATATTGTGTACTAAGAGGTTCACAATGTTCACAAGACATCTCATGAGGTTCACAAGGTTCACAAGATTCACAATTAGTCAGAAAGTTTGACAATTCCCTCAGACAATGCCTTCTCCTAAGCAATGCATCTTAAACTAGGGTTTTGACTTTTATCAGGCTAAATGGACTTCCAAGACTTCAAGTGAGCTTCATAGCATCTTATATGTGTTCAAGAATCCCCATATCAAGTTTCAAGACTTTCCCAAAAGATTTGCTCAGTCAGATGATCAGATAGGTTAAAATCAGTCAAAGTAGTTAAAAAGTCAAACTAAGGTCAACTGTGGTCAAACCAAAGTCAAACTTCATGATTTTTTGCGAACATCAAGTATATGAGGTAAAATTCATCATTTTATCAAGGTTTGATCATGATTCATCAAGGAGATTTCAGATCATCAAGAATCAGGAGTTTCTAAATTAGGGTTTTCATAGGAAAAGTCAACTGAACTTTGACCAGCCATAACTTTCACATGCTTCATCAAATTTTTTCCATCCAAAGCTCATTTTGAAGGAAATTGAATTCTCTACAACTTTGTGTCTCACAAGCCAATCCCAAAAATGCTTCATTTGGAAGGTATGAGCTAAGACATTATAGGTTCTTTTAAAAGTCAACAAAAAGTCAACAAATTCAAAAGAGTATAACTTGAGAATGGTAAAATATATGGACATGAGACCAAAGATGTTGGTTAGAGGACTCTTTAAGCTTTCCAAAATGTCCAAGAACACTTTTATAGCATTAAAATTGAAGGATTTGTGTCCTTGCAAAGTTGGGAAATTTTTGAGAGGTTTATGAAGCAAATGGGGTCTTAAAACCAAAATTCACCAAATGGGCTTGCTTTTTTGTGATTCAATTACTTCCATGACATCATGCACGAAATTAAATTTATTTATTCATAATCTTATTCATTTTATTTTTATTTATTATGATTTTTTATGTTAAAAATCATTTAAAATTCAAATAAAAAATAAAATGATGAATATTTAATTTGATTTGGTTTCTAGAAAGTCTTAAATCATATTTGGACTTGATTGATACAAGAATAATAAGGATCATACCAAAATAGCAAGGCTAGATCAAGGAAAATCAAATTTTTATATCACATCTTTTTCAATCTTAAAAGGTCCAAAAATCCACAAGTTTGATGAAACTCTTGACCTAATTTTGTTATATGGTATATAAACAACACATAGCAATGCAAAAGCCACGAATTCAAGGGCTCAAGGATAAGTTTTGTATTTTCAAAGTTCATCAAAAATTTCAAATTCGGATTCTAATAATTTGTAGTTTTTCAGGTGAATGAAGTATACCAATCTCTTCCTTGCACATCACTGAACATATATCAATAGCCATATGCATCTCAAAGCCCAAGAATTGATCAAACCGAATCAAAGTTCTTGGACATTCATGAATTTTTCGTTTTCGTATATTTGTGGAAAATAAATTATATTTGATTGTTGTTTCTTGTTTATAGTGAGCTAATGATCGTATCTGGATACTTTAATTTGAGTTTTGGTACAGAATCAAAGACCTGCCATGTTAGGGTTCTAAGGAAACCGTGAATTGGGATTTCACTCAATAGGCGATTTTAATCCAAATTAGTGACATATTTGAGATCAATGGCCATCATATAGTTGATCTGGGCAATTAAAATGAGTTTATTGTGTGTGTTGTTCATGATTTAAGGTCCAGGTGTTATAGTGACGACGAAAATCCGTCACTAAAAGCTTTAGTGACGGACAAACCGTAGGTACAACCTAACTGGACGGCTGAAGCTAGGAGATGACCTCTGGCGCGAAAATATAATTCAAATAATGGACTTATTTTATTATGAATTTGTTTCATTATATTTCACAAACGAGCGCGTAGCTCAGCTGGTTTTGGACATAAGCGTTTGAGGCCAAGGACCAGGGTTCGATCCCTTGGTTGTTCTTTTTTTGTTTAAAAGTTCATTTGTTAACAGGTTTATTATATTATTATTATGTGTCATTCAATAGTCACGCTGCGTACGCAGCCCAGTTGGTGGAATGCTGGTGGTGGATGTTGGGAGACCTGGGTTCGACCCCAGGCTCCAGCAGGTAAGTTTTGTTCATTATTTTTTTTGTTTGTCTCATTAATTATTTTATATTTTAATATATATAACTAATTGCATTAATATTATCTAAATAAGATTAACATTGTTAATATTATTCAAATTCTTTCTTTAACAAATAAAAAACCAATACTTTTCTTTATTTCACAATTTATGTTTTTTTTTTAAATATTTGTAAATAAATTAATTAAAAGTTTAAAAACATAAACCCTAATTTATTTTCTAATTTCTAAAAACCCTAATTTCTTTTAAAATTTTAATTTCTCACTTTAATTATTTTTGTTTAAATATTATACTTAATAAATATTTCTAATATATATAATTAAATCATTAATCATAGTTTATTTTGTAAATAAATTAGTATATCTTTATTATTTTATTTTCATCTCAAAATTCTTTAAAATTATTTATTTAAATCTAAAAATATTTAATTGATTTATATATATATATATATATATATATATATATATATATATATATATATATATATATATATATTGTATATTATTACTAATCTTTCTTCTTATAATTATTTCATCACTAACCTTTTATTTAATTGTTTATTTTATTATATAATTATTATTTAAATTGTTTTTATTATTATTATGTAACTGTAAAAGCATTGTAATAGTCGTAGTATTTTATTGTTTATTTATTTATAAATATATTGCTATGGTTGGTAAAATAGGGAGTGATAACATGTTTGTAATTTAAAATTAATTTAGATCACTAATTATAAGATAAATATTTGAATTTGTACACGCACACACGTAAGTCGATCTTTGATCGCCATCTCACTTAAGGATATCCCTCATGTTGCCTAAAATAAAATGGTCAAGTAAGGTGTCTAAGAGCAAAGTCCCTTCTCCTAAAAATATCATCAAGTCCCTTTACGATTATAAGATCATGTCCCTTCGAGGTTGCCTTCGTAAATGATCTTGTCCCTTTCGAATAAAAGATGATAAGTCCCTTCGAATTGCTAAGACACCTTACAGTTGCCTAAACACAGATGACCCTTCACATGTCCCATACAACATCCAAGGTAATGACTACCTATTCCTTAATAATAGGGATAGTCTTACCATTGAAAGAATATTTAAGAACAGAAAAGATTCAATTTAGGGTAGGTTCCTCTTAAGTACTTTCTCACTCTTTCAAAAACATTTCATTACACTTCACATTTTTAAACAATTTTCAAAACAAAGTCTTTATATATATCCATACAAGGATCATTATAAAGTACTTAAAAAAATTTTCAATCACACACTACACTTCTCAAAACAATTTAAAGTGAGCTAAGTAACTAAGAGCCCATGGATAACCATGGATGTAAAGGGTGCTAACACCTTCCCTTTACATAACCTACCCCCCGAACCCAAAAATCTTTTAAGGTCTTTCCTGTTCTTTTATTCCCTTTCCTTTGGATAAAATAAAAGTCGGTGGCGACTCTTGCTATCCGCAACATTTAACTAAAGTCAGTTCTCCCACCGTGTTACAGAACTGGCAACTCTGCTGGGGACTTATTAAAAGAGGGGTACCCTTAGGAATTAGATCACTTTGAAATTGTTTGCCTTGTTTGCTTTATACTTATCTGTTGGGTGCTCTTATGTGTGAAAGATCCTAACCCGGATCTTGTGTATCTTAGGTAAATGGCAATAGACCAAGGAAACTGTACGGCGTATACCGATATGGTTGATCTGGCGGCCATAGTTAATGTGACTTCTTGGTTGGTGCTTATGTTCCTTAAGTCAAGTTGAGGATAATATGAGGCTGCCATATGTTGTCAATGCACTAACTAACTTTTAGAACCCTAGTTATCCCATCTTGGCCTTTAGAAAAGTAGTGAGATAACCGACTTTGGTGCAGACTGAAGTTGGTTGATACTCGATGCTACGCTCATTGAGATTCTAAACTTGGAGGGTTTTGGTTGGCAAGTAAGTTGCCTACTGAACAACCACCCTTGTGAAGGATCAATGATATTGAGATCCCTTAGAACCTGGTTACTTTTGTAGGACAGGATGAACCATCTAACTTTAAGGGAGGGTACTTACCTTTAAACCTCATGCAAGCCTTTAAACCTAGGGCTATTGTGTGACTTGTTTGTGTGTGCCACATGTTTGTGATTGAACATAACATCATGACATCATCATGCATCATAAGTATAGCATTTTCACTAACCATTTCAAGGACCAAAAGATTTATCTTTGTTCTTTGTTGCAGGTCATGGCTTCTGCTCGTAGGAATACTATCCGGATAAACTTTGTAGGAATACCTCATAAGCTTAAAGAATTGGTCTCTCAAGTTTCTGAAAACTCCCAGTTCATCAAGAGACATGGTCATCTACTGGATCTAGTTACTTCAGGGTTCAATGAAGACATGATGAGTGTCCTATTTCAGTTCTTTGATCCTGAACATCATTGTTTCACATTCCCCGACTATCAGTTGGTTCCTACAATGGAGGAGTTCTCTAAACTACTGGGTATACCTATCCTTGATCAGAAACCATTCACAGGTTTGGAAAAAGAGCTTAAACCTGAAGTCATTGCTGCAGCTTTACATTTGAAGAAATCAGACATTGTCCTAGAAACTAGGAGTGGAGTTAAGGGTATTCTTGCTAAGGTGTTGATAGAGAAGGCTCAAGTTTTCTTGAAAGCTATGAGCTATGATGCTTTTGAGGAGATCTTAGCCTTGTTGATTTATGGCTTAGTGTTGTTCCCCAATCCAGATCAGTTCATAGACGTTCACGCCATCAACGTATTTCTGACTCATAACCCAGTGCCTACATTGCTTGGAGACATCCTACATTCTCTTCATACTCGTACTACGAAGGCACGAGGAACTCTGATGTGCTGCATACCTTTGCTATCTAGGTGTTTTATTTCTCACCTTCCTCGATCAGTGATGAAGAGTGAACAAGGGTTCAGGTGGTCCAAGAGAATCATGTCACTATCTCATTCAGACATTCATTGGTGTTCTAGATCTATGGAGAATGTTACTATCATTGACCATTGTGGGGAATTCCCTAATGTGCCACTCCTTGGCATAAGAGGGGGCATTACCTATAATCCTTCCTTAGCTCTACGTCAGTTTGGTTACGCTCGGAGTGATGGTCCTCATGACATGTAGATTCAGGGTATTGTGTTTGACTACGACAACGATCTGCAAGGTTACTGTCAAAGGTTTATACGAGCATGGGGGAAAGTGAACAAGGTTGACAGCAAGACTCTGGAGCCTAAGTACACTAATCCTATGGAAGCTTATCTCAGATGGGTACGATCTCGTGCTCAGACTCTTATGATGCCATATCCTGCCATCCTGCCAGTTACTATGGAGCCTATTGCTGAAGGGGATACTTCTTATACCATCCTTCACCCAGACATGCCCACTGACATGGAAGACTTACAGAGGTCCTGGATCCAGTTGAAGGAGCAAAGGGATACTTTTGAGACTCATTACAAAGCAAGTCAAGAAAGAATCCTGGAGCTAACAAAGCAACTTCACGAGGAGCGGAATCTCAACTCATACCTCAACACAAAGAGGAAACGTCCATGGGAGACTTAAAACCCCATCTTTTGTATTCATTTCATTTTTCATTGTAAGCCCAAAGGGCAAACAAATTTATTACTAATAAAAGTTTACTTTTTTGGTTGTTTAAACAAATTTAAATCATGTGGTCCTTGAAAACATTGCATACGCATTTATACACCATATCATTGCATCACAGGTTTCTTATGTACAGGTATCTTATCTTCTCGCTGTTTATTTCAGCAGAAATGGCTCTTGAACAAACAGTCAAAGATCTCCAGGCACAGAATGCACAATTCTAAGAGCTGATCCTGAACTTGTCCAAGGAGCAGGATGAATTGAAGACACTGCTGGCCAAGAAGACTAAGAAGACTAGAAGGTCAGGAGGCCTTATCAATATGGGAAGAAGGTTCAAAGGTCCTGTCAAGACCAAGGAACAGGTTGAAGATTATGAGTCTGAAGAGTCTGAGAAAGAGGGAGGCAGTCTCCATAATACTATGGGGGATTCTGATTCTGAAGCAAATTACTATCATGATCCTAATGAAGATAAGTTCAAGATGCTGGTGGATAGAATGAATGCTATGGAATTGCAAACGTCTTTTGGTCTGGATTTTGAAGATCTGAGTTTGATATCTGGAGTGGTTATACCCATTGGTTTCAAGGTCCCTGCTTTTGTAGTGTATGATGGTGTCTCGTGTCCCAAGCTGCATCTAAGGTCCTATGTCCGGAGGATTCAACCTCATACTGCTGATAAGAAGCTGTGGATTCATTTCTTCCAAGAAAGCTTGTCTGGAGCTCAATTGGAATGGTACTATCAATTGGAGAGTGTCAATATCCGTGATTGGAATGATCTTGCTGAAGCCTTCTATAGGCAATACCAATACAATGCTGATTTAGCCCCAACCCGCATGCAACTACAAAGCATGTCAATGGGTGCTAAAGAGAATTTCAAGGAGTATGCCCAGAAGTGGAGAGACTTGGCTGGCAGGGTACAACCTCCTCTGACTGACAGGGAGCTAGTGGATATGTTCATGAGTACGTTGAATGGTCCTTTCTATAGTCATCTCATTGGAAGCTCATCATCTGGTTTCACTGAGCTGATAATGACGGGAGAGTGTGTGGAAAGTGGTATAAGGAGTGGCAAGATACAAGTGGGTGCTTCTTCATCAAGTACTGCAAAGAAGCCCCCTAGTGGGAAGAAAGAGTCAAATGTTGTTTATGGCCAACCTGGTCGTAATAGGAGTCACCAATCTGTGAGTGCAGTTCACATCTCCAATCCTACTCCTGCAGCACCAGAGCCACCACATGGCAATCAGCAGAGGCCTAGAAGACAGTTCACCAAGATCAACATGTCGCTGGACCAAGCCTTGCAACACTTGTTGAAAGGGGAACTCATTACTTTGAAGGACCCTCCTCAGAATCCTAATGTTACCTCTCCTAGGTACAATCCTAATGCACGATGTGCATATCATTCTAATTGTCAGGGACATGACACCAACAATTGTTGGATATTGAAGAACAAGATTCAAGATATGATTGATGCTGGAGAGATTGAGTTTGACCCTCCTGGTACTCCAAATGTGATTACTGCTCCCTGCCAAATCATGAGAAGACTGTTAATGCCATTGATGAAGTTTCATATATTTCCTCAGTTGCAGATGTGACTACACCATTATCTGTTATCAAGAAGAAGTTGGTACAAGCTGGGTTATTTCCAGGTTGTAATGAAGATTGTTTCTATTGTGCTTATAAACCGAATAGATGCTGGAAGTTGAAGGACGATATTCAATGCCTCATGGACAATTACACCATATTGTTTGAGAGGACACCTTCTGTGGAAAGTATGGTTGAACATCTAACTCAAGGTGCGAAGGTTGAAGAGGTGGATATGGTTGATAAATTGCCAGTGAGGATTACTTCTAAGGGCCCTGTTAAGATCACTCATAAGGGTCCTATCAAGATTACTGCTGAAGGCCATGTGAGGACTGTTGATGAAGCTAGAGTGGCTCCTATGATTATTACCACTCCTGGTCTTATTCCGTATACTTCTAATAAAGCTATACCCTGGAACTATGGTTCTGATGTTTATATTCATGGCGTTAAGCAGGAACCTTTAACTGATGTGGCTGATGAAAACCTTGATGTTGATAATATTGCTGGATCTAGTAAGATCACAAGAAGTGGAAGAATTTTCTCTCCTCCGGCTACCTCCAAGAATACAGTTATTCCAACTACTACTTCTACTGCTGCGACAAATACTGACGCCCGGGGCAAAGGTCCTGTTATAGAACCTGTGCCAACTGAGACACCAACTGCTGATGATCTTTCTAAGCAGATGGAAGAAGTACTGAAGATCATTCGCAAGAGTGATTATGATGTTGTTGATCAATTGGGGCATACTCCCTCCAAGATTTCCATGTTGTCTTTATTGTTGTGTTCTGAGGCTCATGCTAAGGCCTTGATTAAATTCTTGAAGACTGCTCATGTACCGAATGATATTTCTGTGGATCAGTTTGAAAATTGTGTTGCACACCTGACCTATGATAATGGGTTAGGTTTTTCTGATGCCGATTTGACTCCTGCCAAAAGAAATCATAACAGAGCCTTACATATCTCTATTGAATGTAGGGGCACTACCCTGTCTCATGTGTTGATAGACAATGGTTCTTCACTGAATGTACTGCCCAAAGAGGTTCTGAACAAGCTTAGTCCTGAAGATGTTGTGTTGAGACCAAGTAATATAGTGGTGAAGGCCTTTGATGGTTCGAGAAGAGTGGTGCATGGAGAAATAGATCTCCAAATCAAAGTAGGTTCTCAGGTCTTCAATTTAACCTTCTATGTAATGGATATTCGCCCTTCGTACTCTTGTTTGCTTGGGCTCCCCTGGATCCATGGGGCAGGTGTTGTGACCTCCACTTTACATCAGAAGTTGAGATATCCAGTAAAAGGAAAGGTTGTTACTATTTACGGAGAGGAAGAATATATAGTCAGTCATGTGAATACTTTCAAGTATCTGGAAGTGGAAGGTGAATATGTTGAGACTCCTTGCCAGACATTTGAAGTAGTTCCTTGGGTTGTTCCTGCTGCTGAAGCTCCTCCAGTTGTTAAAAGAGTTCTTGTGGTTACCAGAGTACCTCCTACAATGGCCTCCCTCAAAGATGCTAGAGTTGTAGTTGATGAAGGTGGTTGTACTATTTGGGGTCAGCTTCCTGACATTCCTTACAAGTCTGACAAGTTCGGTTTGGGTTTCACTGCAGAGTCCCAGAAGGCTGTTCGTCGTGCTCGTGCTGTTCGTATCACCAATCAAGGGATAATGAAAGATCAAATCAATTTTGTGGGTGACTATGATGAAGACTACAACTTGGATGCTTGGATTTTTCCTACTGTGGGTGATGGGCTCAATAATTGGAAGGCTGAAGATGTTATTCCTATCTCTTTTAGTCAGGAGTAAATACTATTACTGTGTTGTTATTTTTTTTTTTGTAATTTTTGAACAATTGAACTTTTAAGCCTTGTGCCTTACCCGGGGCACAATGGTATGCTTGTTTCGGGATGTCATTTCATTTGCATACTTCATTCAATAAAAATCAGTGGACGTTTCGTTTTCGTAAATATTGTGTTCCTTGTCTTTCTTTTATTTTATTTTTGTTTTATCAGCTATGTGTTCTTACACACGCCCACATCACTAAAATGCAGATCCTCATCCACTCTGGATCCTGTTGATAACAGTTCTACTATTGCCAATTATAATTTCGAGAATCCGATCTATCAAGCTGAAGATGGAAAGGAGGATGATTGTGAAGTACCTGTAGAGCTTGCTAGGTTGTTACAACAAGAAGAGAAAGCTATACAGCCACATGAAGAGCCAATCGAAGTTGTGAATCTGGGAACTGAAGAAAACAGGAAAGAGGTCAAGGTAGGGGCCGAATTAGAGAATGGTGTTAAGACCAGATTAATTCAGATGTTACATGATTATGTGGAGATCTTTGCTTGGTCCTATGAAGATATGCCAGGGTTGGATACAGACATTGTAGTTCACCGTTTACCAGTAAAAGAAGACTATCGTCCAAAGAAGAAGAAGGTTCGTCGCATGCGTCCTGAAATGTCAGAGAAGATTAAGGCAGAGGTAATGAAACAGTTTGATGCAGGGTTCTTAGCTGTAACTTCTTATCCTCAATGGGTTGCAAATGTGGTGCCGGTACCTAAGAAAGATGTTAAGGTACGTATGTGTGTGGATTACAGGGATTTGAACAAGGCTAGCCCCAAAGATGACTTTCCACTCCCTCATATTGATGTTTTGGTAGACAACACTGCTCAGCATAAGGTATTCTCTTTCATGGATGGTTTCTCTGGTTACAATCAAATCAAGATGGCACCTGAAGATATGGAGAAGACAACATTTGTTACACAGTCGGGCACCTTTTTCTATAAAGTGATGCCATTTGGTTTGAAGAATGCTGGGGCAACATATCAGCGTGCCATGGTGGCTTTGTTTCACGATATGATTCATCATGAGATAGAGGTATATGTGGATGATATGATAGCCAGGTCCCAGAATGAAGAGCAACATCTTGATCATCTGCATAAGTTGTTTGAAAGGTTGAAGAAATACAAGTTGAGATTGAACCCAAACAAATGTACTTTTGGAGTTAGATCTGGTAAACTCCTAGGTTTCATTGTCAGTGGAAAAGGTATTGAAGTAGACCCTGCAAAGGTGAAAGCTATACAAGAGATGCCAGCTCCCCGTACTAAGAATGAAGTTAGAGGTTTCTTGGGACGATTGAATTACATTGCAAGATTTATTTCCCAATTGACTGCTACCTGTGAGCCAATCTTCAAGTTGCTGAAGAAAGATCAGGTAATGGAGTGGAATGATGAGTGCCAAACTGCCTTTGATGAAATCAAGAAATATCTTCTAGAACCTCCAATTTTGATGCCACCAGTTGATGGAAGACCCTTGATTATGTACTTAATAGTATTAGACAACTCAATGGGGTGTGTGTTGGGGCAACATGACGAGTCTGGTCGAAAAGAGCAGGCAATATACTACCTTAGCAAAAAGTTTACCGACTGTGAAACAAGATACTCACTGCTCGAGAAAACTTGTTGCGCTTTGGCATGGGCTGCTCGCCGATTAAGACAGTATATGTTGACTCATACTACTTTATTGATTTCGAAGATGGATCCAATCAAGTACATATTCGAGAAACCTGCTCTCTCTGGACGAATAGAAAGATGGCAAATGATCTTAACAGAATATGACATACAGTATACTACTCAGAAGGCCATTAAGGGTAGTGTGGTAGCTGATCATTTGGCTCATAAAGCAGTGGATGATTATCAGTCAATGAGTTTTGAGTTCCCTGATGAAGACATTATGATTATTACCAAAGAACCTGGACAATATGACGGACCTGAACAAGGATCCCGATGGACTATGGTTTTTGATGGAGCTTCTAATGCACTTGGTAATGGTGTTGGTGTTGTGATCAGTTCCCCTGAAGGTTGTCATACCCCGATTACTGAAAGACTTTGTTTCTATTGTACCAATAACATGGCTGAGTATGAGGCATGTATCCTGGGTATCAAAGCTGCCATTGATATGAAGATTCAGTTCCTGGACGTATATGGAGATTCAGCCCTGGTAGTAAGTCAGATTAAAGGAGATTGGGATACCAAGCATGATAATCTCATTCCTTACCGAGAACATGTGTTGTCTTTGATCCCATATTTTGAAGAGATTACCTTTGGACATATTCCACGAAGAGAAAATCAGTTGGAAGATGCACTAGCCACCATGGCATTTATGTTTGAGATTAGCTCGGATGATGAAGCTCCCAAGATTACTATTGATAGATTTGAGAAGCCTGCATACTGCAATGAGATTGACACTGAAGGAGAAGAGGAAAAGCCTTGGTTCTATGAAGTGAAAAGATATCTTGAAGCTCAGGAGTTCCTTGAAGGGGCATCTGTAAAGGATAAGAAGTTTCTGAGGAGGTTTTCTGCTAAATTCTTCTTAAGTAATGGAATTTTGTACAAGCGCAATCATGATTCAACTTTGCTTCGTTGTGTGGATAAGAAGGAAGCAACTGAGATTATGGAAGACATGCATGATGGGATCTTTGGCACTCATTCTAGTGGTCATACCATGGCAAAGAAGATATTGAGAGCAGGTTACTATTGGTCCACCATGGAAGCTGATTGCTATCAACATTCCAGAACATGTCACAAGTGTCAAATCTATGCTGACAAAGTGCATATACCTCCATCACCATTGAATGTGTTGACTGCTCCTTGGCCTTTTGCCATGTGGGGCATAGATATGATTGGTGAGATCAATCCTACTGCTTCTAATGGGCATCGTTTCATCCTGGTTGCTATTGATTACTTTACGAAGTGGGTAGAGGCAGCTTCATTTGCATCTGTTACTAAGAATGTGGTGGCTCGATTCATTAAGAATAATCTCATCTGCAGGTATGGCATTCCTGAAAGGATTATTACTGACAATGGCTCTAATATGAACAACACTATGATTACGGATCTCTGCATGCAGTTCAAGATTAAGCATCACAACTCTTCTCTGTATCGTCCGAAGATGAATGGGGCAGTAGAAGCTGCTAACAAGAACATTAAGAAGATTCTACAGAAGATGACTGTTACTTACACGGATTGGCATGAGATGTTACCATTTGCTCTTCATGGTTATCGTACTACAATACGCACTTCAACAGGGGCAACCCCATTCTCCTTAGTATATGGTATGGAAGCAGTTCTGCCCATTGAAGTTCAGATCCCCTCCTTAAGAATTATGAAGGATGTAGGCTTGGATGAAGATGAGTGGATTCAGACTCGACATGACCAGATAAATTTGATTGATGAGAAGAGGTTAGCAGCTGTTTGTCATGGCCAGATGTACCAGAAACGAATGATCAAAGCTTTTAATAAGAAGGTTAAGCCAAAGGTATATCAGGTTGGTGACTTGGTAATCAAGCGTATCACATTACCACAGGGTGATCCTAGGGGCAAGTGGACTCCTACATATGAAGGACCATTTGTAGTCAAAACAGTATTCTCAGGAGGTGCCATGATGCTTACTACTATGGATGGTGAAGACTTCCCACAGCCTGTAAACGCAGACATAGTTAAAAAATACTACGCATGAAGAAGAGACCCGCTAGGTTGACTGGCCTAGGAAAAAATAAGGGCATCCCGGCGAACCAAAAGGGTTTGGGCAAAAATTAGGGATATATATAAAAAAATGTACACCCGGCAAGTCGAAAACCTGAAAAGGCGGCTTGGGCAAAAAAGGGTATCCCGGTGGATTGAAAACCTGAAGGGGCAATCCAGGAAAAAGTTAGGGATTAAAGCGTATGACTATGTCTTGTTTGGATCAACCATGTAAACTCCAACCAGTTATGCTACTTAATTCAAGTTCGAACAGATAAAGATCAATCCAATCGTTTCCGTCTCAACTACAGAAGATGAGATACTTTAAGATAATGGCAATAGTAGGATTGAAACTCAATAGGATTATTTCTCACATAGCTGATTTTCTTTGTTTTGTAAAAATTTTATGACGAATTCCTCTTACTAAGATTTCTGTCTCCTTGTACAAACTTACCTATGTATAGGTTACTTTGTGATATAAATAAAATTTCATCTTTAAATCCAGATTTACTTTTACCCTATTTACATAAGCGAAACGTCCATTGGTTGTGTTTGAATGTATGTATGTTTTTGAATATGATTGATGTTTACCAAAAATGCATAAAATGCTTGAATATGATTGATGTTTACCAGAAATGCATGAAAATGAAGTAATAGTATTTACTAAGGACGAATGAAGGTAGGAATTCAACGAAGCTTCGCCGGTTCATCCCCACAAGATAACTACAAATCCCCAGTACAGCAAATCCATGCTTCAAGTTACATCTCCCCTTGAATTTATGTCCATCTCTTTTATCCTCAGTCGGGATACTCAGGAATTTATTCCTTCAAATAGAAGTACAAAGAACGAAGAACGAAGAAGGAAGGTTATAAATACTATACTATCAAACAAGACGGGAACGAATTTCTCATATTCTTCAGCAACGAATCGGGATTTATTTTCCCTAGCCAGCAGTTGTTATACGAAGATATCCAGACGCTTTGAGCCGCATGATTCATACATACATCATTTACATCATATCATAACATACATATCCATAAATGCATAATACATTTACTTATGTGCATCATACTATGCATGCATATATATTGCATAAACTAACATTCTCCTTGCAGGAAAGTTATATGCAGGTAAAACAATATCAACAATTCACAACAGGTCAGAAATGATCCACACATTACTCAAGATGTCCTCGGAGAGTAGACAAACGATCTGTACAAAGATCCATTCCCTAATCCATGATATTTAATCTTGACACTCTTTTGTCCTCGGAGAGTAGGCAAACGGTCTGTAAGAAGATCCATTCCCTAGTCCAGGATATTTCCAGAAGATTTCATCTATCTGGCCTTGAATAACAGGTAAACGGTCTATACAAAGATCCATTCCCTGGTTCAAGATATTTTTCAGAAGAACTAATCCTGACGTTCTTTTGGCCCTTGAATAGTAGGCAAACGGTCTATACAAAGATCCATTCCCTAATCCAAGATACTTCCAGAAGAGATAATCATCACGAAGATTTATTTCTACTGGTCTATTCAACAATTCAAACTATGTTGCATAAGTGATTCAGAGACGACCTATACAAAGACCTAGTACTGATATCCAGTATCAACATAAAGCTATCATCACATCCTGATACTTTAGATGGCATCTCTAAGCCCATCTCCAGTTCTTCCAAGTGGCATCTTCAAGCTCACTCCAACATATAAAACTAATCATCAGTGTTACTTTATGCACCGGAGAGTGCAAATTTTTGGGCTTTTGTGTTCAATCCCCTTCAACCTTCCAGGTCACGACTGGCACATACACCAATCTAACCCCTTAGGTTTCAGAAAATTGAACAGGGGCAGCTGTTGCACCCCAAAATTTGCCCTCCACAAGACAAAATATTGTGTACTAAGAGGTTCACAATGTTCACAAGACATCTCATGAGGTTCACAAGATTCACAATTAGTCAGAAAGTTTGACAATTCCCTCAGACAATGCCTTCTCCTAAGCAATGCATCTTAAACTAGGGTTTTGACTTTTATCAGGCTAAATGGACTTCCAAGACTTCAAGTGAGCTTCATATCATCTTATATGTGTTCAAGAATCCCCATGTCAAGTTTCAAGACTTTCCCAAAAGATTTGCTCAGTCAGATGATCAGATAGGTTAAAATCAGTCAAAGTAGTTAAAAAGTCAAACTGAGGTCAACTGTGGTCAAACCAAAGTCAAACTTCATGATTTTTTGCCAACATCAAGTATATGAGGTAAAATTCATCATTTTATCAAGGGTTGATCATGATTCATCAAGGAGATTTCAGATCATCAAGAATCAGGAGTTTCTAAATTAGGGTTTTAACAGGAAAAGTCAACTGAACTTTGACCAACCATAACTTTCACATGCTTCATCAAAATTTTTCCATACAAAGCTCATTTTGAAGGAAATTGAATTATCTACAACTTCGTGTCTCACAAGCCAATCCCAAAAATGCTTCATTTGGAAGGTATGAGCTAAGACATTATAGGTTCTTTTAAAAGTCAACAAAAAGTCAACAACTTCAAAAGAGCATAACTTGAGAATGGTAAAAGATATGGACATGAGACCAAAGAGGTTGATTAGAGGACTCTTTAAGCTTTCCAAAATGTCCAAGAACACTTTCATAGCATTAAAATTGAAGGATTTGTGCCCTTGCAAAGTTGGGAAATTTTTGAGAGGTTTATGAAGCAAATGGGGTCTTAAAACCAAAATTCACCAAATGGGCTTGCTTTTTTGTGATCCAATTACTTCCATGACATCATGCACGAAATTAAATTTATTTATTCATAATTTTATTCATTTTATTTTTATTTATTATGATTTTTTATGTTAAAAATCATTTTAAATTCAAATAAAAAATAAAATGATGAATATTTAATTTGATTTGGTTTCTAGAAAGTCTTAAATCATATTTGGACTTGATTGATACAAGAATAATGAGGATCATACCAAAATACCAAGGCTAGATCAAGGAAAATCAAATTTTTATATCACATCTTTTTCAATCTTAAAAGGTCCAAAAATCCACAAGTTTGATGAAACTCTTGACCTAATTTTGTTATATGGTATATAAACAACACATAGCAATGCAAAAGCCTCGAATTCAAGGGCTCAAGGATAAGTTTTGTATTTTCAAAGTTCATCAAAAATTTCAAATTCGGATTCTAATAATTTGTAGTTTTTCAGGTGAATGAAGTATACCAATCTCTTCCTTGCACATCACTGAGCATATATCAATAGCCATATGCATCTCAAAGCCCAAGAATTGATCAAACCGAATCAAAGTTCTTGGACATTCATGAATTTTTCATTTTCGTATATTTGTGCAAAATAAATTATATTTGATTGTTGTTTCTTGTTTATAGTGAGCTAATGATCGTATCTGGATACTTTAATTTGAGTTTTGGTACAGAATCAAAGACCTGCCATGTTAGGGTTCTAAGGAAACCGTGAATTGGGATTTCACTCAATAGGCGATTTTAATCCAAATTAGTGACATATTTGAGATCAATGGCCATCATATAGTTGATCTGGGCAATTAAAATGAGTTTATTGTGTGTGTTGTTCATGATTTAAGGTGCAGGTGTTATAGTGACGACGAAAATCCGTCACTAAAAGCTTTAGTGACGGACAAACCGTAGGTACAACCTAACTGGACGGCTGAAGCTAGGAGATGACCTCTGGCGCGAAAATATAATTCAAATAATGGACTTATTTTATTATGAATTTGTTTCATTATATTTCACAAACGAGCGCGTAACTCAGCTGGTTTTGGACATAAGCGTTTGAGGCCAAGGACCAGGGTTCGATCCCTTGGTTGTTCTTTTTTTGTTTAAAAGTTCATTTGTTAACAGGTTTATTATATTATTATTATGGGTCATTCAATAGTCACGCTGCGTACGCAGCCCAGTTGGTGGAATGCTGGTGGTGGATGCTGGGAGACCTGGGTTCGACCCCAGGCTCCAGCAAGTAAGTTTTGTTCATTATTTTTTTTGTTTGTCTCATTAATTATTTTATATTTTAATATATATAACTAATTACGTTAATATTATCTAAATATGATTAACATTGTTAATATTATTCAAATTATTTCTTTAACAAATAAAAAACCAATAATTTTCTTTATTTCACAATTTATGTTTTTTTTTAAAATATTTGTAAATAAATTAATTAAAAGTTTAAAAACATAAACCCTAATTTATTTTCTAATTTCTAAAAACCCTAATTTCTTTTAAAATTTTAATTTCTCACTTTAATTATTTTTGTTTAAATATTATACTTAATAAATATTTCTAATATATATAATTAAATCATTAATCATAGTTTATTTTGTAAATAAATTAGTATATCTTTATTATTTTATTTTCATCTCAAAATTCTTTAAAATTATTTATTTAAATCTAAAAATATTTAATTGATTTATATATATATATATATATATATATATATATATATATATATATATATATATATATATATATATATATATATATATATATATATATATATATTGTATATTATTACTAATCTTTCTTCTTGTAATTATTTCATCACTAACCTTTTATTTAATTGTTTATTTTATTATATAATTATTATTTAAATTGTTTTTATTATTATTATGTAACTGTAAAAGCATTGTAATAGTCGTAGTATTTTATTGTTTATTTATTTATAAATATATTGCTATGGTTAGTAAAATAGGGAGTGATAACATGTTTGTATTTTAAAATTAATTTAGATCACTAATTATAAGATAAATATTTGAATTTGTACACGCACACACGTAAGTCGATCTTTGATCGTCATCTCACTTCTTAAGGATATCCCTCATGTTGCCTAAAATAAAATGGTCAAGTAAGGTGTCTAAGAGCAAAGTCCCTTCTCCTAAAAATATCATCAAGTCCCTTTACGATTATAAGATCACGTCCCTTCGAGGTTGCCTTCGTAAATGATCTTGTCCCTTTCGAATAAAAGATGATAAGTCCCTTCGAATTGCTAAGACACCTTACAGTTGCCTAAACACAGATGACCCTTCACATGTCCCATACAACATCCAAGGTAATGACTACATATTCCTTAATAATAGGGATAGTCTTACCATTGAAAGAATATTTCAGAACATAAAAGATTCAATTTAGGGTAGGTTCCTCTTAAGTACTTGCTCACTCTTTCAAAAACATTTCATTACACTTCACATTTTTAAACAATTTTCAAAATAAAGTCTTTATATATATCCATACAAGGATCATTATAAAGTACTTAAGAAAATTTTCAATCACACACTACACTTCTCAAAACAATTTAAAGTGAGCTAAGTAACTAAGAGCCCATGGATAACCATGGATGTAAAGGGTGCTAACACCTTCCCTTTACATAACCTACCCCCCGAACCCAAAAATCTTTTAAGGTCTTTCCTGTTCTTTTATGCCCTTTCCTTTGGATAAAATAAAAGTCGGTGGCGACTTTTGCTATCCGCAACATTTAACTAAAGTCAGTTCTCCCACCGTGTTACAGTAGTTAGTTAGGGTTAGGGTTGGAAAAGGAATATTCCACCTTGGAATATTCCTTGGAACACTCTAGAAGATGGTAGAACATGGTAGAAACATCCAAGGGAAATGGAGTGGAATTGAAATGGAAAAACAAGAGGGAAAGAATGAAAGGGAATGTGGAAGGAAAGTGGAAGGAAAAAGGAAAGAAAAGGGAGGGAAAGGTGAAATTTTTCCTTTTTGGTTGGTTAGCTTGGAAGTGGTTTGGATTATTTTTGGTATATTATTTTTCTCTTGAACTCCAATGTTCGGCAAGCCTCGATCGACCACACACTTTATGCAAAGGATGACAAATGATTTATTTATTTATTTTTTCAAATGCGATGCGATGATATGCAGAATGATGCAAGAATGAAGCATACACTGCTCGAGGTTGATAATAAATAAGATTGCAAATTTTGGGGTGTTACAGGCATGAAACTTGAAATTATGTGATTTTTGCCAACTTTGAAAGGCCATATCTTGAGTTCTAAGATGAATCAAGACATGTTCTAGTACTTTTTGAAAATGGGAAGACATAATATACAACTTTCATGCCCAAGATTTTTCATTTGAAGCATTTTTGGTCATGAAAGAATAGGTTGAATATCTTTCCCAAAATGGAAAGTTTCCATTACAAGTCATTTCCAAAAATGGAAAGTTTGCATTTGGCACAAAATTATTCAATCTTGTGAACTTCCAACAACTTATAAGATCAAATAAAGATCATAGAACTTCAATTTGATGAAAATGATCCTTTGGTACCCTTGTTGGGGGCCTCAGATGCCCTGATTTTGACTTAACTTGCTCAAGAAGTTACCCAATGATCAGATGACTTCCATAATGAACTTCTTCATCAAAATTGATACACATGATCCTTATAACATATTAAGAACATTAGAAACAAGAATGACTAAAAAATTTGGATTTAAGGCCTCTGAAACCAAAACCCTAATTCTGGTCATCTGTGTAGGAAAACCCTAGCTCTACTTCCATGCCTTTGCAAATCTTTGTGATTTCTTGACTTTCATGAACTTTGGGGAGCATGATATGATCATATAACACACATGTACCCTCTTGGAAATCTTCAAGACCATTGGTATGGCTCAGATTGATTCTTGGATTGCTTAGATCACAAACCCTAGATGCAGATGAAATTGAACTATGCAGATGAAACAAATATGCAATATGAGGTGTAATGCTTATGTTAAAACAAAAAATGAAAGATCACAAGCCATGGTGTGAGGAAAAGTGTGGGCAAATTTGGGGTGTTTACACTTGTGATGTGATGATGCATAATCCCTTGTCAATTGTGTGAAAATTCATGTGGTTTGCATTTAATTTTATTTCTGAGAGTTAAGGTTTCATTTCTGAGAAGATTTAATCTTGGTGTTTGGTTAAGTTTTGGGTGAGATTAACCTCGGATTTGGGTTCATAAGAGAGAAATATGGGGGGTTAGGGTTTAGGTATTTGAGTTTTTACCGGAGTAGAGGTGGTGCCAACGTGCACCACCACCCTCTCCGATGATTTTTTTTTTTGTTTTCCCGACGAGAATTTGAAAAAAGAGAGAGAGTCGTGAGAGAGCGAGTGAAAGATAATGAGAGAAAGGGATTGATGAGGAGTATTTTTAATTTCTGTTAGTTTTAGTTTTTATATAAAAAAATTATTTTATTTTATTTCATGACCTGCATTCTTGGAAAACAAGTGTGAGTGTCCAATGTTGAACACTTGTCACCGGAGTGTTAAGCCCTCCTGCACCGCCTATCCGATAGCATCACCATACACCCTCTTTCCAGTCCTTAGATCAGTCAGTAGTTTGACCCCAGGAATGATCAACGAATCTAATCCCATCCCATAGTCAACTAGTTGACCCGTGGTTCACCATATGAACCTCAGCGCCTTTTGGGCCTCTCTCTTTTGGGCTTTTTGCTTTTCAGCTATCCACAACCCCCGTTTTACTGATTTCTAGCCCATTTGTATTTTGTTTTAGTTTCTTTTATTTCTAGTTATTATTATTGATGTATATTATAAAAAAAATAAAAAATATTTCCTTTATTTTAGTAAAATTTGTTTTATAAAATATTTAGTTTAGTTTTTAATTTAATTTCTTTTCATTTATTTATTTTCACTTACTATATCTAAAAAACCAAAAAAAAAATTTCTTATTTATTTCTTAATTTTCGTTTATTCTAAAAACCCAAAAAAATATTTCTTTATCTTTATTAAACTTTTGTTATTTAAAAAATTATTATTATTATTATTATTATTATTATTATTATTATTTTTATTTTCACATTTAGTTTTTTTATTAATTTTTATTTATTATTTTCTTTAAGTCGATGGTGAACATTTAATAATTGTGATTCAAGCTTAATTAATAGCTTGACATCCGATTCTCACCGCAACAATATGCCTCGTTAAAACCTTACTAGAAAAAACCCAGTGGGAAAAAATCTAGTGAAGGAAAAAGAGTACAATATCCTTTCATTTCTCCCCCTCAGCTGAACGATCATTTCTTCGATGAAGACCCATCTTTTGTACTAGTTGATTAAGAGTTCTACTTGGGAGTGACTTTGTGAAAAAGGTCTGCAAGATTATCACTTGAATAGATTTTTTGGATGCTTATATCACCTATCTTTTGAAGGTCATGAGTAAAAAAGAACTTTGGAGAAATGTGTTTTGTCTGGTCTCCTTTAATGTATCCATCTTTCAATTGAGCGATGCATGCAGTGTTATCTTCGTATATTTCCGTTGTATTTAATTTTTCATAAGATAACCCATAAGTATTTTGTATGTGTTGAATTAAGAATCTCAACCAAACGCATTCTCGACTTACCTCTTGTAATGCTAAAAGTTCGGCATGATTAGATGATGTTGCTGTTATGGTTTGTTTTACTGATCTCCATGAAATAGTTGCACCACCACATGTAAACAAATAACCTGTTTGTGACAAACCATTATGGGGATCTGACAACTAACTTGCATATGCATAACCAGTTAATTCAAATCTGGTTACTTTGGTATAAAACAAACATGTGTCTATAGTACCTTTAAGGTAACAAAGTATATGTTTGACTCTGTTCCAATGTCTTCGTGTAGGTTAAAAATTGTATCTTGCTAAATGATTGACAACAAATGATATATCAAGACGTGTATAATTAGCAATGTACATTAGTGTTTCAATTGCACTGAGATATGGTACTTAAGGACCAACCATTGGAATAGACAACGGGTGACATTTGTCCATATAGAAGCATTTTAACACCTTTTCTATATATCCTTCTTGATGTACAAATATTCCTTTGTCCAAATGCTCAATTTGTAAACCTAGACATAATTTTGTCTTTCCTAGGTCCTTCATCTCAAACTCTTTCTTTAATTTCATAGCTTTTGGAAGCTCTTTAGGAGTTCTAATAATATTTATGTCATCCACATAGATAACTATTATTGCAAATTATTTTCCTGATCTTTTTATAAAAATACAAGGACAAATGGAGTTATTTGTATATCCCTCTTTAAGCAAATACTCATTGAGACGATTATACCACATGCATCCAAATTATTTCAGCCCATAGAGAGATTTGTTCAATTTTATGGAGTAGCTTTCTCGATATCCGGAGCTGTGTGCATATGGTATTTTGAACCCTTCAGGGAGTTTCATGTAAATTTCACTATCAAGTGAACCATACAGATAAGCTGTTACAACATTCATCATGTGAAAATTAAGTCCTTCATGTGCTACTAGGCTTATTAGATATCGAAAAGTGCTTGCATCCATTACGGATGAATATGTATCATCAAAATCAATTTCAGGTCTTTGCGAAAATCCTTGAGCGACAAGTCGAGCTTTGTATCTCACAATTTCATTTTTTTTATTTCGTTTTTGTACGAAAACCCATATCTATCCAACTGGCTTCACCCCTTGAGGTGTTCGGACTACAGGTCCAAAAACCTGCCTTTTGTAGAGTGAGTTTAGTTCTGCTTCAATTGCATCTTTCCATTTTGGTCAGTCCTCACTTTTCCTACAAATTATAATGGACGTTGGTTCATGATCCTCTTTGTCATTTATCTCATATAACGCTATATTGTATGCAAAAACATCATCAATGTCGACTTCATTTCAGTTCTATTGTATTCCATGTTGGACATAATTTATTGAGATCTCTTTATTTTCATGAGTTTTAGGTACCTGATCAATCTCTTCTAGAGATGAAATGTTTATTATGTCTGATGCTTCTTTTAGATTTTATATATCCTCACTTGGGCCATCTTTATTCTTAGCTCCCATTCTTATTCGAGGATTTTTATCTTTGGAACCAATTGGTCTGCCACGCTTCAGGCGTGGTTGAGACTCATCGGATTGTCTAATAGGGATATCAATTTTTATTGGAGCATTTGAAGCCGGTATATATGATTTAGTCACACCTTTTGGACCAGTGAATGCATTTGGTAATTGATTTGCTAAGTTTTGCAGCTGAATTATCTTTTGAACTTCTAGTTCACATTATTTTGTTTGAGGATCAAGATGAGATAATGATAATTCATTCCAACTGATCTTTTTTCCAGCTTATTATCCTCTCCCCCTAATGCTGGAAAATTTGATTCGTCAAAATGACAATCAGCAAAACGGGCAGTGAATAAATCTCCTGTTGTTGGTTCAAGGTACTTTACAATAGATGGAGATTCATATCCAACATATATTCCTATTCTCCTTTGAGGACCCATCTTATTGCGTTGTGGTAGAGAAGTTGGAACATACAATGTACATCCAAAAATTCTTAGATGGTAAATATTAAGCTCTTTACCAAAAACTAATTGTAGAGGAGAAGAGGTGTGATAACTCGTTGGCCTTATGCGAATCAATGTTGCAGCATGCAAAATTGCATGTCCCCAAGCAGAAACAGGGAGTTTGCATCTCATAATAAGTGGTCTTGCAATTAATTTTATATGTTTAATAAATGATCCTGCAAGTTAATTTTGTGTATGAACATGTGCTACTATATGTTCAATGTCAATTCCAATAGACATACAATACCCATTAAATGCTTGAGATGAAAATTCTGCAGCATTATCAAGACGTATTTTCTTGACAGGATAATCAGGGAAATGAGCTCTTATTTGAAACAGTTGAGCTATCAATCTCGCAAACGCCTGGTTGCGGGATGACAACAAACAAACATGTGACCATCTAGTTGATGCATTAATTAAAACCATAAAATATCTAAATGGTCCATATGATGGGTGTATTGGACCACAAATATCACCATGTATACGCTCAAAAAAATTGATAGACTCATTTCCAATTTTTGTTGGTGATGGTCGAATTATCAATTTCCCTTGTGAGCAAGAGCTTCATGAAAATTTATTTGATTGAATAACTTCTCGACTCATTAATTGATGACTGCATGAAAGTTCAATTATTTTTTGCATCATTACATAATCGTGATGGCCCAACCGGTCATGCCAAACTAGAAATTTATCATTATTTATAAACTTTTGGTTTATAGTTGTATGTGATTCGATTGTACTAATATAAGTGTAGTACAAGCTAGAGGATAAAGTCGGTAGCTTTTCCATTACACATTTTGTATTCGAATTGTATTTTGTAATACAAAGATATTCAATACCTATCTTATCTCTTGTTTCAATATGACATCCATTTAGGTAAATATCTTTGAAACTTAATAGATTTCTATGAGACTTTGGGGAATATAATGCATTATCAATATGCAATAATATTCCTTCACATAACACCAAAGTGGCGCTTCTGGAGCCTTCAATTATTTTCGAGGTGTCAGATATAGTACTGTCAACAGTCTTTCGATTCATTAATTTAGAGAAATATCTTTTATTCTTGAGAATTGTGTGGGTTGTTGCACTGTCAGCAAGGCATATGTCTTTATTATTGTGCTAGTGTCGATATTCATTCTAAAAACAATAATAAGTTTTAACAATTATAAGCGCACTTTAAAGACACAAGTAATTTAAATAAATTATGTAAGCAAACAAGTAGAAAACACACTTTATTTAAAACATTAAAAAAATTTCAAAACATCCACACAAAACTTCCATAAAAATTTATTAATAATTGGAAAAAAAATTTCCATAAATTTTATTTCTTGACGCTTCCATCTCCAATAAGGTGATCAATTCTTCCATCTGGATCATCAAAGAAGTCATCAATATCTAAATGGGTAACATCCATATTACCGTAATTTGGATCATCATTTTCATTAGCAAAGTGAGACTCAATCTTTGCATTTTTATTTTTCAGTGATTTTTGATAAAGATCGATAAGGAGTTTTAGAGTACGACAAGTGCGACTCCAATGACCTTTTCCTCCATAACGATAATAAGTATTTTCATTGGTTTTGCTACTCTGACCCCCTTTTTTATTCTTTTCAACATTTTGCCACTTCTGGTGGAAAAATGTGTTCTTATGATTACTATTGCGACCATAATCAAAACCAAAATCACGAGCATAATTACGACCATGACCATATGCGCTTAGCGCTTATACGTCTGCGACCATGGTTTTTTCCAAAGTGGTTGTGCCTTGCTACATTCACTTCAGGGAATAGATTTGTATCAGTGGGACGAACCTCATGATTTTTCATCAATAGTTTATTATTTTTCTCAGCCACGAGAAGACAAGATATTAGGTCATAATATTTATTAAATCCTTTTTCTTGATATTGTTGCTGCACGAGCACATTGGATGCATGAAAAGTAGAAAATGTTTTTTCTAATATATCTTTATCAATTATGTTTTCTCCATGTAGTGTCAGTTGAGAAGTCATTCTAAACATTGCAGAATTATAATCACTTACACTTTTAAAATCCTGCAAACGTAAATGCATCCAATCACATCGAGCTTTTGGTAGGATAACCGTTTTTTTATGATCATATCTATCCTTCAAATTTTCCCACAAGATATGTGGGTCAATTATAGTAAGATATTCATTTTTAAGGTCCTCATGGAGGTGACAACGAAGGAATATCATGGATTTTGCCTTTTGTTGATCAGTTGATTTAGTGCCTTTCGTAATATTGTCACTGTGACCTTCTGTGCTTAAATGAATTTAAGCATTTAGAGCCCATGTCAAATAGTTCTTTCCCGAAATATCAAGATCCCCAAAATCCAATTTCGTAAGGTTTAACATACTTAGTTCTATAATAATAATAATAAAATAGATAAAAAAAATTATTGATGAAAACTAATGTCTCTAGGATTGTGAGGAGTATTATGAAAGATATGGCAAATGTGATGAACCTGAGAGCTTGGAATAATAGTCAGATTCAAGATAGATTCAGCAACAAGGACATGTACAATGAGATGAATGAAGTTGATAATGTGATGTGGAGAAAAGTTTTCTTTAATAATCCTGCTAGACCAAGAGCAATGAACATATTATGGATGGCCTGTCATATGAGAATGGCTTCAAAAGTCAGACTACAGAAAATAAGAATGGTGGCTGAGGATTGTTGTAGTTTCTGCAGAGAAAGGGAAACTCATGAGCATCTATTCTTCTGATGTCCTGCCCTGATGCAAATTTGGAGCAAATTGTTGGTTTGGCTGAACATAACACATAGGCCTACTATATGGAGAGACAAGTTGAAGTGGATTTTGAAGAAGACAAACACTAGAAGCAACATAAATGTTGTTCTAAAATGTGCATTTCCTGAAGTTGTCTATGAGATTTGGAATTGTAGGAATTCTATGTATTTTAAGAAAGCTGATATTTGTGAGGGTGTGTTCGCATTCGTTTCTGGCGAACAACCTCTGGTTAACCAATTTCTTCAGAAAACTGGGTCACTTGCAGGACCAACCATACAAGTCCTGGGATACATGTGCATTGTTTCTGTCGAACTACTCTTAGAATTTGGTGACTGATTTGTGGTTTGTTTTATCAGTATTGTCAAAGTATTAAGAACTTTGATTTTGCAAGTAAAGTAAAGTTTGAACTTAAAGATGAAATAAAGTTAAAAGTTTAAACAAGAACAAAAAGACATGTCGAAGGCTGTAAACTTGCAGAAACGTAAATAAAGTTTAAAAATGACAAAAAAACTTGAAGCATAAACAAGTAAATTAAATAACTTTGAAATATAACTGGTGTTCAAACGTACATTGTTCCAAATCTTAGACTCATTTTCTCTCACACTGGGTACTTAGAGTTTTTAAACAGGAATTTTGTATCAATTTTCACACACCTATTCTAACCACAAACTATCCTATTTATACATAAACACAATAACTGCTTAGAACGGAAAAACTATAACTAAACGACAAGTGTCAGCCTGCATGTAAATTTCTTCTCTGAAACCTCCATGTGTCCAACTGCCAAAGGTTACAACCTTTTGAATTTGAATCTCTTCCTTGGTGATGAAAACCTTGGAACTCTTCAAAACTGTCGAAACCCTTTTAAAAAAAAAAAAAATTCTTCAACACTTGCCAAATACTCTTTTGTCAGATGTTCTCTTCTGTCGAAATCGTTGAAAGACTACCTTCTGTCGAACCGTCGAAAGAGAACTTTCTTCTACCAAATACTTAGTCACAAATACCTTCCCAACTTTATTCTGCCAGCACAACATTTATCTCTCTGTCGAAGTAATGGGGTTTTAAACCCTGTCAGCAATCCTTGAAATTCCTTCCTTTTATTATCTTTCGACAACGATAATCTCAAAACCCTTAATTTCAGTCTTGTCGAAATTATGGGTTTACAAATTGCCCCCCAGCAAAGATGTTTTCGACTATCCTTGGAGAAATATCTTTTGCTGTCGAAATGACCTTTGACTTCCTGTCAGTTGCATTTATTGTAAAGTGACTTTGTTGAGTCCCAAGAAAACATCATGATTTCCACTTTATCAAAACGTCATGTCTAGCCCACGTTTTTACACAATCTCCCATAACCCTAGATTGTAGGTAAATCATGGCTTCCCACCAACTGCCATTTTCTAACTTCCACTAAGGGCTCAAAAACACACGTTTCCACTTCCCAATTAAAAGAAACCTTTTCATTTTCCCTTTATTTAATATTAATTATTTATTTCAAACTCTATAAATACCACTTTCAACAACATTTCACACTTTCCACCTTCTCAACTCTTCTCTTCTAAACGCAAAACTCCATTTTAAGACCTCTCAAGCTTCTGTTTCTTCAAACTCTTCATCAAATCAATGGCTCCTCCAAAGACTACCACTGGACAAAGTGCAAAGAAGACAAAGAAGACCATGGATCTTCCTCCTGCTCACGTGTTATCTGGGCCTACACAAACACAGCACCAACAATACTTCCCAGAACCCCCAAATGAAAGGGAAAAGGCAAGCATTTACAAGTCACAGGTAATGATCCCCATTTCTGTTTCTGGAATTCATCATGCTATGTTAGGTCCTATTTTTGATCCCACTGTGGACCCTAACCGTTTAAAAGAATTTTACCCATGCTATTCTGCTTCCAAACCCATAGCTGCTAACAAAAACCCTAAACCTGTCGAAGCCTCATCAAAAGAACCTGAAGTCCTTATGGCTTCGACAGAGATAGATCTGTCTTATCTAAATCAAAATAGGATTTTTAGGAGTCCCCCTTTGACGAAAGATCCCTCTGAGTACCAAACATGGCTTTCCAGGGTCGAAAAAGCCAAAGAAAAGTTTTGGAAGAAAACTGGTATTTATGACTTAATCCAATTGTCGAAGGAAGGTCCCCGTTATTGCCAAAATATGCTGTTAGCCTCCTTGTACTTTTGGGATAGTACTTATAATACTTTCCACTTACCTTGTGGAATGATGACTCCCACCCTATTCGACATAGCAGCCATAACTGGCCTTAGTCCTTTAGGAGAGATATTTAACCCTGAACACTTGAACAAGGATCCCATAGGCTTCGACACAAAACATGCTGGGTATTCTGTTTTCATAGCCCATCACCAAGGTGAAAGCAATGAAGAAGTCTCTGATAGAGAGCACATTGCTTTCCTCAGCCTGTGGTTGTCCAAATTTGTCTTCTGTACAAGGTCCCTTCAGGTGGCCAGAAGTTTCATCATTATGGCTAATCAACTTCATAATGGAGTTGCATTCTGCCTGAGTGAGCTACTTCTAGCAAACCTTTATGAATCCTTAAGTGAGAGTGTAAGCAACCTCAAAACCCTTAAGGATAAAGGTAACATTAGCCTTACAGGCCCTTTTTGGCTCCTACAACTATGGCTGAATGCCACTTTTGAACACTTCATCCCCATCAAAATGCCAGTTGCCGAAGAAGCAGTAAAGGAAAGGCGCGTCGAATGGCCTAGGCTAGTTCAACTGACCCCTACAGATGATAACATAAGTCTTCAACAAGCATTTACTGGCTACATCATGATGTTCGCCAAACGCTACAAATTTTCCCCTTCAATGGCCCCATTCGCCAAAAGGCAAGTAGGTCCAAGATGGTTTACCAGAAGACTCCCAGTAGAGAATCAGAAAGATGAAGACTCCTACATTTCCATTTGGGAAGCTTTTCTTATGCCCAGACACTTCTTTTCTCATCATAGCCTCAACAACACAAAGGTATCTCTTATTGTCTACCAACCCAATCTGGTAGCTAGGCAGTTTGGATTAATCCAGACGAAGACGAAGCCTATCTACCACAAGAAAGGTGCTATTATTTTCTACAACTCATTTCACCATTTCGACATAAGCTTAGAGCTGTACAACAAGTTTTTTGACCCAACTCTGGAAGTTTATCCCACCATCTTTATACCAAACTTCCTCTGTACTGAAGAGTTCGACGTCTGGTGGAAAGAATATTACATCAACAGATTTTTCGACGTAGCAACTTTCACTACTCTTCTGACAAATGCTTTTACCTTTGTGCAGGACAAGAAGAAAAAAGGTACAGACCAACATATCAAAGAAGTTCAAAAGTTTCAAAAGTATTTTGAAACTATTTACAGGCCTGATGATCTTCGTCGAACCATAGCTGAAGCAGCAGTATCTTTAAAATTCAAATTCACAGAGAAATTAAATAAGCTGTGGTTTCCTTCATCACTTCCACCACATGCACACTACGACTTTGCATTCACAACCTTTCCTCCAAAATTCCCTCCACTCCCTTCTGCAGAATTTGGAGTGGCCTTGTGTCCTCCATTTCCAGATTGGTTTGTATGTGGATCAGACTTAAAATTGCTCCGTGAAAGAAACAAAAAACCTGCCGAACGCGTGGTTGCGACGAAGTATCATCTGCACAACTTCACTGGACACCTTCATATTGGGATTGAACATGTTACTGTAGACGAACCCATTCTTGAAGGTGTCGAAGAGACTACATTTTTCTTTTTGCTTCTAACTCCTTTTATTATTATATCAATGTTCATGCAACTTTTCTTTTTCAGCTGTTAGAATTGTCAGGAAGACTGCTGGTGAAGGAACTTCTTCTAAGACAGTCGAAAAGTCTCCTACAACTGCCAAAAAGGTTTCGACAAAACAAAAAAACATCCCTCCTTATTTGTGCACTTCATATTTTCTTATACTGAATATTTCTTTTCTTTCTCTTGTAGGTAACTCGTACCCCAGCAAAGAAAAGGAAAACAGAAGAAAAAGAGGCAAGCGTCGAAGAGTCTGAAGACGAATCCCCTGAACCCCAACCTTTGAAAAGAAACAAAGGTCTAAGGATCAAAACAGTAGCATCTCAAAGATCAATAGTCCAAAGACGAACTCCACCTGCCAGCCCAGTCAAACAAATTCCTACAAGGAGTGAAAGAAGTGGAGACTCAAGTGCACACACTGAAATTCCTCAGGTAAATACTTCGACAAACAATCTTTTCAACCTTGACTTTATGTACTCATCTCATAACTTTCTTTCATGTTTTCTGCAGGTTGTCATTGATGTCGAAGAGACTTCTACAATCCAAGAAGAGCATGCTCCTTCTAATTCTGAGAAAACTTTGGCTGAAAGACTCCAAGATGATGCCACTCCAGATGCAGGTGTCCCTGGACCTCAAACCTTGGATGAATTCGACCTCAGTGATTCTGAGTCTTCTGGCAACAACTCTCCTTTTCGACCAGACCCTACTGCAGAAACAGTAAATCCAGATCAAGATGCACCACTTCCACCACCAGCTGTTATACCAGAAATTAATGAAGATGCCCCTGCTCAAAATGTATCAACTCCAGACCCAACTGACACCACACCAGCTGACCAAGAAAATGTCGAAGAAGAGGTCACTCTGTCGAATCAACCAGAAGTCAACCTGAGCATTGGAGGAACCTCTCAAAACATTCCTTCTTCATCAAAGGTTCCTGTCGAAACCTCTCTGGGTACTGATTCGACAAGTTTATCACATGAAGAGATTGAGAGCTTGAAGGTCAGAAAACCCTTTGAATATTTGAAAGCTTTGCTCGACACCAGGTATAACTTCCAAGATTCCTCTCCCAGTGGTTCGACAGCTTCAGGGGCTACTTCTGACCTTCAACCAATCAGCGTCATTATGGATGAGATCAAGACAAGGATCCTTGGAGTTGACCTGTTTGAAGTCTTGGCTGAGAATGCTTCTGCTCAACATGATCTGAAGAAGCTTCTGAAAAGTGCCAACTTGTTGGAGGCTTCGACTAAGGAAAGCCGTTTGGTGATGGATCTGATATCTTTGATTGATTCTGTTAGCGCTGATCTGGTTCGACAGAAAGACTTCTCCCAAAAAATCACAGCCAAGTCTGAAGAGCAAGTTTCAGCATGGAACACAGTGGCTTCTTCGACAGAAAGGATTTCAAAGCTGAATAAGCTTTCTGACGAATACACTAAAGCTACTGCTGAGTGTGAAAACAATATTCAAGCCTACCAAGCCCAGATTGCTGATCTTCAAAGAAAAATTCTTCAGGAAAAAGAACGTCAGACCTCTCTCCAAAAACCAAATCAGGAAGCAATAGACAGTGAACTCCAGAAGGGACTACAACACGCAGAAACAGCCCAGCAACTTCGCAAGGAGCTTGACGAAATGACTGTCAGCAAGAGCCTTTGTGAGCGTCGAATTCAACTCCAAAAGAAAAAATTCGACGAGCTCAAAGCCACATTCTTTCGACAGTGATTTTGTAATAGGACTTAGGGATTTTATTTGTTTTGGGATATTTCCTTTTAGCACTTTTATATGTAATGTTATTTTACGCCATTTGTTTGGCGAAGACAAGTTTCGTTTGCAATTTTAATTTGTTCTTATTTTTATTTCGTGCAATGTTGGTTTATACTTCTTTAAGTACTTCCCATTTATTTTCATCACTCTTCTATCTTTTTCTATTTCTTCGACTTCGTATGCACCATTGGAAAAAACTCTTAGAATTTTAAAAGGTCCTTCCCACTTAGGGGACCATTTTCCCATCACTCTGTCTTTCTTCTCCATGGGCAAAATCACTTTCCAAACTAAATCATTTACTAAAAAGGCTTTGAATTTTACTTTTTTGTTATAAAACTTTTCAACTCTCTCTTTCTGCCTTCTTATTAATTCTAAAGCACGCAACCTTTCTTCGTCTAAATCAACCAATTCATCCATCATCATACTCCAATAGATTTCAGATGGAATCTCATGATGTCTTTGAATTCGTATTGACTGTAAACAGATTTCGACAGGCAATACTGCATCATGTCCATAGGTTAATTTAAATGGGGTGGAATTAGTTGCTTCCTTAGGAGATGTTCGACAAGCCCAAAGGATTTGATCCAGGGTCTTATGCCAATTTCTGGTTTTTTTACCCACATGTTTCTTTATCAGGTTTATTACTACTTTGTTGGCTGCTTCGACCTGGCCATTTGCTTGGGCATAATAGGGTGTCGAAGTCAACAACTTAAAACCTGTCTCTCTTGCAAATGCTTGCATATTTCTGCCAGTAAACACAGATCCTTGATCAGTGGTTATAGTCTCTGGTATTCCAAATCTATACATTATGTGTTTCTGGATGAAATCTATGACTGCTTCCTGATCTACATTTGTCAAAGGTATGGCTTCAATCCACTTAGTGAAATAGTCTACTCCTACTAAAATGTACTTCTGCCCTTTTGAAGAAGCTGGTCGAATCTCACCAATCAAATCTAAAGCCCAACCTCTGAATGGCCAAGGCTTTACAATAGAATGTAACTCACTTGCTGGCACATGAGGTATGCCTGCATGGATTTGACATTCCTGACACCCTTTTGCAAATTCGACACAGTCCCTTAGCATGGTTGGCCAGTACATCCCTTGTCGAAATAATAACCATTTCATTTTATGTCCTGCTTGGTGGGCACCACATGCACCACTGTGTATATTCGACAAAGCTATATAAGCTTCAGTCTCTCCAAGGCATTTTAGTAGAACTCCTTCTGCAGTCTTTTTAAACAATTCATTTCCAAAGAGTACATAACTTATAGCTCTGTACCTTATCTTTCTTTCGACTGTTTGGTTTGGATTTTGTAAATAATCTTTGATGGGTTTTCTCCAATCTCCAACTTCTAGATCACCTACATTGAAAATTTCAAAGTTCTCTTCATCACCATATCCCAATCTCATTGTCTCCAAATCAGATGGGGACAGTTTGGTGGATAAGACTTTGCCTCTCACTTCGACAACCTTCATCAGATTTTCCTTCGACACTTTATACCCTGAAGCCAACTGAGCCAAGTCATTTGCTTCTTGATTTTCTAATCTGGGAATGTGTCTAAAGACTACACTGTCGAATCTCTTGAGGAGTCTGTTAGCTATCACAAAATACATGATCAAATTTTCTTTGACACATTTATACTCTTTCTTCAATTGTTTTATCACCAGCTCAGAGTCACCCATTATTTCGACCTCTGTTGCCCCCAGTTCCAACAAAATTTCAAGTCCAGCAATTAAAGCTTCATATTCTGCCTCATTATTTGAACAGAATCCTTCTATTTTATACTTGAACTTTGTTGGAATTTTATTGGGAGAAATAATTAACACCCCAACTCCTGTTCCATTTTTATGACTGGAACCATCAAAATACAACCTCCAAGGCTCTTTTTCGACATAATTTGTCTCATCTCCAAGTATGGAGTGGTCAGCTATAAAGTCAGCAACTACTTGCCCTTTAACAGCTTTTAGAGGCATATATTTTAAAGAATATTCAGTCAAGGCTAAAGCCCATTTTCCAATTCGACTATGCAGAATAGACTTAGACAACATATGTTTTATTACGTCGAAATGAGAAGATATATGTACATCAACGGGTTTTATATAATGCTTCAACTTTATACAAGAGAAATATACACATAAACATAATTTCTCTATTATACTATATCTAGTTTCAACATCATTTAAGACTCTGCTGAGATAATAAATGGCTCTTTCGACGCCATGTTCATCTTCTTGACAAAGCATACTTCCTAATGTTCTGTCAGATGCTGATATATAGAGCCTCATGCTTCTTTTTCGACAAGGAGATATTAAAACTGGAGGGTTTGCCAGATACTCCTTGATCTTGTCAAAGGCATCTTGCTGCTCTTGCCCCCAAGTGAAACCTTCCTTCTTTAGTCGAAGCAGAGGTGAGAAGGCCTGAGTCTTTCCACTAAGGTTGGAGATGAACCTTCTGAGAAAGTTGATTTTTCCTAGTAGAGACTGCAATTCCTTCTTTGTCGATGGCGCTTTTGCTTCCATTATTGCTTTAGCTTTGTTTTCATTAATTTCAATCCCTTTCTTGTGGACCACAAAGCCTAAGAAGTCCCCTGCCTGCACACCAAAAGCACATTTAAGAGGATTCATTTTCAAACCAAACTTCCTCATCCTTTCAAAGGACTGTCGAAGATGGTTAATATGGTCCAAGCCTGAAGCAGATTTAATCACAATGTCATCTATATAAATTTGCATAAATGTTTCGATGAAATCATGAAAAATAGAATTCATAGCTCTTTGGTAAGTAGCTCCAGCATTTTTCAAACCAAAGGGCATGACTACCCACTCATATGTTCCTATTGCTCCTGGACAACGAAAAGCTGTTTTTGAAACGTCTTCTTCAGCAATGAAAATCTGGTTGTAACCAGAATAGCCATCAAGCATACTTAGATACTCATGGCCTGCTGCAGAATCTACTAGCATTTCTGCTACTGGCATAGGATACTCATCCTTAGGGGTGGCTGAGTTCAGATCTCTAAAATCAATACACACCCTTAATGTGCCATTTTTCTTAATCACAGGAACAATATTAGCAATCCATTCGACATACCTTGTTGTACGGATGAATTTGCATTTTAGAAGCCTTTCGACTTCCTCTTTGATTTTCGACAGAATCTCAGGTGCAAAACGTCTGGGGTTCTGCTTTATTGGCTTCTTCCCTTCCAGTATTGGCAACTTCAATTCTACCAAACTTCTGTCTAAACCAGGCATTTCGTCATAATCCCAGGCGAAGCAGTCTTTAAACTCATTCAGCAGTTGGATTATTTCGACTCTGAGTTGAGGATTCAACTTGGCACTGATGTAAGTGGGCCTTTTTTCTGACCCCAGTCCCAGATTAATCTCCTCTAAAGGGTCCTGTGCCACCATTTTCATATTGGTTGAGGTTGGATCCTTTTCGAACCCCAAAGGTTCGTCATCATAAATGGCATCAAGTCCTTGACTCTGCCATTCACCATTTGAGTCTTCAAAACTCTGATTTGTATGTTGCTCCTCAATATTTTCTTGAGGATATTGTCCTTCGACAACCTGAGTGCTGGCTTCGACAGCCATATTTCTAACTTCGGCCTCAAGGGCCGTTCTGAGTTGTTTTTCGGCTATATAAGCCGAAATCCTTTCCATTGCTGAGACTTCAGTCATTTTCACTGAATTCACTCCCCCATCCAGTTGGGTTGACATGGGCAGTTCCCCAAGTGTAATTTGTTTCCCCAATTATTTCTTTATCCCACTGGAAACCATGTGTAGGATGGAGGTACATGGAACAGTAAGCGTTGTCGGAAGCTGTCAGGTCGAAAGCAGCAGGATTGCATGGTGTTATATGGGCTAGGTTCTTGTCGAAGTTACGACTAGTGACATTGTTCACATCAGCTGTGAAGTAACTCTGATCTGCTTCAATGTTTTCGACAATCCCATCTGGCCTCCAGATTGCTATTCTTTGATGCATGGAGGATGGCACAGCCCCAATCCCATGGATCCATTCTCTTCCCAACAGCAAGTTGTAATTTGCTTTTGATGCTATCACCACAAACATTGTAGGCCTGGTGATGGATCCTACAGTCAAGTTCAATTGTATTACTCCCAGTGTTGTCCCTACTTTACCTTCATAATTGGACAGCACCATGTTGTGGGGCTTAGTGTCGGAGTCATCTTTTCCAATCCTCTTTATCATGTAGTGAGGAATTAAATTTACAGCCGCTCCACCATCTATCAGAATTTTGTTGACACCCACATTTTCTACCTTTCCTTTTATGAAGAGAGGCTTTAAGTGAGCCTTCATTGCATCATCTGGCTTTTCGAAGAAAGCATTTTGCTCTTCGACACAGCCATTATTCATTATGTAGTAGCATACAGGCTTCAAGCCTATGCTATCATCTACCATGTCATCCTCTTCATCTTCGACTTCCATTATCCTGTCAAAGTCTCTGGGCAGCACAGAAACCACATTGCAAGTTACGTCGAAAGAGGCATCTGATTCTGAACCAAATTCATCTGTGACTTCTTCGTCCACCGGCATTCTGTTGTTTGCTTTCTGCACTTCTGTGGTGTCACTAGATCCATTCTTCTCAGGGGTTTCTTTTTCTGCCAGAGGTATCCCCTTGTGTGTGATCTGCACACATTTGCTTGATTCAGCTTCCTTCTGCCCAACCTTTTTGTGTTCCACACTTTCCTTACCAATTTTCTTCTGCCTTTGGAATCTTCTCCATTGGGATCTGGACATAGGATTCTTCCCTTTGTAGTTTTCAGAGACGTATTTTGGCTTTGCCTCCTTTTTAACTTCCAATGAGGGACCCCTGTTCACTTCAAAACTCTTCCATCTCTTCTGACCTTGGGCATCCCTTATAGGTTGAACCCATTTGTTACCATTGGGTCTGTTGGATGGTTTGTAGGTGTTGAAATGTCTTTCTCTCACCCCTTGACTGTGATACTTCCCTCTTCTTGGGTCAAATCTTTCATCTCTAGTTGGTGGGACTGTTCCCCAATTTCTTTTCCTCTGGGTCTTTTCTGCTGCTTCTAAGTCATCAGCTGCTTTCTTGTCGAACACAGCACTGCATCTTGGGAAAAGCATGACTTCTGCATTTTTCCTTTGACACCTCTGGATGAATTCGACAAGACTCTCGTTCTCTTCTGGGTAAACCAACTTCTGATGCTTTTCTTGATGTTTCTTTCCTTTGTTGGTGTCTGGCCCTCCCTTTTGAGTGATTTCTACCATATGAATCCCAGCACTCCGTTCAGTTGTAATTTTCAATTTGTTCATTTTTTTGACTAGCATGATTTCCTCTGGGATGTCCTCCTTTGACTGACTCACATTGCCTTTTGGGTGTAAGCCCTTATAGATGTATTTGCAGCAATGTGCAAACCTTTCGACAGGATGTTCTTCAGTTCTGGTGGTACCACTGTTTATTGGTTCGACAGTGAGGGGATTGTCATCAGCCCCTGCTGTTTTGATCTCCTCTTGGTCAGGGCCTTCAGTGGCTTCTGTTTGGACAGTGAGGGTTTTGCTATCCTCCTCTTCGTCATCCTTTTTGAAAGAATCTCCCCATCCTGTGGGTTTGATTTTGTTGATATCTGTTTTGGAGCTTGGTGGTGCTGAATATTTCACCATGAAGTCGAACTTCCCATTTGACTCTCCCAAAGTGTCCCAGATCACCCCCTGCTCAGCATCTCTTTCGTAGTTTTTCTTGTCGAAGCTTCCTCCCACTTTGACTGTATTTCTTTCGTCGAAACCTTCAGTAGTTTCGATGGCATTCTCATTGTCGAAGTCTTCAGAAACTTTGACTTCTTTTTCCTCAGCTTGGTCAGTAGAATTATCACCTTCTTCCACCACATTGACATGGGTGTCGAAACCTTCAGAAGCTTCTATCATGGTGAAGTTGGTGTCGAAGCTTTCAGTAACTTCTACCATTTCAAAATTTTCTTCTGCCATGATCTCCATTTCGACCACGTTTACCATTTCTGGTTCAGCATAATTGGCCTCCACAACCTGCATGGGATTGGAGTCAATCTTCATCTGCTGCTTGCCTTTGTCTCCAAACTTCAGCCTTCCATTTTGGATTGCATTCTGGACAAGATCCCTGAAAAGGTAACATTGAGAAGTTTTATGACCCAAGAAATTATGGTATTTACAAAAACCTCTCTTTTTCTGTTGGTCTACAGGAGGCTCTTTAGTGCCTGCTGGTTTTATTAACTGACCATCTTTGACTAATAAATCAAATATCTCATCACACTTGGTGATGTCGAATGTATAGGTTCTTTTAGGGAACCTGTCATTCTTCTCCACTTCGACTGGATTTTTTCCATTCGACGGGGCTAAAACTTTACAAGAATATGGAGGGCCTTGTTTTAATTCTGCAAGATCAATTTCTTGCTGGTCGAAAATGACTGGTTCGTTTTCGTCATAATCATCTTCTTGAACTATTCCTACATAGGCCACTCTTTCCTTCTTGTTTTTATTTGATCTAAATTTCTCATTTTTTAGTCTTTCTATTTGCCTCACTCTGTCTGCCAGTTGTGCCATGTCTCTCAAGTATTGGGTATCCAGTTTTTTCCTTATGGAATAATCTAGACCCCCTGCAGCCATTTCGACTAGTTCTTGTTCCGGCACTTGTGTAAAGCATCTGGCTTTTAATAACCTAAACCTATTTAAATAGTCATCTATAGGTTCAGAAAATTTTCTTTTGACACTTGCCAACTCTTTCAAACTTATCTTGGTCTGTCCCATATAAAATTGTTCATGGAACAATCTCTCTAATTGGGTCCAAGTAAAGATTGAAGTTGCAGGAAGTGATGTAAACCAAGTGAAAGCATTTTTCGTCAAAGAACTTGGGAAATATTTCATCCTTAAGTTCTCATTATTAGCAATCTCTCCTGCCTCTATCAAATAACGCGCCACATGTTCTATGGTGGATTCACTAGTATCCCCTGAGAATTTTGTGAATTTGGGGACTTTCCACCTTGGTGGTAACTCTTGTTGTAAGACGAATTCAGACAAAGGGGAAGTATAACTAGGCCTTTGTAATCCTACGTTTACTCCATTTTGTGCCATTATTCTCTCAACCATGGTGGCAATATTATTTTCGACAGGCATGTTATTGTAACGCATTCTCTGCTGTAATACTTCGTCAGCATTTTGGTTTCTCTGGACTATTATCCTTCTTGGTTCCTGTCGAATAGGCTCTTCTACATTAGGTTGTTCGACTATCACCTCTTGCCCCCTGGGATTTTCATGAGGGTTCCCTAAGGGCCTTTGGTTTATAGTAAGTTCCTCTTCGACAGCCCTATTGGCAGGATTCTGGTTTAATTGCATTCTTTGTTGTGCTTGCGGGACTCCAAAAAAGTCAGCAATGCGTGCCATCTGTTCTGCCAATATTTGGTTTGTTTGGGTAGTGTTTTGTATTAAGGGATTGAACACGTCTCCCATTTGTTGTGTCAAAGCCTGCACCATATCATGATTGCTTTCATCCATCTGTTGACGAATTACTTGTGCAGAATGGTTTGTCAAAGCGGGCATATGGAAACCTGGTGGAATTTGATTCATTCTATTTCCATTTCCACCATATCCTGATCCCTGCAATGGTGATGACACTTGAACCATAGCATCAGAGAATAATGGTGACGAATTATATAGGCTTGCCATCATTGAAGTTGGCATTCCGTACGGTTGTTCCCTCCCAGTCAAAGGCTGAGAATAATTCAGATATGGCCTGAATGTATTTCCTCCAGGGGGAGGGGTTCCAAGGGGTCTGGCTTGTCCCATGGTGGAAGAACTAGGCATATTTTGGGATCCTGAACCCGTTGGTATGGAATCTCCCAAAGGAGGCCTAATTTGTTCTAAAACAGGGCCAGACATTGGTATTGCTCCTGACGAAGGGATAGGGTTGGAAACTGGTATTGTTTCGTCAGGAATGTTTGAAGTATTTGGCAAGTTAGCCATGTTTCTTCTTCTTGTTCTCTTTGGTCTTTCTACGTCGGTTACGGCTAGTTTACCGCTTCTAAGTATCATACAACGTAGCAAGGAACAAATTTTCTAAGAAGTTCTTTATTAGATAATTGTCTTAATGCACTGGTCCCACTGGGCGTGCCAATTTGTTCGCAGTCGTTTCTGGCGAACAACCTCTGGTTAACCAATTTCTTCAGAAAACTGGGTCACTTGCAGGACCAACCATACAAGTCCTGGGATACATGTGCATTGTTTCTGTCGAACTACTCTTAGAATTTGGTGACTGATTTGTGGTTTGTTTTATCAGTATTGTCAAAGTATTAAGAACTTTGATTTTGCAAGTAAAGTAAAGTTTGAACTTAAAGATGAAATAAAGTTAAAAGTTTAAACAAGAACAAAAAGACATGTCGAAGGCTGTAAACTTGCAGAAACGTAAATAAAGTTTAAAAATGACAAAAAAACTTGAAGCATAAACAAGTAAATTAAATAACTTTGAAATATAACTGGTGTTCAAACGTACATTGTTCCAAATCTTAGACTCATTTTCTCTCACACTGGGTACTTAGAGTTTTTAAACAAGAATTTTGTATCAATTTTCACACACCTATTCTAACCACAAACTATCCTATTTATACATAAACACAATAACTGCTTAGAACGGAAAAACTATAACTAAACGACAAGTGTCAGCCTGCATGTAAATTTCTTCTCTGAAACCTCCATGTGTCCAACTGCCAAAGGTTACAACCTTTTGAATTTGAATCTCTTCCTTGGTGATGAAAACCTTGTAACTCTTCAAAACTGTCGAAACCCTTTTAAAAAAAAAAAAATTCTTCAACACTTGCCAAATACTCTTTTGTCAGATGTCCTCTTCTGTCGAAATCGTTGAAAGACTACCTTCTGTCGAACCGTCGAAAGAGAACTTTCTTCTACCAAATACTTAGTCACAAATACCTTCCCAACTTTATTCTGCCAGCACAACATTTATCTCTCTGTCGAAGTAATGGGGTTTTAAACCCTGTCAGCAATCCTTGAAATTCCTTCCTTTTATTATCTTTCGACAACGATAATCTCAAAACCCTTAATTTCAGTCTTGTCGAAATTATGGGTTTACAGGGTGCAGATCAAAGAATTATTGATATTGTGGTTAACAGGTGTTGGGGTAAGCCCAAATTGAGGAAAACCATAGGCAACTTGATAATGATGTAATATTGCTAGGGTGGGCTTTTTAGTCTTTTTGCTTGCTAGATCTCTTTAGATCGCTTGGTTGTATCTTGTCTTTTTTGGTAATAAAGTATCTTTTTATCCAAAAAAAAAAATAGATAAAGAAAAATTAAGTATGAAAAATTATAATGAGATAATAATCATAAAGGCAATATTAAATAAATAAAAATAACACATTTATAAATTCCAATATTTAAAATAACACAATAGTAAATTGGATTAAAAGTTATCTACTTAAGAAAAATACCAAATCTAGTGACATAATACTTCATGCATTTTCTTTTAATTATAGTAACATGAAATAATATCTCAAAGAAATTTCAATCTCCTAAATTCTAATAGAGTGTTACAGGTTTTTCAGTATTATTTTGATATCCTTTAGGGGTGTTATGCTTTATAAGTTCTTTAGGAACTATATAAATGGTTTGTTACAAACAATGATCTAAAAATCATAACCATCCTTCAAGGATGCAAAAATTATTTATGTCATTCTTCTAGGATGACAATCTTTTGGCAATCTTTTAAAATTACAAAAGTCATCAATAATAATATGAATAAATTATATCACATACTCAACTATATTTTTTTTCTTTCTTATTTCCATGATTCTAAATGAATGATGGCAGAAGATTAATTTGAGATATAAGTGATAGAATCATACTTGAGGGCGTCGTGTTGATAACGTGTTGCAAAATTAAATAAAACAATAGAGAAATCAAATAAAGAAAGAGAATGAAGAAACTAATATTGTATTATCTTCTTCCAAAAGTATATTTTACATTGTAATATGTATCATATTTATAAGACCTAAGAGAGATAGAAAATCAAAGCCATTAAAAAGAAATAGGAAGAGGAAAGGAATAATATGAATGAACATCCACTAATATTATTATTCATAACAATGATATGGTTGAGAGATAACTTTGAACGTGATAAAATAATATATTTTTTTAATTATTATAAAATTCAGAAGAAAAAAAATTAGCGTTAAACAAATGTTTGGTTATGTGTTTAATTATTTTTGAATATTATAAAAAAATTAATTTTTGATGGGCCTAACTTTAAATATAATTGTAATAAAAAATAAATATCATTAAAAATATAATTTTTTATAATTAACTTCAAAAATAATTTTTTTTACATTGAGGTGTATTTGTATTAAATATGTTAATTATAAAAAATCAATGAATTAGATAGATATATTTTGAAAATCAATACCCGTAAAAGAAAAAGCATTAAATTATTAGAGATAGATATATTTAGTTAGTTAAAAGTGATGGTTAGGGCTGTTATACATAGTATGAAGTTAGTTAGTAACTAACAATCATGAAAGCTTCACTATATATGTGAATGCATTGATGTAAGAAAACTGATGATGATGAATACATTTCTCACACATGTTAGAATATCTAGCATGATTTTCTCTTCTCTCTCAATCTTCATCTTCTTCTTATCCTCACCCTTTCTATCATGAACTTTCACAGTTCTAATATGGTATCATACGCCTAAAGGGACCGTTTCAATCCGTTGCATCATCATCGTCGTCGTCGCTATCATCTTCATACCAACAGTGGTGCAAGTTGCTTCAAAGAAGCATTGAATTTTGTTTAAAAAGTTGCAGAGAAAAGAAAGCTTCAAAGAAGCTTGGTGCAAGTTGCTTCAAAGAAGCATCAATTGTCATTCAGAAAGTTGCAGAGCAACACAAGCTTCAAAGAAACATCGCTTTTCATTCAGAAAGTTGCAGAGCAAAGCAAGCTTCAAAGAAGTTTGGTGCAACGTGATTCAAAGAAGCATCCATGTTTTGGTCTGAAAGTTGCTGAGCATAACAAGCTTCAAAGAAGCATGGTACAAGTTACTTCAAAAAGGTATGATTTTTGTTTCGTAAGTTGTAGACCAAAGTAAACTTCAAAGAAGTTTTAGTTTTACAGTTAGGCCACTGTTTTCTCTCTCCCTATATGCCTTTAGATCTGTTCTGTGCATGGAAGCAACACGTGAGACTGATATTTCTACAAACAAAGATCAAAACTGGCATCTTTTCTACCATCAAGAACGACCCTCAATGTCTTTCTCTCTCACTGACGGTTGCAAGAAGAGAAAACGATAGCCCAAGATTTTTCGGCTACAATCCTTCGCAGACCCTGGTTGTCCGATTTCACCTTCAGGCCCTTTCCGTGAAAATGTTCGTTTCTTTCTTCAAGAAGCTTGTGAGCCCGAAGATTACATGGTTTTAGGTTGGAATGGCTAATTTGTATCGAAGACAAGGTACCATTTTATGATTCCGATGGACAATATGCGACATAAACCGTTAAAAGAATAAGCTCTAGATAATCATATTCATCTGGTATATGGTGTGGTTCATTGCAATGGTTATGGCCATTTGGTATGTCTTAATGGCAGTGAAAGTGGTTCCAAATTTCTCAGTGGGAGAGAGATCATGGATATATGGGACAAAATCTATAGCAATCTTATAGCAAGGCAAATTGCAGTAGAAGATGCTTCAAGGAAAAGGTCGATGGATATCGATTATTACATGGAGTTGCTTATGGTTATTCTTGGTTTGGTAGATGGGGCTTTATGTTTTGTCGCGGAAGCTTTGGTGCAACAGAACAAAACTACTATGAAGCAATTGAAACTCTTGGTTTATTAGCTCGTGACGAGGTTGCAATAGATTTGAGTAAGACAAAGTGCCATAAATATATAAAACATATGATTCGTTTCTATAGAGATATGGGTGCAACACAAATCATCAGAATTAGAGAGCTTCTCAGATTCATGCTCACTGTCAAGTCTCGTCGACCCGTGTCAAAGATAACAATCACCTGTTATTCTGGTTCTAATTCTGCTGCTGCTTCACCTTCTTATTCTACTACAACATTTCTGTCAAGAAATTCAACCAAACATGCACTTTCATGTAGTAGATCGGATTCCACGAGTAAGGAGAAATAAATAAGATATAAGAAATTCAACACAACAATGGTGAATATCGATAGTAGATGGCAAACAAGGAGACCAGAGTTTGCAACTCAAGTGATTGTTGATGCATTGAAAGAAGACAAATTGTATTATTTCTTTAGCACGTTTTATGCCATCAGGATTGTTCCAGTCCTCACTATTGATATGAAGAGGTGACGTGCAGTGAAGAAAACTTTGGTTCTATTAGGGTCAATATGTTCATCCACCAATTTTAACCATGTTCTCATCACTCTCTCGTATGCTTCTGGCCTAGGGGGCTTCATCATATTCTGTCGCCCCTTCATCAAACAATCCCCACATTATTATACTGTTTAATATGATATGCATATTTGGATCATTTGAATTTGATTTTACAAGAAATGGGGACCAGTAGAAATCTACCATAGTAATTACATTTTCTAGCTCCTCAATTTTCAAGATTGCAAAAGATCTAGTCTTGTACCAAGTCTTCTTATCAGAAGTAATTACATTCTCTGGCTCTTCACATTGTTTCATGTCAAGCTCAAGGTTTCATCTTTCAAGCCACCATGAGCTTGAGGGGAAGTATTAGATATATATATATATATATATATATATATATATATATATATATATATATATATATATATATATAATATATATATATATATATATATATATATATATATATATATATATAGTTAGTTAGTTAGTTAGTTAGTTAGTTAGTTAGTTAGTTAAAAATGATGGTTAGGGTTGTTATACATAGTATGAAGTTAGTTAGTAACTAACAATCATGAAAGCTTCACTATATATGTGAATGCATTGATGTAAGAAAATTGATGATGGTGAATACGATTCTCACACATGTTAGAATATCTTGCATGATTTTCTCTTCTCTTTCAATCTTCATAGTTCTAATATAAATAAACACAGTACAAAATACTAGGAGTGTTCATGGGTTGAGTTGGGTCTAATTTGATTAAATCCAATATCCGACCCGATCAATATTCTTTGGATTGAGTTGAGTGTTCAACTCATACTTTTAAGACTAAACTTGAATTAAACCAATCCGTTTATCAATGAGTTAGGTTGGGTTCGTGGGTCACCCACTAAACATAATTTTAAAATTCTAAATAAAATATATCAATTTAATTAACTTATTTATATTACAAAACATTAAAAAAAATCATAAACTTTTAGTATTCAATTTGAATAAAATTTATTGATTAATACCTAAAAACTCTTTTATGATTCATATAAAGTTAGAAAAATATACAAATGACATAAAATATAATTTAAAAAATAAGATATATTTTTCTTTGAATAAATAAAATTGATCTCTCAAATTTGATTTAGACTTATGCTTTTACAATTAATAAAAAATATATATATATATATATATATATATATATATATATATATATATATATATATATATATATATATATATATATATATATATATATATATATATATATATATATATATATATATATATATATATATACGAACATTCTAAGAATTATGTTAGATAATTTATAAATAAAATAAAAATAGTGTGATATATATCAATGAGATGCGTTTGTGGATTTAAAATTTCAAACTTGTTACTCAAATCAAATATCAATAGATTTGAATGAGTTGGTTCGAGTTGAACCCATTTAAGATTGAATTGGATAAAAATAAGAGTTAGGTTGAATTAAATGAATGAGTTTGCAGGTTAGCCCGTACCTACAAAAACCGTTACAAAATACAATAAAATGTACCGAGCGAGTGTAACTATTGAAGGGAATATCCAGAAGAAATCATTGACCAATTAAATAAACCATCTTTATTTCTAAAGAATCAAACAAATTATTACTATGATTAAGAAACATCTGAATTGTGACCGAGGAAAAAAAAGGGAAATTTCTGTGATGTTTCATTTTCAATTCTTTAGTTTATAGAATAAGCATTTTCCATTATAGAAATGATCTGCACTTTAGCTGTATCTTATTGTCACTTTAAAAAAACACGTAAAAAATAAAAAGAAAAACTTTAAATTGCTGAGCTGTTTTTATTTATTTAACAAAATATTTTGGTGTGCTGTTGAAAACTACCTAGCTTACAAAATTGTGCTCAACATGCCAGCCTGTTCTTTCAAACTTACCTCAACTTGTCAATTAAGTTAACCAATCAAAATGAATCACTGTGTTCTAAAAATAAATCACATAATTAATCATTTATTAAGTAAAACAAAATGTAGAATTATCCAAAATATAGTTTTGAAAATGAATCCTCTACCATTAAAATTCATACTAATTCACTCAACTAAAGTATTATAACCCGCTTGATCATAAATAATTTAAAAAATATTTATTTAAATAATAACCGTGTGATTTTAAACAAACAATAACCCGCTTGATATTTATCTGTATTCTTAATTTTTTTATTTATTTTGGTGACTCGATATTTATACTTACAAGTAAAGTAAGTATCGAACATGTCTGACCGTTTGATCAAAATCAGATAAAAATATCATCATATTTAATCTTTTGACCGCGTAAATCCAAATCTAAATTAAATAAAAATTCAAATTTTATTTAAAGCATATGAGACATAAAAAAAAGCTGTTTTTTTTAATATGAAACATTATTAATACCTTGCTTTACTCTCTCAAACTAGTCCTCTCTCTCTCTCAACATACTCTCTTATTCACAAAATTCCATAACAAATCTCTCTGATTTTCTTTCATTTATTTTTCAAAAACCAATCATACATAACCAAAAAAAAATATATGACCCTTTAGTGTTCATACACCATTGATGTTGAAGAAAATTCTCTAATCATCTTCCATTGCCATTGTTCAAAATTCATTTTTATTCTTACACTGATGGCACCAAATTCAGTGACAATATCAACTGACAAAGCCAATGATTTCACTTTGTTACATGTTCATGATTTGGATTCTCCAATCTTTCAAGAAAAGCAAAAAAAATCAGCAAGTACAAAACAGTTTACTTGGGTTATTCTCCTTAAACTCCACAAAGTTCTCACGTGTTTGACATGGTTGACAACTGGTCTCAAATCAATGGTTTCTTTGGTGAAAAAGAGAGTTTCATTGTCTGATATAGGTGATGAGAATCCGAAGAACACAACGCGGTTATACAGATTCATCAAGTTTTTTCTTGCTCTTTCAATTGTTGCTTTGGTTGTTGAAATCATTGCTCATTTCAATCAGTGGAATTTGCTTGTGTTTCAACCTTGGGAGGTGAAGAGTCTCTTGCAATGGTTTTATTTGGGTTGGTTGTCTTTTAGAGAGAATTATGTTGGTCCTTTGGTTTTGCTTGTGTCGAAATTTTGTATTGTGTTGTTCTTGATTCAGTCTTTGGATCGACTTGTTCTTTGTGTTGGATGCTTTTGGATCAAGTATAAGAAGTTGAAACCTGTGATTGATGATGATGCTTATGATGTTGAGGATCCTTTAAGCTTCCCTATGGTTCTTGTTCAGATTCCAATGTGTAATGAAAGAGAGGTAACGAAATGCTGCAACTTTATTCTAATTTATAGTTTATGATTTCCTTCAAACAGTTTGTGTGCATATTGGATTCAATTATGATTGCAATTTGGTGGATAGGTTTATATTTGATTTTCCAATTTTATGTTTTTTTTGGCCGAATTGTCCCCGGTTCCGGGGAAAGGGGTCTGGTAATTCGGAGTTCATTTGATAGGTAAGTAAAGTCTGGTCAATGATTGCTCAGGATAAAGTTCGAATTTGAGTATTCCCGATGGATTTTACCTTCATTGGTAATCCGGAATTTGGCTTGGTAAGTAATGTCTGGCTAAAGATTGTTCGAGCCAAAGTTTGTACTCGGGTAGTTATGATCAATTCGAACTTCATCGGAGCTTATGTGTGTGAGTGTATTGGACGAATTATGAAAGGAATTCGATAGTCTTGTTCGAATTTCAACTTTCTTTTTTGGTCTTAAACCTTTAATTCTCGTAAATGGTAAGTAGTAAGTAAAGTCTGATCAATGATTGTTCCAATCAGAGTTCAAATTCAAGTAATCCCAATCGATTTAACATTCATTGGAGCTCATTAGTCATCTGATGCTGACACTTTTTCTTCTTCTTTTGAATGAAGGTTTATTCACAATCAATTGGTGCTGCTTGTGAACTTGATTGGCCAAAAGACAGAATACTAGTTCAAGTCTTGGATGATTCAGATGATCCTAGTTTACAGATGCTTATCAAAGAGGAGGTTTCGTCTTGGAAAGAAAAAGGCGTCAACATTGTTTATCGACATAGATTGATCAGAACTGGTTATAAAGCTGGAAATCTTAAGTCAGCTATGTCATGTGATTATGTCAAAGATTATGAATTTGTCGCAATATTTGATGCAGATTTTCAGCCAAATCCCGATTACCTCAAACTAACCATTCCTCATTTCAAGGTATGCATTATAATTCTGTCGAAAATTTCAAATATTGTCTCTGATATAGGCGTGGGAATAAGTCAGGCCAGCAAACTGGGGCCTACGGCCTAGCCTATTCCCACTCCTAATCAGTACTTTTGTCTGTGAAAATGGAAAAAGGAAACCAGAAGTAAACGGTGGTAACGATTTTTGCGACTTTTTGTTTATAGGGAAAACCTGACTTGGGATTAGTTCAAGCAAGATGGTCATATGTGAACAAAGACGAGAATCTTCTGACGAGGCTTCAAAACATCAACTTGTGTTTTCACTTTGAAGTTGAACAACAAGTGAATGGCCATTTCTTAAATTTCTTTGGATTCAATGGAACGGCCGGTGTTTGGAGGATCGAAGCTTTGGAAGATTCAGGTGGGTGGTTGGAGAGGACAACAGTTGAGGACATGGACATAGCAGTAAGGGCACATTTGAATGGATGGAAATTCATATATCTTAATGATGTTAAAGTTCTTTGTGAATTACCTGAATCTTATGAAGCTTATAAGAAACAACAACATCGGTGGCATTCTGGTCCTATGCAACTTTTTAGGCTCTGTCTTCCTGCGGTCATAACTTCAAAGGTATTGTTTGTTTTCCTTCTTTTTTCCGACTTTATATCGAGTAACATGGTTCTGCGATATCGAATAACATGGTTTTAAATCGTGGTCTATAAGTGTAGTGGCTTTTGTAACATAAAGTTTTTGGGGTCTTTTTGTATTGACATTTTTAAATCGCGGTCTATAAGTGTAGTTGCTTGTGTAATAAGTTTTCTGAATTTCGATTTGCTATTTGTTGCAGATATCAATTTGGAAGAAAGCAAATCTAATATTTTTGTTCTTCTTATTGAGGAAACTTATACTTCCCTTCTACTCATTCACCTTATTCTGCATCATACTACCCTTAACAATGTTCATACCCGAAGCCGAATTACCTCTTTGGGTAATCTGTTACGTCCCTATCGTCATGTCATTCATAAACATCCTTCCATCACCAAAATCCGTCCCTTTCCTTGTCCCATATCTTCTTTTTGAGAACACAATGTCGGTTACAAAGTTCAACGCAATGGTTTCCGGATTATTTCAACTTGGAAGTGCTTACGAATGGGTTGTGACAAAGAAAACAGGTAGAGCATCTGAGTCAGATTTGTTTGCGTTAGCCGAAAGAGAATCAAAGTCTTCGAATGAAGACAAGCTTCATAGAAGACATTCGGAATCTGGTTTGGAGTTATTAGGAAAAATTCAGAAATCAGAAGTGATTGTAAAGAAGAAGAGAAACAAACTCTATAGGAAAGAATTAGCACTTGCTTTTCTTTTACTCACAGCTTCTGCAAGAAGTCTTTTATCAGAACATGGTGTTCATTTCTATTTTTTGCTTTTTCAAGGTTTGTCATTTCTTGTAATGGGTTTGGACTTGATTGGTGAACAAGTTAGCTAAAACAAATGTTTTGCTTTTGCTTGTTTTTGACACCAATATCTAAGTCTGTTTGGATTGACTTATTGTTAAAAGCACTTACGAAAACAGCTTATGACAATGTTATAAGCTGTTTTCCGCTTATTTTTGTAAGTACTTTAAGATATGAACAATTTGTACACAAGTACTTATATGATAAGCGATTTTAAGTTCTTATATCAGTTGAAAGAACTATATCAGCTGATAAGAAATGAGATATAGAGTAAAGTTGATTGATTGTATAATCATAAAATGTTAAGAATTTATAGAGACAAGAATGTATTCTTTTGTTCAGCTTACAATTTTTTTATAGACTTGAAATTTGTTGGAGAATTATATCATTTGTTTGGTTTCTTATTTTTGTTGTTTTTCACTTATGTAAAGTTTTAGGATGAAGAAAATTACCTTTTGGCTTTTAGATTATTTACCATTAAATCAAATGAGCCAGGCACCTCAGGTAGGCAAATGATGAAGCTCAGTAGAGTTAGTCCAGTCTTGAAATTCAGACATTGGTAATTTGCTGGGGAGTGGTTTTCTCTATGCTCATTGGATCATAAGATTACATTGATGTCACCTATGAAGCACAAAGATAAATCAACAAGGTTGCATAGTGGCTTGAGCTTTGACCAAAGGGTTCTTCTTTTGATGTAGCATGTTAATGCATAAACAGCTACCATGTCAAAAGTGATTTTTGCATCAGAAAGAGTAAAGGCAACATATTGATCATCCACTTGCATCACATAAGGGTTAAGGTGTGTCTTACAAATTTACTAGAGGTTTGGAAGAAAATTACTTCTCTCATTTAAGGCAAATGTGTTAAAGTTAAACCTTTGCAGCCATCTAAAAGGGCAGGGCATTTGAATTCATCCAAGGTTATCAATAGATATGAGGTCAGGTCTATCAGAGAGAATGATCCTCTTAAGTGCCCATCTAGAAGGGAAGTTGGCAAGACCCCTTATGTAAAAAACACTTCATTTGGAAGGTCTTGGAGTTCTAGCCTTTGATTTGGCTCCATATCCACCCTCTGGACTTGGAGCTTTCTTAATTGTTCTATGGGTAACCATCTTAAAACTAGATGGTGGTGCTTCCTTCTCTATTGCATCAAAGAGAGTGTGTAGTACTCCAATTTTGTCTAAGAAAGTGATGACTAAATATCAAGTGTATTAATTGTATTAATTGTATCGAAGTAATAAAGTTCTAAATTTTTGTCCATAAAGATTGAGTTATTTTAAAAAGGTGATTAATGTGCGATGAAAGTAAACAAGGGTGATTTTTTAGGTCTAATTTGCAAAAATAAATTGCAATAACAAAGTTCTTGGAAAATACAAGATAGATAAAGCGATCAAGTTTCGTTTTGAGTCTATTGGCTATCATTGTTGGTAATTGCGTCTAATTTCTTGAAGTGATTCTCTACAATTATGATAAATTAACACAATCGTTATTCTCGAAAATCGGTGAAGGCAGACGATATCCAACTTCCCGGAATGTAAACTCATACACGGGGAACCTCAATCCTTGATAACGCGAGCATATCCTATGCTCGGGCTTTGGAGAAAAAGCCCTCAAATTAACGGGGTCCCCTTTCTTGTAGTGGTCGATCACGTTGAACACATCTGAGTCATCGACGACGAAGAGTGAGGCCGTTTCTTGAGGTTCCAGCATGATCCACGGTCGGTGCGCTACGTCCCAGGCGACGTTCTCCTCCAAAATATGATCATTATCTCTGTTGGTCGTTTCACCTGAAAAGTAGAGTAAAACAAGTGAATTCAACAAAATAATCCACCCTTCCACCGCAAGTCAAGTGAAAGGACGATATTAAAGTCAAGGACGTATCCTTGACTCAACCCCTTATCCACGAAACAAGGTTTCCAGGAATTAATTAACCTCAACTAGGACAAGATCTTCCCCGCGGGAGAAACTCTCCTCGACTATAAACTACAAATTCCTAACAGGGAAGACCCCTACATGCATAATTATCCCCGACGAGGGCCTAGTGCCCGACTACAAACACTGAAATTTCCTAGCAAAAGATCTAACAACCTTCTTTCATTCTAACCCTAATGTTCATTCTAATGTTCATGCATTCGTCAGGAACTTCATGAGATTTCCAGAAAATCCATGTGTTCTTCGAAGAACGCATGAACTTCATCCAGAAAATTCATGAAAGTCCAAGAAATTTGCAGAAAACATGGAGGTTGAAGATGAAAATCACATGAATCCATTTAAGACAATGAAGTTTGACGACTGAGGAAGAAGACTGGACAACGATGAAAGAAACTCCGGTAAGGGCAGAAGTTACAGAGCAAAAATATGGTGAGGGGAGGAATTTGCGTGAAGTATGTAAATAAGTTTATGTTCTCCCTTTTATAAGACTCTTGCTCGCATGGAGAAGCGCAAAGGGCAAAGCCATCATTGACTAAGCCTAGATTCCCTAGACCTTAGCAAAATATTTATTGCACCGTCATATGTGTCAAAAGGAATCAAATGATTTGTCTTCTTAAGATAAACTCTACATATTCCCAAGGCAACTCCCAAGCTTCCCCACATGTATCTTCCGGACATTAAAAACACTCCTTAAGGCGAATTTGTCCTCTTAGAGATCTGACATCCACTTGTCGGCCACACACGTCCCCGCGACACAATAATTGGCATCATGTCGACCACATTAACCCCTTTTCCTCCTCGAAAATTTTTGTTAGCTTAAGTCACCGTCCTTTAGACAAGAGCAACAACTTGAAGGGCTCTTGTTCTAGACTGGACTGGCAAGTGCCCTACGGCTGGGCAAAGTCCAATCTAGTCCAGCTATGAGCAAAGGCCCAACAAGCGATCTGAGACAATATATACGTTGGGGAGAAGATAACCGTTGGAGTTATAGCCATTGGGGATCTCCCCCTCATGCGTTTGGCAGTTCACGTGACCAACTACCTCTCCGAAACTCGCAGAAACAGTTGGACCAGGCCATGGCCCACGTGCCCACATATTTCGTCCACATGGATTCTTATATACCCTCCAGCGTCAGGTATTCAATTCAGTTCTATACTCTTACCTAAACGCTTTTTCTTTGCTTTCACTCTCCCACTAAAACTTACTTGAGCGTCAGAGTACCTTATAGGTACACCATCCTCTCTCCTACCACTGTTGTTGCTGTCCCACGCTGAAGGCTACGAGGACCTGTTCGAACTGATTAGAACACTTTTCTTGTAAGGAATGAAATTGTTTCAACCACTGTGTAGTCATATAATCCATTTTCTTCTTATTTGTATGGTTTAGAATCAATTTCCTTCTTATTCATGAAATTAAACCTAACAATCTTTGAAAAAATCAAGTGGAAACCAGTTTTGAAATCTTCGAAATCAATGTGTATAAATCAATTATGTAAGACTATTTTCTTTTAAAATCATTTTGTTGTTGCTGCAGAATTTGCAAAGAAAAACGAAGGAGAAGAGAGAAAAAGAAAGGGAGAAGTGAGAGAGGTGGCAGCTAGAGTTTGTGAAAGGGAGAAGAAGATTGTTTCATACATGTGTCTTTTGTTTTTTAAAATTTAAATTAATATGAAATAAAATAATTCTATGCCATCTAAATTTGTGGAGTTGAAGTGCCAACCAAACACAAGTTAACAAAATTTGACAAATTTTAACTTATAAGACCAATATGAATAACAAAATAATATTTAAGGGATTTAAAACTAATGTTTAATGGAAAATACTAACTAGTGCCCTCATGATACTTTTTAAGAACTTTAAATATTCTCTCCGTCTTATAATAAATGTTCTCTTTGAAATTTTCACATTTTTTAAGATAATGATTAATTGTATTGATTTCAATAATAAAATGAATATCATTTACTAAAATAACCCTATTAATAATAGTATATGAATTAAAATCCAATATATAAGAGTAAATTAGTGGAAAAAAATAATAAATATCACATTGATAATCTAAATGGACAAATAATTTGAGACAAATAAAAATAGGAAAGATGACATCTATTGTGAAACGGAGAGAGTAATAAATTTTTATAAAAATATATAAAATAATATATAATAATATGCATTAAAAATTGAATTATTTAAATTTTTTAAAGAATAATTTTTAAATATTGAATACTTAAATAGTGTCCTCACTTGTTAGCGAGACCCATGTTTAATATATATGAGATTAAACTGAAATCTAAAATTAAGTTAGAATGAGAGACCCATGTTTAATATATATGAGATTAAACTGAAATCTAAAATTAAGTTAGAATGAGAGACCCATGTTTAATATATATGAGATTAAACTGAAATCTAAAATTAAGTTAGAATGAAAGAATATATTAAGTCTAATAATAATAATAATAAAAAATTGTGTAAAGAGAGACGTTAAAAGAATCGGCGGTTCCATAGTAGCCATTAAAGGGTTGATGGGGTTAAGAACTCGTAAATTGAATAATTTATTTTTCTCTCCTTTCCAGGTTTCCCAAACACGACATCAACAGTTACAGTCTCATGTGTCACGTCTTGTCGTAAATTGAATAATTTTTGTTGTTCTCTCTCAAACTAAGATTAGTTGGAAATTGCAGTGTTACAATGGCTGAGCAAAATGACGCATTCTATGTTGTTAAAAAAGGGAATCTTGTTGGCATTTACAAGTCTTTAACTCATATCCAACCTTTACTTTCATCTTCTGTATGTCAAGTTTTTGTCTTTATAAATTTTCTGCATTTGGGTCTTAACGATTTCAAAGCAGTTATCATGTTTTGATTCTTTTTTTTCCATGCAGGTTTGTGGTGAGAGTGTAAGTGTTTATAAAGGGTTTTGTTTGCCTCAAGAAACCGAGGAGTATCTTGTCTCACATGGGCTTAAAGGAGCTACTTACTCTATCAGTGCTGCTAATGTTAATGCTGCTAGTTTTGGAAAACTTGTGGCTTGTCCTTATCAGGTTTGAGACACTCTTTGTTCTTACTTTTGTTCTTGTCTTAGATTTGGGATAAAGACCCATGAAGCCGACACATATGCGGATAATTGAACGTAACCAAATGTGTTATTGGTGTTAGATAACACGTCTTCGATTCGGAATTGTGCCAATTAGGTAGACAAAATAGTCCATGGATCCCAACTCGATTCATCAAAAAGACATGGTTAATTAGTCAAATTTACTTGGAACCAATGCCACGATGCGATTGCACTATGATCTTGAAAATCCGGTCGTACCTAACCTTCCAAATGTACCAAACTCCACTGTACTACGGCGCTATAGCAATATTAGCAATGCTATTTGAGAAAGTTGATTTTCCTCTCTTATTTTTATGCTGGATTGTATTGCATAGTGGTTCATCTTTAATTATCATTTTATCTTGTAACTTCTTAAGCTTATGCCATTTGTGTTTGGCAAGTCTGCTATTAGAAAAAATCCCAATTTCATGAAGAGATTGATATTCTTCCAGGATCCATATTCTTCTGGAGGAGGAGCTGTTGTGGTGAATTCCTCATCAAAGAGATTGCAAGGTGCATTACATGTTGATGATAGTGTAAGTTATCAAAAAGTATTCCTCTTATATTCTAAGGAATAAAGGCTTCTTTATTTGTCCAAAATAACTTTTTCCTACATATTTTGTGGTGTACTTTGAATACATGGGTTTTCATCCATCATTAACATTATTTTTTATAACGTCTTGAACTTTGTGTCATATCTCTTGCAAGTTTGCAATTTGGGAAACGTTTAACTTTAAAAAGAGATTGATTTTCTGTCAGAATCCTAATTCTAATGGAGGAAGAACAATTATGGGGAATTCCTCGTCACAAAATTGTGCCATGCAGCTTGATACTAATGTGAGTTGTCAGTTTTAGAATATCATCAACCAATAATTTCAGTTACCGATTTGAGTAACATAGAACTTTTATTTTTACAGAAGGGAGGTGGAGGTGAATCAATTTCATTTTCAACAAATGTGCAAAGGAAGCATTGTATAAGTGGATTACAACCACAAACAGACTTGTCTACTAATACTTGCGTAAGTTTTTGTGTTTTGCGTGGTTAATATCAGATGTCAGCTTAATCTTAAGAGATTGACTTAGTAACTTAATACCAGGGATGAAGTTCAAATCTGTCACTTCACAGATAGATATATTATCTATTTTGATTCTCTCTAAATAGAGGTTTACATAACTTCCATTTATCTATTAAATAGATAATGCAACTACAAAAATTATTGCAGATTTCTTGTACACTTAACTTTGATGGTGCATCTAAAGGGAATCCAGGACTTGCCGGCGCGGGAGCAATTTTGAGAGTAGACGATGGAAGCAAGGTGTCTATTTTGTGCCCATAATATTATGTTAATATGTGAAAACAACTTCTTAATCTTATTTCACCATAGGTCTATCGTTTGCGTGAAGGAGTTGGTATTGCTACGAGTAATGTTGCCGAGTACAGAGCCTTGATTTTAGGACTAAAACAAGCTCTCAAAAAAGGATATAAGCATATCTGTGTTAAAGGAGACTCCTTACTTGTTTGTAATCAGGTTTGTTATTGCTAAAAGATACAAAATATCCATCAATATTGTTAAGTAGTGGTGCAATAGCCTATAGCTTAGCAGAATTTTTGAACCTCCACAATTGCTAATATGCACTGTTCCTAATAATGCCATTGTTAATTGACAAAGTAGTAAAATAATCACCCATTAAGCAAGGCTAGAATTTTATAAATAAAAAATGTATTCATTCATTTCAAGCAACTTGGCTAGAATTTTATAAATAAAAAATGTATTCATTCATTTCGTAAAGTGTAACACTTTATTACAATTGAGAAATGGTTATCAAAAGGTTATGTTTTGAGTTAATAATAAAAATTCTGTTATTCATTCTTATTCAGTATCTTTTTGGGATCTTTCGTGTTGTTTAACTATTTGAATCCCTAATAAGGGCAGTATTTCTTTTTCTTCTTCTTGTTTTTTAACTATTTGAATCTCTAATAACTCCAAATCTATCCTAATGTTTTTGATAGTTATTTTACTATCAATTTTTTAAAAACTAACTTATATATGTAATTATTATAGGAAAACAAAATACTCAATCCTTTCTTTTACTTATACTCAATCCTTTCTTTTACTTATATTTTTCTTTTTTTCAATAAATCTACCTATAAAAAACTTAGATTTTTTTTTCAATAGAACTCTGTGTTTCTCAAAGTAGTGTTAGAGATAGTTTTTAATTTAGAGAGATTTTTTTTTTTGGAATTTAGTGTTTTTAGACAAAATATTGATTTTAAGCAATAGGGTCACAAGTTTGACAGGTGGAACCGGTTCCTCTTTGTATGCTTCTGAGTTTACTATTTATAATGACCCTCCTATGCATGCCTATCAATTTTTGATTCTTGTTAGGCACAAACTCGACAAAGACATGCAAAATAGTGGAAATTGCATTCCTAATCGCAATTATGACTATCATGTTACCTTAAGTTTTGAACTTTTTATACTTTTTCTAATCATTTTACTCTCATTTGTTATTGTTTGCTTTTGTTGCAGATTCAAGGTTTATGGAAAGTAAAAAACCCGAGTATGAGTTACTTATGCAATGAGACCAAAGAGTATAAGAATAAGTTTCTGTCATTCAAGATAAATCATATTCCAAGGGTAACCAATTTCAGGATTTTTTAATTTGCATGCCTATCTACCAAAGAAGTAATGTGATCCTAATGTTTGCATTAAGTTAGAATTAAAAAATGCATATTCTACCTATTAACTAGAAAACGAACATGCTACATTCATTGCTTAAAACATGTACATAATATTTAGAATCTGTTCATAAATAACATGTCTTTTTATGTTCAAGGAATATAACCGTGACGCTGATACTCAAGCAAACTCCGCCGTTAATCTTAAAGGTTAGACCTCAATACTTTTTTGAGTTGGCTATTTGTTGCTATTATATATATAGTAAATTTTATGGGATTTTGAACTTTTGCAGACGGTGAAGTTGAAGAAGACTGTGAGATAATATAATGATAAATTAGTAAGCATGTATGGGTTATGCTTTTGTCTTCTGTTAGTGAAAATTGAAGTGCATAAGTAACAAAGGTGTTAGCTAAATTTCTTGTATATAGTCTGTGCAACAGCTATTTTGCAAATAGGAATTCTAGATGTGATATGGAATGATGCCACATGTTTAAAATGAGTATCGGGGACGTTTTATCATTTGTCTACTTATTTTTAATACATGTCACTTTACTTTTTATATTATTTTAATTTGTTCACTATATTGTTAAGTAGTGGTGCAATAGCGTATAGCTCAGCAGAAATCTTGAACCTCTTCACAATTGCTGGTATGCACTATTCCTAATACCATTGTTAATGGACAAAGTAGTAACATAAAACATATCATATTCTAATGTTAGGAATGTTAACATCCTACCAAATATATTAAAATATATTTTAATATGGACATATGGTGATATTACTAATTACAATAAAAATGAAATTTTATCCCACTAAATGGAGTTGGTTATATGAATCAACTTTTGAAATAATGTTCTATCAAGACTATATTTTTATCTAAGTTGTTAAATTTGAGATTTTTTTTAATAACTTTTCTTATAATTTTCCTAAGTCTTCTTCTACCTCTAACAATTTGACCCCTTCGTTTGATCAACTCTCCTTACCATATAATCTAGATTATTTTCTCTACATGTCCAAATCACTGAAATCTTTTCTCTACCATTTTTTCTACTATAGGTGCTACCCAACACTCTCTCTGATATTGTCATTTCTAATTTTATCATGCTTAGTCTTACCACACATCTTGCGCAACATCCTCATCTCTACTATGTTTGCTTTATTCTTGTGTTGATTCTTAAACGGCTAACATTTTGTCTTATAGAAAATTACAGGTCTTACTGCGGTCCGATAAAACTTTTCCTTCAACTTAAATAATACATTTCTATCACATAAAATCCCTGAAGTCCTCCTTCATTTCAGTCACCTAGTTTGAATTAACTTTCACCTATAGGTTAGATATGTGGGAACCAAGCTTATTTTTTTGTTGCATTTAGGCGGCAATGCAATGACTCTTGCTCTTTTGACACTTTATTCGAGCCATACAACATGTTTACAGACAAAGACCTAACATTCACATTATTTGTGTTGGTTGTCAAAGTCCTAACATAACTCTCTCCTTTTGCTCGGGTGACTCTTGCTCTTTTGACACTTTATTCGAGCCTTGACACTTTATTCGAGCCATACAACATGTTTACGGACAAAGACCTAACATTCACATTATTTATGTTGGTTGTCAAAGTCCTAACATAACCCTCTCCTTTTGCTCGGCTATGCATAACAAAACTAAGTAGGATTAAATATTTGCATCCACAAAGAGTTGAACTCCAAACATCTCCCTCAATATCCCAAGCGCCTACCACTAGGTCAGGTTGTTTGTTGTTACATAAGGACTTTTCAGGACATCTATCTTAGTATTATTCTTGTTCAAACATACTTAACTGCAGATTTTCGATGAAATCTGATATATTAGTGTTGATATGATCACATCTAAGATAACTAATTAATAGTATAAAAATGTAATTTTATAGCACTGTAGTTAATGTGTTAGGGTCTCACATTACTCTACTTGAGATAAGAATGTATTTGATAGTAAGACTAGTATTCACAATTCATTTTATAAAGTTTAACAAATTGTTATTAAAGTTGAAAATAGAATATCACTATCATTTTCATTTGTTTTATTAATTTTATAAAGTGTAACAAATTGTTCTTATAGATGAGTTTCTCCCTTTAAAACAATATAGAAATTATACTATTCAACATTCTTTCTTTTGTTGCTTTTTTGTTGTTTTTTGTTTTTATTTGACTATTTGAATCTTTAATAACTCAAACTCTATTATAATGTTTGATGGTTATTTTACTATCAATCATTTTAAAAAATAACTTTTATAGCCTTCTGCTATCAATTATGTTAAAAGATAACTTATATAACTTAACTTTTTCTCAAGAGAACTTCGTGTTTCCTGAACGAATGTATTATATAGTATGATAGTTTTTAGTTTAGAGTGAAAGGGTTTTACGATTTTAGTGGTTTTTTAAACAAAAATTGATTTTAAGCAACATGATTAAAAGTTTGAATGGAGTAGCCGGTTCCTTTGTATGCTTCCTGAGGGTTGTAAAACACTTGATCTCATGAGTTTAAAGTGCCTACCAATTTTCGATTCTGGTTAGCCACAAACTCGACATGCAAGATCGTGGAAATATGCGATTCAAGATAAATCGCATACAAGTTTTGAACTTCTTATACTTTTTCTAATCATTTTACTCTCATTTGTTATTGTTGCAGATTCAAATACTTTTTCTAATCATTTGTTATAAGTTTTGCTTTTGTTACAGATTCAAGGTTTATGGAAAATAAAAAACCCAAATATGAGTTATTTATGCAATGAGGCCAAAGAGTATAAGAATAAGTTTCTGTCATTCAAGATAAATCATATTCCAAGGGTAACCAATTTCAGGATTTTTTAATTATGCCTATCTACCAAAGAAGTAATGTGATCCTAATATTTGCATTAAGTTAGAAATAAAAAATGCATATTCCACCTATTAACTAGAAGATGAACATGCTACATTCATTGCTTAAAACATGTACATAATATTTAGAATTTGTTCATAAATAACATGTCTTTTTTATGTTCAAGGAATATAACCGTGATGCTGATACTCAAGCAAACTCCGACGTTAATCCTAAAGGTTAGACCTCAATACTTTTTTGAGTTGGCTATTTGTTGCTATTATATATATAGTAAATTTTATGGGATTTTGAACTTTTGCAGACGGTGAAGTTGAAGAAGACTGTGAGATAATATAATGATAAATTAGTAGCATGCATGGGTTATGCTTTTGTCTTCTGTTACCGAAAATTGAAGTGTATTAGTAACAAAGGTTTAAACTAAATTTCTTGTATATAGGAATTCTAGATGTGATATTAAATGATGCCACATGTTTAAAATGAGTATCTATCCCCTCCGTTTTATCATTTGTCTACTTATTTTTAATACATGTCACTTTTAGGTTTTAAAATGAGTTGGTTATATGTTATATTTATTGTGTTATTTTTTTTATAGGTAATAAGTCCATACACATAAGACTACTTCACTCATTATTAAGTATTTTTTAGGTTTTTGTTTAAATATGAGAAAGAGAAACAACCAAAGGATCTTAAAGGTAAAAGAACTAGAGGGGGACTAACAAATCCTAATGTTATCATGCATAGAAGTCTTAGGTTAGTGTGGTATGAAGTCTATCCTAATGAAGAAGAAGGAAAGAAGAAAAGAAAAGAAGAAGAAGAAAGGAGGTAGAAAGCAACTTACTTCTCTTAAAGAAGTTAAGTTGTTTCCAAGAGGGGAGAAAAGAAGTTGAACAAATGATGACCTAAGATCATCACAATCACAAGTAGAAGGCATAAAAAAAAAAGAGAAAGAAATTTGAGATGTGGAAGTCTCATTCACATCTCTTTCTTACCATAACCCCTGAAAGTGTTAGAAATATTCACAAATGACAAGATAAGATCAAATAGGTTCAAACCATGGAAGAACAAGCATTTAAGTACCACAAACCAACAAGACTAGAACCTAATGATCATATAAGAGTTCTAATGTTAGTTATACAAACTCACACCAAAAGTAATGAAAGAATTCTCACAAACCACAAGCAAATCAAATATGAAGAAGTGAGATAAGAACATGCGATTAAGAGAAGCAAACAAGAAAAAACCACTAAGTATCATCAAAGTCAGAACCTAAACATGTTTATTATATGTCTAAGAAAGAAATACAATCATCACACAAAGGCATACAAGCACATTAGGTCAAAAGGAGGAAACATGAATAAGTTTGAAGTGAAGTGAGGCATACTTGTGAAAGTGTCACTTAGTGCACAAGGTAAACATCATACAAGAAAGAGTGAATCTCACATACTAAAACCATGGATCAAACATAATGTTATCAATCATCAAACAATATCCTAAAATATGGCACACATGCATTTCTAATCAAGCAAACAATCATGGTTCAAAACATCTTCAAATAAAACAATTTAAGATCAATCCTCAAATAATTAGTGATCTTGCTTCAAAAATTAAGCCAATAAGCAACAAAGCATCTCAAACCTATACAAAAAACATGGCAAAGTCACATGGACAAAATCAGAAGCAAAGTCAATCAATTAAATGGTCAAAGTAGAGCTAGTGTTTCATTTTCTTACACATGAAGCAACAAGTCACAAACTAGCCAAACAAAGCCTAAATATCATGCAAAAAAATCAACAAGGGGCCATAACATATTAATGAATCATAGTAAAAAGAACCAACCTCATACCTATTTTAGAACTCAAGATAAAAATTCTACAAGCCAGGGTATGCATATTATAAAGTAAGATAAAAGAAATAAAATGCAAAATTAATTCAGGCTATCAAAATAAAAGAAAAATGAAAAATAAAATTTGGATAAATTTTATAAAACCCTAAATATCACTCATGAATTTTTTTGGGATTTTTTAATACCTATAGCTATTTTTAAAAATTTAAAATGAAACTGAAAAAGAAATAAAAAAAATTGAAACAAGCAAGAGAGCATGCAAATATCATCCCAAATCAGTTCAAAATAAAAGCAGGCCAAGGGGAGGGGGCGTGGAAAGCAACATAAGCCCAATGATATAGTCAGCGCAGTCAATGAAATGCTATGGACCTTAATCAAAAGTCAGCCCCAATCTGAACCATGGGATGCATCACACCCGCATGAAGGAGTCAACAGATCCACAAAGTCAGCCATATCAAAGCGTCACAACATACACCCATGTTAGTTATCATACACGAGCAAATAGGCAACATTATTGTGAAAATAGAAAACACGTGACTTCACACACACACACACACGTATTTTTAATGCGTTGTCACACTGCCAGCCACACGATGACCAGATCCAACAGACACAACCTCATCTCCTACCTCCAGCAACCCCATCCATCTGCAACACGTCTGGTGAAGGAGCCCTAGCTCCGGTCACTGGAAAATTCAAACACAAGAACACATATGCACAAAAATACAAACCAAACTCCAGATCCACTCTATTTCATGCCCTAATTACGAATCCAAGCTCAAAATTAACAAACAATCAACATATCTTACAGATCGAAGAGAATAAAATTGAACATCAAACTTTCAAATCAACAAAGCAAGCTCAATTCACATCCTTTTCACAAACAGATTACATCAAACAACTCAGTGAAACACATATATCAAGATACACACACACACACACACACACACACACACACACTAAAATCAAGATCTAGAGTGTGTAATACCTCAAAATTTGCCCTCTCATTTTCATGCCATTTAGCATATCCTTTCATACATTGCATTGCATTTAGATCACAATTGCATCATAAACATACATGAATATACATCTCCATTTGAGCTTTCACAGGTTTCGACTGGCCTTTATTTTTTCATGCGGAACGTGCACAAGAATCTTAGAAGAAACCAAAAGTTCTCGGTTGATTCAAAGGAGTTTAAGCAGAATATCAGTTTTATGGTGCAGTTTGCAAAAGTTGTAACTTATGTTCGTAAACTCATTTTGGCTTGAAACTCAATAGTTTAGACTATTTCGGTATTCTCTACAACTTTTGTGTTCGGCTCGGAGGCCAATTCATCAAGGAAAATGGCGGGAATTATTTGTTTTTGAAATTTCGGTTTCGCCGATTAACTGTGCTAGCGGTATTCAAGAGTTCGTAACTTCTGATTGGGTCAACATGTCTGAGAGATTCATATGCCAAAAGTTCCGTCTTGATATCCTTTCTAACTTTTGGGTTTTGGCCGAGAACTAATTCTTTGAAGAAGATCTCAGAATGTGCGAGTCTTTAGAGTCGACATAGTGAAAAACAGTGCTGAACCGGTGAGTTTTGAACACTAAAAAATTCATAACTCTTGGCTCGTTCATCGAATTGATGTTGTTTCGGTGCCTAAAATTCCGTTTAGATGTTATCTTCATTATGTGAATTCAGTTTTGGTTCGGTCCAAGCGGAAGGATCTCGAAAATGCGAATTACCAATAAGGTTCTTTGATGCACTGCATTGCCTGTCAGATTTTGTAAAATTCATAACTCGGTCAATTTTCATCGGATTGCACCCGTTCTTGAAGCGTTGGTTCAAAAATTTTATCCTCTTCAAGTTCAAAGACAAATGCGAGTTTGAACGGTGCTCCAAAGATTATCATTTTGGTTTATTTCACAAAACTGAAGTGCTGAACCGAAGAAAAATGCTGAAAGTGGTTTCACGAGAAAATTCATATCTCCCTCGTCGTTTGTCCGGTTGAGCTTAGATTTTAACACCAGGTCACTGACTCATAGATCTACAACTTTTCTGACAAAGTCGAGTCGAGATTATGCTCCGAAGAGGTTGACCTCGTCACATTTTCGAGTAGCGGACACCAAATAAGCCGAAAAAACAACTTATTCAGTGACGTCTTGCAGCTTAAACGTATCGATCGCACTCGATTTTGATCGTATGACGTTCGTTCTTTTTGTGTTGCAACCGTGATTCAAAGGTGGACAATGTTGTGGAAGGCTCAGAGTCGAAATTTATTGCCGAAGATATTGTTATTTTCACTTAAGCCGAAATTCTACCTTTTGCCTTTCATTTTACATTCCACTATATATTCTTTTGACCCACAATTTGTCTCATAACTTCAATCATAATTTACAAACACCAAAAAACTCTCACAAACTCTCTCTAAAGGATCAAAGTTCATTCTCTCAATTCTTTCTCAAGAACACAACAACAACTTTATCAAGAACTCAAGAACACAACAATTCCGATCAAGCTTCCGGTAGCCGAACCGCCACGAACCACCACCTCCGGTCAACTTCACCACCGTAAGACCACCATCTTCCGCCACCGGCAGCCGCGCGGCCTCTCCTCCTCTCCTTCGTTCATGATCGCGTCTCACTTCCTTCGGATTTGCAATTTCTTCGTCGATTCTTCATTCGGTAAGCTTCTTAAACTTTAATTCATGAATAATTGTTGAATTGTTTCTTGAATTGAATTTTGAAGTTGAATTAATCTTGTGGAGATTATGTGCATTGATTCATGATTTGATTATTGATTGATTCTTGATTAATTTATCCTAATAATTGTTGTGGTGCATGATTGAAAAGGCTTGGTAAAGTTGACATAGAATAATCGGTGAATGTTAGGTGTTTGACAAAATTCCTAAGAGAGCTAATTATTATGACTTGATATTGATTGAAGTGTTTGACTTTTAAATTCATGTTTGTTTCAATGTGCAAATTTGAAATAGGATAGGTTGAAGCGAAGCTTAATTGTTGATGTTGTTCATGTGTCGCGTGTCGAGAATATGTTTTGGTCATAACTTCCTAACCGTAGCGCGTTTTCGCGAATGTGAATAGTGTAAATTGACTTTGTTGATTATTTCGGAGCCATTGGTGAACTTTTTAGTCGATTTCGGACAATTTTTTCCGGCTATTTTGCTACTGCCAGCCGACGAAATCGGCCAAAAAGTATCACTTCCAAGCGGAATTTTCAAAAACCGATTGCATATTTGAATCCGTTGGCACGTTTGCAAGTTACCATGCGATTTTCGTTCAATTCCGAGTCGGTGATTTTTGACGCATTTTTTCGTTTTAAGGCTTTTTAAGTTCGGTTTGGTGCGATTTTGATGCATTGATCTTGTTTTGACTTGTACTTATGTTTGTTGATCATTTGCCATTCATTGCATGTAAATTTGTTCGATTCCGGTTTGAGTTTGCATGTTGTTTATGTTAGAGCATAAGTGTTGCCCCGTTTTGAAACGTAAATTTCAATGCATGTCCATGACTCGTATATTCATATTTCTACTTGATTTGGAGTTGTGAGGCATAGGTGCAACTTCCGGTTGCACCTCTTTTTGGTTTCTAATGCGTTTGTTGAGTTCATGCAAGGTTCTCGCAAAGATCTTAACGACGGTTGTTTGGTTGGTATTCCACTTTATTTGTGGGATACCTTTGGATTCAAATGATATTTTGTGCCGTTGTTTTTGTTTCGATTATGGGGGATCTTCACAAAGCAATTATGGAAGATGAGCATTTATTTTGCTCATGGGAGATTACAAGGCTTGACTTGAAGTTTTTTTGGATTTCTTTTATGTGAAATAATCGGCACTTCGACCAAGTAAGTAATCTCGATTCTCTACTTTAATGCATCATTCTAGTTGTATGCGACTTAGGATCATATAACTTAAGGTGCATATTGAGCCCTCCCACCTGAGGCATTGGATTTATTTGTGATTTTTGATGATATGTATCGATTTCGGAACTTAGGGATTAGGTTACGAACCATTAGGATCGATTCCTTTCACTTCCCCTTAAAATCCACTTTTTTGCCCGTTTCGTCGCAATTATTAAAAATATTTTTAAGTGAGATAAAATTCTGGAAAAATTCATGAGTGATCCTTATCCTCTTAATTAATTTGTCATATTTTTTGTTTCCAGATTTGGGTGGTTTTAATAATTAATTTGGATTTTAGATCATGAGCTGTCCCAAAAGGGAGTGTTTTGGCATAAGGGACCGAAATTGATTTTTTCCCATAGGTGTGAGACTTATTTTTTGTGTATGATTAATCACTGTAATTTGTGACATTTTGATGCTCATTAGGCATTTTTTTCATAATTTTTAGTGCCCTTTTTGATCCACTTTGTGGAGTTGTTTTTAGTGATCATGCTTTGTCACCTTGCTAATAAAGGAGTTTGTTTTGGCACTTTGGTGCATAATTTTGTAGAATCCTTTTGTACCATGTAAGATAATCACTATATCATTCCAGGGATTTAATTTCATAATTTTTAAAGGCTTTTTGCTATTTTTCCATGTCACCTAGATCCTAGGTTGATTCATGTGTTTATGTGTCGCATAACCTAAGTGTTAAGAAGGCATTCATGCCATTTGCTTGGAATACTTTTTGGTAGCTTTTAGGAGTTGATTATAGGTCATTTGTATGTCTTTAATTCCAGCCATAGGTCATTTTTTGAACCATACTCATTTGGTTTGTTTTGGTGCTTTAAAGTGCATACTTATGTGAACTAACTTTAACCTAAACTCATTTCTCTTCTCCTCTAAATAATAACATTAATTATGTGGAAATCATTAATGCCTATTCATGAATTCTAAGTGCATCTCATACCTTGTATGCTACTGACCCATAATCATTTCATGCATATTCACATGCCATTCTTCCTTAGTTTTCATCATGTGCGATCTTATGCGATTTTTGTTCGTTTCTTCTCATATCTTCTTCTCATTGCTTCATATGCCTAATCCATTGCATCCATGATTGTATATTCATTCATCCTCATTCATAAGCATTCACTACTGACTTTTATGTTCATTTCATGTATTCATTCATGCTTGTAAGCCATATGCATTCATATTTCATCCATGAGTCCTAATTTGCATTTAGGTGAACTTAGGTGAACTTTTTGTACATAGTTTGACATAGTTTGATCTTGTGAGGTATCCTAGCATCCTTAGGGACCTATATCATGTAGCTACTGACTTTAGAAGTCATGTAACCTTTAGGTACCTTCACCTTTAGACTTAGGTCTTATTTTGAACCCTAGTTCCATTCTAGGACGTTTATGGTACTTAATCGCTTTCATGCTTTGATTTTACTTTCAATATGCATTGTCATGCTAACTTTTGTTTTGTAGGGGGGAAGATTGAGGTAAGCCTCACTTCATTCCTATCTCTTATGCATTTTAATTGTCTTTGCCTTAACACTTGGTGCTTGCTTATAGGTTTTCCCTTTCTTTAGAAACAACTTACCTTCCTTAGGAAGTAAGTTGATTTCTAAGTTCTATTTTCTTCTTTTCTTTTCTTTCTTAGGATTAGAATACCTCATTAACCATAGGATCTCCCTTTTGTATATGATAAATAACTTAGGATTGTTTTAGTCCCCCTTTTAGGATTTTGTCCTTTTGTGATCCTTTTGGTTCTTTTTTCTCTTCTCATCTCATAACTCTAAAAAACACTTTAATAAATATGAAATGATACATTGATCCATAGCCTTATTCCATGAGGTATGCTTGTAGTCTTCCCATCTTGGGATAGTACATGTTTACCTTGTGATGCACAAGTCTGATCAAGGTATCTTCTTCATAAAAGAAAAAGCTAAAAAACACTTCTTCATGTAAATAATCAAAACATCTAATAAGTAAACAAGTTAGTGAGCCTAAGCCCTAGTCTTTGGGTTCAAGTTTTGGGGATCTTCTCCTTACTTGAGTGTGCTTGTTCTATTATTCCATCTTGGAATGTAGTGACAAGTACACATTCCATGGAGAAGAGCTTGAGTTCACTTCCTTGTGACACACTCATAAAAGCTTCTAAAAAACACAAACAAACAATAAGCATTTTTCCTTCAGGAATTCTTTTCTCATCTCCTTCGCTCCGTCCGCGAACTTGCTCCTACTTGTCACTTTGCAAGACGGTTACGCACTCGTCGTCCGAGCCTGCAACACCTGAGCAATGACATAGGCAGTTCAAGCCTTTAATTCACAAGCAATTTCCTTTTTCTACCCCTAGTTAGGCGAACTACGTCGACTCTGATCCTCATTATCCCGATGAGGTACGTAGGCAGCGGGGTAGGGCCCGTTCGAGCACATTCTTTATTTTCTCTACATTTCTCCCTTTTCATTCCATTTTCTTTTCCGATTCCCTTTCTCATTTCATTTCCATTCCGGTTAACGGTTTTATTCAGCAGCATTCGTATTTTCTCACCCTTTGAAACAAACAAGCAAGCGTGGATCCCGTCGGGTACGACGGACGATCTGGGGTGCTAATACCTTCCCAGGTCGTAACCGACTCCCGAACTTAGATCTTTGGTTCGCAAGGCCTTGTTTTTTCCTTCTTCCTTAGGTTTGTGCAACATTACCTTTCCCATTCGTTCGGGATAAAAATGTCTGGCTGGCGACTCTACCTTTTCCGCGCCACTTTCGCGTTTGTACTAGGATGAAAATCCCGGGAGCGACAGCTGGCGACTCTGCTGGGGACTTAACTTGATTCTTTTGGTTCCCCTTGTAGAGTCAATCCTAGCGCCTGTTTGGTTTTGTTTCTCTGGGTGTTTATCTGTTTGTTGTTGTGTGCTTTAGTTTAGCTTTACTGTTTTTATTTACAGTTTTTACTTTACAGCTTTACTTTACCGCATTTATTTACCGCTTTCAGTATTTTATTTTCTATGCATCATATTATACTGGACTGTCTGGCTGTGCTGGTTTTCTTTGGTGGGATGGGTGTTACTTGTTATTGAGAGATATGAGCCAAGTACCCGGCTCGAGTGCACCATAGGACTTAGAGTGGTTCCACTTTGGCCTCATGAGATCTTGTCATGGGGGTAGTAGTGAGTTCCACACCCAGGTTGCGATTGTCTTGGAAATGTCTTGATTTGGGGATCTTCCTCTCTCATTACATAACCTTGACAGTTATGTGCAGCTGGGGACCGATCATTGAGAACCTTGTGGAAACATCCCTCTTTAGTGATGACAGTGGCAAACCACATTTGTTGGCAAACCCATTCGCATCCGAGGGCCCACCTGGGGATCGCATAGGATGACCTTGTTTCCCGGACTCAGCTGAGGCCTCCCTGAGTAGTACATAATGCCAAACCGCTTCCCTGATTTGGTCATGAGCCATTTCTCGGAAATGGTGAACGTATTATTGTTATTCGGCTTTGAGAGTCTGTGATGTTGACCCGAGTAGCACACCCGTGAGATTGGGAGGGGTTTACAGGTTTGCAGGAACCCTAAACTTCAACATACCCACTTTGCCAGTGTTGTTCAGTGTTCTATGGTTCTTTGATTCTGAGATCCGGGATTTCTATTCAGAGAGATTGTTACTGTGATTACCATTGTGACCTTGATATTGTGACTTTTATTATGATTCTCTACAGACACTTGGCTCGTTGTTCAACTTTAACACCATCAGTGACTGTTATATTATGTGATCCAGTTCTACAGTTATTGGGTTCTCAGTTATGGGGTTCTATACAGAGATGGTGCCGCTATTGTGGTTCTATACAGACAGTTGGTTCACTGCTCAACACCAACATCAGATTGTTGATCACATGCCTGTTGCATACATGACATCATAGCATTTCTGCATACATGTTCAGTTATTTCCGAGGATCACATATCTGAATCATGTTGTTGGATTTTTCTGTATCAAAACTTGAATCAAAGCAGATAGATTCCTCAGAAATAATTGAACATGTCATTTGCATACATCCTTGCATTCTTGACAGGTGTTCGGAGACAAATTCTTTTCCTGACTTGATTTCTCATCAGAATGGTCAACTTGAATCACAATCATCAAGGTATATATCTGAAGCAACTTCGAGCGGAGGTAACCGAAAGGAAGACACAGCTGAGTCCATTCAGGACAGAGGTGTAAACCTTATTTCAGAATCAAAAGCTGCTGAAACAGGAAGTCAACCAGATGAAGACTCAGATGAGCTTGGTTATGGAAATTCTGAACAAACCTATTTTCATCCCTATTGAGGGGAACTACGCTGCTCTGATTCTCCATTGGTCAATGGAGATACGTAGGCAGGAGATCGTGCAAGATCTTTCCGAGCAACCTTATTTATCAACTTTATTATCAACCTCTCCCCTTCAGATGTCATTTGTCAGCATCCAACCTGATCTTCCCAAGAGTGTCCTAGGTGCAGAGCATAAGGGTATAGGCCAGAACAACTTGAGAAGAAGTTTGATCATATTCTGAGGTAGTACGCGTAACAAGTTTGCTCATTTTCTCAGATTCAAACTGGTTGAGCTAGTTGCATCAGGATCATCTCCGACAAAGCTTCCTCTGGGGTTTCAATGCCAAGTATGATTACCACTCCGGGGCACCTGGCCATTTAATTGAAGATTTCAAGTTTTTCAGAGACAAAGGTAAATACAAGGTCGCGAATTTGATTGACTCCAAGACTATTGTGTTCACACCAAGTAAACGTGGGAATATGGCACCGAATCAGTAATAGATTGAACATCCAGACTGCTGACTGCTAAAAGCCTCCAAAAGCAATAAATCCAGACGGAGTTAGGCCTCCTCAATAATGGAAACCACGATGTGAATGCTAGATGCAAGTACCACTCAGGGGCATTTGGGCATACCATTGACAACTGTGAGGTGTTCAAGTACAAGGTGCAAAGGTCATCATGCCAGAAATTTTGCCCAGATATTGAAGTCTCCTCATCAAATTAACCTCCCAGTTTGTAAGGGCATCTTCAGAAGCGATAAGTCCAGACGGAGTCAAGTCTCCTCAATGACGGCAATGTTCAGCTTCTTTACTGCATTTTCATTTGTAGTTTATATTGTTTGTTTAAACATTTGTATGCATGCATGAAACTTATTTGTTTTTGAATGATAGCCATAATAAAATGCACATGTTTTTCTTGAAGTAATCTATTCGTATTCACTCATGATTTTGTGTATGTGCATTGCAATACCAACTATTGTGTTTAAACTCTATTAAGGAGGATGACGAAATGAAAACGCAAAAATCTCTAATTGTGTGCTTTTTAGAAAGACCCCGTTGATGATGTACATGCATTGTTTCAAATCCTAAACACCGGAGATATAAGGGAGATAGACCCTCGCCAACCCATTTGAGCCTTGAAGTAGGAGTTTCTTTTAGTATGAAAAAGCCCTTGCATTTAACCCAGGGGCAGGGTAGGTGTCAGCTAGTTGGACCGATCGTTCAAATTTCGAAAAGAAGTGCAAATCTGAGGATCCATTACCTTTCGTTGTACCAAATCAAGAGGTCCAATGACCGGAAACCACAATGGTTATCCCAATCAAGAGGTCCAAAGACCGGAGACCACAATGGTTATCCCCCAACAACCAAGAAGTGAGACAGTCACGATCCTTTCAAAGTAATCAAGACAAACAGTGTCACACGATTTGTTCAAAAAAAAAGAAGAATTGAGAAAAAAGAAAAGAAGAAGCCCGCTAAGTCGAAACTTGAAAACAAGCGACTTAGGAAAAAGTTAGGGCATCCCGCTGGACTTCACAATCAAAGATTCACAAGGATCAGTCCAGGAAAAAGTTAGGGATAAGAAAAATAATGCAAAAGCGAAAGACGAAAAGGATTTCACAAGAAAGATCCTTAAAACAAGAACAAAGTCGTGTGGCACAGACACCAATGATAAGAGGGGTGACTGACTCCAAATGACAACCTAATTGGTGCTTAAACCGTTAGCGTAATTGGTTCCTCAACCATCACAAAACCCTTTTTGAGAGGTGAGCGCTTGTGAAAGCTAGCTGATAATAGGAATGGAGAACATCACGGAGATGGGTGGGCACAAATAAATTTCGAGCCTATATCCTTTGTTTCTATAACCGTTAACCAGGCCACGATACAACCCTCAAAAGTCCTAACTGAAACAGGGTTATTTTGAGAGCGTACTACCACAAGATCGCGTTCCTGACTCCTATGAGTTGTGCTAAAAGTTCTTTGTTGGTATTGCATGTGCGTGCTTTCATTCATCAAAAACCAATGTCGTATTTAACCAGTGATTCACTCACAAAGGTTGGCGACATCTTTTTACAGTAAAACTTCAAGATTAACATGTGTGTTGCATTAGAATTTTCATTCTTAAAATAAACATTTTCTGCTTACATACATTTGTTTGGCATCATAAAAGTTTACATATGGAATCTCAGTCCAGAAGCTTAATCTTGCCAAGTTGAGAAGTCTGAAACTTCCGAAGGGCAATCTATCGAGGTGCACTTTTCAAGAAAACTCCATTGAGTAGGGACTTTCCCAACAGTCGTGGTAAGAGCCAACTAATCTGGGGAAATCATGTCGAGTAATCTCTTCAAAGTTCAACCAAGCTGGGGCAATCACTTCGAGATTCAAATCTCTCAAAGAGCCATTAGTCTGAGGCATGTATTCAAATTTCAACCAAACTGGGGCAATTACTTCGAGATCCAATCTCTCAAAGAACAATTGGCATGGGTGTTTTCTTCAAAACACAGTCATTCAGGGGTGATCACTTCAAGACTTGTACCGGGGCAGACCATCCTAATGAGAAGTACTTTCTCCCGAAGACGGTAAATCCAAAGCACCTATCCAAAGGTCAAAATACTGGGGCATAATATTTCACGGTGATATGAGGTTTTTCATTAATCCTCGTGAGGCAAATTTCTTTCATAGACCATGCAGTCTGGGGCAGTTATTTCGAGATCCGACGAATCCCTCCAAGAGTTTGAAGACACCGAGGCATTTCGTATGTCATGTTTTCTGTGAAATCCTCTTGAGACATTTTCTTCCGATGGACCTTAATCTAAGGTGAGTTGAAAATTGCAAAGAACCATTGTTCACTCATGATTAGTTGGCAACCTATCCACCCAGGGCTGGGGGGCAAAGCCATTGTCGGTACAGTACTTCAAGAGTTGTTTTGTCGGCAGACTTCATTGATCAGAATTCCTTAGCAAGTCTCATTAGACAATTCCTTCTCCAGTAGTGCGACAAATGGAAGGTTACTTCTTGAGCAGAAAGATATCATCGTCTCTCATCCCCAGCATGAGACGCCTTACATCTCTCATTCCCAACATGAGAGGATTTATCTCTTATCCCAGCAAGTGGCAACTTGAGCTCTTATCTTCAGCGGGAAGCTTTATCATTGACATTATCTATCATCCCCAGTAAAGTGGAAGCTGGAATTTCTCCCAGCAAGATAGCAGAAGCTGGGTATCATCCCCAAGCAGAAGTTTCCCTTCAGACAGGGGCAATTCTCAGCAGTATAAGGGGTGTCATTCCTCCCCAGCAGTTTGCTCCCTCAGCGGTGCCATGCCTTTGATTCCCCAGCCAAGTCTGAAGATGATCCGGTCCCCACAGAGTTCATATTTGATTTTCACCTCCGTCCGTGAAATATTTCTCAGCCAAGTTGCCATACTTTTGGGTATTTGATGATACAGCCAGGTATTCATCACCTCAGTCAGAGTTGAGTGTCCAGACCTCTTGACTTGTCTTCCCCTGTAGAGTTGTATCTCTTGCTGCCAATCAGGCATTTGTCTACCGCTCGTCTGCGTTTGTCAACACTCGTTTGTGTTATCCCTAAGCAGGTTTTTCCCCAGCAAGGAGATATTACTGCTTTATTGTTGCTCGTCTGCATCTTTCAACACTCGTCTGTGTTAGCTCTGTGGTATTGCTCGTTTGCTTTCCCCAACGGTGGTTTATGATTACTTTGATTCTGCTCGTTCGCAATTCCAAACACTCGTTTGTGTTTGGTTATATCAGTTGCTGTTTGCTCGTCTGCAATTTCCAGCATTCGTCTGTGCTTTGAAATGGTTACCTTGTTATTGCTCGTCTGCAATTTCCAGCACTCGTCTGTGTTTGGTTATGATAGTTGTTTGTCTGCAACTCCTCAACACTCGTCTGTGTTCTGAGATGATATTTGTTGTTGCTAGTATGCAACCTCCCAACACTCGTCTATGTTGGTATTGGATCCTTCGCTGCACTCGTCTGTGCCTTGATATGTATTCTCTGTTGTTGCTCGTCTGCAACTGTCCAGCACTCGTCTGTGTTTGTTTGAAGCTCGTCTGCTTTTATTCCCCAGAAGCCGTTTGTGTTCTAAAGCGTCTACCTTGCTTGGATACTCGTCTGTATCATCCTCAGCACTCGTCTGTGCTAGCTTACATCTGAATGTGAAGATTTGCTACTTACCCTGATATTTCTGTGACTACTTCAAACGCTCGTCTGTGTTTGAATTTCTGGTATTCGTCTATACCAGTGGCTGATACTCGTCTGTATCATTGCCTGAGACACTCGTCTGTGTTTCTCAGATCATCGTCTGATACTCGTCTGTATCATTGACCTATAACACCCGTCTGTGTTATCTTGATGATCATCCAATACTCGTCTGTATTGAAGAGGTTTCGAATCCTGACAGTGGGAATTAAATGTCGAAATGGTTACCGGTCCTGGCGTAACAGGTAAATCCGAAGGAGGCTCGTCTGTCTCAGGCACCAATTATTATTGTTGCTGCACCTGGCGTAACAGGTTTGCTCAGAAGACTCGTCAGTCTTATACCATATATCCGCGGATAATATATGAAGAAGGTTCGTCTACCTTGATTGCATGTCTATCCGACAGACTTAAGTGCATTACCGGTCC